>JANRMT010062822.1:3867942-3924692 GCA_026402145.1 Polypterus bichir lapradei
AGAGAATGGAAAAGGTAGGTGCCATCTCCGGGCATGGAAACCACTCAGTAAGTGACAGTTCTTTGATCGATGGTGATTACCTCGATAGACATGGTAATGGGGGTTGGAATGATGAAGGAAATGGGTACCTGAGCAATGTAAAGTAAGTCTAAAATACCTATACAATAACTATAATTGTAATAAACAAACAATAAAACAGCAGAGAAGTCATGGATTAAACAAAAAGGCTGTAGTTATCAGTAGGGAGACGTGAATCCCGTGGCGAAGCAAGGATGGGAATGTAGAGACCGGAGCGACGGACGGTCTTATATAGGCAGGCAGCCAACAACGTGGGAGGCGTTGGGATGGGGGACCCAACGCCACCTCACACAGTGACTGAGCTGCAGGCTATGGATGTATATATGTACGTAAGTAGGATTTAGTTAGCGTTGGGAACCCATGTACCAAATTTCTTGAAGATGGGCCCATAAGTAACAAAGACTGTTGAAAAGTTCAATATGGTGGCCGACAGTGGCATCATACAACCGAAATAAGTACGCACATTGGTTTCAGTTAGTGCAGGGAAGCCGCCTATAAAATTTCGAGATCGGGCCATAAATAAGAAAGTTCAACATGGCGGACGTTGTTGACCATTATGACCATTACGCGTAGAATTTCGAAATGAAACCTGCTTAACGTTTGTAAGTAAGCTGTAAGGAATGAGCCTGCCAAATTTCAGCCTTCTACCTACACGGGAAGTTGGAGAATAAGTGACGTTGGAAAGTTCAATATGGCGACTGACAGTGGTGTCATACCACCGAAATAAGTACGTACATTGGTTTCGGTTAGCTCAGGGAAGCCACCTACCAATTTTCGTGAAGATGGGGCCGTACATAAGAAAGTTCAACATGGCGGACGTTGTTGACCGTTATGCGTAGAATTTCTAAATGAAACCTGCTAAACTTTTGTAAGTAAGCTGTAAGGAATGAGCCTGCCAAATTTCAGCCTTCTACCTGCACGGGAAGTTTGAGAATTAGTGACGTTGGAAAGTTCAATATGGCGGCCAACAGTGGTGTCATACCAACGAAATAAGTACGTACATCGGTTTCCGTTAAAAGTTTAATATGGCGGCCGAGAGTGGCATCATACCACCGAAATAAGTACCAATCTTCAGCCTTCAACCTACACGGAAAGTTGGAGAATTAGTGACGTTGGAAAGTTCAATATGGCGGCTGACAGTGGCGTCATACCACCGAAATAAGTATGTACATTGGTTTCGGTTAGCGCAGGGAAGCCGCCTACCAAATTTCGTGAAGATGGGGCCATGAATAAGAAAGTTCAATATGGCGGACGTCGTTGACCGTTATGACCATTACGCGTAGAATTTCGAAATGAAACCTGCTTAACTTTTTTAAGTAAGCTGTAAGGAATGGGCTTGCCAAATTTCAGCCTTCTACCTACACGGGAAGTTGGCGAATTTGTGACGTTTGGAAAATTCAATAGGGCGGCCGACAGTGGCGTCATACCACCGAAATAAGTACGTACATCGGTTTTGGTTAGCGCAGGGAAGCCACCTACCAAATTTCGTGAAGACGGGGTCATTCTTCTACCTACACGGGAAGTTGGAAAATTGGTGACGTTGGAAAGTTCAATATGGCGGCCGACAGTGGCGTCATACCACCGAAATAAGTATGTACATTGGTTTCGGTTAGCGCAGGGAAGCCGCCTACCAAATTTCGTGAAGATGGGGCCATAAATAAGAAAGTTCAACATGGCGGACGTTGTCGACCGTTATTGACCGTTACGTGTAGAATTTCGAAATGAAACCTGCTTAACTTTTGTAAGTAAGCTGTAAGGAATGAGCCTGCCAAATTTCAGCCTTCTACCTACACGGGAAGTTGGAGAATTAGTGATGAGTCAGTCAGTCAGTGAGTCAGTGAGGGCTTTGCCTTTTATTAGTATAGATATCCACACTGTAAATATTCTCAATTTTAAACAAAAATTAAAAGCAATTCATTTATGCCTGGTAAAGGGATTTTTTTCTTTTTTACATTGAACATGAAGGGAGAACCTCAATCACACTATACCAGGCACTGCATAACTATTTTTACATGCTCACACTTTTTTGATCATTAATCTTTCAAGACTTGTTTATTCAAATACAGGGTTCAGGAGGAATCAAAGCATTAAGGTAGGAACCACATCAGGCTCTCTTTGTGAAAAAAAAAAAACACTTATAAAGCTGTGCATACTAGGGCTGCAACGATTAGTCGACATAATCAACAATGTCGACTACAAAAAATCGTTGACACGGATTTTTTTATTGTCAACACGTCATAAACAGAACCTTCAATAGAGGCTCCAGTCACAAAGAACCACGTTGGTTTTTGTAACTGCAATGCACTACATGAACGTCTGGGGGCTGTATTGTTTGTTATTGTTTCTCAAGGCTGCACACAGTCCTACCAATGAAGAAGAAAGTCTGAGGAAAAGAAGAATGTAGAGGAAAATAAATGTGGTTGCAATGGCGAGTCGGATAGAGGAGGGGGAAGGAGATGGAAAAAAATTGAGAAAGAAAACTTTCTAAAGTGTGGGAGCACTTCACCGAAAAAGAAAAAAAAGTTGAATGCAGATTATGCAAAACGGAGCTTTCTTTTCTGTGTGATGGTTAAAACATCTTTCTCTGTCTGCAAAATCATTCTTGTGTATTCCTGCTACCTCTACTCCCTCTGAGCGTCTCTTCTCAGCAGCTGGGAACATTGTCTCAAAGAAGAGAGCCAACCTCACACCAGAGCATGTCGAAATGCTCAGGTTCCTGCACTGCAATCAGGAATATATGAACTGAATCTTTTATAAACTGTACATTATTGTTTTATTTTATTTGTATTGAAGCTTTATTTAACCTTTTGGACTTTAAGACACACCAGTGGCCATTTTTGGTTAAGTTAAATGCACTTTTTTTGTTTAAAGACTATGTGCACTTTAGTTTGTATTGTTTAATGTATTTCTTTTTTATTGTCACACTAATATAAAACATTGATTATTTTCAAATTCATGTTTCACTGGTTGTTATTTTAATTTGATTATTATTAATTTTAATCGTGTTAATGCAGAGACATCAGGGTGACATTCACAGGTGGACATGCATGAGCAGATGAGGTAAGACATGCACTGGAGCCCAGAACAGGATATGTAACCACAGGTCGCAGGCATCAAAATAGTCAGGCATGAAATAATCATGACTAATCAGGAAAAAAACTGAACAATTAGTCGACTACCAAACTAATCATTAGTTGCAGCCCTAATGCATACACAACATGTGCATTCAGGATGAAATAAGAATACCTAGAAAACACCTATGCAGAGACAATGTGATAACTAGACACTGAGCATTCCTGTGTCAGAATTTGAAACAAGTCTCTGAAGTGATGAAAAAGCAGCTACCAATACCCTTTCTTTGACCACAGATTTAAAGTAGGCCTTGTTTATTTCACTTGAAGCTGGCATGGAATCTGGCTCCCTCCAAGGCAGAACACGATCAATCAGAATATTAGTTAATATGAGGTGGTATATAGGCTGGTTCATAGTTGCTACACTGTATTTTGCCTTCATTCTTGCATTTGCTTACACTGCCTTCTCTATTTACTGTTTTGAATAGTTTATAACTAAAACAAACCTTTATGGCTGCTAAAGTTTTCATTGTATTTCAAATTAGTCAATTGTCTTGCCAGCTCTATGTCTACTTCTGCTTGCTAAAAACTTCTGAAAAACTTGTCTTTTTATATATATATATATATTCAAAAGGTAATTTTAATACCGGTATTTTTTCTTTTGAACTTTTATTAAAAGCATTGCTGTGTCATGATTAAATGTGTCCATTTGCACTTTACAGTGTCATTCATTCTCATGAACTGGGAAAACACATAAAATTTGACACGAGTTGAAGCATTATATTAATAGACTTTGCAGAAGATTTTAAATTAATTAAGTGCCTAATGTATTTGACTTATCAGTTTTCCAAATGTAAGCAGTGGGTTTACAAGGTGAATTCTGAGCTGCTTCTACCTTTTTTAAATCTCAGATTTATAATTTAAAATCCATCCATCCATTGTCCAATCTGCTATATCCTAACTACAGGGTCAAGGGGGTCTGCTGGAGCCAATCCCAGCCAACACAGGGCGCAAAGCAGGAAACAAACCCTGGGCAGGGTGTTTTACTGCACCAATCATTCCATATTCATCTAAAAAGGCTACATCAATTAATTTCAACAAAATTCAAGCATTGTTTCATAAACTATTTATGGTAATAGTCTATTAAAACAGAAATCAACCTCAGTGTCCAGAAACAATGCTAGGTATATGTAGCTAAATGTAGTTATATTAACAGCAATAAAAAAATCCATTGTAATATGCATATTATTAAAATAAAAATGTTTCAATTATGACTGGAGTCAATTGAATGTTGCTTTTAAATTGCCATTAAAATAAACAGTAGTTTAAGAAAAAAAAATCTATCACACTTTTACTTTTCTGAAATATTTCATATATATTGATATAGAGATCAGTTTTGTGAGGTTTATATTTAATTGTGGTTAACGCATGACAAGATGCTGATTCATTGTTTGGGAAGCACTGAAACCACAACTAGGGAAAAACACCCATACGTTTTAATATCTAATTAATTCAATCCAAATAAGACATAATTGGATATAATTGCTTTAAAACAAGCAGCACCTGTAGTGCACTAGGCATTAAGAAAGAATACAGTTGGAAAAGTGAACAATCATTGGTTTTAATTGATATAATGTAACAGTGTAAATTAAATTAAATAAAAAATAAAATGTTCAAAGACCTTCTAAAACAGCATTACAAAAATATGGGACACAAATTATGGGGCATTGAATTATGGGGCTGAAAATAAGTGTACAGGAGCATTGAAATGGCTAAATATTCTTGCATTTAAGGAATATCAAGTACAGTAGCTCCTGAAAAAATGTAGACAGTGAAATTGCTTGGGTCTATATACACTCTTTTGTTTGATACAGAACAGTAAAGGACTAAACAGTAACAATTAAAAAAAGGAAACATGTGGAAACGGTATAAGAATTATAAACTTGCCATGACAATTATTGGTACTCTTTTACATTATTCAAATCAATTTGATTGAAAGAATTAGATTCTCACTGCAGTGAAATTAGACTCAACTCCAACTAATTGCCAGTACTCGTAGCATGAATTAACCAATGAATGATTACTTTACCAATGAAAGGTCACTTTCATTTCCTGTTCTAATTGGCCATGCTGAAGGTGAGAGAGCTGTCTGGGACAATTAGAAAAAACTATTACCACCAAACACAAACAGGAAAACGGGTACAAGGTCATCTCCAGAGATCTTGAAATTCCTGTTTCGACAGTTCACAATGTTATTAGGATGTCTGCTGCTCATGGAACCATCAACAACATTCCAGAACATATAGGAAAAAGGAAATTAGCCAAAAAAATCTTCAAAGGTTGGTACAATTTGTTGATGAAATGCCACGCAACACATCCAAAGAGCTTAAAGCTGATCTGAGGTCATGGTTTTTAATTTACAGTATACTTACACCACGTATGAACCTGAGAAGGGCAAAAACCAAGAATCCAAATAAGAATCAGAACCACAATCTAGATCAGATTATTATGAGAGTGGACAGATATGTCATGGTATAGACTGGCACCATATCCAAGTTTGGTTCTCTGCTTGCACCGAATTGAAAGGCACCCATTTCATACAACCATGAATTGAATAAGCAAGTTATTAAATTAATGAATGGATATACAGATATAAATTAATAAGCAAGTGGGTCACTGCAAGGCAGCAGGGCTACCACTGATCCATTGTGCAGCCAGGATAATATTGTGCTAATTTGTATTTGGTTGTTATGTTAGTGGGCGGCATGGTGGCACAGTGGTAGCGCTGCTGCCTCGAGGTAAGGAGACCTGGGTTCGCTTCCCTGGTCCTCCCTGCTTGGAGTTTGCATGTTTTCCGGGTGCTCCGGTTTCCTCCCACAGTCCAAAGACATGCAGGTTAGGTGCATTGGCGATCCTAAATTGTCCCTAGTGTGTGCTTGATGTGTGGGTGTGTGTGTCCTGCAGTGAGCTGGCACCCTACCCAGGATTTGTTCCTTCCTTGCGCCCTGTATTGGCTGGGATTGGCTCCAGCAGACCCCCGCAACCCTGTGTTAGGATATACCAGGTTGGATAATGGATGGATGGATGGATGTTATGTTAGTTTTTGTTTTTTCCCCACTGCCATATTAAGCAGGAGACCCTGCTTATTTTGGGTTGAAGGCATTGGCACCTCACAGATTGAAGACCAGCCCATCATACAGTGCACACAAAAGTCAGCTTTGCACACTCTGCTAAGACACTTCAGAAATATGAATCAAAGGAAGAGTCCAAGGTGGAAACACAAAATAAATAATTGTGATGAGAAAGGGATGTATAATTTTTACTCAGAAGGAAAACAAGGCCAGAACTGATCCCAAATCCTACAGTCCACAGAGACAATACATAGAACTACTAATTACTGCACCATCAAATTACTCTATACTAAAAAAAACTAATTTATTACACAGTTTAGGATTAACATTTAATATATTTTATTTTACCTGTTGTGTGGCTAAAATCAGTAAGGTGCTTGTGAGCTAGGCTGCCAGTAAATGAACGACCAATTTTCTCCATGGTGAGTTTGGTTGCTTGCTCCACCTCCTCTTGTTGTCTCTTTGTTTCTTTTGTCTGCTTTGCCATTCTCTCTCTATAGGAAATAACCAATTAGAATAAATTAAAAAATACCAAAAATATTGCATGAAATATTGCATGATATATTAACATGCAGATAACCTTTTTCTGATTAATTTTTCCATCCAATCATCCATCCATTTTTTATAAACCAACTGCCTAAATCCATCCTTGCTGCACCAGACATAAAAAATTACCAACTCTTAACACATTCATATGGGTCAGTATAAGTGTGTTTAATGCTTATATTAGTATGCACTGACTCTACATGACTGTAAAAGGTCCTTAATATCCACCAGCTTGACTTTGTGCGAGTAAAAAAGTAACTAAGAATGTTGGAGGAAACTAAAGTACCCAGAAAGGGCACAGGAGGACACAAGGAGTGAAATGGCCAGTAATTTGTGCAGCATACTTCTATTTGATGCTGCTAAAGAATTTAATTAACAAAATTGGTACAGCTATAAAGTAGAGCAGTGTCTAGAGCCTATTCTACTATAAATAGTATCAAATTATTCCAATAAGAAATCAAAATTATCTTTAACAGAAAATTGTTTTATATAAATGAATAATTTAGACATTATTTAAAAAAATAAAATCATGAACCAGCCTAAGGTTTCTGGTGCAGCAGATATTATTGCACCATTGGTCTGCTCTCACCCTTCCAGCCCTTTCAGCAAACCTCTAACCTTGTTCAAACATCACCCACTAATAAATAATTCATATTTACTTGATGACATAGGAAATCACATTGGGAATAATTTACTAAATTTTATATGGCAAAACTATGTCACTATGTCCATAATGCCACATACCTGTCATTTGACTGAAATACTAAATGCAAGATTAAATATTTGAATCTTAGTACTTGGAATAGATTTTTTTTTTTTTGGTTTGTTAGGGCAGCTGCTCCTATCTAAAGCAACCTTCTAGAACAGTGTCTTAAAAGGTCTTCCAATGACTTGGTCAGATTCCTTACAGTATGTTAATCAGAGCAGTGCTTGAAGTTGGCCAGTACTCACCAGTACACAGTACCAGCACCTCTTCTAAATTCAACATACGGCACCAGAACCTTTTTTTTTAAGTGAACTGGTGAGCACAGGAATCTCTTTGCAAATCTTCAAGGTGGACCAGCATCTCCTCCCCCCAACTTCAATTGAGTGTTGACATATCCTGGCATTTGAAGCTTCACAGGGGACCCCAAACTACTTAATTGAATTTTACTGTATTGCCATAAAGTACCTCCAGTAATTTAGTTCCACTTCGAGCACTGAATCAGAATGAAAATTTGGAGGACTATTCTGCAACTAACTTGACACAGCTAGAGCGAATAAGAAAAGAGAAACTAGCCAATATAAATCACAAACCCCAAATACAAAAAAAGATTACAGCTGTCAAGGGTTAGTATAAAAATGCACTCACCCAAGTACAATAATACATAATAATTAAAAATGATGAAACCTAAATTATTTTTATTGTTAACAATTTTCCTTCTTTTAAGAGATTCAGTGAAGCCAAACATATGACTGATAAAACATTCCCAGAACAATGATTCAAAATTACAGATAATGCAACTTTGAAGTATGAGGGGAAAAAAACAAATGGACTTTTTATTGCACTGCAACTTAGTTTTAGTATTTTATTTTAATAGCTTCTTAAAAAAGCCAATACATGACAAACCTCAAATGTAAACATTACATATACACAAGAATAAAATAAAAAATTGTCAGCATCTTTGAACACAGTAAAAGCACTCTCTCATTGATTTTATTCCCTTGATATATATGACAACACCACTGCAGAAACAAAATGTGTTAAAGAACAGAAGCATCAGCTACAGTATATAACATCATGCTTATTTTCAGGATCTAGAAGTTTTTAATTTCTGTTTTTATTTGTTCATTTCATTAGGATCCCTTGGTCTGAAACTAAGTTTCATTTTATGGATTTGTTTATATTGAAATTCCTGGGTACCACATGGTGATAATTTCATTGATATGCACCACAATACCATACTGTTTCCAACCTTTATGAGATCCCATGTGTTTTTAATGTTGTAGTTATATGGGAGGATTAAAGTGTTTTGATATGTGAACTTTGCTTAATCTAAGAAAGGGCAGTCTCTGTACTAGTGTTCTTATTTAATATAATATATAGCTACTTTAAATATTTTACTTTTATATTTTTTATATAATACTTTGAAAAAGGTTTACAAAAGCTAGTTTCAATTGCTTTTGAATATACCTATGTTTTTAACATGCAAGTACGTTTATGACAGCAGTAGCAATAGTCGGTTAAAGATTTTACTCTTTACTGCCTTTCTAAATAACTGCTGCTTTAAATTTTGAAGAAAAACATGCAAGTTAAAAATTTTAAAATACAGGATAAGATGTACCTTAGCTCTGTAAAATTACTGCTTCCACTCAGACCTAAAAGAAAGTTTAAAATCAACATATTATGATATAGAAAATAAAAATGACATTATACTACATTCACCCATTTATTTTTATATTCAGAACAAATGGGGTGTAAGGGACCTACAGAACCAATACTGGTGGAATTGGAGGAGACAAAAAAATGTAGGCCTATGAAAGTTTATCACTAGATGCACACCAACTTATCCCTTCCACTTTTTAGGATAAAACGTTTTTTCCCCACGGTCAATTTGGGACTGCCAGTCTTCGTAAAAAGCATGGTTTTGGAGGAGGTAAGCCATCCATTTAAATATAAGAACAACTAAATTCTACACATAGGATATAGCCTATAATCAAAATCCTAAAACAAAATGATACATGCTGACAACTCTGAATGGTTTTACCTTTTAAAATATATATATTTTATATAATTGTGAAAACTTCACTGTAATGTTAATGCAACAGCAAACTGCATATACTCTACAACATGAAAGTTTAAATGTGAAATAAAATATTTACTTTGAAATAAATTTGGTATACTCAGGGCAAGAAAATCATTTTCTTTTCTGCACTGACAATAGCTTCATATGAAAGACACATTCAACTCACATAAATCCTGAAAGTGTTAAGAGGAAAATATGTTTGTTTAGTTTACAAGTCCTCCTCACACCAGATGGAAAATATGACACAACAGACCAAGCATTGCAAAAGTGAAGGAAGCATTTGGCAAAAAAAAAAAAAAAATTAACAGTAAAGATTAAATAGGTGTAAAGTGGTGGTAAGCATACTTGCTTATCACACAGTCATGTATGGTCTACAAATACAGGCACAAAGATGTACGTAAAGAGAGAGGCAGCAAAAATGTACTGGCTTGCCATGCAGAAGAATGAACAAATTAAAAAAGGTGTTGGGTATAAGACAGAAGGAATGAAACTACTTTACTGCTTTGAGGATAAAGAAAATAAGATTTAGATCAGACTCAAATGGCACAAAAGAATGACAGAACGGCTGAAAATTAACAAAACATGAATATTAAACAGTGATGAGAATATTACATTTCCAAACTTCATTAAAAAGAGAGATTCAATATATCTTGATATAACAATAGTAAGATGTTATGTAAAAATCCTATAAAAGCTTTAAATAATCAGCAGATTTATTAACGTAGTGGACAATTGAGGACACTGAGAATGTCTGTTTTAAATTTTAACTCAGCATAAACATAACACACATAAGTCTGCTTAGTCCAATGCATAGCTACAGGAGGATGAAGCATATTTCAGCAGCAATGTTTTTCTTTGGGGATATAGAAGAAAAAAAAGAGGTTTTTCTTTTTTTTATGTTTTTAGTCTATTCTTCAATATAGACTACCTTGACATTTAATTAAGAATCAGTTCTAAAACATACCACCAGGTTTTAAGAACATTGTTTTGGAAGAGTGCCTTTGTGTTTTTGCATTGCAGTGTTATTATTTTTGATTTTGGATAACATTTATAAATTTGGAACCTGTAGAACTTAGACAGGAGTCCCCATGGACATTTGCTGATGACATTGTGATCTGTAGCGATAGTAGGAAGCAGGTTGAGGAGACCCTGGAGAGATGGAGATATGCTCTAGAGAGAAGATGAATGAAGGTCCGTAGCAACAAGACAGAATACATGTGTGTAAATGAGAGGGAGGTCAGTGGAATGGTGAGGATGCAGGAAGTAGAGTTGGTGAAGGTGGATGAGTTTAAATACTTGGGATCAACAGTACAGAGTAATGGGAAAAAGAGAGTGCAGGCAGGGTGGAGTGGGTGGAGAAGAGTGTCAGGAGTAATTTGTGACAGACGGGTATCAGCAAGAGTGAAAGGGAAGGTCTACAGGACGGTAGTGAGACCAGCTATGTTATATAGGTTGGAGACGGTGGCACTGACCAGAAAGCAGGAGACAGAGCTGGAGGTGGCAGAGTTAAAGATGTAAGATTTGCACTGGGCATGACGAGGATGAAAAGGATTAGAAATGAGTACATTAGAGGGTCAGCTCAAGTTGGACGGTTAGGAGACAAAGTCAGAGAGGCGAGATTGCATTGGTTTGGACAAGTGCATAGGAGAGATGCTGGGTATATTGGGAGAAGGATGCTAAGAATAGAGCTGCCAGGGAATAGGAAAAGAGGAAGGCGTAAGCGAAGGTTAATGGATGTGGTGAGAAAGGACATGCAGGTGATCTTAATTAACCACTGGCCTTGTAACCACTCTTGTTCTTATGATTACATTCTAGGGTCTCACTTAGATGTGCTCCTCTTCTCGGTGTATCCAGAATTAGTGCCATATATATATATATATATATATATATATATATATATATATATATACTGTATTTATATATATAATGTGAGAGCTTATACTGCCAATACTGATGGTCTGTGCAAGAGAGGACAGAGTTGACTATACTTCCTTAAAAGGCTGGCGTCTTTCAATATCTGCAATAAGATGGTGCAGATGTTTTATCAGACAGTTGTGGTGAGCGCCCTCTTCTATGCAGTGGTGTGCTGGGGAGGCAGCATAAAGAAGAGGGACGCCTCACACCTGGACAAACTGGTAAGGAAGGCAGGCTGTATTGTAGGCATGGAGCTGGACAGTTTGACATCCGTGGCAGAGTGACGGGCACTGAGCAGGCTCCTGTCAATCATGGAGAATCCACTGCATCCACTGAACAGTATCATCTCCAGACAGAGGAGCAGCTTCAGCGACAGACTGCTGTCACTGTCCTGCTCCACTGACAGACTGAGGAGATCTTTCCTCCCCCACACTATGCGACTCTTCAATTCCACTGGTAAACGTTAACATTATACAAAGTTATTGTCTGTTTTACCTGCATTTTTATCACTCTTTAAATTAATATTGTTTTTTATAAGTATGCTGCTGCTGGAGTATGTGAATTTCCCCTTGGGATTAATAAAATATCTATCTTTTCCACCTCAGCAGGTCCAGGCTATCATAATGGTAGGTGGGAGGTTAGGATTTTTAATATTTCTTTCATTGTTTCATATGTTGACAGTTTGGCTTTATTATTAAACATTAATTTCCGTAAATACAGCATTTTTATTTCTTTGTAAGCTTGAATTCAAAATCTGGTCACAAAAAGTGATGATCAATAAACCATTACCTGTTTAACTGATGTGCTGTGATTAATGTATAATTCTTTCTACTTTAGAATAGAAAATCAGTCATTATTTCAAAATGCTGTATTTTGGAATTAAATCTTGGAATGGCAAAAAAGCAAACAAATCAGGGGGTAGGCTATATATAAATAAAGACAACAAACAACAGAAATTTTTGGATTGAATTGTAAATTTTGAAGAAATATTACTGCACTTTTAGACAGAGACAAATTGAATTTGGTACAAGAAATTAACACTTTTAAATCTTTTAAATATGGTGATATGACTACATATGATATATCAACTCTATGATTGTTTCAAAAATCATCATATATTAAAATTCAACTTGAAAAGCCAAGTTTAACTTGACTAAAACACTATTTGACAAATACATCTATAATGTTTAAATTAAATAAAATTTGGAAATTATCCCAATGTGGCTTCTGAAATGAGTGCTATAACCCTTTAAACTTTTCTTAAAATTTAAAGTAGATTTAAAGTAAATTTAGATGAGTATGTGTGCTGCAGATCCTTGCAAGCTAATTTATCAATAGGGAAACATCATTTTGTAAACATATTTAGAATTTAAAAAGGGTGTATTTTAGAAGGTAATATAAAAGAATTGCTATAATGATATGAACTAATAACTACAAAAAAGGTATTTGTGTAAAGTTTGCAAGGGATTTAGTTTTTCTTTGGAGTGTCAAATTCTGCCAAAACTTTTTTTATCTTTTAAAGTGTAATGGATCCATTCTTTGCCAGAACATACTTCTGCTTTGACATGATGATGAAAGATCTTCAAACCTTCTTTCCATTTCCTAGAGAACTGGAACGTACTTTCACACTTGAGGCCCTCTCGCTTCTGTAACCAAAATTAAAGACAAGTTAGCATGGCTGTAAAGTAAAAGAGGATTTTATGACTGCACACTTTGCTATTCAGTATTAACTGGTGAGCTTAATGGTCATCTACAAAGCAGCTTTTTACATTAACTGTGCAAATGATGGAGTGAAAACAAAGTCAGAACTACTCCAAAATTAGATAATCTATCAAAAGAAAAGACAAAGAACAAAGTGGGCTTTAAGTGAGCTTTAACCAGATAACATATTGTCATTAGTCATTACCACATGAATAGTGCTGTTGATAAAACAGGATATCAGTTTGAGAGTTTTATTGTACAAAGAAACATACGTATACCTCAAACATGCATACACACTGTAGAGTTACTTAAGGGGACAGACTAACAAAATAACATATCCTACCTGGACCAAACCAAATAACACTGTAATATTAAAACATGAAGGGGTTAAGATTAATTTCTATTAAGTAATGTTTTATCTTACAATCACACAACCCTTGGTCTGCATGAAACCTCAAAACCTATTATTATACTGTATGTGTAGGGATAGGTTACCAAGATAAGGAAAGGCCTTACGTGGCACAAAACAGGATGCTCACGTTTTATAGTCCATTGAAGGACAATATCCCAAGGATTAATAAGGTACCCCTGATTCCAAAACTGTTTCTGGGAGTGACCTTCAACTAAATTGTGTCATTTAAATATCCACTTTCTAATTTTTCTAGGGATAATTGACACAAAGGAAATGCTTCAGTAAATGAAGATTACATCAGTCACAAATTATGTTTAAAGTGGGTTCATCTAAACAAATATGATTACTGAAATAACCAATCATTTGTAAGATCACTTTGCTGGTTGGGAAGACTCGGATGCTCATAATGCTGGTTACCACAGATCAGAAAACAGTTCTTAGTGACTCTGAAAGAAAACAGAATTTTGGGGAATATTTGCATGGAGCATCAGTAACATGGACCACTAAACCTGCTCATGTTCCCAAGTAACTGAAACTTGGGTGATGTTGGCTTGGAAAAAAAAGAGAAATAAACAATGAACAGGGAAAAATATAACATTATATTTGTGCACTGATTCAGGATACAAAACTTGACCAAATGTCAGATTAATGCAAAAGGAGGAAACTTCATTATGAACAGTCTTTGAAGACAACCAGGAATACGATGGTTGAGCTGCAGTGAATAAACTCCTGATATGAACAGCAATTAAGAGTAAATAGTGACTTAAGAAGGAGAAAAGTGTATGTGTGATATATTAAAAGAAGACTTGAATCCTTGTTTCTCACAGGAAAGGGCTCTGGTGGCTCTGTTATGGGATGCAGCACATTTTCCTGGTATGGTACAAGTAATCTACTTCCCTCCGAGGACATGGTAAAGACCAAAAAAATACTAAGCTTCAGTCTAGTGAAATGTGATCCTTTTTGTCAGTATTAATTGATACAGGTTAGTAGATTAATTGGGTCCAAGTAGAAGCTGAAGTGGGTTTGAATTAGATGTGTGGCTGCAGAAAAACATTTTTTATAAACAAGAAAAGGTCATTATTCAGTTCATTAGGCTTCTTTGATTTGGTAATAGTTATGATGTACAGATACTGTATTTCATTTAGACATTTTCTTTGCTTCTTTGTAGATTCAATGTCCTCCTGGGTGAGGATCTAATGCACAGTCACTCTATGTGTGTGTTCACACATTCTATGAGTTTGCATAGGTCTTCTTTTCACATCCCCAGAGATATACTAGTAAGATTATTTAGTTAATCCACATTGGCCACAAGTGTTATGAATTCTGTCTAGATATGTTTTGTGCCTCATCCTCCAAGGATAAACTGCAGGCACTGCATTCCTAATTTGATTAAGGGGGTTTGTAAATG
The DNA here is from genome assembly GCA_026402145.1 of Polypterus bichir lapradei. Taxonomy (NCBI): domain Eukaryota; kingdom Metazoa; phylum Chordata; class Cladistia; order Polypteriformes; family Polypteridae; genus Polypterus; species Polypterus bichir. The sequence goes on from JANRMT010062822.1 coordinate 3,882,990, forward strand.
TTATATATCAACACCTTTAAATATAGTAATGCATAGTCCTTTTACCACAGAAGTCATTCCTGGTTTCGTCTCGACTGGACTTGCACTAAATTTTCAAGTATATCATTTACCATTTAGCTGATCAAATTCTGGTGGAACAGATTTATTAATGCCTTTGAAACATTTAAAGACCTGGCCTAAGTCTTCAAAAAAAAATCTCTATTCATTGCCACAGGCAGGCAGTGTCGTCAAGTGATAAACAACTAGACTATTAATTGCAAGGTTGACCAGTGTGTTTAAAAGCAATATACTTTCTATGCTTCAACATTAAAAAGATAACTGTGGTATTATGGACCTGTACTCTTAAGTGGCCTTCAAATGGTGCTTTGCTGACAAATGTGCTATATGAAATAAAAGGTTAACTCATTAAACAAAGACATGCCCTTTTTTCAGCATTTAGTGCTGCTTTATCTTTTAGCAATATGAAACTTACTCTGCATTCCAGACATACGCTCACTAGCTTTTGACATAATGCGGATTGTTTTAGAGTTACTACATAACATAACATTTTATTTGCTTTTTTAAAATAATTTACATCGTCGCCTGAATACTTTGTGAATAATTTGTCAACATTACACCCCCCCCCCCCCCACACTATTTTCCAGGCATTGCATCATACAAGTCAGCAGAACCCACAAATATTCCCTTTACAATTTACCAATTAGCATTTGCCTAAATGAAAACTGCATTCCCTAAGTATATGACAAACAGAAAAGGCAGAAACATGAGCCGAGCCTTTAGGCGCCCATTGTTATGTCAGAGAGCAAAAGACAGTACAAAGTGTTGTGTTAGCATTGGTGTCCAATATGATACTGTTTACAAAAGGTGAAAAGGTAAGCAAAAATGCTCAAATTAACCCCCATGGTCGGCCATAAAGCAAATTAGCAAGTTCTGTTTTAATAATTGTTATATGAACTACCTAAGCCACAAAACGTACATTTCAAAACTTAAGTTGATCTTCACATAGTAGAGGACACTATTGGGGCTTTACTTTATTACATTCTTTTGTTCTCATATAGCCTTGTTTCAGAGCTGTTCAGAAACTGTGCATAATCTGTCAGCTTCAAGCATTAAAGGATAAGTTTGGTATATACAGTATCTTAACAAACATGGTATATATGTATTTGTCATGCACAATTGTGTTTGAAAGTTGAGTGCATTCCTATAAATTAAAAAAAATATATATATATATTGCCCGCACAAGTGCTTTACATTGTTGGCTATGGAACATGAACTAAAAGCTTAAAAACTTAGTAAATGCATCCATTTTTCAAGCCATAAAGTTGGATGACTGGTTGTCAATAGGTTCATAACTGAATAAGCGTAAAACATGCATTCAAAAACTACTAAGTAATTTTGTCACAGCTGCCCTGAAGTCAAAACTCAACAATTGAGTAGCCCGATTCAAAACCCTTACAGCTTTCTAAAGATAAGAGATGAGGTATTGAGAAAAATAAATTGCCCAAGTAGTCTGACTACTAAATAATCTTTGGATTGTAAAATAATTTGATAAAATATTTCTTTAAATAAATAAATAAATAAAAATTATATATCTCAAATATGTCCCTGCATTTTATGCCAAGGCTAAAGGCTCAGGATCACAGGATAACATAGAATTTGAATTCAAGATGTTGTGAATTCAAGACCATAAACATTTGGACATTTTCATTCATAAAATCGGAAAACATAATATACAGGTGCCGGTCAGAAAATTAGAATATCATGACAAAGTTGACTTATTTCAGTAATTCCATTCAAAAAGTGAAACTTGTATATTAGATTCATTCATTACACACAGACTGATGTATTTCAAATGTGTATTTCTTTTAATTTTGATGATAATAACTGACAACTAATGAAAGTCCCAAATTCAGTATCTCGGAAAATTAGAATATCAATTAAGACCAATGCAAAAAAAAGGATTTTTAGAAATGTTGGCCAACTGAAAGGTATGAACATGAAAAGTATGAGCATGTACAGCACTCAATATTTAGCTGGGGCTCCTTTGGCCTGGATTACTGCAGCAATGCGGCGTGGCATGGAGTCGATCAGTCTGTGGCACTGCTCAGGTGTTATGAGAGCCCATGTTGCTCTGATAGTGGCCTTCATCTCTTCTGAATTGTTGGGTCTGGCGTATTGCATCTTCCTCTTCACAATACCCCTTAGATTTTCTATGGGGTTAAGGTCAGACGAGTTTGCTGGCCAATCAAGAACAGCGGTACCATGGTCCTTAAACCAGGTACAGGTAGTTTTGGCACTTTGTGCAGGTGCCAGGTCCTGTTGGAAAATGAAATCTGCATATCCATAAAGTTCGTCAGCAGCAGGAAGCATGAAGTGCTCTAAAACTTCCTGGTAGACGGCTGCATTGACCTTGGACCTCAGAAAACACAATGGACCAACACCAGCAGATGACATGGCACCCCAAACCATCACTGACTGTGGAAACTTTACACTGGACCTAAGCAACGTGGATTCTGTGCCTCTCCTCTCTTCCTCCAGACTCTGGGACCTTGATTTCCAAAGGAAATGCAAAATTTACTTTCATCAGAGAACATAACTTTGGACCACTCAGCAGCAGTTTTGCGTTTAGCCCAAGCGAGATGCTTCTGACGCTGTCTCTTCTTCAAGAGTGGCTTGACACAAGGAATGCAACAGCTGAAACTCATGTCTTGCATACGTCTGTGCGTAGTGGTTCTTGAAGCACTGACTCCAGCTGCAGTCCACTCTTTGTGAATCTCTCCCACAGTTTTGAATGGGTTTTGTTTCACAATCCTCTCCAGGGTGCGGTTATCCCTATTGCTTGTACACTTTTTTTCTACCACATCTTGTCCTTCCCTTTGCATCTCTATTAATGTGCTTGGACACAGAGCTCTGTGAACAGCCAGCCTCTTTAGCAATGACCTTTTGTGTCTTGCCCTCCTTGTGCAAGGTGTCAATGGTCGTCTTTTGGACAACTGTCAAGTCAGCAGTCTTCCCCATGATTGTGTAGCCTACAGAACTACTGTAGACTGAGAGACCATTTAAAGGCTTTTGCAGGTGTTTTGAGTTAATTAGCTGATTAGAGTGTGGCACCAGATGTCTTCAATATTGAACCTTTTCACAATATTCTAATTTTCCGAGATACTGAATTTGGGACTTTCATTAGTTGCCAGTTATAATCATCAAAATTAAAAGAAATAAACATTTGAAATACATCAGTCTGTGTATAATGAATGAATCTAATATACAAGTTTCACTTTTTGAATAGAATTACTGAAATAAATCAACTTTGTCATGATATTCTAATTTTATGACCAGCACCTATATAGTAAGTTTAAGAACCAATTACATTCACTGCACTGAACTGTAGGATGTTCAATTTATTATTAGACAATTCTAAACTTTATTGACTACATGTAGAAATGAAAACAACTCCATGAAGTAAAACTGTATCTAGTTTCTGAACATGCTGTTTTCAGGGGCTCATGCACAAAGGCGGAAACGATACCTGGAATAGTACACCACTTCATATATGGACACATTAATTTCCACACAAGCAATCAAAGTCATTCATACTGGCCAAGCTTTCATTCATGGGTTAATTTTCAACACAACCATTAAATGAAAGAGTTGATGAGAGCCAGACCCTACCATTTTAGCATCAAGCATAGGTCAACATCTAAATCTGGAACTGGAGTTCCAATCTGTCACAGGAAACAACTCTCACATGCACAGAGAAATTTATGTCCACTCATAATAGGCCAATTTCCATTTATTCAATTTCACAACCCAGATATTCCAACACACCGTTGGCACAGAGACAGGGTCTAATCTAAAAATATTCAGTGAAACCCAAGAAACAGAAGGCAACTTTGCAAACTGTGCAGACTTGATAAAGAGACTGAGCTGAAAGAAAAACAAAACAGGCCTGGGATGCTTTCTGATTGTTGTACACTCTACAACATTGACATCTGGGTAATAAATAAACATCAGCATTTATCAAGTTCACAATATCAGCAGTGCTAAAAATGATTGATTACTTAACTGTTGCTTTACTAAAATTGAATAAATAAATTACAAGACGTTAGTTGTTACAAGTGTTCACATTTTTCTTCAGAAAAGGAGCTCTTTTACACCAAAGGATACACATTTTGCCATAACTACTGTAGAACTGCAACTCTAAAATGGATAGAGCTGGGTTGTGTATGTTTTGTTATGTGTGAAACAGAATGAATAGAAGATTTTAAATTCAAAATATTTTAAAGAAAATTGTCTGAAACACTCATTGTTTAGTAACACGTTAAAAAAAACTACTGTATACTAGTTATTTTAAGAGTAGCAAGATTAAATCAGTAATATTGTAACCAAAAAGGTTTGGAAACCACTAATAATAAAAACACAACACAATAACAATGAAAGTCTAAAGTCACAAATTAACTTGCCTGTGCCCTTTGAAGCTAGCAAAACAGATGACTGGGAAATGAGCAGGTCAGTAGTGTGCCGAGCGGGACCAGTCATGGGGATGACACAAGCTGCGTTTTCATTCACGCTTACGTTAAACAAGGGGAAGAAACCTACTGATAAAAATGAATGTCTATTGACAGAAGTCATTATTAATGTATCACTCAGACCACGTAGCGCTGACATTGATACCAATGAAAGTCGTAACGTTATTGAACATGCTTCCTCCAATCTCGCCCATCACTACTGGGTAGAACTTAAGTCTGAACGGGATTTTTCCTAGCGTTCTCAGGCGGCTCTATTATTTTATTCTGGGGGGGGGAAGCGACATGCAAATACTAACACGTACATTAATTAACAGAAAAACAAATGTAAAAACGCTTAAAGTGTTTCAAAATTACGATGAGGTTATGTAATACTGCTTTACGTGTAAGCAGCTCTACTTAAAGCCTAAGTTACATCTAACCCCACTGATTTACTCCCCACCTAATAAACAGCTAAATTTAATATTGAACACAAATGGACTACGCAGTATTTGGATAAAGGCTAAAGCAAGTCCGAGCAGAGCAAAACACGGAGTTTGTAACATGTTTTTTTTTCTGAGCCTACTATGGTAACTCCGACAGTAGACGTAATTTAGGACAGCTAAAGTCAGGTGTATGCCAACGGCAATGTAACAAAGATTGAATATGGTGCATTATCAACATACTCTACACTTCCGTTAACCGGCGTAAAGTTCGCTGGACATTAGTTACCGAATATTACCACTTACTATTAGCATCAATCGCTTGAGCGTCAATAAGATTTTTCCAAGGCACACCTAGACGCAGAGAAAAATACCTGGCCATCCAATCAAGCAAAAATGGTGGAAATCACACAAGGGGAGAGAAAAAGAGCAGTGGAAGTGTTCGTTTCCAAGACAACGGAATACGCTGAACTGCTCGACAGCAGGAACTCACTTTATTGAATTATTTTTATCTCGTCAACCAGTTTGAACAAATCAGCAGAAACGCAATGAAACGAACTATGTTTTTTTTTTCTTTCTGTACAGTTGCATCGAGCACATTCGAGTACAATGAACTGACTAGAAAACACAATAGGCACCTGTCGTTGCCGCGACAAGCTTTCAAACGGTTTTCAGGAAAGTGTTGCATGATGGGAAGTGTAGTTTCGCACTTTTAACGAGAGCAGAGCAACCAGTAAGCAATCGATTTGGCGAGCGCGTTCAATAATTACAGTATATCTAATGGAAACGATTTCTTAATGAAAGCCATTACTATTCAACTATAGGAAAAGAAAACTAAAAACACATACTTGTACCTTGAATTGTTGTAGCCATCACTTTACTAAAATCAGTCAGGTTCTAATTGTAGGACTGTAGCTGGTAATGTGCGAACCCATTGAGGTTCACACTGTAGACCGTCCGATTTTTCACAACCACGGTGCAGAAACGTCACCCTCTCCATCTGATTATGCGATACTAACCTCTCTTTAGTAAGTGTCCTGAAGTCTTTACAACATCGCTTATTACTAACCAGAATTCATTAGAGTCGGGTATAAGGAATGACTTGAGTAATTTGTATTTTTAAAAATTTTGGTCAATAGAAACAACGTGTTGCTTCCGTATGTTATAATTGTTCAAAACTGATGCAAAGACTATTTTAGAATAAACAAATGAATGCAAGCCATCGACCTGTTTTGTGTTTTTAGACGTTATGCATTTTTGTTCTTGACATTATCCAAGCTTTGTGTCCTTATCTTGTCGAAATTAATGTCTATAACCTATTTAATATAATTTAATAAAATCCACTGATGTGAATTACTTTGTACGTTATTTTTCATAAAAACGTGTACATTTTATTGTGTTAGTGACAGTGTGTAATCATACAGTGTTACGTGAAATTTAATACCAATTAAACAAATACACAGTAAAACACATTTCTACTGATCAACTTTTTTTTAAAGATTCCATAAATATTTACCACCTTTTTATCATCAACGTCCTTATCCTACTTGATTCAGGCCAAGGCTATAGAGAATTGCAGCCTATCACACCAGCATTGGAGACAAGGCATGGATCAACCTTAGACAGAACACTCGTTTCTCTCATAGACATAAATACAATCCCCAAATTTAATCATTTGATATGTTACAATTTTAAACTCAACAATTAACCTAATATGAATACCCATGCTGCCTATAGTTACACCACTAATCAAAAGTTTGTGTTTTTGTTCTCCAAGGATTTCTAAGATTCAATGCAAGGTTTGTGTTGAACCCAGGTAACACTCACTGTAAGAAATATTCAATAATGCAAAAAACTAGAAGGGATTAATTTTTTTTCACTACACAGTAGGTTATTCATGATCTTATTATGCTTTTCAGCTGACATTAACTCAATCTGATATACAAGGGCCTCTGTACTTGCTTAAAAAGTTAATGTCAACCGCTCTCCGTGGCCCCACAGATAGTGTTGCAGCCTCAAATTATTTGTGTCCCAGTCTGACTCCTGTTTGAGGTTTATCCTGCATATAGTTCAAAGGTTCTACTACTGTTCACTATCTAGTGTGTTGGACCAATTACGGTGGTGTGAAAAACTATTTGCTCCCTTCCTGATTTCTTATTCTTTTGCATGTTTGTCACACCAAATGATTCTGATCATCAAACACATGTAACCATTAGTCAAATATAACACAAGTAAACACAAAATGCAGTTTTTAAATGATGGTTTTTATTATTTAGGGAGAAAAAAAATCCAAACCTACATGGCCCTGTGTGAAAAAGTAATGGCCCCCTTGTTAAAAAATAACCTAACTGTGGTGTATCACACCTGAGTTCAATTTCCGTAGCCACCCCCAGGCCTGATTACTGCCACACCTGTTTCAATCAAGAAATCACTTAAATAGGAGCTGCATGACACAGAGAAGTAGACCAAAAGCACCTCAAAAGCTAGACATCATGCCAAGATCCAAAGAAATTCAGGAACAAATGAGAACAGAAGTAATTGAGATCTATCAGTCTGGTAAAGGTTATAAAGCCATTTCTAAAGCTTTGGGACTCCAGCGAACCACAGTGAGAGCCATTATCCACAAATGGCAAAAACATGGAACAGTGGTGAACCTTCCCAGCTCCGGCCGACCAAAATTACCCCAAGAGCGCAGAGACGACTCATCCGAGAGGTCACAAAAGACCCCAGGACAACGTCTAAAGAACTGCAGGCCTCACTTGCCTCAATTAAGGTCAGTGTTCACAACTCCACCATAAGAAAGAGACTGGGCAAAAACGGCCTGCATGGCAGATTTCCAAGACGCAAACCACTGTTAAGCAAAAAGAACATTAGGGCTCGTCTCAATTTTGCTAAGAAACATCTCAATGATTGCCAAGACTTTTGGGAAAATACCTTGTGGACTGATGAGACAAAAGTTGAACTTTTTGGAAGGCAAATGTCCCGTTACATCTGGCGTAAAAGGAACACAGCATTTAAGAAAAAGAACATCATACCAACAGTAAAATATGGTGGTGGTAGTCTGATGGTCTGGGGTTGTTTTGCTGCTTCAGGACCTGGAAGGCTTGCTGTGATAGATGGAACCATGAATTCTACTGTCTACCAAAAAATCCTGAAGGAGAATGTCCGGCCATCTGTTCGTCAACTCAAGCTGAAGCGATCTTGGGTGCTGCAACAGGACAATGATCCCAAACACACCAGCAAATCCACCTCTGAATGGCTGAAGAAAAACAAAATGAAGACTTTGGAGTGGCCTAGTCAAAGTCCTGACCTGAATCCAATTGAGATGCTATGGCATGACCTTAAAAAGGTGGTTCATGCTAGAAAACCCTCAAATAAAGCTGAATTACAACAATTCTGCAAAGATGAGTGGGCCAAAATTCCTCCAGAGCGCTGTAAAAGACTCATTGCAAGTTATCGCAAACGCTTGATTGCAGTTATTGCTGCTAAGGGTGGCCCAACCAGTTATTAGGTTCAGGGGGCAATTACTTTTTCACACAGGGCCATGTAGGTTTGGATTTTTTTTCTCCCTAAATAATAAAAACCATCATTTCAAAACTGCATTTTGTGTTTACTTGTGTTATATTTGACTAATGGTTAAATGTGTTTGATGATCAGAAACATTTTGTGTGACAAACATGCAAAAGAATAAGAAATCAGGAAGGGGGCAAATAGTTTTTCACACCACTGTACATCATTTCAAGAGAAGTCTGCCAAGTCACTAAGCTGATCAATAAGGCAGGCTCAGATGTGGGGCACACTATGTCTTTTTCACAAAGTTGGTCATTGACCCTTGGCCCTAAGTACTCTGGCACACTTACATAAAACTTCTTTTTAAACATGTTTGCTTTTGTCAATCCATTCTCCAGGGGACAAATAAAATCTATCTATCTATCTATGTCTTTTTCACACATCTAGTTTTGATAGATAGATAGATAGATAGATAGATACTTTATTAATCCCAAGGGGAAATTTACATACTCTAGCAGCAGCATACTGATAAAAACAATATTAAATTAAAAATTGATAACAATGAAAGTATAACAGACAGACAATGATTTTATATAATATTAATGTATTAACATTTACCCCCCCCCCCGTTATAGTTTTCTTATATAAACTAATAGTACTCTATCTAAATGCCTCATTGTATAAATAAGCATTAGTGTATATTCCTCAGTATCCATAATTGGTTTATTTGTGGCATTTCATTGCTGCTAAAAACTCTCTTACTCCCTGTAATGAAAAAAAATGATTGATAAATGGATATTCACTACTCTGAATTTCACATAACAGCTTTTTGCCTTTCACACATCATACCTCTGTCACTTATATAGTTTAGGATGAGCTATTGCTTATTCACCGTTAAATAACTAATTCATTTAGTTCATGCGCTTGTCCACAAAAACCCTTTCAGCTTTATATCACAATTTTATCAGTGTCCTTTAGAACTGACACTGTGAATATCTTACTAATAAATAATTTGTATTTTTCTGTTGATGTGTATAATTTTACCTCATGTACATATTTTACTCCATAATCAACTTTGATTTTTATGAAGCTGAGTTTTGCTATTCTCTATGTAATGCCTAATCGCACACTGTTTTTGTTTCATTTTTCAGATGATTTTCAAAATACAGCAATGTGGTTTAAGTCAGCTATATTAGACCTCTTCTTCTTGGAATAATATATTCCTCTATAGCAGTGTTTCCCAAACTCTGTTCTGGGGATGCCCTGTGGCTGCAGGTTTTTGTTCCAACCGGATTCCTAATCAGTGGCAACACCTGATAACACTGAGCTCATTCAATTAGCTGTTTTTTTTTTTTTTCTTTTATTCGACATCCAGAAAAGCATAGCAGCATGATTTTTACATTTATAAGGCATTTAGAAATATTTCTGCTTTTGCTATAGATTTAAATGCTTAACTCTCTTTTGTTGATTTCATTATACTTTGCCCTTTCTCTGTGCAGTTTTCGCCCCTTCATTGTATCTTATTAATGACAATTTAAAACGAGCAGATCAGACACCCAGGCAAACAACACTGAATAATCAAAGGCTGCAGCTACTTCAGCGTCAGACCCACTAATTAGTAAATAATGGATTAATTAAACAATTAGAACAATTGGAAAAGTAGAATGAAAATCAAGATGAAAATATTGTTAAAAAGAAAACAAAATACATTATTCCTATTTAACTGCTTGGTACATTTTAATATTTTTTTCTTTAGCAAACTTAGTTTTCTAATTTCTATATTGTTCCCTAAACACAGAACTTGGGAAATATCAGTTCACTTAATTAGCCCAGGAGTTCAATTAAAAACAGAAGCTGGTTGGAACAAAAACCTGCAGCTACAGGGGGTCCTCAGAACTGAGTTTGGGAAGCACTGCTCTATAGCAAGCAATACAGTGGACAAACTTACTCTGTACTTCCTTTAACAGGCTAAGTTAATGTTTTCCCTAAAAGCTGTGAATACAATTCATATTTCACTTTTTTGTGTTCTTATTTGAAAAACACAATGAAAATATGTACTGTATATTCTTATTAATACTAAATTGGACCTTATGTTCATTTTACAGAAAATCCCAAAAACATTTTATCATCTGTGTATCAATCCATTTTTTAACATGTTTAAACCATGTTTCAAGTGGCAGGGTGCATTATGTGTAAGTCAGAAACAAACTGTATTGGAAAAACATCTTTTGGTCTTTGATAATAATTAAATAGTTTATTTTTTAAGTTAGGTGGCAAGATGTGTACCTTTGAATACTCTGCTTTTTACTCCAATATCTGAAAGAAACATGTGTTAGGCTGATTGAGTTTCAATTAGGGGCTATGTGGATATACTGTATCCATGAATACAAAATATCTTGAAAATTGTACTGGCCTTCCATCCAGGCCTTGTTCATGCTTAGTCTCCAATGCTTCTGCAATTTCTGTCTACTTGCAACCATGAATTAGTTTATTAGTGAGTTTGTGAGTGTCTGTGAATGTTATGTTATATAATTGTTTAAAGTGCCTAGGTGTAACACTGCAGCTTTAGCTGTTATTGAAATGACTGAATACTCTTCAGGTAGCTATGTTTCTCTTGACAGCAGAAGGACACAATGGGCAATTATCAATAGAAAACAATAAAAAACTGGGTCCTTATTGGTGCTACAAATTTCTAGTGGGTGATTATTAGACTCTAACCTATTGCTGAAATGAATGTTACTGTTTTCTGAAAGGAGGCATGGTGTGTTCAGAGTCACTGCCTCCTAGCTCCAAGAAAATGTGTTCAGATCACAGCCCTGTATCTGTTCTTTGGTGGACATCAGCAGTAAGGGTGGCTGTCATGTTGAAGGACGTGGCCTTCCAAGCAATGTTAGCACCAAGCAATGTTAGCGGGAGCATCTCTAGATTTCACTGACGGGCACTAGGAAGGTGACAGCTACACTGACCAAAGGGAACAACTGTGTGTGAGGTGAATTTGGTGAGGCCATAAAGAATGACTTTCAGTTCACCCCAAAGAGGTCCTGAAAACTATTGAACAGCTGGGAAGGGTAGATGGATTGTCACCCAGACTGTTCTCTGCAAACTGAAGACGCATTGACCTCAGTTGATAATATCGTTGATAGGTGAAATAAGCACTTTACATTCTTTACTTCTTTAACCTGGTGTATGACCTCCTTGAGTATAGACAGTGTCAAAGATATTGGTAGAAACTGAGTCAGTTTCTTTAGCTAAAGTTCCTGTGGTGATTGAGAAGCTCTGTAGTGGCAAGGCTGCAGTGGTATGTGATATCTAATTAGAATTTCTGAAAACAGTGGACATTGTAAGGACATTTTGAAAAAATGGAACTCTTTACCTAGAAGGCAGGGATGGTGGTCCCCAATTTTAAAAGGGGGATTAGAGAGTTTGTTCTAGTTACCAAGGAATCATATTCCTCAGCCTTCTGTACTGGGGCACTGGAGTAGAGACAGAGCAATGTGAAGTCTATTTTCACTGTGAAACACATTGTCCTTGAACAGATACCTGAAAGTTCATAGGAGCTTGGCAATCCTGTCTATTTTGCTTTTACACTTTGTGGGGGACGGCCGGGTCCCATGCCCAGCCGGGATGCCCTTTTGACACTTGACCTGGGGGGATACCCATGGGCTACACCCTATGTCCCCCGGAACACTTGGTGGCAGCCCGCCCGGGTTGCATCGGGGCCACAATGGTGGAACACTGGAGCTCATCTGTTGCAATCCATGGCCACCGCCAGTGGGGAGCTGCTTGGCTTAACAAGCCCATGTGGGCTGGACTGCAGCCACACCTGGAAGTGCAGCCTGAAGTAGGTCAAAGAACACCTGGAGCACTTCCGTGGGTGCTATAAGAGGAGCCTGCAGCCACTACTCTAGGCGCCAGTGTCGGGAGAAGAAGAAGAAGAAGAAGAACCTGTGTGGTGTTTTTGTTTGCATTTATTTGGTATGCTTGTGCGGGACTGTGCTGTGGCTGAGGGACACGGGGAAGACGTGTCCCCCAGCTGAAGAAAAATAATTGTTTTTGTTTATTTTTACATGTGCATCCGTTGTCAGTCTGTGTCGGGTCAGCGCCTATATAGTGCCTTTCACAAGTTGGAAAAAGCTTATGTTTGGATTCCTCTATCCATTTTAGTCACATCTGCTGTATGCATTTGGTCCTTGTGTTTGAAAAATAAGTGCATGTTAGGTTAATTGGTGACTCTTTATTGGCACAGAATGCCAGAGTTTGCCTTGTGGACTGAGCCACTGTCAGGTTTGAATTCTGCCCTACAGTTGTTGCTCCCTTTGTTCCTGAAATGCACTGAAGTAGTTTGAAAATACATGGATTAAATAATGGACTAATGTCAGGCCCACTAGCTTTATTGCACACTATTACCAGACAATGTGTAGAAGTGATTTAGAAGGTTAGAAGAATTATTGTTTATACACATTCGGTGACAAAAAACAGGTGCATAGGAAGCATTTATTAAATTTGCATTTGGTATGGCCGATCAACAGGTATGTAAATGATTACTTTTGCATGCCCAATAAGTTCACAACCACCACTAGAAGGCCATGCATCCGCCTCACTGTGAACAGGATGTAACTAACACTGATTGCATCAGAATAACCTTGGAACATAATTATTGCTACACAGTTGCACAGAGGATAACCTAAATATTAATTTGTTAATTATACACACCAACAAAAGAGCTTGATAAAGTTTACCTGTACAAAGTACATGTGATACTGGAGTGGTACTGGAAATAATGGTTTCAAGAAAGCTGTAATGCCAAATCAGGTAGGCTCAAAGGAAAAATATATTATTAGACGGCTTTGAATTGTTATCGCTGTGTATATGTCCACCCTCTATACAAAGTTGGCATCCTCCATAGATTTCTGGGCCTAAGACCCTGTACTGGAGAAGTGGATTCAAAAGATTAATGCTTAGAGATTTGCAGGTATAGTACATGAAGAGAACTCTACAGTACAGTTATATGCAAGTGTGGTCAAACATTATATCTTGGGATATCTGAAATCCTGATTTAATATCACATGGGGTAAACAAGATAGACAGATAATAAGTAATATTAGGGTGAATAGCTATGAATATTATCTGTAGAGGTGACCTGATCCCCACAATCCTGGAATAAATCTAATAAAACTTCCCTAGATCTTCTATAGTTCTGTTGAGTTTGTTTAATACTAATCTATACTAATAAAGCTGAATGTTTGTTTGTATGTACAGTATGTATGTTTGTTTGTCTGGTTTTGAAAGCCAACTTCCAAATGAGTTATAAAGTTAAAATTTAGCACATAGCTATGTAATGCTGTCACCTTGATGGGAAAAATCCGAAATTCATGATAAGTCCCTTATGAACCCTGAATCTTGGAGGGGTATTGAATTAGCCTACTTACAAATGTGTTAGAAACTTGAAATTTGACGTGATTATAGTATGTATGCTTATTTAATTTAATCTATACTAATAAAAGGCAAAGCCCTTACTGACTCATTGACTCACTCATCACTAATTCTCCAATTTCCCATGTAGGTAGAAGGCTGAAATTTGGCAGGCTCATTCCTTATAGATTACTTACAAAAGTTAAGCAGGTTTCATTTCGAAATTCTACACGTAACGGTCATAACTGAATCCTACTTACGTACATATATACGTTCATAGCCTGCAATTGGTCGCCGTGTGAGGCGGCGTTACGTCCATGATCCCCATGCCTCCCACGAAGTTGGCTGCCTGCCCATATAAGGCCGTCCAACGCTCCGGTCTCTTCATTCTTTTCCTTGCTTCGCCACGGTATTCATGTCTCCCTGCTGATAACTGCAGCCTTTTTATTTAATTCATGGCTTTTCCGCTGTTTTATTGTTTGTTTATTACGATTATAGTTATTGTGTAGGTATTTTAGACTTAGTTTACTGTTCAGGTACCCATTTCCTTTACCGTTCCAACCGTACCCCCATTAACATGTCTCTCGAGGTGATCACCATCGATCAAAGAACTGTCACTTACCGAAACTCAAACCGATTATGACAGCAGCAATCCAAGCTGTGAGAAAACAGTAAAAAGGAGGCGTGTCAGACGTTGTGGTACATTTTCTGATGCAGCTAGACGGAAACAACTTTGTGACACTGCTGCCAAATACTTGCAGAAAAATCCACAAGTTAATAGACACGCTGTCGCCAAATTCTCGCAGGCAAATCAACAAGTTCATAGAGACGCTGTCGCTAAATACTTGCAGGCAAATCCACAAGTTCAAAGAGACGCTGTCGCTAAATACTCGCAGGTAAATCCACAAGTTCATAGACACGCTGCCACTAAATACTCGCAGGCAATTCCAGACACGCTGCCGTTAAATATTCGCAGGCAATATCCACAACTTAATACTGGGAATGCCTGTTAAACATTTTAGATTCACAAGTACCGATTTGGATAGTGAACACTTCGATGAATGAAACCTGTTATCTTTACAATGGTTGACAAACATGGAATGTAACTTGAACACAAAACATCCTCTAAATACGAACCTGATTGAAAGAAATAATGATAATCAAATCCTTGATGACAGCAACACTCATAACAGTGACAAAACAATTACATTGACAATCATGTTACATTATTTTTAAAATGTTTCCTTTTCTTTTTCATAACTTCTTTAACACACTACTTCTCCGCTGCGAAGCACGGGTATTTTGCTAGTATATAATAAAGAAGAAATAATTTGCTATGAATGAGAAGTATTGATAAGAAGATGTCAGTGATCTCCACACATCACGGCCACTGCCGCTAGCCAATATCCGAGGCCAATGGGATCATCAGGCAGGAATGCACTCTGTGTGTGGTCACACAACCAGACCCACCGGTGTAAAGTATACTTTCACTAAAATATTCCTCAGCACTTCACAGAGGTGGTGGGATTATGGCCTGATGCTAGCAATGGCCCTACTACTCCCCCACCATACCCAAGCTAATCTTCAATCTTGTACTCTTCATAAGCTTGGACACTCAGACAGAGGATACAAATCGCATTATTCACATTAGTTTAGTGAACAATCAGAAAAAAGTTTACGATGAAATATTGGAAAGTGTCTACAAGAATCAGGGAAAAATATTCTTTCTGGATGCATCGGGGTAACAAGTACAACCTTTTTAATTATTTTAATATTGGCTTACATTAGATCAGATTATAAAATAATGCTAATTTAGCTTTTAAGTTGCCATTAAACCTAACTTACAGTTAAGCTCCTGTATGCAATGTCAAGGAAGGGACTCCTCTAGCTCAACTTTTCAAAGCTTGTGTGGTTATTATTTGGGATGAGTGCACTATCTCCCACAAATGGGGAATAAAAACTCTGAAAAGAATGCTTAAGGACATAAGAGACAATGATAAATTAATGGGTGGAATGACTGTTCTGTTTTCAGGCTATTTTCGACAAACTGTTCTAGTAATTCAAAGAGGTAGTATGGCAGTTGAGGTGAGAGCATCCACAAAGTCATCCTTTATATGGTGTAAAATCCACAAATTAACTCTTATGATTAATATGAGAGTTCAGTTGAAGGGAGATTGTTTAGCTGGTGCGGTACCAATGGAGGTACTGAAATTCCGAACAACTTTGGAAACTTGGTCAACTCCGTTGAAGAACTGGCCGAGAAACTTCACCCAGATATTATACATTTGCATAAAAAAATTATTTGTGGTTATGTTAAAGGGCCATACTATCGCCTAAAAACAATACCACTGATGAAACGATTATCTGCTTGACAAACTACACTGTGATTTAAAATATATATATATATTTTTTTTTCTATCAATTCTGTTTTAAATCATGAAGAAGCAGTTCATTATCCTATTGAATTTTTTAAATGCCCTAATCCTCCCAGAATGGCTCCTAATAAACTGTTTCTTAAAGTTGGTACACCAATAATGTTGTTATGAAATCTAAATGCTCTGAAACTTTATATCTGTATCCGTTTGAGAGTGACTGCATTGCAATCCAATATTATGGAGGCCTCAGTAATAACTAGTTGTGCAAAATTCCCTATAAGAGTTTGCTTTGCTTTAACTACCTGTATAAACTAAACTCAAGGGCAAAGGGTACTGTATCGGTTGCTGGCATTGACTTGCGCAGGTCTTGCTTTTCACACAGCCAGTTTTATGTGGCATATTCAAGAGTCAATCAGAGGGACAATTTATACATTTTGACATGGACAGGACAAAATAAAAATGTAGTATATAAAGAAGCTTTAGTTTAAATTCTTTGAGAAATTTAATAAAGTAACATTCATTTATCGTTAAAACTCTATGGGCAGTGAAGCGCACTGGTCCTGCTAGTTCATTCATCAATTAAATAAGATGTTCCAGTGTTTTGGCATGTAATTTGATTATAACATTTAGCAGACTCACAATAATGCTAGCAATCGATTAATGTATTTTGCTAGTACTAATTAGATATACAGTACTTTAATAAGGGTAAGTGTTGGGTTTTCTATATTTATCAGAGATATAGAGGATGCTTTCAGGATAAAATCCTTTTATTTCTTTTACAACTCAAAAACACATGTTAACACTTCTGTATTTTGTGGTGGAAACAAAATATAAACCCATAATACCTTGCACAGGTCAGCCAATAACATTCATTTTCGAGCATAATATAACACTCCCTTTTGCTTTCATCATAACATCTTCCTCTTAAAACAAACAATATACATGGAAACAAAAACAAAACAACAGTGAATTATTGACAGCAAAGGAGATTTCACACAAAACAGCATATATTCTGTCTCTTCATCTGTCAATTCCCAAACCAAAAACTCTTAAATTTGGCCATTTTAACCTTTTTTGCAGGTTTTGTCAGAATATCTGCAACCATGTTCTCAGATGAACAATAAATAGACAATTTCTATTTTCCCTTCATTGATCATGTTACAAATAAAGTGGTACCTGACATCTACTGTATGTACTTAGACCTTTGTCTGTTCAATGGGTTCTTACTTAGTGCAACAGCTCCTTGATTGTCACCATTAATTTTTGTACAGCTGTAACTTTTCCTGTCTGTACCATTTAACAGCCTGATTAAATATATGCTTTCTTGGGTTATGGATGCTACCCCTATATATTCAGCCTCACATGTGGAAAGTGCTACAGTGGCTTGCTTCTTAGTCTTCCATGAAATAATAATGATTGGTCGGACTGAAAGAATAACCAGTAGTGCTGCGCCTGCATGCTGTATCAGATGTCCAATCAGAGTCACTGAAAGCAATTAAACCCAAGTCCTCTTCAGATTTCCTAAAACAAAGTTTATAGTCTATGGTGCCCTTTAGATACCTTAGCACATGTTTAGCAGCAATTAGATCTCCTGTCTGGGGGGTTTGCTAATGATTGTGAAATCGTGCTGACTATCCAGCAAATGTCAGGTCTGGTACACATCATGGCTTTTATTAGGCTCCCCACAATCTCTTGGTATTCCTTGTGATTGACAGAACACTGGACTTCATCATCTATATCTTCAGCTCACATGGGGTAAACCTTGGCTTGCAATTTGTCATACCAAACCTTTCAAGCATTTTAAGGATATAATTGTTCTGATTCATCTTGATCTCTCCGTCCTATTGCTCAAAATTAATGCTCAGGAAGTATGAAATTTTTCATGCTGAACTGACATTTCACGTTCTCTTTGAATTCACTAAGTAGTTCATTATTAGTTGCTGCTATGATTAAGTCATCAACCCAAATGATCAATATCCATCCATTTTCCAACCCACTGAATCCGAACACAGGGTCACGGGGGTCTGCTGGAGCCAATCCCAGCCAACACAGGGCACAAGGCAGGAACCAATCCCAGGCAGGGTGCCAACCCACCGCAGGACACACACAAACACACACTAGGGCCATTTTTGAATCACCAATCCACCTAACCTGCATGTCTTTGGACTGTGGGAGGAAACCAGAGTGCCTGGAGGAAACCCATGCAGACACGGGGAGAACATGCAAACTCCACGCAGGGAGGACCCGGGAAGCGAACCCAGGTCTCCTTACTGCAAGGCAGTAATGATCAATATGATTAATTCATTTTCAGTTTTTTTTTATACACACAATAATCTGCTTGATTTCTCTGGAAGATGTTTTATACTAGGTGATCATGGAGAACTTTGTACCAGTTTCTGTCAGACTGTTTCAGACCGTACAGAGATTTCTTTAACCTGTATACCACTTTTTCTCAGATCTTAGAATCAATCATGAAGCCTTCAAGTTGTTCTAAGTAAATTTCACCATCAATTGCGGCATGTAAGTTTGCTCTTTTAACGTCCATTTGGTAAACTGTAAGGTTATTCTGTACTGCTAAGTGCAATAATGCTCATACTGATGTGTTGCTGGCTGTAGGAGAGAAAGTTTCTTGATAATCTATTACCTCCACTTGACTGTAGCCTTTAGCAACATACCTTGGCTTAAAGATTTTCACCCCTGTCCATTTTCTTTTATGGCATAAACCCATCTATCCCCACTGCATCTGTATCTTCAGGTAAGGTGGTTAACTTGAATGTGTCATTTTCTTTAAGCGAGTGGAATTCTTCCTCCATTGCACGTACCCACCCTTGTGATTTGGAAAAATTTACGGCCTCTCTGTATCATGCCTTAGCAGAAGTCAATCGTGACGTTAACTGAGTCTTCTTCAAAATCAGGTACATAATTGCTTAAATGTTTTGGAGCCTTTCTCTCCCTTCTTGGGTAGCGATAGTTTTGAATGTGATTCAGGTTTGGGGCAGAATTCTCCACCATATTTTGTTGTGAATTATCTGTCTCATCCTCTCTTTGACTCCCTCTGTTTTGATTTCTGCTACTATATCGACTATATACATATTCTGAATAACGATCATGCTTGATCATGTTTCTGAATAATGATCATGCTTGTATGCATAACAATCTGACCCAAATATCCACATTTTGGACAGGTCAGGCTTTTTCCCTGTTAGTATAAAATAGGGTGTATTTTTAGTTTGGTTGCTGTTGTGCGGCATTCTGGACAGCATGTGGCCACAAAGTTTTAGGTAATCCCTTTCCTAACAGCAGACATCTGCTCATATCAAAAAGGGATCTCCAGTACATTTATGTTGTGCCATTATGATGGGGAGAATAAGGGGATGAGGTCTCATGTCTAATACCTTTATTCCTCAAGAGTGATTGAAAAGTTTCTCCCATGTACTCAGTACCATTAGCAGACCTTATCCACTTGACTTCACCATAAGGTGCACAATCTGCCAGGAATTTCTCTGCTGCCAGCACTGTTTCTGATTTGTTTTTAATGAAGTAGACAAACACTGCCCCTGAGAGGTCATCTGTAAATAACACTACATATCCAAATCCATCTACAGCAACTAGATCAATTGGACATGCTAAATCAGTATGTACCAGCTCTATGGGCACACAAGCTTTAACATCAGGTTTCTTATTTCTATTGGTGACAAATTTTCCCAAAAGCTTTGAGAATGACACAAATATTAATTATCACAAAGTTTGTTGCCTCAGTTTTTATGACGGCAATTTGCATATACTCCAGAATGTTACGAAGAGTGATCAGATGAATTGCAATTAATTGCAAAGTCCCTCTTTGCCATGAAAATTAACTTAATCCCAAAAAAAAATTTCCCCTGCTGTTATGAAGAAGGTTTCAGGGTGCCCAAGAAGGTCCAGCAAGCGCCAGGACCGTCTCCTAAAGTTATTTCAGCTGCAGGATCGGGGCACTACCAGTGCAGAGCTTGCTCAGGAATGGCAGCAGGCAGATATGAGTACATCTGCATGCACAGTGATGTGAAGACTTTTGAAGGATGGCCTGGTGTCAAGAAGGACAGCAAAGAACCCACTTCTCTCCAAGAAAAACATCAGGGACAGACTGATATTCTGCAAAATGTACAGGGACTGGACTGGGATAAAGTCATTTTCTCTGATGAATCCCCTTCCTGATTGTTTGGGTCATCCAAAATAAAGATTGTCCAGAGAAGAAAAGATGAATGCTACCGTCACTCCTGTGTCATGCCAACAGTAAAGAATTCTGAGACCACTCATGTGTGGGGTTGCTTCTCAGCCAAGGGAGTGGGCTCACTCACAATTTTGCCTAAGAACACAACCATGAATAAAGAATGGTACCAAAACATCCTCTGAGAGCAACTTCTCCCAACCATCCAAGAACAGTTTATTGATAAACAATGCTTTTTCCAGGAGGATGGAGCACCGTGCCATAAGGCAAAGGTGATAACTAAGTGGCTTGGTGAACAAAACATCAAAATTTTGGGTCCATGGCCAGGAAACTCCCCAGACCTTAATCCCACTGAGAACTTGTGGTCATTCCTCAAGAGGTGGGTGGTCAAACAAAACCCCACAAATTCTGACAAACTCCTAGCATTGATTATGCAAGAATTGACTGCCATCAGTCAGGATTTGGCCCACAAGTTGATTGACAGCATGCCAGGATGAATTGCAGAGGTCTTGAAAAAGAAGGGCTAACACTGCAAATCTTGACGTTTTGCATAAACTTAATCTAATTGTCAATAAAAGCCTTTGAAACTTATGAAATGCTTGTAATTATTCTTCAGTATACCATAGAAACATCTAACAAAAAGATCTAAAAATATTGAAGCAGCAAAACTTTTCCCATTAACTATACCCAGCAGCTTCAATACATCATGAACATTACAGTGCACTACAATTCATGTCATATCTTAATATCACAAGATAAACTGATTTTATCTATACCTGCTATGTCATTAATAAAAGCATCATTACACTGTTTCTGTTGATTTACTGTCCTCAGGTAGTAAAGTCTCTTATGCTAGTCTATGTGGAAGACTGTTCCATCTTTATGTATCTACTTCTCCTGTCCCTCTTTGAACTTCACAGTGGCACCGTTGGTTGTAGCCGCTTTCACTGAAAATAGGCTTTGTGGATATGATGGTATAAACAGAGCCTTCTCTAAAGTGGTTTTGATGTATTTTCTTCCGCTGTTCTGTATGTATATCTCTGCATCGTCTCATTTTAGTGCGATGTTATTCTTTCTTGCACCATCAGCCAGTTCCATATAATGCACTTTTGGATCAAAAGTCTCATCAAATCTGACAAATTTGTCCTCCTCTGTTATGATGTAGGATGTTGCTCCACATTCCACCATTAACCTCTTTCTCGCTGTTGAATTCAGTAGAATGCTCTGACTGATTTAAATGTGGTGTATGTTCTTTCTTGTCCCCTTCTCCTTCTATGGCCTGTTTTGCTTTATCTTTGGGGTTTTGTCTCCTGAAAGTCTTGTCACAGTGTGTCAAACTCCGATGGTAACTGCATCACTTCGCTGCTGTCTTTTTGGGACATTCTCTCGCTATGTGTCCTGCGTTACTGCATTCGTAACATGTAATAGTCCTTGGAGGGACATCTACCTTCATTATGTTGTCTGATTTTGGTTTAGCGTTAAATTTCTCTGTCTTTTCATAACTTTGTAATTTGATCTTGAATTGGGTGAATGTTATATCATTGTTATTCTGTGTAACATGAATAGCTTAAGGTTTCTATGATTCTGGCAGACCCTTCAGAATCATAGCTATTATTAGTCTGTCAAGTTTCCTTCGAGTTTCTCAAAGCTGGTACTGCCTTTTCTGCTTGAATGATATAATCTGTTACTGTCTTTTCTGACAGTTTTTTTAACAAAGTAAGTTCAGTATACAGCGCAATAATTCTGGGTTTACCATGACTGGTGCAGTGTCCTCGTAAAATCCATAAGGCTTTACTTCCGTCATCCGTCGCTTCCCTCATAGCTAATGAAAGGCTTTTGTCACTGAGGAACTGAATCATCTCGACATAACATTTTTCATTCTTATCTTCATCTGCATCATCAGATTCTTTCTGGTTTAACATCCATAAGTGTGTGAGGAATTTTGCCTCCCATATCTTGTAATTATTTTCATCTCCATTGAAAACTATTCTCTGCCATATATGTTCCATATATCAAGCCTGGGCCCATAACCTGTTAAAATATACATCTTCTTCTTGTTTTGGCGGCTCCCGTTAGTTTAATTTAAGATGCTCAGATCTTATTTTCTTTCTCTTCAGAAATAAGCTGAAAGAGGTTACCCATGGCATGCCACTGAAAGGTACTGGAAGATTTTGGACACAATCCCTGCACAAGCAGATCCTAAACATGATCTTGAAGACTCCTTCTCTTTGTATCACCTTCAGTAGGGATCTTTAAAGTTGGAAGCAGTTGAAGTTAGCCTGTTTTTTCAGCAGGTCAAGGTAAATGATCTGTAGGTGAGAAGATTTTCTGGGGATTCTGAAAGAAGAAAAAAGACTGAGGCTAAACAGAGGTTTTCCACAAATTCAGCCCCTATTAGGTCCTTGTTAACACTGACTCTCATAAAGAAAACTCTACAAATATAATGAACCCAAATAACTCCTGGTTTGATGAATGCCATCTAGTGATCATAACGGAGTTGCTGTCTTTGTAGCTTCACACATTGTGCAATTTATTTTTTGTGAGCTATAATTTTTGTTTATTCTGTTTATTGTATTCAGTAGGTCACTTAAGTATGATCTATAATGTTTAAAGTTGTGTGTGGTGTTAATTTCTTTATTAAAAAATGGATAACATTTTAACAATTGTGTATTAATTAATCGTTAATGAAAATTTTAAAAAATGGGTAAGGTGCCAACTGCTTTGGTTTAAAAAACCTACTCCCCATTCACCTGCACAGACATTCTTTTCTTGGAGAGAAAGAGGACTTCAATTATTTTTGGCAACGTTCTACCCCAAAGTCTACCATAATTTTCAATCAAAGTGTACAGTATACCACACTTCACTAAATGAAGAGGCTCAAGTCATTGTCATGGTATAGCATCTCATATGAAGTAGGTTATTATGGCTTTTGTCGTGGAGAAATCCTTCTTTAGAAAAAGAAACGCAGAGCATCTGGATGAGTGATCAGAATGAGACTTTATTGCGGAAAATGCACAAAGCCGACTCAGTCCAATGAAGTGAGTGCCAGCAGTTTGGCGAGACCTTATTTATATTACAGTTCTTATCATTTATGCAAAATACTCTACTCCTTCTGTTTCCTCCCAACAATACCTAATGTCCATCACCTGACCTTATGTCCATCATCTGATCAAAACTTGCCAGGACTACTCCTTACCCCGTGCAGGTGACATTAGATTTGATTATCGATCAGTTCCCACTGCAAAGTTGGGAACGGGAGGACCAACACATAAGATACTGGTTCACCTTTAATGAATAGCTTCTCATTACACAAGCATCCCTCAAGGCTGTTTTTAGGCAGCTGTATCTTTTGAGACAATGTTACTAAATTTTCTTAAAGAACACACTACCCTTGTCCTGTCATTATGCTACTGTCCGAGCAGGCAGACAAAGGCTTGGTTGTTTCAAATGAAAGAGGTTGGCCTTGAGCTGATAAGCGCAGGAAGCTTTTCTAGCTCTTTAGAGGAATAAAAAAGATATGTATACAATCTTTTAATTTTATTAATTCTTATATAGCCTAAAGCTTACTAATTGTAACACATTTTACTTCAACTCGATTTAAAAGCTTCAATACATAAAAAACATTAATTCAGAGATCTAAAATTGCCGTATATATTTTTCTAAACTAATAAACTATTTAGTTTTCTCAAGGTTAAAGTCTCAGCAGCTGCATCTCTTGAAACAATGGTCTGTTTAACTCTCCCAGAGCACACAGTGTCCTTGAATTTGCACTGTCTTTCTGACATTTTAAGCTTAGCAGTCAAAAGAAAAGACAGGTGGTTTATAGCAAAAAGCAGACTTTATGCTGACAACCAAGGGCTTATAAGCTACTTAAAAATGGGAATATAAGCATAAGTTTTTAATAATTCTTAAAGCTAATGATTGAAAGCACATTAATCTCCAAATATACATTTTCTAACTTTCAGATTTACAGTATTATAAACCTTTTGAAGTACTTGCCTATCCATTCCTTGATGTAACTCATGAGTGTTATTCACTGCCAACTGGGACTCCTCCTTCCATTCGTTTTTCCTGTGACTGCAAGATGTTTGATCTTCTTTTTCACAGTTTATGTACCCATAAATTCCAGCTGCCATTCTCTTCCAATTCCAGCCAATCTGAGCACTTCAAATTTTGCTGCTCTATTTTTGTATAATAGTTTGTCATTCTTTTCAAATAACATAGCTTTTGTGTTTTCTTTTTAAGACTGCTCAGCATTATCTTCCATTGGTTAATGTGACCACACCACAAACACTCTGACTTTCTAATTAAATTGAAATTATAACACACCATACCATTTTTTTGGCCCGCTTAATCCTTAGCATTAACGTGGGTAGCTGGAGTCTGTTCCAGCAAGTACAGAGAGCAAGGCAGGAACAATTCCTGGACAGGGCACCAGTCCATTGCAGAGCAAACACACAAACATGTGACAATTTAGCATTGCCAATCCACAAAACTTTTATTTCTTTGTACTGTGGGAGGAAACTCTAGCACGAGGAGAACATTATGTTATTCCTTAATATCTCATTCTAATGCTAATTTTAACATCTGCTCTACTGTTGCATGCTGTGTAAGTAAATTAACTTGTCTACTTATAGACTGTTTTGGTTCCCACCTTTAGCTCACATTTTTTTGTAACCACTGAACATGTAGTTTTCTTGCACTTGATGGTGCTTGTTGAGGGTGATTGGGTTTTTTTAATAGAAGGGTATTTAAACTTTATATAAACAATACTGCTGTTATCTGCTTTGGTTTTTCATTGGCAGTGACATATTTATTTGCATTGATGACCCTATTGCTTGTTACCTGATTCACAAGCTGTGATGTCATTACAATGCCCTTAATAAAGATGTCAGTGCACTATAGCTTGTATTCTACCATTTGGATCTCCAATCAAAAAGTACAAACCTCAGTGAATTTATTAAATTTAGGAAAATTCATTGTTTATTTAGGTTTTGGACTTTTTTGACTTTGTTTTTCACTATGTACAGTATTTGGTTTTGGTATTGAAAGACTCCCATACTCTGACCTCTACCTGTCTATTGACCATTCTTTTCCTTACTCCTAAGAAAGACCATCATCTGTTGATCTTTAGAAAACTTTTACAAAAAAAAAAGTTAAGTTCTTGGAACTTGCAATTTACCATCTTGAGGGCAATAGACACATACACAGGACAAAGACCACCTCCATTCAAGATGTCAGGTTTGACGGACAAAGCTGTACACAGAAATGTGTCCAACTATGTCTGACCTGTACTTTTTAGGCAAGCTCCTCTATTGAATTACCACTATACATTCATAGTGCCACACTCCTGCAGTTCACCTGCTCATCTGCTGATGGGTAATGCCGCCAAATCCCACCTGTTATCTTGCATAGATAACCCACACTGTGCCTGAGTTGTACAGTAATCACACAGACACTATATATTTACTGGCAAATGTCATCCACTGACTTGGCTGAAATGTTGAGTCTAACAATTTTGTTTCTGAGTGTGTTTCCCATTTTTTTAAGCATCAGTTTTGGATCATTCTTTAGCTGGCATGTACCATTAAAGGCAACAAATCAATAAAAAACCCATTCATTTTCTTAACATGCTTAATCTAATTCACAGTCACAGGAAGCTGGAGTCTACTTGAGCAGCACTGAATGCAATGCAGGAAATCACTCTGGACAGGGCATTAGTCCATTACAGGGCAGAAGACACACTCATACTGGGCCATATTAAAGTCACCAGTCCCTTTAGCACACAGGCAACTTCATTCTGCTTAATTTCTTATGTCACTGAAATAAATTAGGTTGATTCTGCAGAAACACCTGGATAAATGCACAGAAATAAAGTAAGTAAAATGTAATGTATATAAATGTGAAGTCTTATTAATAGTATGTTATAATATTAAATACAGTATATTTAAGACAGTGGAGTAATGGGGCTACAAGATACACTACATGTGAAACATTTGGAAGCATTAAATGACCCATTGTTGTCTTTACAAGTGTTTAAAAAGTAGTCAGTTTTCATACAAAGCAAGCAAGGGATTTGAGGATGACACAGTGAAAGTGTTTAAAAATAGTAAGACATTGAGTAGAGAGTATGCTAGATGTTACTTTAAATGAGTAATCAACAATAACTCAAGTATATTTGGTGGTTGTTTCATGTTAAGTTTCACACAAATGCTAAAATACACTTCTTTAAAAAATACTGTGGAACATTGAAATAAATCAGCAAATAGTATAGTTTAGGGTAGAATTTGTGAATCTTGAAATATTGCCTCAATAATGTACTGAAAACAAGTTAAGAGAAAATGATAAAACTGTGCTGGGCTAAACAGCTTATTCTTATCAAGGACACCATTTTTGCTTTATATTTTAACCTGAAAAAGAATATAACCAGTCTTGCTTCCAAAGGGCTATGTATACGATTTGCATTGCTCATGTAACATCATGTCTGTATTAACATTCTATAATTATTTTTCTTAGGCTGTGGTGGCAATATTAATTATGCAGTTTTGCAATTTGTTTATACTATAAATGCATGCAAATTTACTTTCACATAATGAACAAGGCAGCAACCAATGTTACTACTACTTCATGTTTGGGATGGGGTGAACTGAATCTTAGTTGTCTAGCAGGAGTAGTTATAAAACCAGTTCTTTATCTCATGCTTTCATTTTATACCAACTTAATTTTGGTTTTCAAAAGCATCTAAACAGCAAACATTATATGCATATTGTCACTCTTTTCACAACAGACCTACTACACAGTTAGCATAACAATAATGTTAACAAAGTCTTGTACCTGGAATGTTAAACAAAGATCAAGATATGAAAAAAATGAGAGTGGGGTGATGAATGAAAGGAAAAAACAAAACTGAAGATAAACAAGGGGAAAATAGCACGGCTTATAGTCACTTTGGCTTTAATTTCACAGGTCAGTTTAATATGTGAGGTGGCTTGTCTACTTGCCTACCATTCTAGAATAAGCACTTCCTAATCCACCTCTCTTTCTTCACTAGCCCCTATCTTCCACCTGTTTGTCAGTGCTTTGCCCTGATTTATCTTTCTGACTTCAAGCTCAATGAGCCAGTGGATTCAATTCTGCCCAGTTCAGGGGAAGCCCTTCTTTTGCAACAATGACAAAACGGCACTCTTACTGCTACAACAACATGGCCAACAAGTCCCTGCTGTATCATTCTGTGATCATGTCTTACCTTCTATCTGCCACGAGAAAATTTGACCTGCCCCAGCCTTGTTTTTTCTGCATACGGTGAGCTAGGTAGTTGGTCGCTAACCACTTCTCCACCGTGTCTGTCTGAAACTAAACAATAAATAAAAATTTAATTTTTAAAGAAAGACTCCAGGCCTTTGAATCTAAAAACTGAACGTAGACAAGTCTGTACATAGGGAGATGGACTTGCTTTAAATATTAAATTGCCAAGGTATAACTGAGTGTTAATATGTAGTAAACATGCCCAGCAACTAACAAGTGCACACTCCAGGGTGCTCCAATAACTGCTTAACATCCTAAAAAAATAATTACTGTAAGTAGATTATGTAAATATATGGATGCAAATAAATGATTCAATTTAATGAACACATTTTCTTTAGTTTTTATAGAATAGTTTTACAAATCGTATTCATTTTATTTACGCTGGTTCAATTGCACGGACTTACGACAAAGTTGCTTTCAAATTATGTTTACCCCGTCATACGATGGCCTATGAAGCAGTGCTATAGACCCTGGGAGCGCGCCAGCCACCAGCAGGTGGCAGCGCTAGTGCGCGCCGCCGACGGGAGCAGGGAACAGGAGGCGGGGCTTGAGGTCCAACCGATAATCTCCGTCGTGGACGCGGGAGCTGCTCGGTCTCCTGCTTGGCTCCTTTCATATACAAACAGCCTGTCCTGTCAGAGAGAGTGCCAAGCCGGGCATGTCGGAGGAAAGGAACGTTTCGGAGGAGTATAGCACTGTTACCGCAGGTACTGTACACATGTTGGGTAAGGGGCAAATGGTACTGTGCTGTGTTGCGTTTTCTTTTTTACCTTACTACCGGGACGCATTTGGCTTGACATGGCATGTCATGTCATAACGCTTATGCGGCGGGCTGGCGACGTTACTAGGTGTGACTGATCACCGCGGCGCCTAAGCGAAAGAAACTCAGAGCAGCTGCTAAAAGCGGATTTTAAATTTTGGATGAGTGTATTAATATGATAGTACTGAGTACTAGAAACATAACAGCCTACCTTGGGGTTTTGCCTTGTCGCTGGAAGGTTCCAAGCAGAGGTGTGTCAGTAATAAAGTGGCATCCCGGCCGTTCAATGGAAGTTTACCGGGTTTTCACGTAACATTACGTAACACTGCGGGCAAGTGCTGCCTCGGCGCCGTCGGAGTTTGTGCGACCACTGGCTCGACACACGGGTATTTTATGCTTCTACAGATAAGTCAGAATCTCCCTCCACGCCACTGTGATCTCCTTCAAAAACACCGTGTGTCGGTTTTAATATCTGTTTAATTAGCCTGGTTATGGAAGGATAGTTGGAGTTGAAAATGAGACTTCAGAGCCTTATATGAGACCGCACGTTGTTTAAATTCTTGGTATCCGTTCACCTTTTCACATAAGGAGTGTACACGTATGGTGTATTACATTAAATTAATAATGGTGCCTTGTGTGTGCTAGGGATCCTACTTTGAGAAAGAAACAATATCTTCACCTCTATTACTCTTTAAAATATTTATTTTTTTTCCTATGGTGCTGTTGGGCAGGTTGTCAGGGAGCTAAACACAAAATAGGCAAACTAGCCTTAAATGACAGAGACTCATGTGTTTAGCCTGGGCCGAGGATAGAGAACACAAGTAAAATGAAATGCTAACTAACTTGTGTGTCTAATACATACTAACAATAAATATTACCTCATGCAATAATCCAACAACAATGTGAATAATAACTACTAAATAAAATGATATATGCAGCAGCAGCATACAATATACATAGTAGCCAAGAAAAAGACAATAATTAACAACAAAGCATTCATAACATGAGTGCATTAAGCCACTTGTCATAATTTGTGAATCTAGGGAATTTGCATTTTGATTCTGTTTTGCAGTGTACAGGGCATACCTTCCCTGATGGTACAGACCTTGGAGACATTAGAATAAGAAATAATGGCAAATCTGGTCTGCTGTGCTCATCAAAGCATGCAGCGGCATTTCTTTAAGATACTTGGTTGCAGCAATCAAATAAACAATTTTATCCACTAACTAATAAACCCTGTGTTGCTTTTTTGATTTTTTTTACCAACCTATTCCACTTTAAATCACTTTTTATTTTTAAAACAATCTATCTTTCAGTTCATTTTATCATTTTTTTGTGTTTTGCTATAAAGAAACAGTGAGTTTGATCCAGCAAAATAATAGTGAACATAGTTTACATATTATAATATTTTTTTTTTAACTAGTTGCTTTTGTAGCTTTTTTTTTACAGCCAACGAAGCAGGGCAATTGTAACTTTCCATTGGTAACTTTCTCACACTAATTGACATCTGAGGACTTTGCATATTTTTATGCAAGCTGTACCAAGGATCCAAACTGGCACTATTACAGTACATGTTTTATAGTTTTCTAAGTAAAGAAAAACCTCACATTTAGCATTAGATAGTTTGATGGTGCAGGGGTTAGCATTCCTACTTTACAGCTTGAGAGCCCTTGCTTGAAATCCTTGCTCTTGCCTGTCGGTGTGGAGATTGCATTTTCTCCTGGTATCTGGTTATGTTAATTGATAATTATAAATTGGCAAATATATAAGTTTGTGCAAAGGTGTTTCCTGGCATTTTCTCCTGCCTTATAGCCATTACTGAACCTAAATTCAATTAAGCTAGTTTGAAATTCGACAGATTAGACTCTGGAATTTCTCTGACAGAGTTGTGTGTATAAGCCTATTTAGTCTGAATCTGTATTAGTAATGTTAGAATACCTTGCGAAGAAAGAGATTCACCTAGCATTTTTGTTTCTGGTTTATGAAGATAATAAAACTTTTTTTTTATATTTTTTAAATGTTAGCTGCATAAATAATATGTTGGGGTTTTTAAACTGTCTGTAGCTATTGCTGAATTAGAGGACTCCTGTTAGATTGTTAGGTAGTTTATGCAGGAGGATAGCAGAATAAAGGTGGCCAGCAAGATTGCATGGCAATCCTGCAAAGTGTCTCTTAAAGAACAAGTTTAATAATTTTAAAATGGTTTTATTTAATAAACATGCTTTGCAGTGTTGCTGTGTAGTCTGTGATGTTCCATTGGATGAGCTGTTTGCATATTTCAGTCTTGATATTCACTTGGCTCTGCCAAGTGTAATTAAAGTTTAAAGGTAGACTGTATATGAAAAAGTCATGAGCCCAAATGGGCTTATCATTATTTGTTGCCAGAAAGTGCACGGAAAAGATTAAAAAGGCTAAAAATGACGATGGATTATCAGCATGCTGCATCGATAAAAAGGTGAGAATTTTTACTTGACATTCACAATGTACTTGTGAGGCCATATCTTAAATGTTAAAGTGCTGTTATGAACAAAAGGGCAGTTAAAAATGTACAAAATACCTGTTAGACTAATTCCTGCACTAGATGGAATGAGGTTATTAGGAATGCTTGAAGTAGTTGTACTTTTTCATCCTAAGCATAAAGAGGTTAAGAAAGCCTGTGAAACAAGTGATTAAGATTATGATAGGAATAAGTAAGGTTTATGCTAGATGCTAATATAGAGGAAGTATTTTTAAAACCGAACATAGTACAAACAGACGTTACTTAAGGGTAAATTTAAAATTTTACAAAATATTTTTCCACAAAAAGAATTATAAAAACATGGAAATACATATTTTTGGACATACAATCAAACTGAATTAAATTTACATACAGTAATAAATAAAAGAGAATGTTGTCATTTGACTGTGTGCTTCAGGTGATTTGACCGTGTTAAATTATTAGCTGTAAAACCCATTAGAAATGGCAGTCGTGAATTAAATTGGGAAAAAATAATGTAAATTAACCAAAACCACTACCTTTTTGGACATTTATAAAGTGGACCTGCATATGTTTGTGAGTGGGCCATGTGTTTGACTTTCTCCCTGTACACGAGTGTTTTTTTTTATTTGCATTCATCGCTGCCAAGATAGACTCTGGCCTCAATTTTTCAAAACTTGTTTTTACCCCTAATTCTTTAAGTTCAAAAGTAATTACACTAATGATCATGCCCCCTTAATATTGCTTAGTCTTCAGTGTAACAGTGATAGCTGGCATACAGGTTAAGCCTTTTGTTTAAATTGCTGGTCTGTTCAGTAACATGAAGGGCACAGAAAGACTTAACAGTAGCATCAGTGCCTTATAGCTCTCATGTCCAATGTTTGATTAATGTTTGGAGTTATTTTGTTTTTGCTGTTTTCTCTTACGTCAAAAGACATACATTTTGTGAAAGTAAAATACTTCAGTTTTTACAACTGTATTTCTGTTCGTCTGCTCTAGGTATCCAATCCAGAGTGACATCCCTTTTTGGTCCCTTTTGTGCTACAGTGGGCAGTGTCCCCTCATGTCAGTGAATGAGTAAAAGCTGTTTTGATTGATTGAGATTTGAAGATGATTTATTACATCCATGTCAGCAATAAATAATATTTGTAATACATAAATAATATTTGTTAAATAATAATTACAGTACCAAAATTGTAATAACCAAACAATTAGATACAAATGTGGACTGTGTTCAGGGACAGACTTGGAACACACCAGAGGGATTATGTGTGTCAATAGACCTGGTACTGTCTGGGAATTTGGCACAAGGAACTGGAAGAGGATGCTAGGAATACGCTGGGCTGGCCTATCCAGCTCGGCATGTTGAAACCCTGATCTTCACCAGTGTAATCTGAGTGAAAGTGAAGTGTACTGCATTACCTTCTTAAACAGGTTTATTTTCCTGCCTGAAAGTAAAGAGCTACTTATTTATCTTTATGAAGATAGTATGTGGTTTTATATAATTTGGTAACTTTACCCTTTGTTATATATGAATCAAATGATACTGCATTAAGAGCTGTTCAATCATTATTAACATGTTTTATTTTTTTTAAATACATCTCAAACCAGCTTAATCCATCTTAGGGTCATAGGGGGCGGGAACATATCCCATCAGCATTAGGATATGGCAGCTTAGAACAGGTCACAAGGCAACTTGTGCTCAGATCCACATGACACTTCTGCAAGGCAGTCATGTAATCACCAGGTAACCTAAAACACATTAGAACACTATATTCATAAGGTGACAGGACTTACCAGTGCACCACCAAGCTGCTCAGAAATCAGTGTTGCATCATTGGTAAAAATAGCCATTATCTATCAATTAAAGGGCTCCTTAAATGACTTGTATATGTGCACGAACAAAACCAGTTCAGAGTTGCCAGTTAGCATAACACTGTGACTTTGTCCTTTGAGAGATCCTGGAGGAAACCCACATAAATACAGCAAGATCATGTAAGTGCCCACCCAGTCTGTTTCTTGTCTTGAAAATATCCTAGCTGGGATATACTGTAGCTCCTTAAATATAAGTGTATTAGAAATGAGCATTTTGCATTTTGAGTAAGGTTTTGGGATAGGGTACCATAGGCTTTTCTTAGGTTTGCTCAGGCCAAGGTCATAGGAAACTGGTGACTATAACTAGCTGGATTGGGTGCAAAAAGGGAACCAATCTTAAAAGGGGTACTAACTAAATGGAGACCAAACTCACTCACATTGGGTGATTTTTTATCTTCCAGTTATCCAAATGTCTATGTTTTTGGGGAGTGGGAGAACCTGTGCATACTCCAGACCAGCAGTGTCCAAACTGGGATTTGGACCCATGCTCTTAAGTTGTGAAGCAACAGTTTTAACCTCTGCAACAGTGGTTCCTAAACTCGATCCTGGGGACCTACTGTGGCTGCAGGTTCCAGCCATCTTCCGATTTTCGTTGGACTCTTAGCCTAATTAAATAAGTTGTTATTTCTCAGTTTGGGAGTCAATGTAGAGGTTACAAATTAAGTTTGGTAGATTTTTATTAAATTGTAATAAGCAGTTAAATGGGGAATGTATAGGGTTTTTTTTTTTTTAAGTAGTTAACGGCATTTTCAATCTAATCTTTTTTTAATTTACTAATTAGTGGGTCTGACACTGAAGTTGTTGCTGCTTTCATCATCCCGGGTGTCTGCTATACTGGTTGTTAATTGTCACTATTAGGGTTAAATGAAGGGAGCAAACTACACAGGAAAAGGGGAAAAATAATAGGAAAACAACAAAAGAGAGTTAAGCATTTATAGCTTTAGAAAAAACAATTTTTTCTAAATGTCTTATAAATGTAAAAACCATACTGTTGTGTTTTCTGAATGCAGAATAAGAGAAGAGTAAAAAAAAAAGACCAGCTAATTAAACAAAATCAGTTGTTGTCGATTATTATCACAGATTGTGAATCTGGTTGGAGCAAAAAACCTGCAGCCACAGTGGGTCCCCAGGATCGAGTTTGGGAACCACTACTCTGCAGTATTGGTGTTCCCAGAGTTTTTGTATATTTTTATGAAATGTTTGTTGTCCTTTCCAAAATATTACATTTGGTGAAAAGCGTAATTCAACAGGATTGGAAGAAAAAGGGGTAATCAATAAAAGTCCTTCAGAGATAGCACTAAGTTCTTTGAATGCACTGCTTAGTACTCCAGCAATTACAGAATGGAAATTCCCATAATGGAGTCATTGGTAGCAAAGCTTTTCTGATTTTCATTTATTATAACTTAATTCAAATTATTGATATATTGACTAGAATAATAATTACATTGTTTTTTGTATTATACGCAATAAAATGCTTTCTATGGTTCTTATGCATAGAAATAAAATTATTAGTAAACCCCTATATAATGCATTGTTTTTGCTAGATGTGTTGCAGTTAGTATTGTTAAATGCCTTTCAGTTTTTTTTTGATTGTTCTAGTTTTGCTGTATGCTTGATGTTTAAACAGCAAGCAGGATGCTATTGCCTTAATTGTGCTATCATTTTTTTCAGTGAGTAGTTGTCATCAGCACCTACTCATTGGAAATTTCTGTTTTATTCTCATTTAGAGCATGTTTTTGACATTAAGTTTTATATACAGTAGTTTATAATGTTTAGGTGTACAAAAACAAAAGTATTTGCCTTGCAAAGATTACAGTAGTCATGCTTGCAAAGGCCCATATTGGGAAAACATTTATTGATCAGAGAGCATCGTGTAATAGAAGATCTGATTATTTAGAGCTTGTAGATATACAGTAAAATTTTAAAAATTCAATTGAGAGCTAAAATTATTCTCAATCCAAAACATCCTAAATGGAAAACAGAATAAACATTTTTATCTCACAGTGTTAAAGACCGTATAATACATTTGTGTTTATTTCCCTGCTTATAAGCCTTATACATTTAATGTTGGCCATGTTTGCAGGCCTTCACCTTATCATATCTCTGTCAGTGTTAACAATATGAAGAGAGGCAGGAGAGATTGCCTTGTAAAAAATAATAAAAAGCGCCCAGGCACAGCAGTTGTAGTGGAATGATATTCGTGCTATGTGGGAATAGCATGCAGAGGCCAAATGATTTGTGTAAACATTTGGTAGACTAACCTTTTATATCTTTACATTTTTAGCATTTATTTTCTTAAAAAAACGTTTCCCTTTGTGTCAGTGTTTACCAACTACACAGAAAGTTGCAGACCCAGGCTTTTTCTTGCTGACTGAATCCTTTTCTGTCGGGATTAAGTGCAGCTTCAGGGATCAACATTTTGTTTAGAGGTGTTATGTATTTATTGAAAAAAGAGGAAAATTTCCTGAATGTTGAGTTTCTCACAGTCTGGTTCCTTTTCAAGAGGAGGCTGTTGTTGTATGTAAGCAGATTTTTTTTTTGGACCTTTGAGAAATGCCTAATGTCATTGAAAAGTCAGAAATTTTCATTTGTGATAATTAATTTCTTTTAATACTAAACTGGCTACTTGGTCATAAGTGATGCTCATTTATTTTACTCTATAATACTTCTTTATATAATAATCTGCTTCATGGGGTAAAAATTAAGTTGTGATACAATATGTTAACTGCATCAGATATTTCTTTTAACTCTTTATTCTGTTTGTAGCAGTCCAACACTAAGTTCTTCATGAATAGCAATCTAATGTAAAATGATGCATAATTTTCCAAGTGTGAATTATTAAACAAAAAAGAGCACTTGAATTTTATTGTTCAGTGAATTTCATGAAGTGTTTTAAGAAAATGATAAAGCTTTTTAAAAGAAAAACAAGAAATTGATGGATGATAATGTTTGGGCACTTTGCAGTCCTTGTGTCCCTATGGGTTGTTTATTTTAATAGGTGACTGTCACTTAGTATTGTGAGCTTATATAATAGTCAGAATTTAACTGCTGACAACTTAATGTGAAGCATCAATAGTTCACACAATGCCAGGACTGGTTTAAGGTGAAAAATTGTTTGAGATTATGTTGACATGATCTTTTCAGTGGAGACTTAGAGTGGATATGCAATATCCTGCTGTCTAAGTTTACTTGATTTCTATTACTGTTATCCCAGTGTCAGTGTCATTGGTAGAAATTGATTCTGGAATAATGAAGAGTTTTTATACAGGTCTAAATAAATAGAGATTTGTTAATTATGTGTTGTCCATCCTTTTAAAAATGTTATTGTAGTGATGTAACCAAATACTTTTTCATGTGCAAGTGACCTTTCAATCCTCAGAAATCCTTTTTATTAGACATTTAGGTTTTTGAAACCCAGAATGACAGTTACTGTATCTTCGGCTCTTTAATGTGGGCAGGAGATATGACATTTTTAGTGAGAAGATGGTTCTGCTTTCAAGTTGTATTGATGAAACCAGCAGGGTATATTTTCATTTCACATTGGTTTGTTTGAAATGTATGTCTTATTGGGGTGCATTTCTTAATTAACAGTGAAGTGTTAGTTCAATGTAGACTAGGGTTATACATTTTTTGCCTTACATGTCAGAGCAGGAAGGGATTTTGAATATGTAAATGTGATCCTAGCTAGGGAATTTTGCAGCCGACATCATGTGGTATGCTTTTCCTGATCTCGGTCATCTTCTTTTGTTGTGCTTCAATGATATGTTTTGTTTTGGTTTAAATATGAACACGAACAGGTTTTATATTAATTCAGCAAGATGCAAATGAAAGTAGGAAAATCCTATGTACTGTACCAATGTCAATTATGATCATGCAAAAAAGTTAGTGAAATATGAACAGATCTTCTGATTTCTTATCAATCCAGGGTGTGTGTTAATGAGTGTAAAACAAATTACAAATATATTTGAGGACATGTTAATTTTAAAATAATTTCTTTATGCACTGTACAGTAAATGTTGGGTATTATTCTACAGTAATTTGATTGTCACAGATGGAATAGTAAAATGTGGAGTTGAAATGTCTTCCTGCATGCATTTGGATTGTCTTTAGATACTCCAGTTTCCTCCTATATTCCAAATATGTGACTGTTAAGATAATTGATGTTTCCAAAATAATCAAATAGCAGTAAATGTAGATGTTTTTGTAATTGTGCACCTGCTACCTGAACCTGTATTTGAGGTAAGGTTGGTACCTGACATTCTGCTACAACGGATTCTGATTTTCCATGACCCTACAGTAGGCTTGGGCGGTAATATGGTATCCTGCGGGATCTAAAAATAGCAACGGTATCAGTTCCAATACTGTTATACCGTCATAAAAACAATGCACTTATATAGGAGACAAGGATTAAATATTAAATATAATTTATTTAATGCCTAAAAATGTGTATGCGTGGTTGTCATCACGTGACTGCGTGGAGGAGAAAGAGAGAGGTGGGGAAAGATGGCGAGTCGCGCACCAAGTGACCTGGTCTCGAAAAAGAACACAACTTCTGCAGTTTGGCAGTATTTCGGGGTTCGACCGAACGAGAAGGGAGAGGCGGTAAATACGGACGAGGCAATTTGCAAATTGTGCAACAAAAAGGTGACCGCGAGAGATGGAAATACCTCGAGCCTAAGGTCGCATATATGAAACCACCATCCACTCACTGCTGTGAGGATGGACCCGAGTTCACTCAGTGCAACAGTTTCAACGCCTCCCGATGCAGGACCAACAACATCTAGGTCCACCGCCAGTACGCAGCCGACGATAATGGGGGCCTTCGGGAAAGCAACAAAGTACAAAAGGGACAGTGTCCATTGGAAAACCTGTACTGATGCAGTGACAAAATACTTGGTGAAGGAAGTGGTCTCTTTCCACACAGTGGAAAAAAAGTCCTTTACGGACATGGTAAAGGTCCTAGATGCCCAGTACGAGCTGCCTGGATGGAAATATTTCTCACAAACAGCCGTCTCACATTTATATAGTAAAGTTAGAGACAATGTTCAAGTGCTGCTGTCAGCGGCAGACAGTTATTCCTTAACAACTGACATGTGGTCGTCAGTTAACATGACACCATATATGTCTCTGACTGTCCATACTATTACACCTGACTGGAAACTTGAATCCAAATGCCTCCAAACTACGTATTTTCCTGAGAGTCATACAGCGGACAATCTTGCTGCTGCGCTCAGAGCTGAACTTCAGGAATGGCAACTTGACGAGAAAAAAACACTGACAACGCTGCCAACATTCATGCCGCATTCAGGTCCCTGCATTGGCCGTGGCTATACTGCTTCGGTTACAATCTAAACTTGGCTGTCACAAATGGATTGCATGACCAGAGGCAAAAAATCGAGCGCGCCCTCGGACTATGCCGTAATATTGTCGGGGCCTTTTCACACAGCTGGCAACGTAAGCTTGAACTCCACAAGAAGCAAGTGGACTTGGGACTCCCAAAACATAGTCTCATAACGGTAAGCATAAAACGTGCAGGGAGTTCCTCGGGGGCAGGGGCTCAAATATAAAAAAAGGGGCATATATATATACATATATGCTTTGCATCACATAAATAAATTATATTGAAAAGTAGGCTATATTAAAATAGAAAACCATTTTTTAAATTGTAATTTTTTTCCTGTATTTTTTTATCAAATAAATGCAGGCTTGATGCGCATAAGGGACTTATTTAGCCTAAAATAAATGTGCATGCAAATTTGACCAAATGGAATAATATACATTAATGGACTTATTTATTTATGCATTCATTCGTTTATTTATGCCTATTTATTCATTCGTTCGTTTATTTAGGCCAATTCATTCATTTAATCGTTTATTCATCATTCATTAATTAATTCATCCATCCATCCATTGGTAGGACTGCGCAACTCGCTGGGGCTCCAAACTGGCAATGGTGGAGCGCATCCTCGAGCAGGCCCAAGCGATCAGACACGTCCTGTCTGATGACAGAAGGAGCAGGCTGTCCCTGACCTGGCAGGACATGGTTGTCTTGAAAGCTGTTCACGAAGCACTGAAACCAGTCGGTGACTTCACTGATATTTTGTCAGGAGAAAATTATGTGACCAGTTCATGTATCCTCCCCATACTACAGCTTTGCAGGGACAATGTGTTGGCTACATCAGAAAATGACCTCCAGCTAACAAAGTCAATCAAAACTGGAATTCTAACAAAGCTGGAGGCCAAGTATGAATCCAATTCAGTGCGCAAAATATTGCGAAAATGCACTTTCCTTGACCCTCGTTACCGTGGAGGATATGAGACGGATGACAACACATTGACTGAGACCAAGGCTGAATTACAGGCTATCGTGAGCTTAGAGGCAGCAGGTCCAGTGGCCATCAGAGTGGAAGAGGGAGAGGCACAACCTGCACCCTCAAGAAAAAAGATGACTCTGGGAAGTATGCTGCAAAAAAAATCTGATGCAATTGCAGGTCCTGTCGGCATCAGCAACGTAGAGGACCGAGTCAGAGCTGAAATAACAGCCTACTGTTTGGAGCCAGTTACTCAAGGAGACGAGGACCCACTTCTCTGGTGGAAAAATGCTGCCGGGCGTTTTCCCCAGATGTCGCGAGTGGCATGAAAGTACCTGTGCGTCTGTGCCACAAGCACACCATCGTAGCTGGTTTTCAGCACCGCAGGTAAAGTTGTCGGTCCACAACATGCCCTGTTAAAGCCGGACAAAGTAAACATGCTGGTTTTTCTAGCGAAAAATCTTGACTAGATTGATTGCCACTTGCCATTCGTTCCTATTCGCACTGTGTTTATTTTTATTTATTTAATTGATTCAGGTATTTTTATTTGGTTTACGTTAAAAACAATATTAGAAACAAGACTGGAAAGAAGTTTTTGTTTAGAACTATTGCTTTGCAATACTTTTTATAATATGGATGATGTTTATGTTAATTCAACTCTGGTTGACTGTTGTGGGTCTATTTGCACTTTTTTATAAGCTGCTCTTTGTTATTAAAAGTTGTTCAGGCGGTGTGATTTAATTTAATTGATTTGTGTGCGCGTCTCCGCGCGAAAACTGTTCTGGATGTTTATGTTAATTTAATTCTGTTTGACTGTTGTATTTGCACTTTTTTATAAACTATTTGTTGCTAATAAAAGTTGTTAATATTGTTCTGCATGTTATTTTGTTATTGTTTCAGTATTAGTGTTTGATATTCAGTTTCTAAACGGTTTAGGCACAAGCCAACAGTTTAGTGACGCTGTTTGAGCCTTACGTCACAATTTTTTTATTATTCACGGTAATATCATATACCGAGGTAAAATAGGGAGGAGGTTTGACGGTATCAAAATTTGGATACTGCCCAACCTTACCCTACAGTAGAAGAACAAAAGAGTTTGTAAAGAATTTCATTTTATGCCTTTTCCCTAATATCTTTGGTAATGAACAATGATGCAAACAGTCAGTTTTTACAGTCGGTTTTGAATTTACCGAAATGATCTGCCCATAACAAAATATTCAATGCTCTGCTTAGCATAAACATTCAAAATACACTGCATGCTTATGTGCTGTTTGACCAAAATTCTGTGTTCTTTAAAAACTGTTTCAGTCACATTGTATGAAGGGGTTGGGTCTTAAGGAGTAGTCTCAAGTTTGAATAGTCCAAAACACAAGTGGAGGTTTCTTTGAAAGCTATTCTCCCACTGACTTCATCATGGGTTTACTTATGTTACTGTTCAGTGCAGGAACCAATAATCTTGTACATTCTTGCATGGCATATTTTTACTGATAGGCCCACCAAGTATAATAGCCTTACTAGCCGAAGCCCGCCGTAGCATACGGCAGTGTAAGAATAGGAATGGAAAACGGTGAGAAAGGAATTCAGTATAACAAAGGCTTATTAGGAAACCACCGTCGCAGTATAATGAAAATGGCAAGGAGCGAAACCAATGCCAATGGTCGAGAGAGTACCTTCCTGTAGCAGGTTACGGAAAACATAGACATACATAGATAGACGCCGCATTCACTGTGTTGCCCAGTCGACACGATAAGCCAGCGCGTCCGCCCTATTGCAAGTGGTAAAAGTGCCATTTAAACTAATACAAGTAGATGTGGAAACCGGGTTTTCTGATGAAAAAACAATAACGTTTTAAACAGTATCGTTTACATACAGAAAATTTTGGCGAATTGTTTACATGCAATTATTTATATCCATTTATACACTAAATGCGTGCGTATTCCATGGTCTTAGAGTTGGTGGGCGGGGCTCTCTGTCTTGCGTGCGCTCTCTGTCTTGCTTGCCCTTAGAGTTGGCAGGCGTGGCTGTCTGTCTTGCCTGCCCTTAGTTAGAGTTGGTGGGCGGCTCTCTGTCTTGTGTGCGCTGTAAAGTCAACGTGGCTCAGAGGTGCATGTGGACTTTTGCACAGACGAAAGCGACTGAGGCTGTGTTTGGTGAGTTGTTGCGCGCCTCAAGAGCGACGCTGGACTTGGGAGGATGGTTACAGTTGGCGTGCGTGGCTCTGTCGTGCGTATCCCATGACACGGTAGGAGGGTTAGAGTTGGTGGGCGGGGCTCTGTCGAGCATATCCCATGGTCTTAGAGTTGGCAGGCGTGCCCTCAGTGTCTTGTGTGCCCTTAGTGAATCTATACTAATAAAAGGCAAAGCCCTCACTCACTCACTGACTGACTGACTGACTGACTGACTGACTGACTGACTGACTCATCACTAATTCTCCAACTTCCCGTGTAGGTAGAAGGCTGAAATTTGGCAGGCTTATTCCTTACAGCTTCCTTACAAAAGTTGGGCAGGTTTCATTTCGAAATTCTAC
>JANRMT010062822.1:3929692-3943405 GCA_026402145.1 Polypterus bichir lapradei
AACTGACAACATGGTATACAAAGAGATCCTTAACAAATAATTATTGGCATATTTTCCCTCAGTTTAAAAAGGTTAAATTTTCTTCTTAATAAAAATTTTAAGGCAGTACTTCGCCGCTGTGAAGCGTGGGTATTTTGCTAGTTATATATATATAGATGTCTCCATATGTCTATAAGTTTT
This sequence comes from Polypterus bichir lapradei, assembly GCA_026402145.1. Lineage (NCBI taxonomy): Eukaryota > Metazoa > Chordata > Cladistia > Polypteriformes > Polypteridae > Polypterus > Polypterus bichir. The sequence goes on from JANRMT010062822.1 coordinate 3,929,873, forward strand.
GGAGTTGCTCATCTTGATTGTTTTCTGTCGCCAGCTTTTTGGGTAGTTTGATGCCTGGCATCAGTTGTAACAGTTGCTGTATAAATTAAAAGCAGCTTTTAAATTTAAATAATGGTATGCCAGACATGTTAACTTGGTAGGTTTACATAAACAAGGAGAGTTCTTAAAGATATTCACGTTACTCTGCTAAATAAAGTAACTCTTATTATATTTTTTTGCTTTGGCAATTCAGTATACTGTAAAATGAATGATAATTCTTAATTTTGAAGGTACAATTATTACCAGTAACTCCAAGCAACTACTTTTACTGTAAAAAAAACATACTTTATTTTTGCTGGTAATTTATTGCATTTAAAATGTTTGTCTCTATTGCCTGTCCTGATTTGCAATGCATCTAGTCATTATTCGTAATTGCAGATTGCTGCTTCTTGCATAAAGTTCACCTCTCAAGAATGTATCAAGAACAAAGATAAAAACAGCAGTCTTTGTTTGGTGCTTGATGCTTAGAAAACTGGCACCACTGCAAACTGTGATAAGGTAGGGAAAAATTCTGTACAGAGAACAGAAACAAATACCACACTTAGCCTTCAACTCAGATCTCATGATAAGGCGTTTGCTTTTCATGGAAAGGAATCTTGATCTCTGTGGGAAAAAATATTAAGGTTAATTATTTTCTCATTCATTCTACAAAGTTTATGTTGAGCACTAGTTAAAAACTGACAGCTTTTTCATATGAAGGAACTAACAGAAAGGATCTGAACTTTAAGAAAGCCTGAACTAAAGACACTTTCCCCTGTTTACCTGTAAACATTAAAAAAAAATAAAAAATATCCATTTGTGGGAACACCCTTATAACCCTTGTGAAAGTAAGCAATGTGGCATCGTGGCAGAGGTCTTGGATTTTTCACACCCGTTTGTTAGCTTGGCTCCTTCTGACAATGTGTGTAACTCTGAGCATGCCTCTTAACCTGCCAGAGTTTCACTGTAACATTTTCATTTCTGAATAATATACCATAGCTCTGCACTTGTAAAAGCCTGTGGGAGGTCTTAACTATTAACTATAGTATAGAAAGGCAGTATCCATCCATCCATTATCCAAGCCATTATCCTAACTACAGGGTCATGGGGGTCTGCTGAAGCCAATCCCAGCCAACACAGGGCACAAGGCAGGAAACAAACCCCGGGCAGGGCGCCAGCCCACCACAGTAGAAAGGCACTATGTAAAGTACATTTTACTTTTGTGTTTCCCTCGAGGTCCTAAGTACATTTTTACCCACAATAGTTAAGTGATGCTATATCAATATGTACATTGATATGAAATGAGCCTTTGTGAGATGGTGTGAGGGACAATTAATTGAAGAAAGAAAGTTAAATATTTTGAAGAAGCCTTAGGTTACAAATCAGAAATTCTGTTTTGTTTAGTTCGTAATCATTTTGGGATGTGAACAATTTCAGGAACTACTTCACATATGTTGTTCACCAGTTTCTTGCAAAACACAGTCCTCCCTGCATCCAGGTTTTTTTTCCCCGAAGTTATAACTTAGTCCCAATTTTTTTATTAGAGAAACACTGCAACTTGATTTCCATTAGCTGGAGAATAGTCCTGGCTAACTAATGCCAAAGTTGGCATTTATGGGCAAATTTCAAAGAGATGTGGCAAAGTCTTAGATGATAAGCTCAGTATTTTTGCTACTTCTAAAATTGTAGTATATTGTTCCTTAAACTTTAATAAGTAAATTTGGAATTAGTAATTATATATAATAAAGATTTTCCAAGTGGCTTACAATAGCAGGCAATAGGGCAGCAGTCCAACTTATAATACAAAAACAGAGCAAGGATATATTTCTTGGAGATATTTGAAGTTCTGTATAGCTTTCAATCAACCAGTAGAATATAGAAAACACACAATTTTTATTCTGGATAAGTTTTTTTTATTTACAGTGAAGCAATCAGTAATATGACAACAGCAACAGGAAAACAGTTGGGAAATGCTAAATGAGTTACTGATTGTAGAGTTTCTGACTAGCATTATAAAGGCTAAAGAGAAATAAAATCATTTGGCTATATCAGAGTATACAACATTATTTATCTTGACTTTGAAAATTTTTTTTGTCATGATCACTAATGGGAGTCTGGTTATGCAACTTCAAGATACAGAGTTTATTAGATCAATATACAAATGGTTTTAATGGGTTATGTTTCATCCATTCATCGTGTGACAGATAGGGGGCGCTATCGCTCCCTTGAACCCTTGACCAAGACGTCAGACACCAGATGAAAGTCGAAAAGTAGACTTTATTTGAACTGCACAGTGCACAAAACACCCTCCTCTCCACAACACTCATTAAATAGACCAATACAATAATCAATCATCCTCCACTCCCAGACAAGTTGCCACCCTTCCACCCAGCTCAGCTCGTTGTCTGGGAGTTCCCAGAGTCCTTTTATAGTGCCTGACCCGGAAGTATTTCCCATCCTTCAGTCCATGATTCCTTATCACTTCTGGGTCAGATACAAAGTCCTTTTCTTCACCCCGGAAGTATGTCATTCCTCCTGTCCATGTGACTCGGACGTACTTCCGGGGCGTAGGGCAAATAGTAGTCCCTACTTCTCCGTGGAGCGACCCCTGGTGGTCCAGACGTTATCCAGCAGGGCTTTACAGGAAAACTCATTGTCCATGTTGCCCTGCTGGAATTTGGGGCATCTCCATGTTGCAGGGAGGGCTCCCTCTGGTGGCCTGGGGCTATTGGCACAGCCGCACTCCCCTTGTTCGTATCCCTCGGCGGGACTGAAAACACTTTGGAATCTCTGGCTCCACCCCTTTTCCCGCTGAGTAGGAGTCCCTGCCGCCTCTGCTATCTCAGTGCCCTTTTTCAGTGCATTGGGGTATTTAAAGGTATAATGTACACAATATGAGGAACATTTAGGAGTCATGCAGATGTGTCTCATAATCACAAATTAAAATCTATCAAAGTATAAAAATGGCAAAACACTGGAAAAGCCTGACAACGACTACCTTAAGAGAAGAGAAATGACACTCACAATTGCCTGTGTGTTGAGGCAGTAGTTAGTATGGTGGTGGATGTCTCATGCAAAGTATAACCTTTAAAAACAGTTAACTTGGAGAGAAAGAAAGAAAGAAAGAGAGAACAAACATTAGACAAACTTAGAAGAAGCCATCACATTTCCAACAGGAGACCAGAGGGAAGTAGGTAAGCTTGTAGCTTCCTGCTATTGATTGAGAGCAGGTGGCCTGCCAACACATTTATTCATGTTTTACAAGGTAAATACTCCTAGTGTACTTTATTTTGCACTTGTCTTGTGCTGACTCCCTTTTGAGTGCTCTGCATGGTCCATACTGACTCCTCATAGTGATGTGGTGAGTTCAAAATCCTGACCTTTTGTATCTAATACAGTAAACATAAGATGTTTCAGATTTTTTTTAACACTTTTGCAAGAATCTATTCGCAGTATACCATAAATACTGTATTAACCATTGTGCCATACCCTCACTGTCAAGTTCAAATGTCTACTTGTGTACCTTTGTATAAGGCAGGAGATTATAAGATAAGATTATTCAGCAGAACGAACAGTAAGCTTGACACTGTGGACTGTTGGGAATACAGTTAGGGGTGTATTGTTTATTGTTTTCTAGGTTCTCGATTATATTTTGCCTTTAGAAAAACTTTTTTTTTTATCTTCTGTGTGCATATTGCATATTTATCAAGTGGCTAAATGTGGCCACTTTGTAATTTAACTATAATGCATTAAATAGGATTCCAAAACTTGTGAATCTGTTTAAAATTTAGGCTTCTCCCTGTGAAGCAAAACTGTTCTTGGAAATCACTTTAAATGCTGTATTTTTCATACACAAACATTAATTAAAAAGTAGACCATTAACTTAAATAAAAGAAATCAATTGAAGTGGTCCATACAGTAATTCCGTGTAAATTTCACTTTATTTATACTATAGGAAATCACTCAATAGAAGATTTTTACAATATAATAGTATTGATTGTAGTATACAATGATATACAATCAAGTACATTAACTTATTTATTAAGTATGCAAATAAATTTAGGGCAAAATGAGCAGGAAAGTTTATGAAGTGGATGACTTAAATTACTTAATTTGTAACAAAATACATTGAGTCAGATGAAGTAAACAAGTTGCATGGTGTAAGATGGACGCTATATAGTGCCCGCCCCAACACAGATTCACACGGCAGGCACGAGTAAAATAAACAAAATATTTATTTTTCTTCGTCTGTGGGCTACGCCTTCCTCGTACCCACAGACACAACACAGTCCCAAATCACAGCACACAATGAAACACAAAAGCACTTCTCTCCTCTCGGCACCACCACTCCTCCTCCTAAGCTTTGTCCTCCTCCTACCTGACTCTGGCCGCTGAGTATTGGTTGTGGGTTCCCTTTCATTGGGTACCTGGATGTGCTCCAGGTGCTTGATTGGCGACATCCGCCTGCACTTCTGGGTAAGGCGAAACCAGTGCCCAAAAGGGGCCAGCAGCTCCTGCTGCAGCACCCCCTGGTGGCACCTGCGGAACCCCACAGAGCTGCACAGAACTTAAACCCCCATGAAGCCCTGGGGGAGTCCGAGGCACCACTGCAACCCAGGGAGGCTGCCCTCTAGCGTCCGGGGTAGATACTGGACATCCGTCACAATAGATAAACAAATTGTTACGGGGTGTCTTAATGCCTCTGTTCAAGTCGACTTTTACAGATCTAGTGTGTGAGTGTGTTCGTTTGTGAGTGTTCATTTCTTCCTCTTCATCTTCCAGCTTGTGCTCTGGTAGGGTAAACGAGCTGTTGGCTATTTTTACTTATAAACTTATTTGGGTGTGTGACTTTGTGTGCTTACGTGCACATATGCATGCGCTTGTGTGTCCGTCCACGTGTGTGTGTTTGTCTATTTAAATAATTTGTTTGTTTTAATTTAGGCTTCAAGTTTATGTTTGACTTTATAAAATTATTAGTTAGTTTTTTATTGGAGTAACATTTTAAGAATAAGAAGATAAATTGCATCATGCATGCACATCACTAGTTCAGTACTGATATATTAGATTATAGGAATATATGTTTAAAGATTTAAAGACAATAGCAGTTCATCGTTGAACAATTTAGCTGAGCGTAGTGAGATTGCAGTTTTTGTCTTATGGTGCAAAGTTTTCAAATATGAAGGTGAACATTTTTTTTATGTCTACCAAAATAAATTCCAATATGTGCCATTTAACACTAGTAAAATATGCCTTAATTTGAATTAAATTCTTGAGAGGAACAGATATTAAGACACAGGAAACCAGTGTTTCAGCAGAGGAGGAGTCCAGCAGTGAAACATGAACATAAGTGAGTTTCTTGTCTGTTGCTGGGTTCTTGGCTTGTTTGCTGCATTAAAGTCATTTAGTGAAAAGATCCAATGGCTGGACTGTTTGATAGATTCCAACAAGAAAGCCCTTGCATCTTTAACAAACCATCCATCTATTCTGTAAATCTGCTTATCTAGATCAGTGTTGCAGGGAACAGTATGTTAAACAAATACTCAGAAATAAAATACACTATATGTTGTTTGCTCTTTCTTGTGGTCTTATTAAACTTTTAGAAATGTAAATGATACAGTTGCTGCATTGCCCCGTTTTATCTTTGCATGGTTTTGCAAATAGGAAAATCTATCAATGTCTTGATTGTGTAAAACAATTTTGCATGTGACCCTGCTCTGGATCTTATTTTTAGTTTTTCTGTACATGATTACTTTGAAAATGATCATTATTATGTGTCCGCATAAAGTAAATCTACTTAATTACAATAATGAATTAATATTTAGCATGCTTTTTAATAACATAGTTCACTTTATGCTGTGGTACACTGTATATTGGGCACGACTTATGTTAAGAGAGTGCATTCTTGGCAGGTCTAATATTCTAACAATAAATAAACTTCTTTACTGTTCATGTCTTTTTAAGAAAGTAAAAGTCTTGCAATATCCTGTGGAATTCAGCTTGTCATAAGTCTGAAGCTTTTTTTTATTTATTTAATAAAAGAGCAAGACAACTTCAAATTGTCTGAAAAGGAAGGAAGCTGCTCCCAATTTCAGTCTTGTTTTTTTTTCTTTTAGATTGCTGTTCTACTGGACTTGTGAGCATTTCCCTAATAACCTTCTTAGACAAAAGAGCTCTCTTAAGCTTCAAAAGCCTGAACCTGATTCAATCTTGACAGGCACCTGTCAGAAGATGCACAATTTTTCCTCCTTGTCTTTCTCTGCTTGTCAATTTCAGATAGGTCATTGGCACTAAAAATGATGATAGACAGTCCTTGCTCCTGGAAGCTTTACAGGAAGGTGCCTTACACATTCTTATTGCTTTTAAATTTGCCCTTGTGAACTGTCAAAGGCCTGATGGGTTTAACAAGGGAACTTTGATCAGCTGAACTTACAAGAAACTCCGTTAATAATGAGACGCTGAAAACAGACATTTAGTGAAATAGTACAGTTGTTGTTTTATGTTAAAAATGTAAGGAAAATTGAAATGACAATTATTTGAAAGATATGAATTGTTAGAAAATAAGTACTACTATCGCAGAGTTATCAACAAATAACTGCTTAAGTTATTGAGTAGGCAATCTTTATTATATTTACTTTTTTTAACCTTTGTACCTTAACCTGTATAGTACATGCTCACAGTTTAGAGCTCTTTAAGTACAAGTAATCTGTTTATCATAGCAGGAAAGTTATGCAGCAGTTTCCTATGCATTAGTTTTTTTTTTTGAAGTAGTTTTTGGTATAATTCCGAAAGGAAATGTTTCCATGCCCCTGCTATTACAGTAAACACCTTTCTGTTATTTTAAACATACAAATCAGGGCCTGGTTTCTTTCAGTTTGAGGCAATATGTTGTCAGACAAAAAAAAAGGCTTTCTGCCTTTGGGGCCTCTGTATTTTAGCTTGCTGTTTCTTCACATATCCTATTCTGTATACATAGAGTATACCTCTTTTTCATTAAGAAATCCAGTTTATTATCTGTGTGGAATTTATCAAAACAAACTTTTAATTAAACATATACAATAATAAAACTCAATTTGTTTTCTGTGATTGTGGAAGTCTTTTTAAGTATAAATTAAGCAGCTTATGGGAAGCTGCTTAATTTATACTTAAAAAGAAGAAATAAACTGGGGGGGGGAATGCTCTGATAGTTACAGTACTGAAACAACAACCTTATGTTAAATGTACCATTATATTTACTAAGATTTACTAGATTTAAAAGGGAAAATACAATATGTGTGTGGAAGTACAGTGTTACATTACCCAAAATAGTTCAGATTTCTGTATCTAGCTTTCATTTATCCATGTTGCTCTCAATTATTTGAATATGCTGAACCATAATAATCACTTTTGATATATCAATATCTGTGTTTCATATTATTATTTTTTTCTTTCTAAAGCAGTAGGAGGAAGTGTTTGACCTGTGTTTGACCTGATTTGAATATGATTTAGTACTGTAACTCATACTGATGTGGCATTTGTTTGTTGTTATGAAGTCCTTAATATCTTTACAATATCAAGAGCTGAGTACCCTTGATATAACTTTGTTTTATACTGGCCATAGAAATGTTCAATTTGTACTGACCATTATATACTGTTAAAATATTTGTATTATTGTAGAAGTAGCAGATCTGACTAAATCATTGATGTTTCTATATGTTTTTTACAAGTGGTGGAGATTTAGTTTCTGAACTGTTTTGGGACACAAAGTAAGGTGGAAGCACATACTGAATAGAAAACCTTAAGTTTTAAAGGCCTCTTATGGAAAAAATAAATTTGAAAATAAAGCATTAAGCTTGACCTTCTTTAAAATTTCTGGAAAGTGAGGAAGCAAAACAGCTGTTATAATTTGTATTGCAAGCATTTGCATTATGTGACACTTACTCCTCCCATTTCTGTTGATTCTTGTCACACTATTGAGAGTCCGTTCAAGGTTCAGTATTCTAGAGTTTCTAAATGGGCGTGTTGACATTTGAGTCTTTAGTTCTGCCACAGAGTGTGCACAGGTGACCTGCTACATTTACTCGTACTCCACCCCTTTCCTATTGATGGAACTTCTGTTTGAACAGACTGTGACGTCTAAGGCAGTTTGGCTACAGACAAGTTACTAAAGCTACACAGAGAATGCAGTCATCAACCGTTACAACAGGGGTTGGGGCAAGGAGAAAGTTGGGCACTTCAGGGGCACACCTGCTAATATTAATATGACTCTTACTCTGGGGAGAATTGTAGTGAGTGTTATTAAATACCACTTTTAATTTAGTTCCACATAGTTGCATGCCAAAGTATATAGTAAAAAGAATGAATGAATAATGACAATACAATCTCTGCTTTTGGTGGACGTTATTTTTTGGTGCACCTGTTTAGTACTGGGTAGGACCGCTTTCTGCCTCCAGAACAACATTAACTCTTTAAGGTGTGGATTCAATAAGGTATTAGAAACATTCCTTAGAGATTTTGGACTGTACTGCCTTAACAGCATAATGCAGTTCCTGCAAATTTTGTCCATGTGTTCTTGCTGCTTACTTCCCATTCCATCGCATCTCAAAGGTGCTGTGTAGGGCTAAGATATGTGGGTTATGCAGGTCTTAGTAGTACTCTGAAGTCACTGTCATGTTTGTGCAGCCAGACTGAGATGATGTGTGGTTTTGCTGGTATTATCAATTTGATAAAGGGCTGACTATGGCCATTAAAAATGCAGATAGCAACAATGCTTAACTACATTCTAGCCTTCAGATGGCACTCAGTTGCTGTTAAGTGGCCCAAGGTATGCCAAGATATGAATTTCTACATGGTGGTATACTATTCTTGCCACCCTGCACATTTGACACAATGCAGGATGGATTTATGCTTTTTATGCCAATTTCTGACTGTCTGCATGTTGCAGCAGCAATTAAGATTCAGGCCAGTCATTTTTCTTCAGCTCTTTGGTTGTCTTGTTTTGGTGACAATGCAGCAGAGTGTGTTAGGAACCCAGTGTAGTCTCCTGTTACTGTAGCCCATTTACTTAAAGGTAACTTAGTTTTGATTCAGAAATACCGTTCTGACAGCAATTCTTTTAAAGTTCTATCATGTAAGTATGTGTGGCCTTTCATTTCTTAATTATCTGTTTAATAAATATTTTTTTATCCACAAAACTGCCACTCAGTGGTTGTTTTTGTTTATTAACTCACTAGCTCTGTTACCTAAATTCACCTGGGAAATTTAATAAGACAATGGGTATCAGTTATAGTGCACTTTGTTAGCCAGGTGTATAAGAAGTATTATGTAACTAAGTGCTTTTCTGTTTACAACATTTGTAGTTGTAAGGGCTAATATTGTCATCAGGCAGTTTGGTGTAGTGGTTAACGGTTTGGACCTAGGACTTAAAACTCTGAGGTGATGGGTTAAAATCCTGCTACTCACACTGTGTGACCAGAATAGGTCACTTTGTCTGCCTCCTCCAATTGGAAAAAACGAAAGAAATGTGACCAGCTTCATTTTTAGATGTTGTAAGTTGCCTTGGATAAAGACATCAGTTAAGCAAGCAACAGTTATTATTATAGGGTGGTGCAGATCTATTTATGCAATTTTCAATACGCTATAACTTCTTAAGTTTATTACTGTACATAGAAAATCACCTGAAAAATCACATTTTCCGGACCATCGAGAAGAGTGCGAACTGACGACACGAAGAATTGTCTTCACTGGAATCGTCCCCACATAAATCAAAGTCATCCAGACGATCTGGATCTGCATAATTAGATCTGGACCACTCTGTATATATCTAATTATTATTACGTCACTAGAGCTGCTTAATCTTGAACATGCTATACACAGTTGTCCATAAGTAAAACATTCTTGCATTAGATTCCTGTTTTTGTCCGAATTTCCTTGTGACTTGGCTTTTGTTGATGGTCATTAAAACATATTTTAACAGGAAAGTGTATTCTTTTGAATTGAAACAGGTAATCAGAAATAGTGTAAAATCTGAGTACATAATATTATCATTATTAGATGTTTGTTTTTCATTTTCATTCACGTTCACTAAAATTAAGTTATTTTGGTGGTTGATAGTGATGTAAATGATTGCTGTGATTGGTATGATGGGATTAGGTTTGGAGTATGTGGAAACAATGCTTGTAAAGTGATGTTACTGTTGTCTTTGACAGTTTCCACAACTGCATTGCTCCCGGGCCTAGCAGACCAATTGTCCCTTAACATCTGTCTATTATAATAAAAAAATCCAGGGACGAGACAAGACTTTTTAGCCTGGGACAAGACGTGACTTTTTCAGAGAGATATTTTCATGTCCTGCGAGATGAGACTTTGTGCCAAGAGATTTAACCACGCCCGGGGCTGGAAATAAAAGACAAACAGTAGATGATAAAGTAGAATGTCGTAAAGAATTTAAAAACGTTGGTGCGATACACATGCAGAGCAGATTAGAGATAATGAAAGTTCTAAAATTCGAAAGTCTCAAAAAAATGATAGTTAAGATCGCATTAGCGCAAACAAACGGAAAATATTACTCGGTGAAACAACAGAACAGCGAAAAGAGATCAAATATATTGTTTGGATTTAAACTTTAAGTCGGAGACTTGTAGATCGTCTAATTCGTGTTGCCATCGGACAAAAGTAGTGTTTCTTTCCAATGAAAAGGTGTATTCGCGAGAGGTAAAACATTTGCTATTTGATCTAACTGAAATCCACATACGTGAGCAGCAGAGGTGCAAAGTGGCTGGCGCGTAGCACAGGCTGGGGTCGGGGGGGTTGGTTGGCGAGCGAAGCCAGCAGGGGGCAAAGCCCCCTAGTACTCTTTAAAGAAAATGAGCCAAGGACATCACATCTGTGGTTGAAACAATTTTTTTATTTTTTTATTTTAGTAAACATTGAAAAGGGCTCCTACATAATAATCACCACACAAGGGGTTAATCGCTTTCAATAACTACTAAGACTTTGACCATGTCTGATTACTTTTTACAGTGATGTGAAAAAGTGTCTGTCCTCTTTCTGCTTTTAATCTGTTATTGCAGATTTTGATACTGAATGTTTCCGTTCTTCAGCCAAAATATCACATTAGATCAAAGGCATCTGAGTGAACAAATTGTCCAGAAAGTCACAAATTGTAGTACACTTCTGAGTTCTGCCATGCTGAGATATATCTTTATACAGTATGTGACTAATTGATCTGATGCAACATAAGAAATGATGAAAAGTCAATGTGATTAAAATTTCAGTTCATTTGCATAAAGATTAATCCCATCAAAATCAGAATCCAGATCATTTCTTCCTTTTGTCCTTGAGAAGCAAAAGGGAAAACGTCAATATGTTTTAGGAAATTGCTTTATTCTTTAAAATTCACAGGTCCTTGTAAGGTAATCTCATTTTTCTTTGAAGCTTTAAGTATTACTTGGCTTTCATTACATGTGGATGCCTTTATGTTTATACATGTCTAGAGTAGAGAAAGCTGCACAGTCCAGAGACAAATAACTAGCCAAGTCCTTTTTGGTATGATTTTCTACCCTGACATCTCTTTATGCATTCTCCACTCTTACTATTATGATTATATTGTAGTCTTTGTTCTGAACATGGTTACCAGTATTCTTGTCAAAGAAAGTTAGTTTATGCTATTAACAGTAACAAATGCTTCTAACAAAGTCATCTAAAGAGAGTGTTTATTTTTTGTACATTTTACATGACCATGAAAGCGAAACTGTCTAGCTTTATTCTGACATTTTATGAAATTGTAAGCAGGCAGCTGTAATTGTGGTAAAAATAACACAATTGATACTTTGTAATTTATAAAAATCTTAGAGAACTGAACATGTGAGTACCCATATTACATGACATCTGATATATATATGTAAGAGCTGAACTTGTTACACATGCCAGTACTACTATTACTACTACTAAAAAGTTAAAGACAGCATAAAGCTAGAAACAAAAGCTTCTGCTTTCTCATTGTTTACTATTAATTTGAAAGAAATCATATTGCAAATCTTTGTTCTCATACTATAAAGGGTACAAGAATCTGACCCCAGGAAGTTAGGCTGTTAGTCAAGGTATGAAAAGGTTCTGCTGGCATATACTGTCCAAAGTAGAATTCCAGTTATTATTGTGTGAGGCAGATGTTTTAAATTTAAATGCCATTCCCATATGAAGCACTGTGTTTCGTAACAGTGCTACTCCCCTGCCTTCCCAAAGGAAATTGGAAGGGTGTGTCCATTTGGCAATATTGGAAAACCTGCTTATCAATTTAACTATGCTTATACATAGAGCTCCACATTAATCCCTTACTTTGTCAAAAATTAAACATGTTGAGAAAAAAGTGTGCACGTATTTCTGCTTTGGCCTATGACTTTCATAACACCGCTTTGCAGATTAGAAGCTAGTGGTGTAATTCATGCATCTTCAGTCCCTGACCAGAAACATACGTAGCAATTAAGAGAAACAACTTAATTTAATAGGTTATAGTTAGGTTGTGACTGCAGAAGAGAGTTTCAGGCTTGTACCAGTATTATTCCCAGAGGTGTTTACAGTGGATTTAGAACATATTCAGACCCCTTCACTTTTTTCATATTTAGTTATGTTTCAGCATTCAACGTTCTATACTCCATGATGAAAAGCGAAAACTAGATTTTAGAAATTTTTGCAAATTTATTGGAAAAAAACCTGCAAAATCACAGTGACATGAGTATTCGGACCCTTTGAAAATCGAAGGTTCCCAAGAACACCAATGCCATTATAATTAAGTGTTTTGTATCTGGTTCCCCTGAGCAATCTGATTGGACTGTTTGGTTGTAGTGGTTCAGTGGCAAGGATGATGGCACAATACTGTAGGGGTCTGATGTTCAATTCCTGCTTGTGAAAAGTTTTTTTTTGTTTGTTTTTTTTTTAAACAAAAAGAAGTTCAAATTGGACATTTCAATGAAAACAAAGAGAATAACTCAATGAAATACTAACAAGGCTCAATACAAATACTTCCTGGAGTGTCTTAATGATGTTTTAATACTGGGAAATAGGGGGCCCATTTATCATTATTGGTACACGAATAAGAGGGCAGGATGCATACAAGGTGTCTCAAAGGGAACAGATCTGAGAAGCAGGCTTTACTAATCGAGAGGATGCAGCGGGCAAGAGAGGTTGAGACCCACAAGGATACAAAGGAAACGCATAGGTGGAACGATGACATTACACGTAGGCCAAGAGATATCAAATATTTAATATTTTTAAATGTATTCTAAGGTAATCAGAGCTAGGTTATAGTAAACTTGCAAAAACTCCTAAAATCTTGTTTTCCCTTTGTAATTCTGAGGTATTTAGTGTTGCTTGATGGGGAAATAAAATAATTTAAATGATTTTAACACAGGGCTGTAAAATGTGAAGGGGTCTGAGTGCTATATGAATCCACTATTAAGTTGCTTAAATATCCTGTCCATAGGCATTTGAATGTTGCTTTGTAGGGAACATTATAGCTATATTATGCAGAGAACTGACATT
>JANRMT010062822.1:3978990-4101357 GCA_026402145.1 Polypterus bichir lapradei
TATATGTTTATGTGTGTGTGTAAATATATATATATATATATATATATATATATATATATATGACAGCAACACTCATCACTCACAACAGTGACAAAACAATTACATTGACAATCATGTTACGTTATTTTCAAAATGTTTCCTTTTCTTTTTCATTGCTTCTTTAACACACTACTTCTCCGCTGCGAAGCGCGGGTATTTTGCTAGTATATATATATATATATAATATACTGAGTATCAGAGGTGGGTAGTAACGAGTTACATTTACTCCGTTACATTTACTTGAGTAACTTTTTAAAAAAATTGTACTTCTAAGAGTAGTTTTACTGCACCATACTTTTTACTTTTACTTGAGTACATTTGTGAAGAAGAAACGCCACTCTTACTCTGCTACATTGGGAAACACTCGAATCGTTACTTTTTTTCCATTAGATAAAGTCTGACAGACAATTTTCAATCTGCTCTGTGTAGCGTATGCTGTCAAGTTGCGCACACGCCTTCCATTGTGTCTCCAGCTCTGACGTGAGGTTTTGGATGTTCCCCAAATCAAGGCGCTGCAGGTTTGAGGACAGATGTTGCATTTTTCGTTTGAAAGCATTAACTGAGCTAATCATATTGACCATGGTTTTCTCTTTTCCTTGCAGCTGTAAATTAAGCTCATTCAACATGTTGGTCAGAACAGAAAGAAAATTCCAAGTCTAGCGGCCATTGATCGTTATTAAGTTGCTTGTATTCTGCATGTTTAATGACAAGGAGAAACTCCTTTTCCTCTGGCCAGGGGTCTTGAAATTTCAGAAGGAATTTCTCCCTAGCCATCTGCCTCAATGAAGGCATCTTTTATCATCTCACCATCTTGGAAGGACTTCATATACTTAATGATTGAGTGACTCACCTGGAACGATGCTTCGGTGTGTCTGCCTTTGCTTTTGAATTCAGCAGAGTGAAAAATGACAGCTGTCCAATTAACTGCGACTTTAGTTCCCTCTCCTTTCTCTTTCTCAGATTGCTTTTCGGAAGGAAGTCTGTTTGGTAGTTTTTATGAACAGTTTGAAAGTGCTTTGCCACATTTTCCTTCTTTGGAATAGCAATGATAGATTGACAGATCAGACAAACGCACTTCGATTGTGACATTGTGAGAGAAAAAAAAATTCTCTTCCAATTCCACATCCAGCCCATTACCAACAAATTTTTTTTAAATCCCTTCTTTAGTCGATATAAATTAGAAGGCTAACTAGATCACTTAGCCAGAGTTTTGCAGTAGCTTGTGCATTTGATCGTGCGTGCGGGATGACCAGTGTGTTAGAAGAAAATAGATCTCAGACTGGCCACCCTGTAAGTCAATCAAGTGGCTAATGCCATAGGGAGGATATATGATAGACTAACATTTAAAAAAATTTTTTTTTGAATGCAATGCGATCTACCTGCACTACCTTTCCGATTTACCGGCTGATTGTGATCGACATTTTGGGCACCCCTGGACTATAAGTTCCAGATTTTTTTTGTATGTTTCTTTTAAGTGAAAATGCCATGAATTTATTTTATTTTTAGCACTCAGAAATACATTACAGAATTTAAAAGATGACATTTTTTTTCTTCATATTATAGCTATATATAGTATGTGCCCCTGTACCAAAACCCAAACCCCTCATTAGGCCCCGAGTTTCATCCCAGGTAAGCCTGTGTATTAATCTGGCTCAGGGTACAGGATATTTATCTTGCAAGGAGTAGGAATATCTTTAATGCACAAACTTGCAGTTTAATGTATTGTTCTTTAGGTGTCCCTAATCTAAGGTGTTAGATGCATTCTGGCTTCAGAGAATCATATAAAGTAAGGCTGGAATGATAAAGATACAAAAGAACATTTGTTATGTATATTTAAATGAATTACTGTTTAAAATATATTGTTAGTCAAAGGGCAGTACAATGGTGTATAAATAGTGCTCCTCTCTTAAAGCTGTGGGGAATTAGTACTCATTACAGTAAACTTGAACATGAATAAAGAGTACATAATACAATACAGTTTCAACTTGCATATCTTCTCAGAAAAGTTGACAATAATAAAATGCCAACCAAACTGCACACACACATGCATGGACCCACAAAGCATAGCTTAGTCATTTTTTGTGTGGAGTTTGATTTTTGTCCTCTAGCTGTCAAAGGTTTTTTTGGAGTCTTCTATTCTTCCATAGAACTGTAGCATTCTAGGCATGTTTCATAACTTTGCCTTCAGAAAAAGTTGGAGACTATAATAATTTATTTGTATATTTATCTTGTACAGATTATTTTAACAAATCCTTCACGTAATGCAGAACATTTGCAAACAAGTACATCTGTGGTTTTCAGTTACATAAAAGAACTGTTTATAAAGAAGGTTTACTAAACGCCTGAGCAGCTTTTTGTTCTTACAGTAATGCAGAGTGACATCAATATTACTTTGTCAAAGCAATTTTTATTCATATCTTCAGCTGCATTTCAGAGTTCTGAATATATAACATCAAGGTTTGGCTTTCGATATTTTCTGTTTTTCTATACATCTCATTCCAGCCTTTAGTGACATTTTATTTATGTTTGTGGTAGAATCATTCACTGATGTATTTTCTTAGCTATATACTGTGTATATATTTTTTATCTCTCTATACATCATGCATAATAATTTTATTTATATTGTCTCCTTATCTCCTTTTCTGCTCAGTTATTTGGAAGACCGAAATAATTCTGCCAATCCTTCATATCAAAGATGTGGCACAAGCTGTGGCACAGATGGGTTTAGCTCGGTTTAATTTTCCTGTTTGAAATTTTTGTTGTGTTTTAAGAACACTAATAAGATGACACAGGCCAGGGAATGTCAGAGATCAGCGGATTTTTGCCTTAGGAACAAGGTGCATTTAATATGCAACTCCCATTCACTGGGGGAAAAGTGTTTTCTTAGGTCTTTATTCAGTCTAAGGTAACAATAAGATACATGTATTTCTTTTTATGTATTGTTCATGTTCTAATTTATGAAACCATGGTTGTCAGCAGAAAAAAACGGCTATATAGTAAAACATCAATTTAGAATTCTATATTCAAATGGGAAATGTATGATTAGTGTGGCTATGACATCATAAGCTGGCAGGGTAACGATAAAGTTTGACCCTGCTATGCACCTTTTTATCTTGACTTCTTTTTCTGTATTCATTACTAAATTGAATGTTATGCACAGTTATTTACACATTGTAGTATCCATCTATCCATCCATTATCCAACCCGCTATATTCTAACTACAGGGTCACGGGGGTCTATATTACTTTTAATAACTTACTTTGTTGCTGTATTAAATGTATCTGACCAGCTTATTTTCTTAAGTAGGACTGGTTCATAATCAAGATAATTTTAGGTTAAAGCAAAAGTGAACGTTTTAAACATGTGAATAGGAAATGGTCTGGTACAGGTATGAGCTGGAGCAATTTTTAACAGTCTATTAGAGAATATTGAAGTAGTAGTAATAAATCTAGGAAACTGATTATCACTGACATGATTCCATAAATGTAGCCAGCATGAAAGGTACACAACCATCTTACGTTGCCCAGAAACTAAGTGCATGAATTCAGCACATGACAGACCATGAGCAAATGACCTCGAAGTGTATACATAAAAGTTCTGTGCCATATAGTCTCCATTCAAGCATTTAAGTGGTCAGGTAACTTTTTGAATTCCTTTTTAACTGGCAGCGGAAAAAGAAGCCCAAATTAAGAGTTGGGTGCCAGGCTACTTCTCCGCTTATTTTATTGTTTCCACTTTAGACCAAATGTCACACATGCATTAACTAGTAAGGTAATGTAGTAGAAGATCATTTCATGTTCTACCCCTGCAATTAGGCGAACAATTTCATAAATTGACTTTTATGTTGGTTACTAAAGAGTAAAGGAGTTTTCTGGTATAATTTTTTTTTTTTTATCCTGGACCATGAAAAAATACTATGTATTATAATTTCTAATCTCCTCTATAACTAAAAAAGGTACACTAAGAAAATATCTTTTGTTTATTTACTTTTACTGCAGTTCCCAATTTACTGTATTATATATTGCCATGCTGTTAAATTTGCATACAGATTTTACTGTACAGTTAAGGCTACCATGGCAAAGCAAAGACACACTTATACAAAGAATGCTTTAGATAAATAATAACACTGCAATGTTTAGGTCATTTGTTCCTTTATAATTATTTTACAAAAAAGCAATGAGTTGCTGCATAAAGAACTTCACAAAATGGTTGGATGAGTGGCTGAAAATTGATGATTATTAACAACAGTAATTGTAATTGTAATCATAAACCCAGGTAAAAGTCACAGTACATATTTCTTGATTAGTTAGTTATGCAATTAATTTGCCAAACATTGTCCAAAAAAGGACAATCCTAATAGTTTAGCATAATAGAAACTGAGATTGTTGTTTTACTCTAATATGCATGTGCCATTAATCAAGAATATTCTGGTATATGTTTTTTTTTTTTTTTTTTAAGACATGCATGTTAGAGCAACTGATGATTCCACATTGCGTCTGTGTGGATATTTGTGAGAGAGAGCTGTGTGATAATTTGTTGTCCAGTCCTGGGTTGTTAATAAATTAGAGCAGGTTTTTTAACCTAACATGCAGTATACATATCCACACATCTGAAAGGATGAATATTGAATATTTTTATGTTTACATAAAATGGAGAGCTATAAGAAGAAATTATCTGGTATTTGGCTCAAGGAGCCCAAGCAGGTGTGCTGGTGAGTGAATCGAGCAGTGGCGGAGCTTCTAGTAAATCTAAAGAAATAAATACAACTGCACCTTTTTTCTAGTTTTAAAAAAGTAGCATTATGATTATTGATTCAGCTCTTACAGTAATCCTATTGGTTATTAAAAGATTTCAGCAGTCAAAAAGTAAACAAGTGTCCCCTTTCTGTAAATATGTTAGAGGACTCCTTGCTCCAACTATGTGTAATGTATAATCAGTTTTCATCTAACCATATGGTCTTTCAGTGCACATAGCCTTTTTCTGACCATGGACTGATATCCCAGTCTTGGAGACCACCTCCTTCAAGTGAATATTGTGTATTTAATATACTTCACCTGGGATATATCACACTAGAGAAACTGAGATGTATGTGCTCTAAAGTAGTTTTACATTGTATTTCAATGATATTCTTAATCTACCTTCCATTATCCTAAATCATTTACTCACTTGTGTGTGAATGAAACACAAAACCTATGGCTACCTAATAACTTCTGGTTAAACAGCCGCTTGCTACGCTATATAGAAGTTAACAAGAAATCTAAACATTTGTAGGCAGTTTATGTAGAGTATATGCTGTTTATAAGAAATCTGCATGCAGGTAATAATTTGAAGTTGCCCGTTATTGCTTGTGTGTAAAGTTTGTTTTTATTGTGTACTTTTGAGTTCCTCCAAATAACATTTCCTTTTCAAGTAAATAAGCATTCTATTAGGTTGATGAGAATCTCCAATCTGTCTTGGCCACTGTGCTTATATGTGCCATTCATGATGGGCTCCTAAAATTTTCTCATTGATACCATAACACAGGACGAAAGCAAAGCGTATGCTACAGTATACTGTACGTCGTGGGCCAACATACTATGTGAAAACTAGTGGAAAGGTATTATCATATTGTGTAATAATTATAGCTATTTCATCAATTTTATTATTAGTTTTTAATTACAAGCGGTCCCCTAAATGCATTAGAATATGTACAATGCAGGATGACACTCTAGACAATAACATCTGTAGCATCTGCAGTATAAATAGTAATTCTCTGCAAAGTGAAAGAAAATTTAGAAACCTTGTGAAACACTGAGCAAATATGTAAATTCAACATTGAAAGTTCTGTTTGCCTAGGAATGTGAGGTATGGCCCAAAAATACATATCCTGGTATAACTAAAAAGTCTGACGGTTTCAGTAGATGCAAGTATATTTTTTTCTGTATACTTTTCAGACTAAAACTTATTTTTTGCGAAATAACAAACATTTACTGGTTGATATATGAATTAACACAGATACAGTGGAACCTCGGGTCACGAACGTCCCTGAACATGTACAAATCGGGTTACGACCAAAAAGTTCGCCAAACTTTTGTATCTGTTCACGACCACACACTCAGGTGATGAGCAAACCAGTTTCCCTTCCGGTTCGTACGTGCCACGATTTCTGCACGTGTTCAGTCTCTCCCTGTACTGTAAATTGTTCTTGGTGCATCATGCAGAGGGACTCTCCCTCAAAACTGTAACCTCCTCTCAACCCAGCTTCCTCCTGTGGTATAGCAGGTCCACAGCTCCCGTCAAAAAAGGCCAGTTTTAATAAATAGTCACTGCACTCGCGGCTTAGTGAGGGGGCGTGGTGGTGTGTGGCCGAAGCGGTTCCTGAGGAGTTTGTGATATGGGTGTTTCTCACCTAAGTGCACTGGTGAGAAGCGGTCTGCATCCGTAATTGCCACAACTACCACGTCCTATTCATAAATAGAAGCGCAAGTCGGCTAAAGGGAAAAAGAAGAGAACAGGAAAGAACGGGAGGTTGCAGGAGAAGGCAGGAAGCAGAAGGAGAAAGCCGGTGTAGGAGAGAGGGAGAGAGAGAGAGAGCGCAGGGCGCCTGAGTGTTTGTCTCAGTGTTATTCAATGTTTTTACATTTAGTTTACTATTACACTGTGCATTCTATGGTATAATTAACTATTTTTATGCTTAAAAATCTTTAAAAAAATATATTTACATACAGTTCGTACGGTCTGGAACGGATTAATTGTATTTACATATAGTCCAATGGGGGACAATTACTTTGGGTCATGACCAAATCAGGTTACGACCAGAGTTTTGGAACGAATTACGGTCATGACCTGAGGTTCCACTGTATGCCTATGATCCATCAAAACACATATTAACAGTCTCTAGTCAAATAGATTTGACTGGAGGTTTTCATCTGTCGTAAACCAATAAGAGTGCATTTTCATTCTCTCAATCACTCAGTTACTGTACTCACCCAGGCACACCACTGCTGCTGTTTCCATGCTAACTTTGCACTTCTTCCTGTCCTTCCTGTTTGTGTTGACTCAATAATCTGGTGGATCTGCACAGCACTCTTTTAAATGCTGTTTAAGGGGGGTAGGCTTATTTGTTCCACACAGTTCTTATAAACATCCATACACAAAGTCACAAATGCACCAACTTAAAATTACATTTCATGTTTTCATTTGCATGTGCATTTGTTTTTGTTTAAATGTGTTTGCACTTATTTTAAAGCACCAGTTTTCTAAAAATTCATAATGGAAAAATTTAATATAATACACCGGATTAACTGGTACATTGCCCACTACTATGTATGTACTTGAATGGAACTGGAATCAAGAACTGTGATATGGTAGCATTTATTACACCGCTATGACTTTTATAATCAATGTTATTCCTAAATTTTAGCCACCATCGTATACATCATGTTATGTGTAATGAAAGGTAAATACAAGATATTGGACCCATGGTAATCTAAATTGAGCAATATTTGTTTGTTACTTGCAACTTAAAAGTACTGTAGTATAGGTTTAATATAGTTGAAAGAAATTAATATTGACTTTTATTTTTGATACAAAGAAATTTTTCTTGATGCAATTGTAATATGTAATACAATTGTAATATGCAAATGTAATACATTTTTCCAGCTGAGTCATATATTACATTGAGAGGAATGGTAAATGTTTGGTGTCATTATACATAGTTATTGAGTGTGCAGCTGAAATATGATGCATATCATCAGTTTCATGAGAATGTCAGCAATTTGTAGAAATAAGATTGCCTAAGGGCTAAGAGGGTCTGTATTTATAAAAACTTAATAAACTGTTAATATGTAAAACTGAATCATTCCGAAATGCTACTAATATTGGCATAGCCAGTTTTTTTTTTAAAGTAGATGTTTTTTTAAGGATTTGTGTTTATTTTAGTCTTCATATTTATAAGTTGACTGCGCATGGAAATCAAGAGGAGAATTGGAAAGAATCAAGTAATGATATCACAATTTTGATGAACATCATAAATAGAATTCTGAATTACATAAATGTAGGAATGCCTGTAGACTTCCAGAATACTTAAGCAGGCTATCATACTTTAAAATAATAATTGTGAAAACACAGACGTAATGGCCTGAATGGGTGAATAAATGCATTATTAAAAGCAGCAAATTATGGACAATTATAAAGCCTAACAACTAAAATAACACCAGAAACTGCAACTAGATGTTAAAAAAACTTAAAAGATTAAAAGAAAAAGAAAAAAAGCACTGAAAAAAACATTGTTTTAGAAATGTGCAAGAGAAATCATTAAAAACAATCACACAATATATCACACAAGTAAATACAAATATAGTGACAAATGAAATACTTTAATATAGACATTTAAAGAGTAAGATATCAAAACTTAAAAAATTTAGAATGGAAGTGACATATGTGGTTCAGAAATTGTCTCTCTTAAAAATGGGCAGAACTCCTGGGTATGATTAAAATTTATTTTTAACACTGATAGAAATGAAAGACATTATTTAGAAACTCTAGTAAACTAAATGTAACATTTGCTTCTAATGGGATAAGTTCCTGATGACCAAAGAGATCACAGTAATTACCAAACAATATGCCTTACTTCTAAGTTTGAGAAAAATATCCATCCATCCTTTATCCAACCTGCTATATCCAAACTACAGGGTCACGGGGGGTCTGCTGGAGCCAACCCCAGCCAACACAGGGCACCACGCAGGAAACTAACCCCTGGCAGGGCGCCAGCCCACCGCAGGACACGCACAGACACACATACACCCACACACCAAGCACACACTAGGGAAAATTTAGAATCACCAATGCACCTAACCTGCGTGTCTTTGGACTATGGGAGGAAACCCACGCAGAAACAGGGAGAACATGCAAACTCCACGCAGGGAAGACCCGGGAAGCATTAAAAAATGTAATCACAGAATTTTTTTAACTTGTAAATCTCATACATTTAAAAAAAAACAGCTAAAGACTTTTCTATTTAGGAAAGCATATTAACAAAAATGCTAAAATTATTGTTGTTTTATCTCTGTTTTTATCTTGCTTTGTCTTTGTTTAAACTTTTTATGTAGCACTTTGAGATTTACTGCTAATGTAAAGTGCCTTATTAATAAAATTGATTATTATTATTATTATTACATTAATGACGATTAATCAGCAGCTCTATTTTTTTTTTCTATTTTTGTCTTATCTATTTCTGTTTCATCAGTTATATTCTGCCATGGACTTTATAAAAAAATAATGCCTTGCACAAAAGTGTGCCAAGTGTCTGATATAGCAGTAAAGCTCTCGGTATGCTATGAAATCATCTGACGTATGCTGTAAAACCATTGCAACAGTATGCACCAGTGCCAGCAGCACATCTGCATTCAAATCATATTTTTTTCTTACACCATGTGTACTCAAATCATTTTTTTAACATGCAGTTTTGTTACACATACTGAATTGCATTCAAAACACAGTGGTTTGATGGCAGAGGTTCACTAAAATCATATTACATTGTTTTTTTCCTAAACAGTATGCTCATATACAGTCATGTTATTTGTTGCATCAGTCCTTTTAGCTATAGCCACGGTGCAAGCTTGGATACATGTCAGCATCAAACAAAGTAATCCAATGAATTATTGTTGCATTTTCATGCATTGTCAAGTCTGTGGTGTCTGTATGCATATAGTCTTGCAACATTGCACTCTTCACCTATGGCTTGCCCAGTCGTGTCATGAACCATGTTTTTTATTTTTTTTTTGGAAGGATTCATTTTTGCATAAACAAGAGTTGCCCTGTAATGTTGTTTATGGTCCAGAAGCTTTTTTGGTTAAGTTATTTCATTTGAATGTGGTGCCCTGTGAAAGTTACTGGTTATTTTTCTGTTGGTACTTAAGGATACCACAATGTCATTTGTTTATATTTGAACATGTCTGTTTTGGTACCTGGTTACTAGGCATTTGCCAGGATCGTGCCCAATGGATGATCTTGTGTTAATTCTTCAATGGTATAAATTGCATCTGGGTGAAACTTTAGGTATCCAACCTTACAGATACAGATAGAAACCTTTTTCACAAAAAGCTCTTGGGTTTATTTTCTGTTTTTGACTCTGCTTTGTTTTCTTTTTCAAATCACGGTTTTGCCTTTCTGTTTGGTTTAGTCACCAAATTTAATATTCTCTTGGTTTTCATTCTTGCCTGCCTGTTTACTTCTCTTCCCAGTTAGCCCCTTTAACCTGTCTGCTTGTTTTGTTTTGTCCACTCTGTATCATCTTCTCTTTTCCCCACAAATGGAAACTGGTGCATGCTGTGTGCTAATTACACCAGGTATGGAAAAAAAAACATTGTAATGCCATTCCCAGTGATTTTTGTATATGATTTTACCTAACTAAAATCACAAACACACCAGACAGGGTGATTGTGGCAGGGGATACTTTCCACCTATTAAATTTTGTGTTGTTATATTTTTCATAGCCTCTGGACTGAGATTTATGTCAGGTGGCACTATGGTATGTGTTGCATAGATTTTATTACAGTTTTTATTTTTACTTTGTAAACGTGATAATAAATCTGTGCTGAACTTATTTCACTACATTAGACTACACTAGACTTAGACAACTGGGGACAATGCTTTTGAGTGATTTAAAAATAATTACTATATTTCACTGTTCTTTCTCATTAGATGTTAAACCAATAATATTCTGAGATAGGTCTGAGTTATGATTTGTAGCGATTTTAAATCTACGGTACTTTGAATTATTTTTTGAAAATCATTACATTGTAGCATTACTGAAAACCGGTACTTGTGCTGCCCATGTCAATAACGAATTCTCCAGCAATATTTATGTAACCACAATTGCCCCAATACTGCAGGGGTTTTCCATGGTCCATGACTGATACAATGAAAATACTGGAGCACCTACCATTTTCCAGATTTTTCTTTAACCCTTATCACACAGTGAAAGACTGTGAGTGATTGCAAGTATGATACTTTTTTGGTGGTTACTGCCTTGTTTTCTACAGAACAGATATAGCAATTTACATCTGCATGTCCCCATTCAATATTATTGGAGAGGATTTTTCAAGCTGAAATTTATATGCCAGACTAAAGGAAACCATGTCAATGGGCCATGGAGGGAGATAAGAAGTGAGGTAATATGCACAGCTGGTCTCCTTCTAAAATGTCAAAATCTCACACAAAAAATGTGTACAAAGGCATTGATCAGTACTTGATAACACTCTTGGATTGAAAAATGGATGTATTCAGTAAATTTTAAGGCTTTTGTTTTCAAGTTTGGCCACTTATTTTAAACTGTAAGAACAGGCTTGATATCTTTTAAAATTTATAAAAATGTTTCAATTTAGCACAAAACTTCATGTGGCAAATTAATACATACCATGATTATAATCTAATAACTTTGACACAAAAAATATCAAACTTACCCGTAAAAAAGTCCAGTAAAGAAAAATTCCAAAGGTTCAGGAAAAAAATTAACAAAATAGTAACACTTGTCACCCAAACATTTTTGGTAAATCCTGAAGAAAAATGAAACGCCATCACTATTGCTAGTTGAGGAGCGATTGTTTAGTAATGATTAGGCCATTTTTGCCATGGCATGACTTTTTGCACTTTCATTTATTTACCACAGGAGTTGCTTATTTTTAATAATTATTTAGATTTTTTGGGGGTTATTGCTATGTTAGGTATTGCCACCATATCTCTCTTTTCTGTATTCCGCCATTTTGTACTTGTTTTCAGCCCACTTTATTTTTTTTAAATATTGTTAAATGCAGTTTAAATATTTATGAGTGGTATTTCTAAAGGCAGAGGGAAATTAAGACAACAAGCACATACCTGATGCTATTCTTTTCTGGTTAAAAGTTAGTTTTTATTATTCTAATTTGAAGAGCCTTTAATTGTGATTTTCCTTGAAATATTTTAAAGTATTGGGTAGGATTCTCTGGTAGATCACTTCAAATTTTGGGTCTTCTTTTTAACATATGCTGTATTTTCTTGGTACATGAAATGACAAAATAAATTAAAACACCTAGTCTGAATCATGACCCATTTAATACATACCGTAATTTTGCCTTGTAATTCTGAGACTGCCAGAAAATATTTATGAACATTAAATTGTATTTTAAAAAGCATTATCTACAGGTTCTTTACTGTTTTAGTGGTGCCCACTGAATACAAAAGTATAAAAAATAGTGTTCCTTGATTGTAAGATGAGATTGGGATGGGTTTTCCCCCTTCTTAAGTTCTTTATCATCTCAGCCTCAGTCTTTCTGATTTCTCATTATTCCGGACCTCTGTCTCTTCTTTTGTTCCAACTCACTGCTAATTCTTGGTTTGGCATTTGGAAAAACCATGGATAATTTTGGACTGAGTAGTGGTCTGGTTCTCATAGCTTTTTCCACAATAACCAGCTGCCTGTGATAATCAAGTTGTGTCCTATTACACCCATCATAGAGTTTGATTAGTTAGGGACCATGAATGAAATTGTAATGTATTAGGTTGTCTGTTTATATGTTTAGTATTTTTATATGTTGTAGCCATTGCCAAATATCCTTTGTTGAATGTCATGTAATTTCAGCAGTTAACAGCTAGTAAATCCAGCTAGTATTTAACATAAAAATGAAAAAAACCTAATGAAATAAAATCAAACCGCCAAAGTCGAGCTTCTTATATTTTACTAATAATTTTTCTATTTCTTTGTTCTCATGCTGATCTTTTGATTAAAAACAGAAAGTGAAGTCCTACCACATCAGAGCTCTGCATCTGGAGTGTTATGAACAGATCATTACTTTTTTTATTTTGATAAATAAATACCTCAGAAGATATCCACCTCTACATTTGCTAGCTTAAATGGGTTTTGGTACCACTCTTATTTGTAATTAATCTGTTTTAATATATGTGCTTGGAGATGTAATCTGTTTATAGAATATTTCCATCTCTTCCAGTTATATATTCTGGATAGTCAGGGATGTTTGTTTCACATCACTGGCATGTACATTACTTGGAAAGAGAAAGGAAGGAATAATCCCATAAATAATTTATTTGAAACATTCAGTGCCAGCAAAGTTCTGGTGTCCGCAAGCCAGCTACATTAGAACATAACAAAAGATTCTGAGATTGACAAATTACAATATTCAGTCTACCAACCATATTCTGTTAGCTAATCTCCAAATCTTTGGAGATAAATCATCTAGGTAATTTTTTAAACTTTTACGGATTTCCCTTAAAATACCTAGCTTGGTAGTTTTTTCCAGATTACCAAAACATTTTGGTTGAAGACATTTTTCTCGAATTCCTTCTTTACACAGAGTCCCTTAATGTACGCATTTCCTTCAAGTAGGGGGTTCATTGTTTAATTGTGAACACAAGAATAGAACGATAATACATTTGGTTACTATACACAATTTCAGGAGCTGTTGTGTCATTTTTGTTAAGGACATGTAAAGGAGGTGAATATTCAGAAAAATGACATTAAAGAGAAAATCACAGGGAGATGGATAAAGCAGGGGAATGGAAGTCAAAAGAACAGGCAGAGCTCAGAATAACATCGGACAAAAACCAAGTGTCAAAACCTAATAGTGATCCAAAAACTGAAATCGAAATCTGTAATCCCTGGTATAATGTTGTTTCCCTATCTCACAAAGAAATGCAAAGCAGATGCAAAGATGCTGCTGTAATCCAGGGGTTCTCAAGTTCAGTCCTAGGGTACCACTATGGCTGCAGTTTTTTGTTCCAAGCAGTTTCACAAATGAATAAATTAATCATACCTCTAATCAACCTAATTGTTTAATTAGCTGTTTTATTCTTTTCTCTTCTTTTGCATTCAGAAAAATTTGCTAGTATAATGTTTCCATGTAAAAAATTTGGAAATTTAGTGTTTTGTTCTTTAACCACAGCTTTAAATGTGTAACTCTGTTTCACCATATTATTCTTAATTCACATTTTTCTGTATAGTTTTCTTCCTTAATTGTATCAGCTTACTCATAATTAAGGATAAAAGATAACAGGTGCAAGAGGTACTGGTACTGAATACCAAACCGACGCAGCTTCTTCATATTCACTTGTATGCCAAGTAGTAAGCAAAGGTTTAAATAACGTAAAAACTAAAAAAGAGTATACATTTAAAAGGCAAGAAAAAGAAAAAATAATTCACATTAATGTAACAAATGTCTGACACTATAAAAAATACCTGACTCATTGGATCGACACAAAAAAGGTAGAAACTGTGAAATAACAGTTTACCTAATGTAGGCAGGAGTCCAGTTAAAAACAGGAGGTGGCTGGCATGAACCCTTGCAATTACAGTGGTTTACATGGCTTAACTTCAGACCCGCTGATTTAAGAATTTATTACCAATTATCACTTTGTCCTTTTGCATTTAGTGTCGTATGTCCTTGTGTTTGTGCCGCTTATTACTATTTGTCAGTATTTGGATACTATCATTAGGACAAAACTTATAGAAAAAGTTAAATTAAAATACAAATTTTAAAATATCATTAAGTGTTTAAAATGATGGTGATAAAGACCTTTTTCTGAAGTCTAAATGTCTTACTAGAGCAATTTTCTGGGTGAATGATAAGATAAATAAAGGGTAGCTACTAAACAATTAAGACCAGCTATACGGTATGTAAGAGTCGAGACTTACTGACTCGTGGAACTGTTTTCATTGGGGGGGGGGGGACCTTTTGCCACAGTGTAAATTTAAGACTGAATTTGAGAATTACTGATCTAGACTCAGATTGTTCCATGTTAGGTTTGTATTGGTTTTTGTCTGTATGTAATATTTATGTCTTTTCTATATTAAACTCCATTTTTATGGTGTTTAGCAAGTTTTGAGGATTTCCTAGGTATTTATGAATTTCTATTTCTACCTCCTTAGCATTTGCTATCCCTTAATGGGGCACAGGCTCTTTCTGTGCAAAGCAGATACAGGTCAAGCTTCAAAAGCATGTTATTGTAATAAAAATGTCGCTATAAAATGTTTTTATGCACTATTTTCCTGGCTAATTGTAATACTTATTTTATGCAGTACAGAGCAATCAATGAAAGAAATAAACCAAGGGAGAGTAAGCAAAATAAAGTAGCAGATGGAAATCAGTTCCTTCAAGTGGTTGCTGGATTAAACCAATATTTTATTTATATTTAGATATGTATCTGGTGGTTGTGTGTTTTTTTTTTCTGGTTGCATTTTATAGTAAATTAGTGGTATCTGTACTGTATATTATAATTGCCAGAAGAAATGTAGCCCAATTATACATCACTAGGAAGCTGTAAAACATTTAAAGACAATTGAAAAGAAAATATTAGATTTATACTGTATTATGTATACACGGACACACACACACACATGGTTTGGTAAGATTCCAAAATCGAAGCTATGTACAGTAGGTCATAATAGTCAAATCGCATTTTGAATGTCTTCATAAATAGTCTTCAACACTGTTCACACATACATCGGTCTATTTGAGACTTTCATTTTATGATTGTGAATCCGTTATCTTTATTATCATGCTTTAATTGAAAATACATCAAAGTTTAATTTAGTTTTTCTTATGTGCGTGAAGTTGAAATTAAACATAGTTTTGAATATATTTTTCATATGATTTTTTTTTTTCATTTTAAATATTTAGTGAAAAATAATATATTCCATGTGATTTTCAAATGCATGGGACTAATTAAGGCATGCTTCCTAGTTTGCCTAACATTTATTTTCATTTTTAATCTTCTTAGGTTGTAATCTTTAACTCCATTGTTCCAAATCAATTATATTTCAGATCCATGTTTATATTTCTAAAGATGTTAGAGTAAAACCAACATTGTGTAATGTAATTATTATATGATACTCGTGGTGCAGTGGTAGTACTGCTGCTTTGCAATAAGGAGACTGTGGAAGATTGTGGGTTTGCTTCCTGGTTCCTCCCTGTGTGGATAGCACTTTGAGTACTGAGAAAAGCGCTATATAAATGTAATGTATTATTAAGGTTATTAATTACATTTTACAGAATTAATTTTTCATCACATATGAAAAGATTCATGACTATTTAATAGAATATATAGTGTATCCTGTGACTACAATAAGGTTTCAAATTAACAATATATCAGGTTTTTAAACATTTTTCTGAGGAGGTTTAGAAAAACAAATGAATTGATTCAAATATGAATTTGGATGAACTGTAAGAAACAAAAAATAGATGTTGCATTAAATCTCACTTAAGTTTTAGAGTTTTTCCCTCGTAGCATTATTTTAAAGTATTTATAGTGTCGTGTTAGCACTACCAGCAGAAGATTAAAATATTGTGAATATATTCCCTCAGACAAACCTATGATTTTTTTTTTTTTTAAGTACATTTGTTTTTGAGAAGCAATTGACCCCATCCAATAATATATTATTTACAGTTTTCCAGGTGCCAACACACAGCTTCATTGAAACGTTGATGCTGAAATTATATTATGTCTCAATAAAATTAACCAAATTTGTGTCATGGGTAAGGCAGACTGTAATACCTATGTTAAAAGACAGAGCAAAGGAGTGTACCATACATAACATAAGATATCAAGAGCCCTTGTGGCTTTTTTAGCATCTGTGTTTATGGATTTTTATGTAAAGAATTCAGACTTTATTTTCTCTTACATAATCTGGGGTTATTACCTTGGAGTTAAAAATAGGAAAGACATTTATTTGTTAAAATATTTTCAGCAAGTGTGCTTCTTAAATAATGAATGCCAGGTAGGAATATATAGAGACAAAGCTCAAGTTCACAGTACCAGAAAAGCAAGGAAATACCTGATGAGTTTTATCAGCATACCTGGACAATGTATTTTTATGAGATATGACATCTCCCATTTTTACACATCACATTCCACACCTGCAGCTCCTATTTTCCTGTTTTCTTCCTGCTTGGGATCCTTAATCTTTCTTCTCACAATAAAAGCTCCTTGAGTACTGACAAGAGTGTATTTTGCATCACATTCCTGAAGTCTTGCATATGAGCTTGTTGCTGACAGTAAAAGTACGAAGTCCTGGTATACTGATGCCCTTTCACATCTCAGACTGTTAGTAAATGCTTGATCACATGGTAGATTAATAGGGCGGAAGACCATTAAACAACCCAAACTAACACATCTTGTTAGTGTTTTACAGATCATGTAGGCCTCTGTTCAAAAGTGTTAGGAACAGAGGACAGTATTTCCACAAGTGTTGTGCCTACTTTGTTAACCCTACCTTTCAGCAAATCTGTGATGATATTGTTTTGTCTCCAAATACACCTAAATTACTGTATTTACATGTTCCTGAAGTGTGATTCATCGAGACTCATGTAAAAGTTAGTTGCTGTGATAATTCATAATAAACAGGCCATTGTAATAGGTGAGTGCTTTTTCATATTTCCAAATGTTCATGATTATAAGGTAATAAACTACATTAACAGATTGCAAACAATTTTCATGCATGGGTTGGGAAATTTGAAGTTAAGTAATATACATATTCCACAATATTACATTTATGGTGCCTTATGATTCATTATTTATGGCTATAAAGAATTTATTGAATTGTTACTATTACATTTAATATCAAAGATTACCAAACACTAAGATGTCTCATTTCATGACCGAACAGTACCTTTGTCAAGGTAGCAAGTACAAAGTGTGTCACAGCATCATACTGAGAAGATTCATTTACATATACACACGAGATCAATTTAGAATTTCCAAAATATTCCATCCATCCATTTTCCAACCCGCTGAATCCGAACACAGGGTCACGGGGGTCTGCTGGAGTCAATCCCAGCCAACACAGGGCACAAGGCAGGAACCAATCCCGGGCAGGGTGCCAACCCACCGCAGGACACACACACACACACACCCACACACCAAGCACACACTAGGGCCAATTTAGAATCGCCAATCCACCTGACCTGCATGTCTTTGGACTGTGGGATGAAACCGGAGCGCCCGGAGGAAACTCATGCAGACACTGGGAGAACATGCAAACTCCACGCAGGGAGGACTCGGGAAGCGAACCCAGGCCTCCTAACTGCGAGGCAGCAGCGCTACCACTGCGCCACCATGCCGCCCTCCAAAATATTCCTTTGTATGTAAAAGGCTTTGCTAACATGTTTATACTAGGTATAGCAATTTTAGATCTTCAAATAAAACTGTTACTTAATAAAAGTGGTGTGTTCAGCTTTTACTGAACTAAAATGCAATTAAAGACAATGCAGAATTTTTCACTATCTCTATAGCCCTTCAATAAACTTTTCGGAAATACTTTGATAAGACATGCTTTGACTGAAATAAACACATTTAACAATTGAAAATGGTTTCTCATTCAGTTGATTTTTGAGTAAGTACATACTATGTACTGTGAAATATATGTAACATTAATCCACTTAAAAGGACAAGTATCTTTGATTTTTATCTCTGTGTTTGTGTGGTTGCAAGGGTTAGGAAGAAAAATGTAAAACTAGGGAAAACTTGTAGAAGAGTAAAAAAAAAATCAAAAATGATAATAGAAATACCAAATAAGGCTCTAAAAATAAGAAAATTGTTTCTAGATACTTATTCTGTTGTCTGACGTTATACACCAGCAACATCAGCATAGTAGAGACTTTCCTGCATCTGCTTGGGAGACTTGAATAAGGTTTACAGCTATAGTGCTAATGACTTCTAATTTTGCATAGTGAGCAATGGATGTGTGAAAATAACAATAAATCGACACACATGTTGGTAAACCAAAGTCCTGACACAATTAGGCTAGAGTTGATAATCCATGGCAATCTGGTACTGACCACTTCTGCATTTTCCCAGCAAAACAGTTTGACTATAAAAGTGATCAGGCATGGTGAGGGGAAGCAGTCAAAAGAGGCAGCTGTATTTCAAGAGGAGCAGGCAAGGGAGAAGGGACCGGGTGCATAGATTATACCAGACCAAATGGACGACCCATGTATCAAATAAAAAAAAAAATGACATGAACATTGATTACTTAGATTTCATTTTGTCCTAGACAGCTAGCACAGTTAGTGCCCTATAAACCAATTAACCCAGCTATTCTGAGTAATACCCAGGTTTTGCAGTATGATAATCAAAATCAACCACTCTAACAAAGAACACCTTTGCTAAGGTAAAGGCACTTTAGCCTGAATTTTAATGATCAGATGGATTGGGCATCCATCAGACTAGCTGGCAGATCATTTCAACTATAGTGTGTGGTTGATTAGGATGTATTAATTGTACTAAGAAGAATAGATTTTGCCTCTTCTGTAATTTAATTTTACCCCAGAATTTGTCTAGTACCAATCAACTATAATACAGTACATCTTGATTATTGGGAATAAATCCATTAACAGTGTTTAGAAGCTGAGTGATTTACACAAAGTTAGATGAAAATGAAGAAGCTACTACATAATACAAATTAAGCCCAACTAATGTTTGTTTCTGATAGATTAGTGATGCCTTCATGCCAGTTCTGTCTTTTTTTCTTTTTTTTTTAAAATTAAATTTCCTTTAACTATGAAAAAGATTTTCCTCGGAACTTCATTTATCAGGTGTTAACCAATTAACAGATTCATAACCTGTTTCTCCATTTATGACACCAACCCACTAAGCATATCAAAACATTAATGTCATACAGATAACCATAACTATTTCAGGGTAAACCTTATTACTTTATTGTTATCACATAAGTGCAAGATTAATTTTGTTATCTATTTTGAATAAATGACAAATGATAACAGACAATAAGAAGGTAGAACCTTCTTATTGAAGTAAGGAAAAGTAAGGAAAATTAAAATAGTGTTACTTGTATATAATATTTGTGAAATTATATATATCTAGTTTCTGTCTTTTTGTATTCTCATCAATTTTCAGCCACAAATTTTAATACAAAACTGGCACGGTCAGTGACAAAACGAACATTAAACTCATCAAAAAAAAAAAAATGTAGTGACTCACCAACACAGTATTCCAAGGGATACTGCAATTGTTAAATGTAATTATTTATTTATTTGCCTAACCTGCTTAAATGGTTTTGGGTGACAGAATATATCTTATTTTAATTAAATACTCAGAGCATTTTTTACCTAAATCCCCAAAATAAAAATATCAAATCTATGAACAACAGATTTTTTTTTAATGTGATCCCATTGCAGTAAGAAATTTGGCTGCCACGTGTCTGTTTCTTTCCCTTACTGCTATTATAATCAAAGCACTACCCGTTTATAGTTTAAATTTTAGTTTCTAGTTTATTTGCCATCATCTTTTTTATAAGAACAAAAGTGCCCTGAGTGGTGGTGATTGCAAAAGAACAAATGCTGGATGCATCTCATGTATTATCAGCAAAATGTCATACTCGGTATGTGAGCTTCAGTTGAATGGATGGTAGACATCTGTGCAGTATTACTCATATGTATGTAGATGTGAATATTGTTTCCAGTGAACAGGGGTGGTGCCATTTTAGCTGGGAGTGTCAATTTGTTATCTCCCGAAAACAGTATCCTGAAATATTCTGAAAAAGGTCAGCTTTCAAAAAAGAAAGCTCTTGCTTTCAACAGAATAATGAGTAGTCACATAAATATTTCTTCAGCAAAATTATTTTTGCACAAATAAACTCACACAGACCTTTACAGGCTATCCAGGAATTAGATAATTTGATTTCAGCAGTAGTTTTGAAACAGAGCCAAAGTATTCTTAGCACTTGTTCAATTAGAGACTTGATATATTTGCCTGCTTAATATTGAAAACATACCTTTGAAACTCTTGAAGCAAAACAAAAAAACTCTAAATGAATTTAAACATCACTGGTTCTTCCAGGTCTGTTATGTCAGTTGTGCTAGAACTGTGCTCAATTATTTGATTGAATCTATAATATTTATGCTACAAAAAAAATATGCATAATGATAGAAAATAGACTACATTATGTCATTCTCAAAATTGGGTGGTTATTCATTTTATCTAATAATTCAATTCAATTAAGCAACTAAAACCTACAGTGAAATGAATGAAGAAGATTGAGGGGAATCAAATATTCATGGCAATGAAGAGCCAGAAATTCAACAGTTCAGGGCAGCCAATAAAGTGATGTGATATGCAGCAGACAAAATTTAGCGAGATAAAGAAAGCAAGAATCCTTGTTTTTCTAGTTTACAATTAAAATTCACATTCTTATGTTATGAATAATGTCCGAAAGTAATCCCTGTTTATCCTTGTATTTAAAATTTGTACCACAACATTAATATCAAAACATAATATTTTCAGCACATTGTGAAAATAATGCATGCACAATTGAATTCCACTGTAACACCACATAACATTAGGCTGGTATGCATCTTTATAGGAAAATTTTAGATACAGTTTTTAACCTTGAATAATTGTGGTACCTATGGTAATAATTAATATACAGTACCTTCTGAGAATTTGTACAGTACATGCCCCACATTTACAGAAAATGTATGGGGCTTGTATATTTTTTGCTATCAGTTCTTTTCATACTAAGCATAGTTTTAGCAAATTAAATGAAAGACCTGATTGGGTCCCTGGTAGAGGTCAATATAAAACATCTAATCATTGTTTAGTAATGAAGATGTCAGCCCAACTTAGAAAAACAAATGTTACTATATCTAAAGTGAATTGCACAATAATGTTACTGTTTTGCTCTCACAATCTTTCATGAAAATATTTTTTTCAAAATGACAAGAATATAATCTCCCACAAATCTTCTTTGATTAATGATTTTTTTAAAATAATAGTTTTTAAACATTGGTCTGAACTAAGCTTAGAAACATCGACTTAAATGTTTTCAGCTCTCATGTCTTGATGTGTTGTATCCAGCATATTTCAAAAATCAGCTGCATGTACTTGGGAAAACTTTGCCAGCTTTGATGAGAGAGCTACATGTGCAGAGTCTTGTTTTAATCAGCAGCATCATTGCACCTGATAAAGCAAAGAATATTAAAGCACCAAAAATTGGGGCATATGTTTATGCTGATTTCTGTAAACTTCCTTTATTTCCTTTCCACCAGTTTTAGTCTTCTTAACCAGGGTCTTGTATATTCTAATCTCAGGACATAATTTTAATGTGGTTCAGGATGGATTGAATTACAAATCCATTTTGGAACAAAGGCAAATTTGTAGCTCATCCTAAACAAGTATAGTACATGTGTACTGTACAGTATTTCTTGAAGTATCTGAAAGTAAGCCTAACAAAAAAAAGTAGAAACTAATTTTAAATCACATGCAAAAGAATACTGCAAAAAAGCTCATGTTAAAGCAATGTCCTTAGCCTGTAGTACATGTGTTTCTTTATGCACAGATTTTAATGAGAAGAACTAGAAGTAGCATAGCATAGGACGGTCACATAACAACTGAATCCACAGATGGCCTGAATATCATTAAAGTATAGTCATATAGAGGACAAAATGATACAGATCCATGTCCTGCCCCAGAATTGCACAGGCAGGTTGCTTGTTTAACAGAATTATACCAATCCAAGGTGAGGAACAAAGTGACAATCTGCAGTGCATGTTTAGTGTAGTACATCTTTTATATTATTCTTATTTTACTCCACAAGTTTTAGAAGTAAGCAGAAAATAATAGTACGAAAATTATGGTATAGTTGGCAGTCTAGCCACCTCAAAGTGCCCAGGCTCTTCATTTGAAACCCCAGCCTGATAACTGCCTATGGGGAGTTTGCACATTCTTTCACTGTTATGTATCAGCCTGCATTTGTTCCCTTGTTTATGTGTGTTTTCTATTTTATTATTATTATTTTTTTTTTTTTTTTACTTATTTTTCATGTGTTTATTGTCACTCAGTCAGTCAGTCATTTATTAACCTGCTTAGTACTGAACAGGGGCATGGGGGGTGCTGGAGCCTATCTCAGCTAGCATTGCTCACATGGCAGGACCAAACCCTGGGTAGGGCACCAGTCGCCAACACGTACACACCCTCCAACCACACACTAGGGCCAATTTAGTGTCGCCAATCCACCTTATCTGCATGTCTTTGGAGTACCCGGAGGAAACCCATGCAGACATGGAAAGAACATGCAAACTCAAAGCAGGTAGACCCCAGTGCTTATTGCATTTTTTTATATAATTTGTGCATATTGGTAGTGTTCTATCTTAAAGAGTTAGAGAGACTTTCTTTTTAGTTAGGGGCCTAGAGTAGAGATATAAACAGTTGCTATGCCATGATTGGTAACTAGGAAAACGAGTCTATCTTTAGTCTAATCAGAAACACACCAAAAAAAAGATCAGCGTTAATATGTTTTTGTTTGGCTCACGCTGACCTTTATATGGTCACACAGATGATATTATGTGTTGCACAGCCCCAGAGAATTCTGGGAAACAGTGTCATGGAACCGAACCACGTAATTTCCTAAAAATGGCGGCACCCATAAGAGAAACACAATGA
The DNA here is from genome assembly GCA_026402145.1 of Polypterus bichir lapradei. Lineage (NCBI taxonomy): Eukaryota > Metazoa > Chordata > Cladistia > Polypteriformes > Polypteridae > Polypterus > Polypterus bichir. The sequence continues at coordinate 4,002,457 of JANRMT010062822.1, forward strand.
TGCTGCAGAATAACGGAAAGATCAACAATATTAAAAAATGGACCAAGATAAAAAATAAAACAATGCAAAAGTTAACTCTCTGAGGTGGAAAACCCCAGAATGACCATAAACATTTAACCTAATGGCCACAGAAATTAATAAAAAAAAATAACAAAAACTACCAATCTTGACAGTTGTGAATATTTTGTATTTATATATTTTATATATAAAATATTTGGAACACAAAAGATGATCAGAATGGCCCTTGTTATTTTGTTTATTTTTATTCATTAGAAAAAAATGAAGATTGACTGAGATAAATATTTAAAAAAAATACCTGCAAGTTAATGGTCTAGTGGCGGAAGACCTGGAGTTTAAACCTCAAGGTTACTGATAGTTCATTTGCTACCACAGACTCAGTTTGTAACCCTAACAAATTTGACCTGGCAGTAGTCCAGTTATAAAAAGATATTATAAGAAAATGGCATACAATTCTACACTTGTTATTAGCCCCAGAGTATAGAAGGGCATTACATAAGTGAATGTTAGTACATTTTTGTGTTCATGTTTATAATTTATTTTTATATAACTTGTCTTAGTGTTGTAGTAATCATGTTTTATCTGCAGTAATTTGTTTCCTATCTTGATTCTTTTTTAGAAAGCATTATAGTAAAGAGAAGCATGCTGTGGGAACATAAAATTGCCCACTATAGTACAATGAAATTTCTAATAACTCATTTAGAATTATTCCAAAAAATAGTTGCGCATCAGTCCATTTTGTGATCTTACTGATTTAATTTTGGATTATTACAAATGCCTATGTTTTCTGTTCTAGAATTTGTTCTCTTTTATCTCTATAATTAAGTAAAGAACATTTAAAAATGAAATATTTTGTTTTGTTTTTTGGATTGCCTTAATTATCGAAAATAAACTTATTTTAGTCTGTATTGTTACAGATTGGTGGTGGTTTAGAAAAAAAGATATTTTCAAAAGTTTCAGTAAACAGAAGGAAGTGTCATAATCTTTACTCAACTGTTTGCAGAACCAGAATTGATAGGTCATTGTGGGCACACACTGTAGAATTCATTTGTAGTTTGTGCAGGGCAGGGTTATTTTCCATTGTGACCACTCATAGTGAATCCCAAACTTTTAAAATAATTTCCGAATCACAAAGGTTTCCAAAAGTAACCAGGAAGTTACAAATTTGAAATACAAAGGGCACTTAATACATTACCACATACTGTATTATCAAATCGTATTAGCTTAGATAAAATGAAAGAAAAAAATATAAATGTTTAATTGTATTATACATAAATAAATATTATATAGTACATATATGGCATTATATTGTGCAGTCTGGTTTTTATTTTTTTTTAGCTTAAAGTCTGCATTACCACATTACAATATCCATCCATCCATCCATTATCCAACCCACTATATCCTAACTACAGGGTCACGGGGGTCTGCTGGAGCCAATCCCAGCCAGCACAGGACGCAAGGCAGGAAACAAACCCCAGGCAGGGCGCCAGTCCACAGCAGGGCACACACACACACCACGTGCATGTCTTTGGACTGTGGGAAGAAACCAGAGCACCCGGAGGAAACCCACGCAGACACGGGGAGAACATGCAAACTCCACGCAGGGAGGACCCGGGAAGCGAACCCAGGTCTCTTAACTATGAGGCAGCAGTGCTACCACTGCGCCACCATGCCACCCACATTACAATATGTAAAACACAATTCAACCAAAAACAGCAGTACAACATTAAAAAGGACAATTAAAACGCAGTAATTCATAATCAATATTTATGATTGTCATGTACTGGAGCAGCAGATACTCTAAAGTATCTCCTAAATTGGTTTCATATTTTAAGCAAGTGATGCTCAACTAGATTGCTAATACATCTAAATAACTTTAGAAATCAGTCTGAGCACGATTGCCTTTCTAAAAATAACTAAGTAGGTGCAGTTTCACTAAGTTTAATTTCTTTCATAATCTCAATGTATGAACATTCTTAACCTTGAAATAAATCTAGAAGTTAGCTAAATCCATGCCACGCTGTTTTAGATCTCTGCAGTGTCATCCTTGTAGTGCTTTCTAGAATAATGTAATTACAGTTATATATATTTGCAATATATGTATGTGTGTTTATGTGTGTAAAATATCTTTATATACTATGTGATATCTACTATCCGCTTTCGGGGTGATGATTGACCTCCAAGGTTATTTCTCTTTTTATTTGTATTTCATTGTAGTATCAATTCTTGGCAGAGGCCATCAGGGCGGCCATGCGGCACATGCTTATGGGCGCCATTCTCATCTGTACCACCTTCACCGTCACTTCCCCTACCTCTTCATATCTTAAATTATTCTTGGGGCAGATTGATGACAAGTGTCAGTTTAAGTTAAAAATTAAAGAAACGTACCAATTGCAACACAAACACTCACTTAATCAGTTTTAATGTGAAAAGATGCCGACGAAAGAAGAGAAGAAGTGGGCCACTAGGATGGAGAAAAGAAGAGCTGCTCAGGAAGCAGCAAGCACATCAACCTCTGAGCAAACGAATGCTAAACGTACAGAGAGAGTATGAAAACTTTGAATGCTCAAGTCAAGTGTATTCACTGCACGTTATATTGTAGTGCGGTGTTACTGTTACATATATAATGTGTGTGTGATACAATACCTGACAAATAATACAGAGTACGGCACATTTCACCGTAATTGGGGCTCATCAGGTGTGTGCAGTTTTGCTTCCCCTTTATGGGGATCAAACCTCAGACATCAGCGCCTGAGGCAAAGCCTCTGACATTGTGCCACAGATGCTGCCTTGCTTATTTGACATCCAATTATTTGGATGCTTATCTAGCAACACTTACTAACACAAAATGACTAAGCAAAAACATTTTAGAAATCCATTTAAAAAGAAAACGAAAATACTATATTTTCATAAATATGCAATCTTTTTGAATGACACTTGTAATCTGGCTCAAGTGCCTATCATTGATCTGTTTCTGCACTTTGTTTGCAGTCCACATATGGTCAGTTCAATTGATTGGACCTAATTAGGAAAGGTACACCCTTGTCTATATAAGGTCATGCAGTTGACAATTTTATCAGAGCCAAAACCAAGCCATGAGATTGAAGTAATTGCCTGCAGTGCTTAGAGACAGGATTTTGTCAAGGCACAGATCTGGGGAAGGCTACAATAAATAAATGCAACATTGAAGGGCCCTAAGAACACAGTTGACTTCATAAATAGAAGAACTTTCAAACACCAACAACTCTTCCTACAACTGGCCACCCAACTAAAATGAGCAATTGTGAGAGAAGGGCCATTGGTAGCAAAGGTGACCAAGAGAGCCTACATTGAAATAGTAGAAACTTCCAGGAGAGCAACTGCAGCACTTTCCCAATCTGGGCTCTATGACAAAGTGGCCAAAGAGAAACCTCTCCTCAGGTTAAAAAAAAAAAACACATGGAAACCCACTGTGTGAAACAAGATTCCCCTGATCTATTGAAACAAAGATTAGCATCATCATTTCTAGGGGAAACCAGGCACCACTCATCACCTGTGCAATACCATTTCAAGGGAGCATAGTGGTGGCAACATCATGCTGTAGTGTTGTTTTTTTAGTGGCTGTGACTGGGAGTCTAGAAAAGGCTGAGAGAAAGCTGAACAGAGCAAAGTACAGAGATATCCTTGATGAAACCCTGCTCCTGAGCACACTGGACCTCATACTGCACCAAAGGTTAACCTTCTACCAGAACAATGACCCTAAACACAAAGCAAAGACAATACAGGAGTAGTTCAGGGACAACTTTGGAAATGTCCTTGAGTTGCCCAGCCAGAGCCCAGACTTGAACCTAAACAAACATCTCTGAAAATAGCTTTCCGCCTATGTTCTGCATCCAATCTGACAGAGCTTGAAAGGAGAGAAGAATATGAGAAAATCCCCAGTCATTAAATAGTGAAGAAGACACCAAGCTGTAAAAGCTGTCGAAGGTGCTTCAAGTAAATACTGAGCAAAGGGTCTGAATATTTGTGTCAATATGACACTTTAGTCTTTTTTTTTAATAAATTTGTTTGTCATTCTGGGATTTTTAGTGTTGAATTTAAAAGATTTTAGCACAAGGCTGCAGCATAGCAAACTCTGAAAAACTGGAAATGGTCTGAATTCTTTCTATATAAAATGTGTATTTATTATTAGTAATATATGATATATAGTGTTTATTATCTTAAAGGCTGTTAAAAGTGGCACATTATGAGCAAGTAAACATTTAAGTATATTTAAGATGAAAAAGCACAAAAGCATAACAATTTTATGGACTAAACCGAGCCCAGCCTTAATATTACTATTTTTTTTAAAATGTACTAGGTTTAAAAAGATGTTTCTGTAAAGGCTTAAATTAAAGCACTTGATTTTATTAGTCTGGCAAACAGAGGTTTTGGTTTTGTCCGTTGCAAGAGTTTTATGTCTAAGACGGTGCTCCACTGGTAGCAGTGTTATTTAGCCTTTTTATTATCTATCTGAGATATCCTGTATTTAGTCAACCCAATTGGATTTAATTAAAAGTATATTAAAAGCATACACAGAAGACAAAGGGGTCAGGAAGAGAAAGAAAAGGTATCTAAAGGTATTTCAAAGTCTAAGCTGGCCTCAAGTTCATGTTATAGCCTCCCACAGACTGAGTTGGAAGAGACCGGTGAAGGGATGGATTAACCAGGACCTCACACTGCAGCATCTGCTCCAAAATGTATTTGCATTTATTCCTTATAAGAACAGTCAAAATTACAATGGCTGAAGACTTTGTGTTTTAAATCCAGACCTAGGTGGGTCCTCAACTACATCTAATATTGCAAAAGTAATCATATCGTTTTTAATGGATCAGAACTTCTCAGAACAATCTTCTTATAGGTACATTATAGTTAGTTAAGAACTGATAATTTCTTTATAGATAATAATTAAATGCTCACTATCAAATCTTGCAAGTATGACGCTATTGTTATCTATGATCATGCTCCTCTGACCAAGGATCTTAAATCATTTTGCAGCTGGCCTCTTAACCCCATGTCATTAGCTGACGAGAATTCATTTCTATGCAAGTTGATTATTTTTAGAGACAAATGCATCCACTGGGGTCTCTGCAGGAATACTCCTTTTGAAACTGTGAAGGCTTTTTAAGAGGACAGATTCCATTATATCTTTCCCACCATAAAAAAAGTGGAGACCAAGAAGACATCAGAGTTAATTACCAGAATACATCAAGAATATGCCCAAATTAGGTCTCCAAATGAGGCACTTTATAGGACAAAACAGGTTCTACTATTAGAATTTAATCTCTTGACAACAAAAGAAACAAAACAGCTCATCTTTAAATTGCAACATTATTACTATGAACATGGGTAGAAGGCTAATAAGATCTTAGCTCAACAAATCCAGAAGCAGGAAGTTTGCAATGCAATTATAGAAATTAGAAACACAGATGGAGATAAAATCATTGACCATAAAACTATAACCCACACATTTAGAGAGTACTATAAATCCTTATATTCTATTCAGTTGAAAGAAGATAAGACACAATGTAATGAGTTTTTTGATGCATTATAAATACTACAGCAAGATGCTCTTAGTGCAGAGGAACAGGACACACCTCTAACACTCTTAGAATTACTGGATGCTATAAACTCACTTCAGAGTGATAAAGCAGCAGGCCCTGATCGCTACCCAGTGGAATTTTATAAAAAAATTCAAATAAGTTAGCTGTACTATTATTAGCAATGTTTATAGAAACTAGCGACAGCAAAATTCTACCTCAGACTTTTTGCCAAGCTTTAATTACTCTCTTTCCAAAGTAAAATAAGAATGTATTGTAATGTGTTTCATACAGACCTATTTCTCTTCTGAATAATGATGTTAAGATACTCTCCAAAGTCCAAGCTAGAAGGATTGATAAAGTGGTGCCTCCTTCTGTAGTATCACAAGATCAAACCGGATTTATTAAAGGCACACACAGCTTCTAATTTTCGAAATTTGTTTAATGTAATATACTCAACCATAAAATCTTACACACCAGAGATTTTATTATCTTTGAATGAAGGAAAAGCATTTGACATGGTTGAATGTATCTACCTGTTCAACACATTGCACACATTTGGATTTGGCCCAAACATATATGTACATGAATAATACTACTTTATACCAGACCAGAAGCCTCTGTATTAGCAACATTATTTCAAACTAGAACATCGGACCAGATAAAGATACCCCCTATCACAATTGCTTTTTGGAGTTGCCGTTGAGCATTTGGCCATTCATTTTTGAAATGCATCAGAGAAATACTGCTTTATGTAGATCACATCGTATTGTATATATCAGACCCAAAATAGTCCTTAATGCACTAGCAGATTTTCAAAAGATATCCGAACTCAAAATTAATACTCATTTATTTTAGCAGATCAGTGTAAATACCTGGAGGTAAAACATCACAAGTAAATACAAGGATCTTTTTCAACAAAATTTTGCAATCGGCATGGAAAATATTAAAGATGATGTGAACAGATAGTCTACCCTCCATCTCACATTAGCAGGGAGAATCAGTACTATCAGTACTAAGCTTCTTTTTCTATTTCAGAGCATCCCCATATGCATTAGCAAATCATTCTTTAATAAATTAGACTCAATTATAACCTCATTTATTTGGAATTCAAAACATCCACGCATCCAAAGGGTAACTTTACCAAGACCTAAATCAGAAAGGGGTAATGGAACTACCTAACTTTCAATTTTATTACTGGGCTGCAAATATGCAAGATATAAAGATGTGAAAATTGACACAAATCAATGATTTTACACAAGCCTGGTATGCAATAGAAATAAACTCTTGCTGTTCTTCTACATATGCCCTGCTTTGTGCCCCAGTAAATACAAATTATCGTCAATATCAAGTTGTCTGTCAATCACTCATAATATGGAACCAATGCAGGAAGCATTTTAAGGCAGAGACGCTTTTATCTGTTGCACCTCTGCATGATAATCATCTTTTTCTACCCTCTTAAACCTACACAGTATTTAATGTTTAGAAAAGGTCCGGGATTAAAACACTTAGAATTGTTTATAGATAATGGCTTTGCATCCTATGAACAATGACACTCTAAATGTAGTTTCCTATCAACACAATTTTTCCACTATCTCCAAATTAGAAACTTTGCTAAACAAAATATGCCCAATTTTCCTCACCTCTCACCTGTTTCTATTCCAGAAGATATATTGATTAGTTTTGGGGACTCAGACAGTATTTCTATAATGTATAAAACCATTTGAAAGTCTCTTCCTTTTAAAGACCCCAGAGTATAGTGGTAAAAGGATCTCTTACTCAACATTTCAGAAACTGAGTGGAAGGCAGCCATGCATAAAATACGCTCTAGCTCCATGTGCGAAGCATTCAATCATTCAACTAAAATATTTTATCAATCACATTTATCTCATTTAAAATTCTCTAAAATGTATCCAGAACAAGATTCAACCTGTGAATATTGCAATTGAGTTCCAGCCTCACTGGGCCACATATTTTGGGCATGTACCAAATTAACATCATTCTGGATAAAAATCTTTGAATACCTCTCAGATAGTCTTGGTGTCACAATCAGTCCTAACCCATTAACAGCTGTGTTTGGTGTACTCCCAGACAGGCTTAAAGTCAAGGACAAATTGATTATAATTGCCACACTACAAGGACATAGACTTATCTTGCTCAACCGGAAGAATCCCAGCCCACCTGCTATACGTCAGTGGGTAACTGATGTTCTATACTATTTGAATTTAGAAAAAAATCTAATTCTTTCTTAAAGGATCTGTTCAGAACTTTTTTAAAATATGGCAGGATCTAATTTAAAAAAGTTTAGAATAAGCATTTATATCAGGGAAAAAGATATTCTCCCTTCTATGTTGTTTTTAAAGATTTGCTCTTATTGTTGGCTCTCCTCTCTTTCTCTCGGGCGGGGGATGAATTCTGGTTAGTTAAGTTTGACTTATTTGTAAGTAATGTTATTTTCTTTGTTATATAAGTTAGACTTGATTGTATGGAATGTTAATTTCTTCAACTAAAATCAATAACAAAAGAAATAGTTTGACAAACAGATCAACCTGAAATAAGGCTACCATTTTATATTGCTTCCGTTCTTAATATATGATGCTAGGCAGATCACTTCGTATATAATAAAAATGGTATATAATTACATTTTTAACCACAAAAACTATTCTTTGCTATGCAGTATATTCACAATATGCACTTGACTGTTTGAAAACATTTAGTTAAACCCTTTCACTTGCCTATATTTTATGAAAAGCTTGTGGAAGGATTTTTAATGAACAAAGTAGGAGCAAGTAGCTGGCAAATTCCTCTGATGTCTAAACTTGAGTGTCTGTGTATGTGTGTAAATATTATTTATTTAAATACAGTAATTTATACACATACACACTGATACACGTCAAAAGTTTTAGAAAACCCATATGTTTCCATTTTTCCAGTAAGTAGTGAATAACCTGAAAAGGTACAAAGGAAAGCAGTAAACTACTAGAGCCTAAAAATAAAGTTTAGTTTGCCAAAATATTAAAATAATTGTATTTTTTAAACTAAACAGCTTTTTTCAGGGAATAAGTAATAAGGTTACAAGGGAACAAGGTTAACAACTGCTTAATTAATTAACTTCCATTGTTTGTTTTTCATCAGCAATTAAATTAAGCACTGAAAGTTGATGCACACAATTCTTACAGGTGTCCCAACTTTTGTTCATTACTTACAAAGAATCTGCCTGTATAAAAGCAATATTACTATATCCTCTGAAGCATTATTTGGACAATACTGCACTGTATATTGTATTATTGGTGAGAATTGAGTAATTAACAAAGGTAGACAGAGAGACACCTTGTATTGAAATACTTCATACCAGGATGTAGGAGGTTGTCCTTTCTAATATTAATTAAAGCTTTTCAATGTCTTTCAGGTTATTTAACAGCATGCAACTTTAGTGGTCACATGAGTGAAATATTTTATCATCGTAATCATCAGATGACTTTCAGATCAGTTAAACAAGGTAGAGTGTTTGAATTTGTATTATTTAAGGCACAAAAGATCATTCATTGGTTAATATCCTACTAGTGCTTAACTTAAAAATGGTGTATGTGTGTATTTTTGTGTATACTTAAGCATGTATATACACAAACACTGTCTTCAGTGTAAAAAAAATATTTCATTCACTTAAGTACATTTAATTTAACTGCTTTTTGTATAGACCATTTCTCTTTTCATCTATTCAGAATGTTGTACAAATTTACCAATAACATTTGATAAAAATTAAACATAAAACCTAATAGAAACATAGCTTTGGTGTTATAACCACTGGAATGTTTCCATATAAGTCCGGGTTTCATTTACCGGTAATTAAGTGTTATTACAAATTGGTCAAGATCCAAACATCTCAGGCAATAGATTAATTTGGGTTGTGCTGAATTCAAAGTCTTATACAAAATTAAAATGGTCATAATATGTTAATGTTACATGGCATATGCATCACTTGTGTGGCCACCATGTAGCATTAAAGTGATGCAAATCCCTAAAGTGATGACAACACCGAAATAACAGGAAAAATAAAAAAAAAATCATTAAACAAAAATGGAGAATTATTTTTGCAATATTCTATATGTGGGCATGTTTTTCGCAAATTTACATAGTATATGCTACCTACCTACAGACATTTATGTATGGTTCTTAATGCTCCTGGTATTAATTTATAAGCAAATGGCTAGAGTTCATAATTTTCATGTAGTATATCTATCTGTTCAATATATTGGTTATACAATTTCTTTCATCCAATCTGATGTCCTGTTCCAGGGTCGGGTGTTAAATTTATTAAAGCAGCAGTCATGCTCCACTAGAGGACAGTGATAAGAGAAAGCAAATAACAAGGACCGTTTTTTCCCTTAGGAAAAAAAAACAAACTTTACACTTATTTCATAATGTGCAGCCCAACCATTTGCAAAACAATATTTGTTTTTTTGCAAGTTTTTAATTACTTTTAAGTGACTAAATATGGAAAGTCATTCAAATGGAATGTGCAAAAACAATACTCAGATGTTTTTGATATTAATTACGTATTATTTAGGTGTTTAAAAATTAATTGTAGTCCCCTTTTAAAAACAATTAGTAAATTTATTCCACAAGGTATTGACTGTATTTGGCATGGTGGTACAGTGCTTGCATTGTTATCTCACATCTCCAGTGTCTGGGAGTGCTCAAATAGCCAGTTAACAATCTGTGAGGATTTAGTTATTTCTATGTGTCTTTTTAGCTTTTCTCTACACAGTTATTTACATCTGTATTCCAAAATGTATTTGTTGATTGGCGATTCTAAATTGACAAGTAAGTATAAGTGAGTGTGTCCAGTGATGAAGTGATTCTCTGTCCAGCTATGGTCCTTTCCTTATACCCTGTGTTTCTGGGACAGACTCAAGCCCCTTTTAGCTTTATATTAGAATATCCCAGTTTGAACATCATATGGATGATTATTACCTAATAAAATGCTGACAAATTGATGAGAGGAATATTTTCTTAACACTACAGCAACATTCACAAATTACAAATTTAAGTGTCTGTTATTTATATCAACTGTAGCAGCAGGTCACCTAAAAGGCATGCAGCATATCACAGCTCTTGGCTAAGGTTTTCGTAGGCACTCGCCTACAGGTAACAAAGCAAATCCAAGCTCCTCGCCAAATGTAACTTCCAGCGGACAAGTACACTTTTCAGTTTAATAAAATAATTTGATTGTGCTTCAGTGTCCTAGAGGTACTAATGACCCCCAAACCGATATCATATACCGTACTAATATGAGTGTCCTTCGATCTCATAAAATAAATTGAGGCCGGGGTCCTCTCCCCAGCCTAGGGGCATTATCAAGTCATCTCTGTTTATACTTTTTTTTCAGATGATATGTATTCGCTTTGACATTAATGCATAGTTTGCATTGTTCTTTCTGGATAGACAGAAACCATAAGCTTTGTCTTTAATTCCCTGTCATTATAGAACAGTTAATGTTTCTGTAACTTAATATAACCACTCATTTAAAGCAGACATGCTCTCTTTTCTTCACCACTGAAACATTTTCAAGCAGTTAGTTTTAACATATTAAGGCATGTAGTTCTTATGTTGTTTTTTTAAACCATACTATTATCTTGTAGCTTTTGATTTTATTAAAGAGTATAGTATTATCTCAGAAATTATTATACACACCAAGAGTCAACTGGAACACAAATAGTAATTTGTCAAGAACATCATAAAAAATACACTTCATAATGTTAATAAGGAGACTGATATATTTTGTGTATCCTGTCCATTTTTACAGTGTTAAATGAGTTAATATATCCTCATTTTTATTTTGACAAATGAACCTGAACTATTTTAGTGAAACGTAAAAATAGCTTTATGCTTTTTAGAGAAATGTAGTTTACCTTGTGCGTGGTTGTAAATGTTTTAGATGTGGGTGGGATTTTTCCAAATCCCTTTGCATAAAGTCTTGTCTGGCGGGGCTTGAAATTTTCTCTCGCAGGATTTCACTTTCACCAAACAGCAAATCTTTTAATTCTCGTGGATACACCTCTTCATTACGAAGAAACACTGCTTTTCCCTTATGGCAACACAAATTAGATGATTTACAAGTCTCTGAATGTTTAAATCCGAACAATATATCTGATATCTTTTTGCTGTTCCGTTATTTCACCGAGTAATAATTCCCGTTTGTTTGCGCTAATGCGATCTTTACTATAATTTTTTGAGACATTAGAATTTTCGTACTTCCATTACTGCTCTGCATGTGTATCGTGCCAGCATTTTTTAATTCTTTACGATGTTCGACTTTGTCATCTACTCTTTGTCTTTTATTTCCAGCCTCGGGCATGGTTAAATCTCTTGGCACAAAGTCTTGTCTCACGGGACGTGAAAGTGTCTCTCTGAGAAAGTCACGCCTCATCTCTCCTACCAAGATTTTTTTCTTATAATAGAGAGATATTGTGAAAGATCTCTTAAAGATATGGAGGACACCCACAAAGTTGCCTTCATGAGAATCTGAAGAAATATGTTATGGACGAATCTGGCAGCTTCTTTCAATGCACATTTTCCAAACTGGTGGCTAAGTGATTTCTTTATTAGGAACACTGACTCTTCATCTTTTTACTGAAGATTAATGGCTCAATGTGTGTTGTCCATATTTTTCTGTTTCTTAAAGTACTTATATTGTGGATTGTATTTCCATGCCTTGCATGTCATTTTCTATGGCATTGAGTTCAATATATTTCATTCATTATTAAAGCAATAGGGCGGCACTGTGGCGCATTGGTAGCGCTGCTGCCTTGCAGTTAGGAGACCCAGGTTCGCTTCCTGGGTCCTCCCTGCGTGGAATTTGCATGTTCTCCGGGCGCTCCGGTTTCCTCCCACAGTCCAAAGACATGCAGGTTAGGTGGATTGGCGATTCTAAATTGGCCCTAGTGTGTGGGTGTGTTTGTGTGTGTCCTGCGGTGGGTTGGCACCCTACCCGGGATTGGTTCCTGTCTTGTGCCCTGTATTGGCTGGGATTGGCTCCAGCAGACCCTCGTGATCCTGTGTTCGGATTCAGCGGGTTGGAAAATGGATGGATTAAAGCTATATTTCAGTACAAATATAATTACAAAATATGGGTTCCATATTTTTAATGGTATATTTATGATTTCTCTTGTCTGTAACAGTCTCTCAGATGCATGCAAGATTCACTTTACCTAATACCCACTGTAAACCTGCTGACGAGGAGGTCTAAGTTAGTACACAACTTTGTTCCTCTTCTCCATCTCCAATAGACTCAATGCAACAGTACCAAGTCTTGGTCTGTACTAGTCCATTTCTCTAGGGACACACTGCAACAGTGCTAAACTCAAAAGTTAGCCTTCTTACTGTAAATACGTACTAAGACCAGATTCGCACGTGATCATTCCCAGCAGACAGCACACTGCAGCTGACCCAATGAGACTTACAATAGGCCTGACTTAGAAAAGGAGATGAATGTGGACATATCAAATATGTCAAAAAAACACCTGCTTTTTTAAGCTCCTATGAAAATCGGTGTCTAAACATTTAAGTTAAATGTGTTCTGTTTTTCATCAAAACAATCAGTCAATAATAATAATAATAATAATAAATTATAATTGTAATCTAATAATACAGAGACAGTAAATGGCAATGAGACCTAGGATATTTGCTTCTTGTATTTCTTGTCTTTTATTACAGTTTGGCAATTTTAACATAATTCTTAATCAGACTATAAGTTATTAATGGAGAAATCTAAAGAGAATGGAACAAAAAATTTGCATGCTTTCTTTTTGCCATTCATTTTATTTATTCTGGTTACCCAGCTTACAAGCTTTTTTTCTGTTATAGTTAAAATGCTTAGTGAAAAACTCTTACAAGTACATTAAAAAAAAATCTTTTTTAGATGTCATCTGTCACTGAAAATGGAGTCAGATCCTCTGGGAATCCAGCCAGAGAAAAAACCTATAAAAAGGTAAGCCTACTAATAATAGCAAATTAATTTTGTTTTTTTCTTTTATAGCTGCAAAAACTATAAACAGTAATTATTTCCCACCTTTTAATAATTATTTCGGTTTAATGCATTAATAATATGCAGGTCTGGATTAAGACTAAATGACTAAAGACTAAATCCCTTACTGGATTGCAGACATCTGCATTTCACTTTCTTTCTCCAAGTCCTTGTTTTGCCAGCTCTTCTATATTTTTAGTCTCATCTTTTATTTTCCCCAGTGCTTTGGTTAAAGGATCATTGCCCCCTTGTGAACTTTTAAACTCTAATTAGCTCTGAATACTAATTTTCCTGTTGTAAATTACTACTGAGCAGCTAAATGATCACATACTAAACTAAATATCTCAATCTCAATTCCTGAAGGGCTACTATGACTGCAGAGTTTCTGTCCAGCTACTTTCTTAATTTACTTCCTTAATTTAATTGAGTTAGACTTTAAGTGACTCTTCTCCATTTTGCCCTTGAGCAAGGCCCTTAACCTTTAATTGCCTCATCCTGGGTATGCCATTAATCTGCATCTAGCCCTGTAAACAGGTCCTCCAATTTGGTAGGATTGGCACTCCAGCCACTATAAACACCTCACATTGTTCCAGTGTGATGCTGAGGTGCCACCTGCTGCACTTGGGTTCCAATCCAGGTGGTTCAGCATGTGGTGGGTGCAGCAATGCACTAATTAACAGTGCATTACTCCAGTCTACTACTGGTAATGGAACATATGCTTTGCTCTGAAATTTCATACAGTTAGTAAAATAGCATGTTTAATTAACATCAGTAATTGATTTATAACTATAAAATTGGTTACATTGAATACCTGAAGCCAGAATCTTAAAAAGCAAGTCAGTTAAAATCAAGGCAACAATGTATATTCCAAAAGCTCCAGTAAATGGTTGCTAGTTAAGAAAATGGAATGAAAACTTACAAGCAATATGGCACTCAAGGATCTGAGCTTGAATTTCCTGTAAGAAACTATGTAATGTAGTGGCTCCTAATCTGTTAGGCTACCTTGGGGTTTAGAGCTAATGACCAATTTCTCAGATTACTTTAATAAACAAAAAAGGGAGTACATATGTTTGAGCTTGTTCCTATTTTTACCTGCTTCTGATTATCCACTACTGATTCAGATCTTTCAGTAAATATAGTACAAGCACAGAAGTAAGGAGTGTGAGCTTCCGTATCAAAGCGGATTGCTATTTTAGACGTAGTTAATGAAGGGTTGTTGATCAGTGTTTTATTCTATACAGTATGTGTTGTTCCCTCTATTTGCCATATGGTTGTTGTACTCAAATCAAACACAGGAGGCTACTGAAGTGACCATGTGCCAACAGTGTTAATGATGCCAGACAAGACATTGTATATTACTTTTTTTAAAGCAATGCTTTTGTATTCTGACTGATGCAATTTGGCTCCAGAAGAGAAGAAAAAGATAATGAGTGTTCATAACGCAAAGCATAAAGCAAAAAATTACCAAGGGCACCCACTAATCCAAGGATAAAGTCCTCCAGTCCCACCCTGCAAGGAGGGTATTCATTAAGCATTTGTAGTTAGAACAGTCCTCATCTTGGCAATCAGTGCAGGACAGCAAAGGAGGAGAAATGAGTGGCGCTTGAGTGGCTTTCTTTAAATAAGTTTAAAAGCCAAAACAGGGCTAATCTACTTAATAAATTAACCTTTATTTACTGTAAAAGTAAGGGCAGAAATGCCACCATGATTTTTATTACTACTTATACATAAATCGTACAACTCGTTTTGCAACATTCCAGTTTTGATGTGCACTTAAAATGTACAGGAATGGAAAAGTATGCCTTCTTACTGCCAGAATTACAGGACACCAATTGATAACCATTGCTGACTAAAATCAATTGCTATGATGAATTCTTCACCTCCTTAAACCTGCATCAGTCCTGAACACCGCACATGCCATAAATGGTTTAAGAACTGTTGGTGTATCACTGGACCATATAGTATAAGTAAATATTATGTCTGGCAAAAATTAAGTTGGATCCCTTAGAGCACCAACAATTTATGAAAGATTACATGCAGACCTTCATTTCTATCATCTCAACAGAATAATCAAGGAACTTGTATTAATTGGAAACAGCTGTAACAAATGCCATGTGTTTGTCTGAAATAACATTTACCAGCAATCATCCAGAAAAAAACACTAAAAATCTTATAATGAAACACATAATTTCAGTTGGCAACAGAACAGGTCTTACAGAAGAAATGGTCTTAAAATTTTAATTTCATAGTGCAGTATTATAATAATTTCTTTGCAATATCACAGTATTAATTTTCAGTAAAATGTATTTTCATCGTACAAACCTTTATGCAAATGCAGAAGCAATTCAAATGTAAGTTTAAGTGCACATTCATATCTTTATCCAAAGCTTAAAGGACTATATAGCATTCAGAAAAATGCATTGTGCAAAGTATGATTACCTGCTTTGCTGCTCTTAATTGTATTTTTCCATCATTTTTAAAGTAAGATTATCTTCAAGTGAAACTAAGATTTTCCTTAATACATTTTTTTTATATTTTTAAAACAGATTTATGTGAATGTAGTATTTTTAAACCTAAAATAATTCCTTAATCAGAATGTATATATTCCATTTGCACAGGTTTGATCTGACAAATAAATACACAAATGAATTTGTATTCTAGAATAGAAGTTTGTGTTGTTTTTGTACCTCTCAATATGGAAGTCAATGTTAGCAGATTTGTCTGATTTAGCTCAGACATTTCCAATCTGTTTTTAGAACTGCCTCATGGAGAATCTGTAAAATAACATATATTATTTGAACAAAATATATACAATCACAATTTCAGAAATCAAGCTTTATTTTCTTGAGATCCTCTTTATTCTTTATGACTTTTGATAACCTTATATTCTCACTTGTACTTTAGCAATCATAACATGCATTAGGTACAACTGTGGTAGCCTACTCTTGAAATGTGACATTACTACCTTTTGGAGAGTACTTGACAATGATATCTTCTTATATAATACCCTACCGTGTCTGTCCAGGATTTTAAATCACCTGTAGCTCGCAAACTGTCTGAATCATTGACCTGAAATTTGGTACACATATACTACGTGACCTCTACTGTCCACTTTCGGGATGATGATTTTTATTACTCTTTTTATTTTTATTTTATTTTATTGTAGAATCAACTCTTGGCAGCAGAGCTGCCGCGCGGTGCAGTGTACATAATTTGTCCTGATCAAATAAATCCTTCATCCCATGGGAGCCAACCCACAAAAATTCCCTGTTCCAGTTCTTTAAATTTTCTAGTTCTTATATTTAAATAAAAGAGCTAGAACTCACCTGAGATCAGTCATTTTCTGTGCTTCTTCTCTGTGATGCCGGGTGTTGTGATGTGAGATTTTGCATATAACTTGATAAATGTTTTGTATGTCTTTATTTATAATTTACGCAAAGCAATGTAATTTAGTGTTACTTTGGTGAGAGGCATTCGTGTTTACCCCCCCCTTTACTACTGTCTCTCAAATGTACTTTGCATTTTGTTATTATTTATGAATATTATCAGTAATATATTATTTTATGTGTAACTTAACTCCTGCTTGTCTTTTTACTACATCTAATTGCCTGAGGTTATACATATAGAAGGGTAGTTGGGGATAAGGCATATACAATAATACCTTATAAACAGTGGTAAGTCTGTGAGATTAGGCATTCTCAGGCTACATATTAATAATACAATAGGGGAAAGTAGAGCAAAATATATTACTCTACCAAGATAAAACACCGGGGCCCTGCAATTATCCTCACCAACAATCCACGCGGTAGGAGACTTACTAACGATCAGGACCTAAATCAGGTCCTGAGTATTGTCATAATATGTGTAGATTGGCTTCTCGATCTCTCTCTTCCTCCTTTTTTTCCCCTTTTTATTCCTTTCCCAGGCAAGATTTTACAATATCGCTGAAGTCAATGACCTCTAAGGATGCTGAACCCCTTTCTTTCTTTTACTTCTGGGGCTAAAGAAACCTGACAATATCCCTTGGTTATATTCAGCATTGTGAGGAAAAAAACATTGCCAAGCTTCTCAATTAAGTCATCCACTTGATGCATCAGGCCTCAAAGCAAGAGTTCTGGTTAAGTTCCCGGGTAATCATTTCAGGGCTGCCAAGACCCATTAGGCTTGGGTATGATAGAACTTGATGAGGAGCTAATACTTTGTTTAATAATGCACAGTTGTAGCATTTTTCTTACTTCTGGCTCAACTTCATTTAGTTTAACCTTGTGTATACAGTAGGGGCACTCTTATCATGACTCCAGTTTCTGTGATAATGTTGTGCGTAATTAGGCTGGTTCTCTCTGGTTTGGTATTGAAAAAACCATTCAGTCACGCAGTAATGCAACTGTTTGGTCAGGTGATAATTTGTCCCTGAAGTTGACTGACTCTGTAAAGTGGGCGAGAGTGTTTTCCTTGGGAGGACTGGGCACTGCTATTTCATTCCAGGGTAGTAGTTTGCATGATGTTTTCTCTTGGACAGTCTCTGGAGTGGTTGGTTTACCATATAGTCTGCAATTCCTTTGTGCCCCTTCATTTCATGTGGGCCCCACCAGTGTGCTTGGAATTTGAATTGGGTGGTAAGAACCAGTATTATATAACACATCCCCCTGGCTGGAGTGGCTCCATGATTGTATAACCAAGCCTGCATCCACAGAGCTGCTACTTAGTGGGATTAGACCAAAAGCCGGACACGGATGAAGCGCTCAGGCAATTGCATGTTATCAACAGCAACAACAACAACAACAACATTTATTTCTATAGCACATTTACTTGCAAAGGATATAGCTTTAGAAGATGTCAAAGAAATAGTTACAAGCAAAGAAGAACACATGAAAAATAAGTATAATAATTAATAGCATACAACAAATAAATAATGCACTCTTGCATTTGATAGATATATAGTTAAAAGAAGTATAGTCCTTAACTATAAAACTAGAATGCCACCACAGAAGAACCAGAAAATAAAACGGAAAAAGAAAATGGGGAAAAAAGTAAAGGTTAATAATGATTGCAGATTCATTGAAGAATATGCTAATTCTATTCATATCTACTTTATTAGTAAAATTAAGATGTAACTACAAAAAAGCCAAATTAAAATAGTGTTTTTTGTTTTGTTTTTTTTTAATGATATATAGTGTTGGCCTGGCATATTTCTATTGATAATGTATTCCAGATTTTTGGTGTCTAACAGCAAAAGGCTGCCTTACCACATCTTTTAAGTCTGGCTTTTGGAATACTTCTTTTAAGGTTGGATCTTGGCATGGGAAATATTCTTAAATGTTTACAGATTGGTAATTTTGCTCCTTCCATGCCTCCTTAACCAAGTCTAAAGTACCCCTTGGCTAATTGGGTTTTACTGACATTTTACACTGAGTATTTTTTCGTATGACTTTAGTGGTAGACCAATTACAACAAATAATAAATGCATTAATGGAGCAGAATGGACAACCATTCAGAAATGCTCAAAATTGTGTAGTCAATGATTGAATATTCTCATGCATCCCTGTGTATAAAGGTAAGGGTAGTATTATCTTTAGTAAATTATTGTGAACGAAGAAAGCGATTGACAACAATGGTGATGTTGATGCTGTAATCAATTTAAAGCCAGCACCTTGCAGCCATTTGTAACAGCATATCCTGTGTGAGGGGAGGACATGAAAGCAGATCACACAAGAAGACAATAACGTTTGCTACAAGTTCATCCACACTACATTGGCTTGTCTAAGTTGGGCAAGTGGTATTTATGTGCCTGGATTTCTCACACTTGTAGCAGCAGACAACTGGAGGAGACTTCTCCTTTAAAAATTCTGTTGTGTCAGCTTCCTGTGGTATGGTTGGGACATCTGGGCTTTCTTCGTTTTGTTGACTTTGACTCAGATTTTTGTAATACAATGCTATTCAGTTAATCCAATGAGCTGCTTCATTTTTTTCTAAGATTGGTGGCGTACCAGCCTGGAAAGAGGCTCAGGGAGAACATGTGTTAAAAAATCATAAGCAACATTTTTCATGAACCTTTGTTTTGTATTTTTGTCTAGGCACAGCCATTACTCCACCTCTCCCCACAGGTTGAATGCTTGTGCCCAGGCAGGATGACTTCCATCTAATTGCCACTCGTGGTATTTTCTTGCTGGGATGTCTTGGGTGTGTCAGAATCTCTTCCAAGACCTTCTCATAGTTATTTGCAGCATTGACAGTGAAATTTTCATTATTATATAAGTCAGTATTGATCTGATTTAACAGCCAATTTATCAAAGTATAAATGATAAACACATTATCATCATTATTTTTTAATGTTCAAGTCAAGTTGAAATTGCTGAGTAGCGAGAGGAGATAATGCTTAAGAGGTAATTAGGGAGAGTACAGGGGTTATAAACCTGAACATAAACTGTCCACATCAAGGAGGATTAACTAGAAAGGCCGAGCAAATTATAATCTGCAGGTTTTAGATTTAAAACTGCTAGAACAAATTGTTTAAAATGATGATGAAATCATGTAAAAGTCATTTAGATTTTCTGTGCAAAAAAGTTAAACGTTTCACTGACTGTTCAATTACATTTTCTGTGATATAGATACAAGTAGGTTTGATTATAGATATATATAGCAAATTATGGATGTCCTGTTTTACCACTCTGATTATAATAAAAAGGCACAATGAGCCTTGATTTATCCTGCAGTAAACAAGCATACTGACAGAAAAACATCAAGTAAGCCTAATATGATGTCACTGAATTTGGAATTTTAGGTCACAATTTGCATCAAACACAAAAATGAACTTTAGAACATGAGAATAGCTTTGACAAGAACAACACATTTATCCCAACATATTTTGTGAGCTGTGAGAATGAAGTGACTGCAAGGCCAGCCACCATGGTCACTTTCAGCATTGATTAAAAGTTCTAGCATGGCCTAATAGACTTGAGCATGGTTTTAAACTGTATGCGTTTTCTGTATGTTTCCTTTCAAATTTAACTTCAGGCATTGTACCATGTTGCAATGCCTGAATGGATAGGTCTTCCTACCTTGAACAGGAATGAAAAGATTGCATCTTGGACTGAGAATAGACCGGTATTGTAATTTAATTGTTATAAATCAGGACAAAGCACCATAAACCATGAATAGAGGAGATTAACTTAATTATTTAATTTAATATTTATTCAAACAAATCAATTAAAGATCATTCAAAAGTGTTGAAAAGACAAACATACAATAAAAAAGGAAAATGCCAAACATTGTAGAAGCTACAATACTAAAATACAGTTAGGAGGAAAGGGCCTAACAATTATAAAGGCCAAAATACCAGCAATAATGAAGTGAAGGCCAAGCAATGCCAAAGGCCAGAAATATAAAATAGGCCAAACAATACTTAAAGGCCAAAAGTAGAAAGTATGCCAAGTAATGGTTAAAGGCTAAACAATACAGTTTATACCAATATGAAAGCCAACATTTCAAGAACTAACAAAACCAAACCTGTCTCAATACTAATCTCAATCTAAACAGGAAAGAGGCAATACAAAACTAACATAATAAATGGACAAAACTCAAGATGGGAACATAGCCCCCCTCCAGCAAATCTGAGACAAGTAGAGGTAAAGCCTGACAACAATAACCATACTTATCCACTGGACAATTTCCTATTTGCAAGATGTTCACTAAATACTAAATAGGAATTGTTTTGGTAGTACAGAAACACAGTATACTAGATCTGGCCTTTGAAGTGCATTGTATGGCTTGTGGATAACCTTTTCTTGATTTGTATTCAATACAGTGTGCTGTACAACTCAAAATCCTTTTAAGTTTATTTTCTTCAGTAAACTGTGTGTGGACATTAGGCAACGGGGATTCCCAAATTCTCTCAAAGTGTACAAACATGTGTAAAACCTCACCATTGTGCCTGCAAATTTAATATTTATACTTCTTTCATGTAACACTATAGAAACATTAAACTTTTTACTTCTGTGTATCTGCCCCAGTCTGGCTTTAGCCCAGGGTAATATGTAAATGTTTTGTGAAATCTTGTGTACCCACTGTAGTCCAGTCAACCTAGATTAATATCATCTCTTAAAGTAAGCAGCTTGCCAAGTTTGTAATTATCTAGATCAGGGGTCTCCAACATGTCACTCGCGAGCTACAGGTAGCTTGCAACCCCTTTCCAAGTAGCTCGCCAAAGGGTTAATGAATTGTACATGAATTTGATAAGTCAAATTTAATTAGTCACTTGGCAAACGAATTTACATGAATGTCCAATCAAATTCATAGGTGTCCCATCCCCTTTTTACACAAAATGATTATTTGCCAATTAGTTGTCAATCAAACAGTTCCACTGCTGTCAAGCTTGATGAGTCAGTGGTGATGCGAGATGGGCAGCAACCATGGCCGCGGCAGGTACCCATACCAAGAAGAGGATAAGTACATACTATTTTCATGAAGAGTGGTAAACAGAATTTAGTTTCACAAATGTAAATAAGTGTGTGTGTCTGATCTGCGGTATAAGCGTGTCAGTCGGTAAGGTCCACAGCAACTTTTCAGAGGACTTTCCTGCAGGTAGCAGTCTATGAAAAGAGAAGATAAAGGAGCTGAAAACAATGCTCCAAAGACAAGTTTCTGTTCACCAAACCTACGAAGAAGGCCAATGCAGCAACAGAGGCCTCGTTTAAAGTGGTGCACATCTTATCGAAGCACAAAAAGCCCTTCACCGATGGCGGGATTGTAAAGGAGGCTATGATCGCGGTGGCTGAAACATTATTCAGGGACCATAAAAGTAAGGCAGAAATTTTGTCTGCTATTGCAGATGTACAACTTTGTGCAAATACTGTGGCAAGGAGAGTGTCTATGCTGTCTGTGGATGCGGCAAAACAGCTGGAATCGGATATGCAGAGGTACAAATTGTTTTCAATTCAGTGTGATGAGTCTGTCGACTCCAGTGATAAAGCCCAGCTGGCTGTTTCCATTCGGATGGTATTTGGTGACATTTCCACCAAAGAAGAGTTTTTGACCTTACTTCCACTGAAAACTATAACCAGGGGAGTTGATATTTACAGTGCAGTGAAGAACTACTTTGTAGAAAAAAAGATCCCTGTTGAAAAGCTGGTGTCTGTGACAACTGACGGAGCACCTGCTATGACATGTTGTCACTCAGGATTTATTGTGCACTGCAAAGCAGACCCAAAGTTTCTGAACTATCATTGCATCATTCACCAAAAGGCAATATGTGCAAAAGTTATGGAATTTGACCATGTCATGGCGCCTATTGTTAAGATCATCAACTCCATTCAAGCAAAGGCAAAGCAACACTGGAGCTTGAAGCTGTTCCTGGAGGAATGCTCTGCAGAGTATGGGGATCTCCTTCTCCACACTGAAGTCAGATGGCTAAGTCGGGGTAAGATACTGAAGTGCTTTCTTTCCTTGCTGTGTTAAATCAAGGCTTTTATTGAAACGAGGGAGGAAGATACCACCCTATTACCTGATGCAGAGTGGCTACTTGATCTTGGTTTCCTGACAGATGTAACGGAGAAAATTAACCACCTGAACCTACAGTTACAAGGCAAAGGTAAAAACATATCTGATATGATTAGTGTTGTTAAGGCATTCAGTGCAAAACTGTCATTGTACATCCAGCAAGTAGAAAAACAAAAGGTTTCAGCACTTCCCTCTGTCTCAAAGATGTTGGAAAGTCACACAGGTGCAGCCATTGTTTTAAATGTTTCCAAGTATTGTGACCTCTTGTCGTGGTTTGAACAGAAGTTTGCAGACAGGTTCAGTGACTTTGAGAAACTTGAGCCCTGTGTGACATTTATGGCCAACCCTTCATGGATGTGGACATAAGTGAGATTTCAGGACAGATGGCTGAACATTTTTGTGTTGATGCTGTAGTAATGGAAATTGAGGTTATAAACCTTCACAATAATGTGCAGTGAAAGTTTCAACAGAATTCTCAGCATTTCTGGAGCTTAGTAAGAATCTTCACTAAGCAGCTCTGAAAATGTCTGCTTTGTTTGGGTCTACATGTCTCTGTGAGTCTGCCTTTTCTGACATGAACGGCATGAAATCAAAGTTCAGAACAAGGCTGACAGTTGAACATTTAAATGACTCCATAAGAGTGAACTTAAGTGGCTGCACTCCACCATACACCTCTCTTGTTGTCTCTATGCAGTGCCAGTCATCTCACTAACTAAAAAGCACATCACACATGCAGCTGGACCTGTGAATACTCTTGTGAAGTGAAACAGTGACATGCAACAAAATGACAAATGAGTAAGGAATATCTGTGTATTTGTAATTGCATTGTTTTGTTTTGACAGCATTTATGTTTTAATTTAGTAGTGTGAGATACACTAGAAAATGCATACAGACATACAAAATGCACTTGCAGGTGAACTAAATGCTTTTTGTGATGTTTTAATGCAGAATGTGAGTTGTGGACACCAACATTTTGTAAATGTTCAGGCAGAACAAGCTTATTGAGTTTGTTTGGGTTGAAATAAGCTATGAGAATAAACGTTAGAAAGCATGAGTAGCTCTCGGCCATTTTCATTTTGTAAAAGTAGCTCTCATGGGGTCTTGGGGAGAAATGTTGGTGGCCCCTGATCTAGATATTTTTATAAATAAAAAAAAACTGACTCTAGCACTAACACCTAAGGGACCCACATTTAACATCACCTAATTTTGACAAAGTTCTTCACACTGTAATTAATTGTTTTCATTTGTAAGCACCCATCAGAAAGACCTACAATTCTTACTTTTTTTAGTTTGACTGCAAGCCTCTAATGTGGTGGTTCCTTATGAAAATTCAAGATAAATAATGACACATAAGAACAATCTAGATGAGAACAAGCCATTCAGCCCAGCTCGCCAGTCCTATCCACTTAATTCTACTAAAAAAAAACATCAAGTCTAGTTTTGAAAGTTTCTAAAGTCTTACTGTCTACAAAGCTAATTGGTAGCTTATTCTAAGTGTCTATGGTTCTCTGTGTAAAGAAAACTTGCTAATGTTTGTGTGAAATTTACTCTTTAAGTTTCCAACACTGTCCCTGTGTTCTTGATGAATTAATTTAAAAATAACAGTCTTGATCCACTGTACTAATTCTTTTCATAATTTTAAACACATGATGTCACCTCTTAGTCTTCTTTTGCTTAAACTGAAAAGGCTTGGCTCTTTTAATCTTTCTTCATAATTCATCCCCTTTAGCCCCGAAATCAGCCTAGTCATTCTTCTCTAGACCTTTTCTAGCCAAGCTATGTCCTTTTTGTAACCCGGAGACCAAAACTGCACACAGTACTCCAGATGAGGAATCACCTTGCGCATAACCTCCTTGGACTTTTACTCCACACGTCATGCTATATAACCTAATATTCTGTTTGCTTTCTTAATGGCTTCTGAACACTGTTGGTAAGTTAATAGCATATACTCCTAAATCCTTCTCATGAGGTGTGCTCTCGATATTCAGACCCCCCATTGTGTATTCAAACTTAACATTTTTACTTCCTTGTGTAATACTTTACATTTACTGACATTAAATGTCATCTGCCACAAATTTGCCCAAGCCTGTATGATGCCCAAGTCCTTCTGTAATGATTTAATGGATTCCAAATTATCTGCCAATCCACCTATCTTGGTATCATATGCAAACTTAACCAGCTTGTTACTTATATTCCTATCTAAATCATTTTATATATATTAAAAATAGCAGTGGCCCTAGCAGTGACCCCTGTGGAAGACCACTCTTAACATTAGCCAATTCTGATAAGGTTCCTCGCACCATCATCCTCTGCTTCCTGTGTCTGAGCCAATTCTGCACCCATCTAAAAACATCACCCTGAACTCCCACTCCTTTTAGTATGATGCCCAACCTTTCATGCAGCACCTTATCAGATCCTTTCAGACGGTGAAGATAAATAATATATGCTCCATTTAATAATATCCTTTTGTTGCTTCCTCATAGAATTCCAGCATGTTAGTAACACATGACCACCCTCTTCTGAACCCATGCTGACTGTTCAGAAAAACACCTGTACTTGCCATGTGCTGCTCAATCTTATCCTTAATAATTCCTTCCATTATTTTTCTTGTGATGCAGGTTAAGCTTACTGGCCTATACAGTAATCCCTCCTCGATCGCGGGGGTTGCGTTCCAGACCCCCCCCCACCCCGCGATAGGTGAAAATCCGTGAAATAGAAACCATATGTTTGTATGGTTATTTTTATATATTTTAAGCCCTTATAAACTCTCCCACACTGTTTTTAAATATTCCTCGCACTGTTATCCAACATAAACCCTTTGTATTCTCTTAGATATTAGGTAAGATTCATTGAAATTATCTATGTAGACACACTGTTTATATACAGTAAAATCTAAATATTATTATTATTAAAGATATCGAGTGTCTCCGATATCACATATGTTACAGCTATTACGATAGACAGGCCACCAGCAATAAATACACACAATGCAAGAAAAATAGTATACAGTAAATGTGTGTACAGTGACACTAAACGTACGTACATGTACTAAGTACTGTCAGTAGAAAATTAACTATGGTTACTCACCAACAATGACATGATGACTTGTCCAATAACGATGAGTTTAGTTTTACTGCACAACAAAGGAGAGCGTTACAGCTCTTCTAAAGGAGCCTCTTCAGGCGACTGTGTAGCACCGCCGTTGTTCTACTTCAATCCAAATCCCTAAAGCAGATTCCATCCAGACTACTTCCTTATTACATCCACTTACAACTCGTTTTGAACCCAGGTTAAAAGGACATTGCTTCCGTAGATCTTATATTCCTTTTCTACTTTTTAAATAAAAAGAATCGTAGCCGCATTGATGCCTAATGGCGTCCTACAGCGGTGTAGCTTTTCCCTTCCTTCAACATATCCAAAACGTTTACCTTTTCGGCAATCATTAACATCGTCCGTTGGCGCTTGGGCACGGCCCCTGAAGCAGTAGCAGGAGCAGATCGTTTTGGAGCCATAATGAAGAGCTTGACTATGCACAAAGATAAACACAAAAGAGCACAAAAGTTAACTCTTTACACAGCGAAACACGTTGATGCTGAATGTGCGAGACGAGACTTCCTGGTTAACGCCGCGAAATTGAATTCAGCGCTCCGTCATTGAGCCATTCAGCACACAGGAACTCAACTGCATGCTCTGATTGGTTAGCTTCTCAGCCATCCGCCAATAGCGTCCCTTGTATGAAATCAACTGGGCAAACCAACTGAGGAAGCATGTACAGGAAGTAAAAAGACCCATTGTCCGCAGAACCCGCGAAGCAGCGAAAAATCTGCGTTATAAATTTAGATATGCTTACATATAAAATCCGCAATAGAGAGAAGCTGCGAAGGTCGAAGCGCAATATAGCGAGAGATTACTGTAGTTGCTTGGACCTGTCCATTCACCCTTTTTTAATAACGGGATAATATTTGCCAATTTCCAGTCCTTCATAATCTTCGCAGCACACAGCGACGTCCTAAAATATGTGTCAGTACTTTATATATGTACTCTCTAGCCTCCTTAAGAACTCGAGGGTAAATATTTTCTGGTCCTGGTGATTTGTTTGATTTCAGCCTAAAAATGCTTTTAATAAAATTCTTTAGTTTCATCCTCATAATCTCCTTGCATATTAGTGAAATAGACTCTCCTCAATCTAAACCCATGTTAACTTTAAGCTGGTAAACCTATACTTAACATGTGTTGCTGAGGCTGGTCTTTAAAAGAAAAGTTTGATATTTTTGAAATCTAAATTTATTTTTTTCACAGTCAAGAGTGAAGTTTAAGTGAATTTTTAATTTGTCAAAGAATTTACACAAATTCTCGTTTTATGCCATCAATGTCACACTATGAAGAAAATGAAAAATGTATCATTATTGCTAAAACTTAACTTGTATAAGGGAGAGTATACCAATGAGGAGTTACAGCAGATTGAAGATGAAAGAAGAAAGAGAGAGACATAACAGGAAAGACTGACCGAAGAAACATTACATCTTGAAACTACACTGAGACTCTGGACAATTGGAACTGGGTGGCTCATGTGTGGAAAATATAAAATAATGCATATCATGTACAAGTGTCTTTGCTACTGTGAGTTTAGGGCGTACTGCTGCTATAAAGTCTATATGGAGTGCTATATGGAGTGTTTATAAAGCAGTCATTTATTTTAATGTAGGGGATGATTTTCCAGCCACCATTAATAATAAAGCTCTGGAGACATTTTTCCATTTCTCACAATTAAGCTAAAAGAATAAAGGATCTTTGTGTATTGGTCTTATTAGCTGCAGTGGCACATTACTTAGTGTTGACACGTCAAAGCTTCAAGTGAATGTGTTGAGTTTGCACATTTTCCAGGATTTGTGTGGGGATTTCCCTGCGTTGTCTGATTTGTTTTCCATGCTCCATAGATTTGCATTTTACAATGAGGCTATGCAATTTTTTCATAAGTTTTACTGAAGTGATTCTAATTTGTGATGCAGCTTCTGTAATACTCTCTGTTACATACATGAAAGCCGCACCCACACCAGTCACTGTGAATAGATAAGTGCACATTCATTTTTGCTTCCGGAAAGATGTTGCCAAGACTCTATGATAAATGTTCATAACTTCAAATCTTCGTTTTTTTGATGTTAACACACCTCAGAACTGCAGAATACATGTTTTCTGAACTCGGAATCTTTGTCACTTTCAAGTGAACATATTTGATATGTGTAAAGGTTTTTCTTTCATGTTTGCTCTGGTGCCCCATGGGCAGTCATTCTAAGACACTGAAGGAGGCATTTTTATTTATTTCTTTTTTTAGATTTATAAATAATTGTTTCTTTAACTTACATTTCTTGGAAAAAATCATATATGTCAACATTGTAATATGATAGCTTCAAAAATACCACAACTTGTATAAGTTTGTACAAGTTTAATAATTGCTTCCATTAATTTTCCAGAAATACAAGTTAGACTAATTAAACCTGATCAACTTTTGTATATAATGGAATGACATTTTGGTAGTTTCCAGTTCTTAGGAATTTCCCCAGAATATAATAATTGACATGACATGTATGTCAAGGTTTATTTATATAATCACTTAACTTCCTTGCACCCCTTTGGATTAACATTATCTGTTTTTGATGATTTATTTGAATTAGGCCTTTTTAATTCATATGATTCTTTTGACTCTGTAACCTCCAAAGAATTAAGTATTACATTTAATATTTTCTACAGCTACTAAGGGGTTTATACCTTCTTCGAGAGGGGACTTAAAATATAATTTGAAAGTATTTTGATATTTCCTGCTTTGTATATTTTATTTGTCTCTTTCTGTCTATAATACACTTGACCTCTTTGAATATTTTCTTTCAGATAAATTACTGATATTTTTTGACAATTGCCTTTAAACAATCTTCTGTAAAATTATATTTCTAACTCATTTATCTAACATTTGCCGATAAGGCCTACATTAGTTCTAGAGTTATTACCACTTCCTGTTTGGCTATATGGCTGCGAGACGTGGGTGCTATCCTGTGACTGGAGATGAAGACTGGACTCCTTTGGTACTATATCTCTTCGGAGAGTCCTTCGGTACTGCTGGTTTGACTTTGTGTCAGACGAGGGTTGCTCATGCTCCTTGAATGAGACTCTTCGGCCATGTGGCGCTTCCCTGAGGGTGATCCGGCTCACAGGATCCTTGTTGTTGTGAACCCAAGTGGCTGGACCAAGCCAAGGGGATGCTGACATAACACCTGACTGCAGCAGATAGACGGTCATTTCCAGAGGGTGGGACCGGACTGTGTGTTTCCCTGGGGGGTTGCCAAGCCAGGATCCCAAGCTGTTATGTTATGTGGTGGAGGTGGCACTGTGCCGGTGCATGCTCCCCAACCTGGCCTGACCTGTTATTAGTCTCATACAGGTTATACTGAAACATTTTTATTTAGTATTTTTTAATGCAGCTAATGCTTAATTCTTTACTAATCCACCAATTAGTTGTTTTAAATTTGTACTTCTAAATTTTGTGTTAAACTAGGTTGTACAGTATGTGTTATATTTTTAATTATTTCTGACTGCTCTTTTACGGTCCCATACCTGTTCGTTTCTCTTAGACTTTGTCTCAGCTGCTCAAAATTTGAAGGAATAAATGAAGTTAAATTGTTTTAAATTATGTGTATATTCACAGTTAAAATACTGCTGATCGTCAGTTCCTAATGATTCAATAACCTCAAAAATGTGAATT
The DNA here is from genome assembly GCA_026402145.1 of Polypterus bichir lapradei. Lineage (NCBI taxonomy): Eukaryota > Metazoa > Chordata > Cladistia > Polypteriformes > Polypteridae > Polypterus > Polypterus bichir. Next base: position 4,032,308 of record JANRMT010062822.1, read on the forward strand.
CTGTCTTGATTATTTCAGTATATAGGCCTCGTCCTTTGACATGCTCAGTTAAAACATAATCATCTATGAACTTCTGCACAATAAAGTCACCAGTGTAATGTTAACACTTCAAGTGTATACAGTGGTACCTCTGGTCATGACCGTAATTCATTCCAAAATGCTGGTCGTGACCCGAATGTAATTTTCCCATAAGATTGTATGTAAATACAATTAATCCGTTCTAGACCATACGAACTGTATGTAAATATATATATTTTTTAAGCACAAAAATAGTTAATTATACCATAGAATGCACAGTGTAATAGTAAACTAAATGTAAAAACATTGAATAACACTGAAAAAACCATGAACAGAGAAAACTAATATTGTAAGAGTTCGCACTAGACCCTTATTAACCGCTCGCTGTAAACATTTTTTTTATGAGTTTTAAGCACAGGGAAAAAAATTAAATGCCACTTCTCTTGCGAAGCTTTTCAAACCATCCTGTACTGGCTTTAAATTCCTCACCTTCGCCACTCGAAGAAAGATTTTTTTTCAGCAAATCGCCATGAATCTTCGTGGCTTTCTCGCATATGATCACCTCGCCCACGCTGTCCCCTGCAAGTTGCTTCTCATTCCACCACACTAGTCACAGTTTTTCCACCTCTTCCAGCACTTGAGGCCTCTGCTTGGTTAACATTGTAACTCCTTTTGCAACATCAGCTGCTTTGTTAGGCCCTGTATATGCAAACAAAAGAAAATGGGAAACGGAGAATGGGAAATCAATGGTGCGTACAAACATGCGTAGGGAAACTGGCCGCCAGTGTTTTTGTTTGCCACCAGAGCATTTGTTCATGAACAGATGCAAAATTTTGGCAAACTTTTTGATTGTAACCCGATTTATACGTGTTCGGAAACGTTCGTGACCAGAGGTTCTACTGTATATGAAAAATAGTATTTACTGTAAATGTAATGTGGCACGTGAGTCACTGTCTTGCACCCCAGAACATGAGGATGAGTCTCAGTACTTTAGCAAAACCAGCTTTATTCAACTTGAAACAGGAACAGCAGGGTTATTTATTGCGGCAGGAGATACCACTCTCCTATAAACAGACACAGCAAACGGGCATAATCGGGGCCAGGTCAGTGGCCAAATTATACTGTTCCCTGCATTTATAATGTCCCTTCGGCGACAGGCGTGTATAGCGCAATCTCGGTGGGCTTGTAGTTGTTTCCGCAGTGCTGTGCTGCAAACCTGTGGTTGCCTTGGCAACGGACAAGCAGTCCTCCACAGACATGGCAGGCACACTTCAGTGAGCCGTCCCATTGGGGGGGGTCCTAAAATAGTTCAGAAACCTCACAGTAATTTTATGCATTACTTTAACTCTATAGGAATTAATGTAACATTGACTCATTTGCCATGTGCAGTGCTCCACTATTTCTGGAATTTTTCTAGATTATATTCAAGTGATATAAATCTCCCTTTACTCTGACTTCTCCATCTAAACTTGCTTTCTTGATATGGTTACTACATTGTATATTGACGCTGTTATTTACATTAGGGTTCAGTAAAATAATTATGATGTTGTACCTCTATTATAGCAGTTATCTCTTCATATAAACTTGTATTATGCATGGTTGCCCGAACACCATTGTCATCTCTCTCAACTTTCTTATCTATATAAAATGCTACAAAGCCAGTGAGCTCATGTGCAAATTGTGTAATATTATTCTAGTTTACTCATGCAGCATTTAGACCTTTAGTATTAATGATAATAATAATACATTTTATTTATATAGCGCCTTTCCCATGCTCAAGGCACTTCACAGAGTTTAAGAAAGAATGGCAGGTTGTACAGTAAATAGCATTGTACGAAACCAAATAAAGAAGAGTAAGATAGTAAACTCAGAGAAAAGCCTAACAGAAAACATAATTGATGATCTAGCACACACACACACGTTACATGAGCATCTTGACATAGAGTTAAACTGAAAGAAGGGTAATAAAGTCAGGTAGAGCTGAAAGCCTTCCTGAACAGATGAGTTTTGAGTTGTTTTTTAAAAGAATTCATGGAGTCAGCTGACCTGATTAATTTTGGTAGGTCATTCCAGAGTCTGGGCGCTGTACAGCTGAAGGCCCTGTCACCCACGGAGTGTAGATTAGTGTGGGGCACAACAAGATTGCCAGAATCAGAGGACCTTAGTGGGCGGACAGGCACATAGTGATGGAGAAGGTCACTGATGTAGTTTGGCGCAGGGTCGTTTAAGGCTTTGTAGGTTATTAGTAGAATTTTATATTCAATTCTGTAAGACACGGGGAACCAGTGAAAGCGGAGCAGGATGGGTATTATGTGCTTGCTGCTGCTGGTTCAAGTAAGGACCCTTGCAGCAGAATTTTGAATAAGCTGGAGCTGTGATATAAGATTAGAAGGGGCACCTGCCAGTAGGAATTTACAATAATCGATGCAGGATGTGATAAAAGCACGGACACGTTTCTCAGCATTAGAAAAGGAGAGGAAGGAGAGAATATGGGATATGTTACGGAGGTGAAAGTAAGAAAGTTTCTTAATGTGATTTATGTGGCTGGAATAAGAAAGGGAGGAATCAAAAATGACACCAAGATTCTTTGCAGTAGAGGCAGGTCTGATGAGATCACCGCCAAGATGGACTGGGAAGGAGCTCATTTTATTAAGTTGCACTTTAGTCCCAATTTGCAGGAGTTCGGTTTTGTTGCAATTTAATTTTAAAGAGTTCTGCTCCATCCAGGTTTTAATTTCACTGAGGTAAGTTGTGAGCTGAGAAAGCTCTGATGAAGTTCCACTTTTAACATTGAAATAGAGTTGAGTATCATCTGCATAAAAATGATAACCTAGTCCAAAGCTACAAATAATATGGCCAAGGGGAAGCATATAAATACAGAAGAGAAGAGGGCTGTGCTAGAGATGCCCAGAATGTTCTTCATTCTGAACTGTAGAATGTCATGTCTGACAGTGTCAAATGCTGCGCTGAGGTCTAACAGAATTAATATGCTGGTTTGTCCAGAGTCTGCTGCCATAAGCAAATCAATGGTTACCCGTAGTAGAGCAGTTTTACAGCTGTGCTGCTCCCTGAAACCAGACTGAAAGGGTTCCATCAAATTATTAGAAGTTAAGTAGTTGGTGAGTTGGGAAGCTACAACACGCTCAAAAACTTTTGACAGAAAAGGTAAGTGGGAAATAGGCCAAAAATTGTTAAAATTGTCAGCATCAAGGCCAGACTTTTTTAACTTTGGGGTTACAGAAGAGATTTTAAAAGTGAGCGGCACAGTGCCAGTGTCAAGGGATGAGTTTATTATTGTTGTAACAGTCTGGATTATGGCATGAAGGCAGGATTTAAGTAGTGTGCTGGGGATGGGGTCCAGTACACAAGTAGTCGGCCTCATCTTACAAAGCAGGTCATTAACAAAAACAGATGTGACTGGTGAGAACTTAGAGAAGGAGCTGGATGGAGTGGGAAAACAGGGAAAGATATAAACAGATGATGTATTTATGTTAGTTGAATTATTTAGATCTTTAATTTTGTTACGGAAAAAGTGGAGGAATTTCTCACAGACTTCAATAGTTGGGCCAGAAGCGGGTTTGAGTAGTTTATTAACTACAGAGAACAAAACCCTTGGGTTGTTATGGCCACTTTCTATTATTCTGCCATAATAGGTGTTCTTGGCAGCAGTTAGTGCTTCTCTGTAAGCTGTTTGGTAGTCAGAGAAATCCTGGATGTGCATGATGAGGCCAGACTTGCGTGACATTCTCTCAAGGCATTGGCCAGCTGCTTTCATAGATCAAATTTCTGAGTTATACCAAGGCGCTGAACGCTTAAATGAAACCTCCTTATGTTTTCAAGGAGCTGTTTTATCTAATGCTGAATGAAGGGCTGAGTTATAGTGGTCAACAAGACTATCTAGTGTTAATGAAATAGGTGAAGACAGTAAAAGATCCGAAATGGATCCAGAAAGAACAGAGGGCAGATATTTTTAAAGTTTCTGTAAGAAATTTGTTGTTTACAGGTAAGAGGAGGGAGAGATCATCCATCCATCCATCATCCAACCCGCCATATCCTAATTACAGGGTCACGGGGGTCTGCTGGAGCCAATCCCAGCAAAACACAGGGCGTAAGGCGGGAGAGATAATGAGACAGTGAAAAGTACTGCTTTATGGTCATGGAGTCCCAAATCAGTGCTCTAAATGTTGGCAACAGATAGTCCAGAAGTACAGGTCAGATCCAATATTTGATCACCAGAGTGGGTGGGAAAATCAACATGTTGTGTCAAGTCAAAACATTCCAGTAAGGATAGGAATTCATTTCTCAGTTTAGGTGTGGGGATGTCAATATGGATGTTGAAATCACCAAGAAGGATGACTCTTTGGGGAAAAGGAACTTAAGTGGTTTAATAGTTCAGTCAAATCAGATAAGAAGGATGCATTGTATTTTGGAGGACGATAAAGAACAATGAGTGAGACAGGACCTGATTCCATTATTAGTTTAAGAGCCAGACACTCGAAAGACAATGGACAATCAATTGGGACTGATTGAATCAAGTCCACCGTCTTGTCTTGAGCTACGAGGCTCTGTGAGGAAAGTGTTGCCAGGAGATGTCGCCTCTGTGAGAGACATAAATTCATTTGGTTTTTGCCAAGTCTCCGTTAAACACAAGATATCAAGTTTGGTGTCAGTGATGAATTCTGACAGCACCAATGCTTTGCCATTAAGAGATCTCGAATTAAACAATGCAATATTAGTTAATGAGGCTTCTTTTTGCACAGAGCCGTGACCAGGGTTTATTTTCACATACTGTAAATTTGGCACACTGACACTTCTTTTTCCAGGGCCATGAGTAGGACGGCGTATTCCTGAGCAAATGCCGCCAGTGATTTTTTCATTTGCAGCCCGGCGGTGGCGGTGACCTGACCCGCAATGTACATATTTCGGGCGCCGCAAAATACCTGTGTCTTTTAGGATATTCCAGTCAGACCATTTGCTCTGGACAAACTGTTTAATATGAAGGAGTTTGTCCCGAGAGTATTTTAGCATGATACTGAGCAATACTTATCTGATAGCAGTGGAGAAGCAGCACAGCACAGCAGAACCGGTGGGACAGGCGGGTGCAGTAGCGTAGATGAGCGGCGATAGCAAAGCAGCAGAACGCATAGCAGGAGGAGGTAGCAGGATTTGGAGGTTCCAACATACAGCCATAAACAAGTACTGCTGGGTATTACAAGCGTGATCACACCCAGAGCCACAAGCCAGGTGGGTATGAACATCAGATCAGTTCTTAGTCATAAAGCACAATAAAATGAATCGGGAGCAGACCAGCATAGCAAATATAATCAGGGAGACAAACATCCCAGGCTCCTAAATTGCCAGGTACAAAGAAATGTTCGTAGGTCTCGTCCCGTGATCCACAGATTCATTTGTTCTCAGTCAAAGTAGAATCCATAAAATCTGTAAAAATTAAACCAAATCCATACAATTCGTGTCCGCTGCATCCACAAACTATAAGTACAATAAAGAAAAGAAAACAAGCGTAAGAGTGCAGGATTAAGACGAATTTTGCGAAAAGTGTTGTTAACAGGGAGGAGTGGCAACAGCATGCGTGCGCCAGTGTCCCCTCACTGACAAACATAATATTTTATATTATAGATGTAATATGTTTAATACACTACCAGCTGTTCATGTAATTTTTAAACTAGTCAAATTGCCCAGTGTAAATACAGTAAATGGGGAAAAATTAATTTTTAGAAATTCATCATGGCTAAACACAACCCATGATGAGCCAAAAAGACATTCTCTTAGACAAAAGCTATATTCCAGCGAGACAATGAAATTGTTATCCAAATTAGTAAATAAGAAAACCTTGTATGTAACCTATGGTCTTTGATGAAACTGCGCTTTGGCCACTACAAAGTACTGCATAATATTGCCATACATTTATATTGGTCCAAACTTGCAGAAAGATAGGTGTTTATTAATTATGGGATACTGATATAAATGTTTTGACTAAATTAATTATGGGATACTGATATAAATGTTTTGACTTTTTACTGTTCACACGATTTTCTATGAGAAATTCATTCTTTTATAGAATCTTTTTGTGGAAAAAGATGTCTCTTTCTCTGTGCAATGATTTAAGCAAAGGATTATTCAACTTCAAAATTGACCTTCTTCTCATGACGTTACCTGGAATGAAAATCCCTAAAGAACTGATATAAAGATGCCCCCCCCCCCACCACCACCAAGATACCATGATCTTATTGATGGGAGATGGTGCTTTGGCATCCATGCACTTTCTTTATGTTAGTACGAAAAATAATTTTTTAGGATTATTATACCCTCGCATTCATGCAAACAGCATGTTGCGAATTTTTCATTGTTGCTTAATAACACACTCACACATATAGGTATGTTTTATTTGTAACACTCTGAATGTTTTCAAGTAAGGCTTTATACATGAGTGGAAAGGCTACACTTCAATTGTGTGTTAATGTGTTTTTTTAAACTTTATTATATTTGTTTATATTTCACAATTACAGAATATGTAAGATGAGGCAACCCACCCAAAATTACTGTCATCCAATATTTAAGGGTAGGAACAACAACTGACTGACATCTGTTTTTCAGACAACATCTTCAGCATTGAAGGGTGCAATTCAGCTGGGAATTGGATATGCAGTTGGAAATCTTACTTCTAAGCCAGAGAGGGATGTTCTTATGCAAGATTTTTATGTGGTGGAAAGTGTATTTCTTCCAAGGTATGTATTTGCAGTTATACGTCATTTTGTTTTGATAATAATACCTTGAATGTGTCTGTACAGACTTTGTCTTTGTTTTTATTTTAATAATTTTAAGTGTGAAAAATTAACAAGGATTATTTATTACAACTTTCATTTTGTTATACTGGTTTGCTTTGAGAATCATGGTTTTCTCACATAATTCAAAACATACTAGTAGGTTAAACTCTGAACTTGCCTAGTGTCAGAAGTTGTTGTTATAACAGACATCCCATCCATTGTTGGTCCCAGTCTTGGTATGCAGTTCTACTAATTTAGGATCAGTCTCTTTGTGACACTCTTTTGGATAAAGCTGATTCATAAAATGTATGAATAGATTTATTTGTAAATATTTCTGGTTACTTGTGTGGTTAGTATAAGTGGTAATAAACATTCCTTTGAATCATGGGTTTATCTATTTACAGTTATTTGGATAATGTATATATGTATAAACTCAGGAACACATAGCCACTTGTTTTACTTACTTTGTTTATTGCATCTTTTATGATGACGATTGTATCAAAGCCTTTTACTAGTTACAAAATATTGAGGCTTCAGCAAATGCACATTATGTAATGTGCTTAGGATCACAAATGTAAGCACACATTGAATAAAAGATCTTTAAAGTCTATAATTCCTTTTTCAGCAAGGGCAATAGATTAATAATATACTAATTTATAAAACTTCAGTTTCAGAGAAAATGTTCTGTCTTAAAACTAAGAATGTCAGTTTGCTAAAGTATTTGGTCTTACAGTTTAAAATGTTTGTGTAGGATCTACCACTTTGTGAGGGAAGGAATTAGGGTTAGGTTTTAAGTTTTGGATTGGATTTGGAGTGTGGTGTTGGTGAATTAGATGGTCTTTTAAATGCTGTTTGATCATAAGGCTGTTTACTTTAAATATATCAAAACATTGGAGTACTGTATTATAAAATAAGCATGTTTATAGATTAACATTTTGCAAGCATTCCCATAGTTTGCATCTGTACTGATTTTAAATGTCTGTAGTATATTTATCATCACTGTGGCGCAACCCATAAAGTGTGCCATTCATCCTTCTTAAATCCTTGCAGTAACATGACTAGAATTCTTACACCTTACATAAAAGTATGGGCTGTATATTATACTACTACATAACATAACAGCATTCTCAAACCCTCTTAATCCTGTTTAGGGTTGTTGGAGTTAGAGTCTATCCTAGTTATTTCAGGAAGGATCCAGCACTGGTGGACCACCAGTCCATGCCAAGACCCACTAATACACAGTGATACCTGCAGTGTAACAAAGGCACATGAGAATTGCAAGTTAACCTGAAATGCATGTCGAGGAGGATGCAGAATTGGAAAATCCATGGAGGCACCGTAAGAATGTAGACTTGAATGCAGGACGCTGGATCTTTGAGGCAGCAATACTGTACTAACTATTGTGACACTGCAATGCCCTTTACACAATGTAGTCTGTTTAAAATAGTTCTGAGATTTTTTTTATTTGCAGCTTTACAATAAGTTTCTGTAACAGAGAGACAACTTGTTTTTGTTGAATTTTACCTGCGTTACACTCACAGTTTCTTGGAAAAAATATATCTGGCTATGAGTGTGTTGCAGTGTTTATATTCCCTAAGCTAGCCTTGCAGGTACTTACAGAAGAAGAGAAGGTTTGTTGCTGATCCATACTGATAACCTGATATCAAACACGTTTGTTTCAAAAGCCATTTAGAAACCCCAGTGTGAGTACTTGTCAGGAGTTTGGGAGCCAAACGTTACTTTTGTGGGATTTAATAGATCCATCCATATCTATATCCTAACTACACGTTCACGGGGGTCTGCTGGAGCCAACACAGGACACAAGGCAGGAAACAAACCCCGGGCAGGGCACACACACGCACACACCCCCACACTAGGGACAATTTAGAATCGCCAATGCACCTAACCTCATGTCTTTGGACTGTGGGAGGAAACCGGAGTACCTGGAGGAAACCCATGCAGACACAGGGAGAACATGCAAACTCCATGCAGGGAGGACCCGGGAAGCGAATCCGGGTCTCCTTACTGCGAAGCAGCTGCGCTACCCACAGAGCCACTGTGCTGCCCAGATTTAATATATAATCTAGAAAAATAAAATACGTTAAAGGCAAAAGGGAAGTTCCTTTATGAATATTTGGTAAAAACTGCAAATAATATGTAGAAACAAGTCATTTTAGGACTTGGAAAGCCTCAGAGTAAAATACTTTTTGTACATACTTAATTCCCTTTAAACTGTCTTATTCTCCAAAAATATTTAATCTAATACCAGAAATATATTATCCACTTAAACAGGGTTACAGCTTACTGTCATATGGCAGCATATGTTTTAAAAACACTGCAAAAAATGTAATTTGCATTTTTAGTTACTTATTTAATATTTAGAATTTTTCTGTAGGCTATGTCAGATTCATCTATTCATATTGTAATAGTTGTTTTAATTCAGGGTAATGAAAGGATGAATTGGGTCCTTGTAGTGGGTTTCATTTACAATTCACTCATAGGATCAAGTTTGTGCAACAGCTTTTTTGCACAGTGTAACAACAAAACTGGGTGTGTCTGTATTTCTATTATTTGCTTCCTGGGGTGGCCATCCTTGTTTTCTGCTAGGCTAACAAACTCTGGAAAGGGTCACTCAGTACATCTCACATCTTGTCACCTTTGCATCCCTCTGCTATCTTAATAATAAAGATTCACACAATCCAAGGGTGTCATATTATCTTTATTTTGGGAATGAAAAAATTGAAAATGATGAAAATAATTAAGCACTACAAGGATGAGATTTCAGACCTGTATGGCACACCAAATTGTTTCTTTGACAAGCTTGTTTATTATTTTATTCATGAAAATGTAAATGTGTCCATTTGTGACTTCCAAATGAGTTTACTGTTTACTTTTTACTATAGAGCAGAACTTTAAATTTAAAGCAATTAACAAAGTCCGTCATAATTTATACATTTAGAAGTAGATCTGTGATATCTCTTTGTGATTCAAAGTCTCAGGTTGTCCCTTTTAAAAAAATTGTAATTTATGCAGTGTTGTATCATTTACATTGTCCTGTTACTTACCTGCAGTAGCACTTCTGGATGTTTTACACACAAGGCAGCTACACTGGAAAATATAATTTATTTGAGAGATGAGCTTGTACACCATAAATAAATAATTTAATCTGATTATATAAACATGTAGAATTTGGGTATTTTAAGTACAGTATATCTTGTATGTATATATTTATGCAGTTTCTTTGTGTGGTTGTATGTGTTTTTTCCCTAAAAAAGCTTTTCATGGTACTACTGCATTGATTAAGTGTGTTATCAGCATTTTAATACTGTACTAAAGCATTGTGTATCTTTTTGTATTAAATAGTGAAGGTAGTAATCTGACTCCAGCCCACCACTACCCAGATTTCAGGTTCAAAACCTATGCTCCCTTGGCTTTTCGCTACTTCAGAGAACTGTTTGGGATCAAGCCAGATGATTACTTGGTAAGCTGCTATCTACAACCAAATTTTATATTATGTAATGCATTAAGGACAGCTTAAAAAAGCCTTTTGATTTTATAGCATGGCATATGTTGGTCATCTGAGCATAAAGATAAAATATATTTCCTAGAAATGCTCAACAGTCCATTTATTCTTTTAATGTGAATGTTAACATCCACATATATAATTATATCAAAATTATTTTAAAGCTGGTGACTTTTAGAGTTTGTGTTTTCAAAACAATTTACCATGTTTTTCTTAAATAGCAAGAAAACCAGTGTTGGTATGCATTACTCATTAGTCATTATCTTAAATTTGTATTCACTTAAAGTTAGTTTTCTCTGTTTAATTGCTTGCGTTGTCTCTGATTCTTTGTTATAATTTATAGGTCACTTACTGAAAGACTGTATAAACTAGTTCCTTTGAAATTCCAATGAGATTTTTATATAATTAGTATAGAGAATTAGACTGACACTTAATTATTTGAAATTGTAGTCTAGTTGTTAGTAAAAATATAGATGCATTAATACAGCATATTAAAATTACTTTTAATTACCCACCGGACATGTTCTCATTAAACTCATATTGCATAGAGTTAACTGTTGCATTAACAATCAAGACAGAATTTCATTATGCATTATTAGATGCATTACAGCTATTGAGTCCCTGCTTTAACGCTTAACTATGTTTGATAACATATTTAAATATAGCTCCTTTCAAGTTGGATAACATCAAAAGAATTTTACACAGTACAATATAACATATGAAAGCATTATTGACAGGTTTGGGCATGTGATATTTTGGGCATTATACAATGATCGAAATATCTGATGTAAGTGTAATTGCCTTGAGTCCTAGCTCTTTTAGGGATTTTTTTTTTTTGTTTCTTTTCTCCCAGGACTGAATATTTTTCCAAAAACTCACTTTTTTAAAAAAGAACACAAAGCAATGGTTTAACACATCATCTCAACAAAAAATATTTATTTTTGACAAATTTTACTGCATGTTGTGTGAGCCTGTATACTATATGATTTCACATACATATCACATACATGTTACATAGCAAAGTCCTGCAAAATATGATATTGCTCAAAGCAGCCAATTTCATGCATTGCCACATTGCACTGCTTACAATATGTGTTGCACTGGTGCCTCCTTTTCAATTGTCTGTTGCAGCACACAACACAGTCAGGTTTGTATTTTTGTCCTCATATGTTGCAGGAAAGTGGCGCTCAGTCAGCCTGTCTGGCACTGCACTTTTTGATGGCATAACCTGTCCAAAGCCATCAGGGGACAAAGCACGTTTGGACCAATGCTCCCTGAAGTTATATCGCCAATCTAGTCCCATCTCTATTTGTAATGCCACAAAGCCCTTTATCTTGTCTTTTGTTGTGGGTTTCCACTTTGAAAAACGAGAATGCGGTGCGAGCGCAGCCCGCGATTCAAAAAATTGCTTTGCGAACCTGATTGTCTCGTCTGACAGTAGCTGAAAGGCAGCATCAGGAAAGAATGGTCTGAAGTAGTCCAGCGGCTGGTAATCTGTCGTGTCCAACAGCAAGCCATGCCGTCTTGAAGTCCGGAAGCCAGTTTGGCTCCCACAGATCAATGTCTGGGTATTCCTGCCACACAAACCTTGCCGTAGGTGCATTGGCTATGCGAATGCGCTCAGCTGGCAGCCGATCAGCTGGGGCGGCATCGGGTGATGTCCGATCAGCTAATGCCAATTCCTCACTCTCTTGCTCGATCTCCTGATCACTCTCAACAAAATCATATTCTGAAAAATCAGAGTCCGAGTCAGCGATAATACGCAAAACATTGTCTGCTGAGTATTTTTGTTTTATGCACTCGCTTTGCTCCCTTGTGAGATGTTGATGCAGATGCTCCCAGTCCAGCAGAGATATGAAACACCTCTGGCATATACTGGATATGTCCCAGGTCTTCTCCCTGTATGTCATACATATATATACATGTATATCATCTGAGGGAGGAGCCGGGGGTATAGTAGCTACATGTCAAAACCACCTTAGTTTTCTCTTCTTGATTTGGAGATGCAGTGGTGCAACTCCAAAGTCCTCCTTTATTACTAAGCTCCTCACATGATTGTGGAGAGTGAGCCAAGAAAGCTTGCCCACGATCCTCAATTTAACTAATTGTACTTGCAACTTCATTCCTTCAGTCACCAAACAGAGCTCATGACCATAGGTAAAAATGCAGATACGTACTGACTGTAAATGACAGTCTGTTGAGGCCAAGATCACAGCATTATCTGCAGATAACAAAATTGCAACCCTTTGATTGGTTTGTGTTAAGTTTTCTCAGCTGCCTTGCTTGCCTTATACTTGTGCATTACCATTGATGACAATTCCACCTCATTATCAGTCCAGACTATTTCTTGTTTTTCATATTCACCATTGCCGTTCTCTGTGTGTAAATTCAAGCTGCAAATAAATATCTAGCATGGAGAACACTTCTTCTCCTGGACACCATTAATGCACACATGCCCATTGTAGGTGAATGGCAAAATCCTATGCGTTTTAAGTCATTTTATTGTGGGCAGAGACACTTTCTTAAACAATGTGAAAATGCTAGTGTGGTCAAGGATTGTTTTCATTTAAAAATGCAGTAGTGTGGCTGTAACCTAAATTTTCCAAACTGTGCACTCTCCAAACCTTGTCTGAGCTTTGATATCCTGTTCATCAAAATCATGAACAAGAATGGAAACAAGATGCACCATTCAACATACTCAATTTAATGACAAGTATGTGAATGCAAAACTCTTTCTGCACAAATACATCTTAAATATCTGTGCAATGGTAAAGAGTTGATCTGCTATTAATCCGCTGCAAGGATGTAATCCAGGATCCTGTGGATCAACTTTTGGTTGGATTGTGTGCTCTAGTACCCTGGCATAAACTTTCCAAGGGAGTCTGATGAGAATGTGATCACTCTGTAACAGGTGCACCCTTTCACATTCTCTTGTTCGTGGAAAAAAAAAAAATCCCAAGGCATTGTCCGTATCTTTCATGTAATGCTGAAGAGATGTTTTAGTCTGAACAGCCCCACAAAATCCTGTTCTTTCAGCATTTCCAGTCAGATCTTGTCTTTAATCACTGCTGTACCTTCAGACACAGAGATGGACCCTGCCTCAATCAAAGATCCTAGCACTGGTTCCTCTGACATGAATGTGTCCACTAAGCAACATGCTCTTTTCAGCTGTAAATGATGTGTCCGTTTGCCGTCAGTGTGTCTACACTATTGTTGTGGTATTTGACAGTCTCTTCAGATGGTATGAAAGTCATTGGATGGCTTAACTTTTTGCTGGTATTCATTAACAGGTCATAGCATTCCCATTAAAATACACACCAGCAAAATTCAAATCTTGAACGGAGTCTATTTAGACTAACGGAAACTAATGTCTCCTAGCCATAAGAGCTAAACTCATCCCAAACAGCAGTACAGTATCTGTTAATCCTTGTCAGCATTTCCTCATTACACATTTGGGTCTTCCATATCCGTTCAGCAGACACTCTTATTTAGCTGAACCATGTGCCTATCAAGTGGTGAGAGCTGCAACAAAGCCACAAAATTAAAGAACGGGTTTAATTAACAATAAGAATTGGCACCTCATTAAGCAGCTGGTTGGAGTGAAATTGGTTGGAGTCGGAGGCCCGGACTTAGTTGGTCTTCTGTTGGCTTTCTCACTTCACATTTTATTTCTGTTTGGGTGCCATTTAAGGGAAGAAATGAAGCAATTCAGAGGAACGAGGAAGAAATTTAGGGGAACAAATCTTAAAAATGCAATTCAATTAAAATTAATTCACAAGAAGTTAATTAGCAGCACAAACTGGGCACTCGTTAAAAAAAAGGATTAGAATGAAAACCTGCAGCCACGGTGGTCCACTAGGACTGGACCTGGTTTGGAGTGCCAGACAATTTCATTTAAATGGATGGCTTTTGTAGCTCCTAAATGAAGAATCAGTTTTGACATTTTTACTTTATATTGTGAGATGTGTTTGTATTAGCCCAGTGTTTCTGTGTCCTCTGAGAATAATATTCTTTGTATCAAAGTGAGGGATATACATTGATTAATTGATTTTTTTTTTTGGAAATGTGAATGGGAAGGGATAGCAGATGTAGTAATTTAATTCATCTGCTTTGTAATGATGATTCAGGTCAGAGTTACACGTACTTATCATTAGCTCAAGAAAGATGAGATATGACTTCTCCACAGCCAACTAGAATGCAGAATATTGGATTTCATTCAGAAAGCTAACCTAGCTGAGATGAGAGAGAAGTCACTGGGCCATCCACATAAATTACACAATCCATTTTATTTGAGGTTATCCATCAGAGTAAGGATGTATCTAGATGCTCAGTCTATAAGTGCATCACCATCTCTATCTGGAACTGGATGTTTCCAGTTATGGTGGTAGTCTTCCATGACTACTGCAGCCTCCCCATGTAGATAACAAGATGGGAATGAATTGGAAGAATTTCTTGGTCAGCAATGTTGAAACAAATATTAGGTAAACATGTTTGATATGGCATGAGAAACAGGTTATCAAAGGCACAGTTAAATTGCAACCTTCTTTATTAATTGCAGTGATGAACTACTGAATACAAATCTCATCAACTTAATACTGGTGAGGCAGGTTTTCAGTGAGGGTTAATTTGGCTTCAAATTTCAGTTATAATATACTGAGGGCAGATCCCACTGCAGTTTGATTATGGGTTTAGTTATTGCACTTCATTTGACTAGAATGTTTTGAAGCAGACTTGTATGTTTAGTAAGTCCCTTGATAGGACTATACATTTTCCAGGGCTGGCAAAAGTACTGGCATAAGATGTGACGTGAACATGGGTAAATTTCCCTCTTTAAATTTTACAATTTTGACATCACACTTGTAGTTGGAAACCAAAAGATGGACTTTTTATGTCTTAAAATATGTCAGAAATGCAAAGAATTATCAAATACTAAAACAGTATTCACTTTCTGTAATTCAAATAGACTTGTGTATTGAAATGTGTACAGAATTAAGTGGTCACTTGGGAAGCGGGTTTTTGTATTCCTTTATTAAATTCTTTTTTCTTATAGTTTAATGATTATTTTTTTCTTCTTTGCCTTTCAGTACTCTATGTGTAATGAGCCTCTAATAGAGCTGTCTAATCCAGGTGCTAGTGGTTCCTTATTTTATGTGACCAGTGATGACGAGTTTATTATCAAGACAGTTCAACATAAAGAGGCAGAATTTCTTCAAAAGTTATTACCTGGATATTACATGGTAAGGTGTCATTCTTATGAACTTTTAAAAGCAATGTTATGAACTAGACATGAATGTAAATACTGCAAAATAACAATTCCATACACCATTATGTAAATATTTCAACAATAATACTGATTGTGAGTATGCCCTCAGATCTTAAAGAAATCATAAGGCATCCAGTTTAGCTCTTTTATTTAAAATGTGAATCTTTAATTAATGATATCAAAAAAGGCACATTCTGTTTCATAAATTAAGGAGTCAAAAGAATTGGTTAAGTATCTTGCTATATTGAAACTGTTTAATAAAATCAGTTTTTACAGAGCAAAGCACATTACAGTGATTTGCAGTGAATCAATGAAAGATGTAACTTCATAGTGTCTGTTAGTAACTTTTCCTAGTTATCTACCTTGCTGGTCATTGGTAGGCCTGCAATATGCTGAATTTACTTGTTAATTTATTTGTTCAGTTGCTTTACAATGCTTTATACCCAAATATACTTTAAACTGGTACTTGTCTAATGAAATTATACAGAAAGGTCACAGAGCACACCATTTGTACAATTCTTTATCGTGTGCACGTACCTGCTTATGTCTTTTCTGCTTTCTACTTGGATTTTCCAGGTTTCTCACTTCATAGACTCATTACTTTCCTCCTAATTTCTTCTCTTTCTCCCTGGCCACAAAACTTCCCTCCCACTGATTGAATTCCAAAATCATTTGCTATTGTTCGGGTATTGATGCATTTCATCTTGTAATTGGTTCACCTCCATATATAAGCCTGTAACTGTTTCTAGAGTTGGGTCTCAACCCCATTAGAATGTACTGTTTCTTAGAGACATTTGGATGCATTATACAGATGTCCTTCAGGTTACGATCAAGTTCTGGTCTTGCTGATGTTCATAACCTGATTTTGTATGCAAGTTGGAAATTGCACTGAAAATATGTGGATTGGCAATGCTAAATTGGCACATGTGTGTGTGTACATGTGTACGTGTGTATATGAGTGTGGATTATTCCTGTCTTGCGTCCTATGCTTGCTGGGAATAGACTCCAGCTTCCCCACGATCCCACTGTAAATAAAGCGAGTTTGGAAGATGAATGGATGGATATCTATTAATGGACATGCAAAAGTGTATAAAGCTTTCTTACTTTTTTTACAGAAAAAATACTTGAAACTTATTAATATAGCAATTAGGGAATCTGGGATTCCCGGACATTTTTCATTCCCGCATTCCCGGGAATTAAACTGCTGTAATTCCCGGGAAACTGGAAACGGCCAAGCTTGCATATATAGCGTGTAAAAGTGTAAAAATCGATCAAGAAACAACATAGTTATAGTTGAAAATAATTAAGTGGCACAGTTTTTTGGCCCACGCTGTAGTGTTTTGCAGATTCATTCAGTCAACCAGCAGCAGTCGTCAGTCTCCCGGCTCAGACTAAGACTGAGTATAGTGGACTGGGAGGAGTCTGTACTCGGCAGCTCACGAATGCCGGGACAGGGCAGACTTCATTGATGTCTGTCAGACAACAGCTTTGAACAGCAACTTGAAATTGCAATGCGTCAGTCTGTTGCATCCGCATTATCTGTGCCAAGAAACTTGCCATCACAGAATGATGAGAAGAAACTGGATGCATCAGTAAAAGCTGAAATGACGGTGTTTCAGAGCAACGGCAAGCGCAGGCGTTGTTTAGAACAAGTGTATCAGTATCTGATCAGGTAGATCGCGTTGCATTAAAAAAAAAAAAAAAAAAATTTTAACATTAGTCGTATCATATATCCTCCCTATGGCATTTGCCACTTGATTGACATAAAAGGCGGCCAGTCTGAGATCTCTTTCCTTCTAACACACTGGTCATCCCACATGCACCCATAAAATCAGATTGTGATTCAGACTACGAATGCCATGAATGTACTTACACCGATCTATATGCTGTCAAATAAACAAACCACACGCCATGGCTTCGCCTCTGACACTGACGTGCAGTGAGTGCGTACGCCTGATGAGCCCAGAATTAGGGCGAAACACGTGTTGCATACGCTTTGCATTATTTGGCAGTAAAACTTGGCAACATTCTGTGATCTGCTTCTCGCAGCTGAAGAGGGCACCGTGGCGGATGTTTGCCGACACAAGTGTTACCTGGTAGGTAACCACCCATACAATCAGATTGTGATTCAGACTACGAATGCCATGAATGTAATTACCCCGATCTACATGCTGTCAAATAAACTAACCACACGCCGTGGCGCAACGTAAAGGGTGAAACTCTTTGCATTATTTGACAGTAAAACTATGCAATATATATAGATCATTTTGACCTGGTCATTTTAAAAATAGCTCGCAAGCGAAAAAGTGTGGGCACCCCTGAACTAGATACTGTACATGTACTTATATGACAGCATGAACTGCTTGTAGATAAGGTTAGTCTTTTATTGGTGTCAACATATTGCAGTAGTTTTATTAAAAATAAGTGATGGTCGTTCTAAAACCGTTCACATGTGAGATGCCCGTGCACTGTGTCATCCCCGGGAGCCCGGGATTCCCAGGAATGACATGCGGGATTCCCGAATTCCCGGGAATGGATAAACCCATCCGGGAATGGATTCCCTGATAGCATTATCATTTAACGTTTAATCACAAAACCCAAGTAATCTAAAATGAGCCGCGAGTACGTGTAGTATTTTGACCCTATACTTAAACATTCTGTACTTTTTGATAATGATACAGTACAACATAGAGTTGGTAAAGATAATCAACAGATAATTGTTTTTTAAACTTTTATTGAATTTATTTAAAGCATGTAACATTCCATACAATAAGTCCAACTTAACAAAACTAAATTCAATTCAGCCCCCACCCTTGAGAAAGAGAGAGGCCAACAGCCAGAGTAAATCTTTTGAGAGTAGTATAGAGGGAAAGGAGTCCTTCTCCCTAATATAAGTGCTTATTCTAAAATATTATTGATTAGATCCTGCCAAGTTTTAAAAAAGGTTTGAATAGATCCTGTAGGAGAGAATTAGATTTTTTCCAATTTCAAATAGTATATAACTTCAGTTACCCACTGACTTAACAGAGGTGGGTTAGGATTTTTCCAGTTGAGAAAGATAAGTCTACGTGCTAATAGTGAAGTAAAGGCAATTACAGTTTGTTTGTCCTTCTCCACTGCCATTGGGAGTACACCAAACACAGCTATTAATGGATTAGAAGTGTTTGTGACACCAAGGCTGTCTGTTAGGTATTTAAAATCTTTTGTCCAGAATGATGTTCAATTTGGTACACGCCCAAAACATGTGGACTAGTGAAGGTGGCACTTGATTGCAGCGTTCGCAGGTTGGATCTTGCCCTTGAAACATTGTGGATAATTTTAAATGAGATAGCTTGATAAAAAAATGTTAAAAGTTGAATATTTGAATGCCTGGTGGATATGGAGCTAGAGTGAATTCTGTGCATGGCTGCCTTCCACTCCTTTTCTGAAATGTTGAGTAAGAGATCCTTTTCCCAATGTACTTTGGGATCTTTAAAAAGAAGGGACTTTAAAATGGTTTTATATATTATAGAAATGCTCTGTATGTCTTCAGGACTGATCAATATCTCTTCTGGAATAGAAATAGGTGGGAGGTGAGGAAAATTGGGCAGATTTTGTTTAGCAAAGTTTCTAATTTGGATATAGTAGAAAAACTGTGTTGATGGGAAACTACATTTAGAGTGTCATTGTTCATAGGATGCAAAGACATTATTTATATACAAATCTCTGATGATGATTTAATCCCATACATTTTCCAAGCAGTATTATTTGTGTAAGTTTGAGAGGGTGGAAAAAGGTGGTTATCTTGTAGAGGTGCCACAGATAAAATATTCTCTAACTTGAAGTGCTTGTACTACCTGAACTCTCTACAACTTTATGCTTTGACATTGTTAACGTGACAAGGAAACAACAGAATAGACCATTTCATATAATGCAGTTTTATTTTAAACTCATTTAAATTGGGTCAGTATATGATATGGTTTCATTAACTTATTTTTTATAGTTTAATTTTGTTTGAAAGTTTGATCCCATGCTCAGCTTAAAGAAACACTGCTAACAATCAATACAAAACTTTTTATTAATCAATAAGAAATTTAAAAATTTCATGAAGCTCATCTGATATTTATTATGGCGTACAACCCCAAGACAAATCAAAGTCCAAAGCAATACAGTGGAACCTTAGATTGCGAGTAACTTGGCTTGCGAGTGTTTTGCAAGATGAGCTAAAATTTGTAATAAATTTTGACTTGATAAACGAGCGAGGTCTTGCAATACGAGTAGTATGTATATGCTTTGTTTACCGAGCGTTACGTGATCACAACTGAGCTGATGGTTCTTCTCTCTCTCGATTCGGGATTGTGGGTAATTGTCTCCCATTCTCGGGCTTAGTCAGCTTGACTCACTCATGTAGTCAACATCCGCACGAGCGTATACTATATACTATAGCATTGTGACCTCATGTGTGTGTTGTAACGTGTGAGTCTCTGTCTTGCACTCTAAAACACAAAGCTGAGTTTCATTACTTTAGCAAAACCAGCTTTATTCAGCTTGAAATAGGAACAGCACAGTTATTTATTGTAGCGGGATCTACCGCTCTCCTATACACAGACACAGGAGTCAGGCAAGGTCGTGGCCAGGGTAGAGGCCAAATAATACTGTGCCCTGCATTTATAATTGTCCTTATATCACCCATCAACAACAGGTGCTTATAGCATGTCCGCAGTCTTTTTGGATTCGCTTTTACGGTGAACTGCTATAGCACTTCGGGACACTCTTCCGCATGTCGTCATGTTGGATGGAATCCCAAAAGAGTTTAGAAACTCACACCAGCCATGATTCTTTTCAAAGGTAAAGTGCAGGTTAATTTGTTTTATGTATTTTTACTTTATATTTTGTATTAATCATTTTTATATAAATTGTTTTGGGTTGTAGAATGAATCATCTGAGTTTCCATTATTTCTTATGGGCAAATTTGCTTTGATATACGCGTGCTTTGGATTACAAGCATGTTTCCAGAACGAATTATGCTCGCAATCCAAGGTTCCACTGGTACCTCTAAATATGTGTTTTTCAGTTAGTGTGGTATATGATACTAATAGGGTCTTTGAAAAGTGTTAAGAGTTATTCTTTCATTTACACTTACAAATTAATATATATATTCTGTTGATGACATGTGGCTAGTGGAGAAAAAGGAAAACATATTCCACATATGTAAATAGATTTGATGTTCTGAAAGATTTCAATTAATTTACTGTTAACAAATTAATTTTTTGCTGAAATGAGTAGCAGTCTGGTGTGGTGATTAGCGTTTCTGCCAGCAGCCCCTAGACCAGTCAAGGACCGTATGGAGTTGCATGTGCCTCCGTGTGTTTGTGTGAATTTTTCTAGGTACCTTGGTTTCCTCACACTTTAGCTTTTACTGATTTAAAAAATGAGTTGAGTGACTTATAGGCAAATTTTTATTAGTTTATGTGGAAAATACACTTGTAAGTGTGCACGGATTCACATGCCCAAATATTTGTTTCCATTCCTTTATAAAAATGTAATCTTCTGTTATAAACTCTGAAGAATACATTGTCATCTGTGATCTAAAAACTGCAAAAACCAGTTTGACTAATTACTGACATTTTTGTGCTTGTACAGCATGTGTTAGCATGACAATACAGAATGTCACTTACTGTGTACTTAATGTGTATAAAATAAATATGAAGACATACAGACAAGCAGTACAGAAACCCTAAATGTATATCAAAAAGGCCAATTTTGACATAATTAATGCTTACAATATGGATGAAGAATAAAAATTTCAGACTGGACGTTACAGACGTAGTGGGGATCAGTCCCTAAAAGTACTGCAATACTGTGTGATAGCTACAAAGTACAGTAGATCTTCTAAATTTAAGCATTTTGTTTTCACTCATACTTATGTATTAGATTCAGTGTTCCACCTAACCTGTCTACATGAGACTGAAAAAACAAACAGCTTATGCTGGTGTCTTGTTAATTACTATCAGAGTTGTCAAATGAATTGTTAGTTCCTGAAATGAGATTCAGTCGTTTTGTAGCTCCAGCTGGACATGTGACCACAGGTCAGTTTATTTATATAATAGTGCAGACTTCTGTTTTGTATGCTCTGGTAAAAAAAAAAAAAATAAATTGATAATACGTTTTTTGATACCTTTGAGTACCTACATTGTTTCTATACAGTAGTCATGTTTGATTTTAATTACATTTTATGGCAGCTTGTTCAAATGAACAATACTGTTTAACTGCTGAGAGATAAAAAGGATGCAGAGCAGAAGATTGCATTAACACTAGAATTACCAACGCCTACAAGAAAAATCATAATCTTGACCCACTTTAAATGCCTTCGCACCTTTCCGTCAGCGTCTTTTGTGTTGTAAATGTGTCTATCAGCAAAAGCAGCAAGCAGCCTGCTATTCCATCCCCAAAAAACACAGAAAGGGCAGAAAGTTCTCTCAGCTCAAGTCTGTTTACCTGCATGTGAGTTGCCTGGAGTTGTATAGGGTAAATAATATATTGTTACTTGGAATATATGCATTTCACGTGTGTTCTGCATCTACAACAATCTATGGAAACACATCGTTAAAAAAGACGTTTTTCATGTTTTAGTAATAACTGACAAAATGTAGACATGAAGTGACAATAATGTGTGACACCTGAAGTCCAAATATCAAATAAACACTTTCACAAAAGGTACAAGTATAACAAAACAAGTGCCCTTTTATTCAAGAACTAGCAAAATACCCGCGCTTCGCAGTGGAGAAGTAGTGTATAAAAGAAGTTATGAAAAAGAAAAGGAAAAATTTTAAAAATAACGTAACATGATTGTTAATGTAATTGTTTTGTCATTGACATGAGTGTTGTTGTCATATTTATATATATCTATAAAGTGAAAACCTGAATATATAAAGTCAGCGTCGGAATTTATAAAGTCATTCCTGATTATATATAGTCAACATGGGAGTATATAAACTCATTCCTGAATATATAAACTCAAAGTCAAAATATATTGATTGAAACGACTCTGAACTGAAGTAAGTTAACAAAAACGTATTCAGAAAAATAAATTAAAAAAACACTGTTCGGTTATTTTTTTGAAAATGATGCATTTGCCCTGCCCAGGATTGGTTCCTGCCTTGCACCCAGTGTTGGCTGGGATTGGCTCCAGCAGACCCCCGTGACCCTGTGGTTGGATTCAACGGGTTGGGAAATGGATGGATATTGCAGCGCTGACTTTGTTTTTTTCCGACGATGACTTTATATATTGAAGTTTTGACTTTATATATTCCAGCGCTTACTTTATATTGTGAGCTGGAGGGCTTCGCTATTACGTGTGGGGACGAAACTTCACTTTGGTAACTGATCATGCTCCACTTCAATGGTCATACCGACAGAAAGATACAAACTCTCGCCTCATGAGATGGTTTCTGGGCTTACAACCTTTACCGTTTCACAGTAAAACATCGACGTATTATCAAGACTAAATGAACCTGGTACAGAGAGTCGCTTGATTCACGGAAATGTGAATAAAGCTGAGGGGGAGGGTGTGAGCTGGAGGGCTGATCGCACCCCAAGAAGATACAGACGCCTCTGGGAAAACCACAACCCCTGAAACACAGACTACCCTCACATTGCTCCTTACTTTCTCACTTGTGCCATAACGCGTAATGCAAACCTCGCGCGATACTCCGCTAACTTAAAAGCCTTGTGCAGCGCCTGTCAGTTGAAAATTGATTGTTTGCTTGCTTTTATCGCTCTCTTTCTCTCTGCTCCTAGCGGAACTGTCATCTCTGACTTGTCATGGAGCACGTTTAAGCTCATGTGTTTGCAGTGTTTGAATAAAAATCCTTCTTGTTTCTACGACCTCCTGTGTCTCTGTGCAAATCTGTGACCCAAGCGTGACAATATATTCCGACGCTGACTTTATATTCAAGATTTGACTTTATATATTCCAGCGCTGAGTTTATATATTTCGACGCTGACTTTATATATTTAAGTTTTGACTTTAGGTGGCAGTGTGACGAAGTTGCTTCGGAAGACGGCGTTAGCCGTGGAGCTCAGCTCAGAGCGAAATGAGGTAAATGGGAGGGGATATGATGACGTGACTCCTCCACCCGCCTTAACTGTCAATCCCCCACAAACACAGTCTCTCGGAATTTGCATAAGCACACCCCTTCACCTGCAATTTTAACTTAGTTACAAAGTGATCAAAACTCTCGTTTATATCCTGCGTCCTCTCATTAAACTTGTATCCCGCATTACCCGTGGGCATGAAAAACGCCAGCGGCAGCCTGTCTATTAACTTAATTTAAAGTTTAGGTTTATACCTTGCTTTGTTTCCGAAGTAGCTGCACTGATGAATATGGTAGTATATGTCACTCGCTCGCTTCTTATTGTTTCGCTGCCTTCTCAATTATATAATGCATGTTTTCTTCAGCGTATTTTGGAGCTCTTCCTGGTTTTCTACATAGTGCGTTGACAGTCAGTTCACGTGATTACGTGGGTGGCGTGATGATGTCACACGAAACTCCGCCCCCATGGTTTTCAAGCTCAACTCCATTACAGTAAATGGAGAAAAATACCTTCCAGTCATGACCATTACGCATAGAATTTCGAAATGAAACCTGCCCAACTTTTGTAAGGAAGCTGTAAGGAATGAGCCTGCCAAATTTCAGCCTTCTACCTACACGGGAAGTTGGAGAATTAGTGATGAGTCAGTGAGTGAGTGAGTCAGTGAGGGCTTTGCCTTTTATTAGTATAGATATAACTGCAGAAAAAGAACTTGCATGACTTTAGCTGTAGGTGGAAGTTCCACGCAACTGTTGTTACAGTTCTGCCTTTGACCAGAAACGGTTTCATAAGCTTTATGACCTTAGTCTCCGAAAGTCTTTCTCCCGTGGGGCGACTGGGATCTTTTCATGAATATGATCAAACACAGTTTTGTAGGGTGCGACAGGAGCTTCCACCTGCAAGTAAAGTCACTTCAGTACACATGTACTTTGTGAGCATGCCCGTGTTAATCAAACAGAGGAAGCTCTGCAGTCTGCTTGTGACTTTACGCTGTAGGAAAATAAGTAAAGGTAAATTCCATTCGATCTGGCTTTTATATAAGTAACATATAAATTTTTATTATATAAAGACCGTCTCAAAACATAATCACATACAGGACTTTGTATGATACCTTGGCAAGCTGTGTAAGCCGTGCTTTTTCTTTGAAGGACAGGTGTGGGGCAGACTGACTTGCAGGATAACCCCCGACCTGCTGCATCCAAACGGTGCCATCTTTCGCCTTTACGCCTGGTGCACCTCCATTGTTCTTATATGTGAGTAGACGTTTCTTGCTGGGAGGGCTTCTGTTCTTTTTCATCCGAGTTCACCTGTGTTATAGCATGTCTTTATTTGAAAACAGCAGTGTCAGATCGGGGTGAGCGTGAACATGACTGAGAGAATAAAATTGAATTAAAAAAAAAATGCTAACCTTTACAAGTACCATAAATTTACACTGGCTGTTACAGACTCAAATCAAATGTATGTTTTTATTCTATCAGCAGTTCTTACCACTCCACCACCAAATGGGTCGTTTTAAGGGAGTGTCAATGTTGCACCCTAGCGCAAGTTCTTTTTCTGCAATTATATTCTTTAATAAAAGCTCCCTTGTTATGTTATACTTGTACCTTTTGTGAAAGTGTTTATTTGATATTTGATTCTAGTGTTAAGCTTGCATTTTATAGCTACTCATCTTTGACAGAAATAGATAGTTAAGCTGATGAATGATGGTACCTTGCAATTGCCTAGTGTACATGTACAGTATGTGTGCATGTATGTACAGTATATGTCTGTGTTTGCCCTGTAATGGAATGGTGATATTCTTAGGGTGTGGCCATGACTTGCAATGGCTGCGATCCTTAAAGTTTTTAATGCAAGTTAATGGAGAAAAACATGTTAAATCTGCATTATCAGCTGATAGCCCATTCTTTTTTTTAAAGGTGGTTATTCATTACAGTGTGGTGGGAGGCCACAGACAATCCCAGTGGTATTAGATATATAGCTTACTAACCCAGAATGAGATGATAATTTAACTCTAGGCCATTTTCAATTTACAAATTAACATGGTATACTGTAGATGTCTGAATTGCTTGAGGAAACGAGTTCCCAAACACTGGCAGATGCATGACAGTGACTGATGAAGGAAGCAAAACAGTTTTTATTGAGTTGTTGAAGCAACAACAGCTGTGGAACCACTCTGCAACCCATTAAATGATTCTTGCACTGATTGAAAATGAATTTCCCAGGTTTTCTCTTTATAAAATAATTTTTTTTTGCTTAGCATTATTGTTTTTTTTCCTAGAGGCAACCTGATGCACTATTTTAATGCTTTGAATAACATGTAAAATATCATGTAAATATCTCCTTGCTTTTTCACCTATAAACAAATTACACATTTAACATAGACAAAGTATTTTTAAAATTGCAAATTCCAGGTTTTGAAAAGCATAGCTTATTTTATAAAATATATAGCTTATACAGCACAGTTTTGATAATTTTTCAGATATATTAATGTTATTGCATAGAACTGGATTATATTTACTTACCAATTTGGGGGAACATTACTACTTCAGCCAGTTTACTGTCTAACCCAGACTTTTAAGTCCCTAAGGCTGTGCCATGTTGTATTAGTTACTGGAAACAGGAGCAGCCTCTGCCATTTTATCCTGTGCTTGCAAACATAACAAAGTATGAAGAACAAATATTAAGATTAATATTTTATCATTAGAATTTTTTTTAATGATCATCTGAGATAAATCTTGTTAAATCTCATAGTTCAATTTTGTTTACAAGACAGTTATTACCTTTTAAATAAGCCTACTTTATTCTTTATTCCTTTTAAGTGTTTTGCTGCTACTGTTCATTTAATTTATATGAGAGGGATATTCTTATGAGAATCTGTTAAAAGCCTCCCATGAGAAATATCATATCCACTCATTTGCTAATAAGCAAGAACCTCAAATGTCCTTAATTAGTTATCTCCTTGTGAAATTATACTTTATATCCTGCACAAAGCCAAGAGACAGAGCAGAGAGAGCATAATGTACTTTTTGAAATGTGTACAATTTCTAATCTTAATCAGGGATAATCACTGACCAGCTGAAACATCTGCTTAATTCCATTTGGGGGCAGGCATATAAATTCAGTTGATGTTTAAACTTACATGTATTTTTTTTTTAAAAAGTATATTGTGTAACCACATGATATGTTTTACCAGCCATATTAATAGATGTACAGCTTGGTGGAGCAGTGGTCAACACAACTGTTTCTGAGCCCAGTCCCCACCTCTATGGAGTTTATCACACATACCGTCTATGTTAACAATGGTTTTCACTGGGTGCTCTGGCTTCTCTCACTTTGCAGATACCTGCATGTTAAATTAATTAGCAGCTCTAAATTATTGGTTATGTGCTTGTTTGCATCCAGCAGTAGACCATCGAGGTATGATCCAGGTCTGTTATATCAGATAGGGCCAGTAGGGGATTCTCTTAGTCATCCTAAAACCTCGGACATGCCACCCTTTTTATATATTTCTGGTATTGTGAACTAAACAGACCAGGAAGTGTAAACAATAAGAAACAAATTGTATATAATGGAAGGAAAAATGTAAATAAACCTGACAGCCCCTAAAGGTCCAACCTAAACAGGTTATTTCTGTTATTAGTAATATAGGGTGCCTAATCTATTTACCCAGTGTAGACTACAACCATATTCTTCTTTCTTTCCATTTCTGGACTTTATTCCTCCTGCCAGTTAAGCTTTTGCAGCCATCTATGCACCTGACAACAAATTTAGCAGCGTTATGGCCAGAAGTCCCTTTTATTCCACAGCCAGTGACTAATTCTTGTTTTCCTTATGGCCACTTGGAATTATACCTACAGTGGGCCTGGTTTATATTTGGAGCAGAGACACTAAGTTAAAGTTCCACTTTATAGCCTTAGAAATGTTTTACATATGATGACAGAATGGAGGGAAAAAATAATTGGATTGCAGCTGAATTTTTCATACCTGTTGACCTCTTTTATGGTGTCTACTCCATTAGGCAGCTGCCTGTTAGCTGTCATAAAAAGGGGCAAGTACTACTTGTTCTGGAAGATGCCCACTTGGTTGGTAAAGTAGACATACCCAGTGATTTCCAGTCATGTAACTTGACATGGTCCAGTGACACAATCAGTTATTGTGGTTGGTAAATCTTCTATGACTAGAAGTCATGTGATGTGACACCAGTGTAGGAGTCATTGGATCAGTAGTGAATGTCATCTTAAACTTTGTATCGCATACTATCCATCCATTATCCAACCCGCTATATCCTAACTACAGGGTCACGGGGATCTGCTGCAGCCAATCCCAGCCAACACAGGGCACAAGGCAGGAAACAAACCCCAGGCAGGGTGCCAGCCCACCGAAGGACACACCCACACACCAAGCACACACTAGGGACAATTTAGGATCGCCAGTGCACCTAACCTGCATGTCTTTGGACTGTGGGAGGAAACAGGAGCACCCGGAGGAAACCCACGCAGACACGGGGAGAACATGCAAACTCCACGCAGGGAGGACCCAGGAAGTGAACCCGGTCTCTTAACTGTGAGGCAGCAGTGCTACCCACTGCGCCACCGTGCTGCCCCTATAGCATACTAACAAAAGTAAATATCTAAAGCTATTAAAAAAACAAATTCTGCCTAATGGTTTTAGCTAATATGCCTCCAGTTACTACATTATTACAGTACTTTGATAATGAAATCAAATCAGATTTTTTTATGTAATAAACTTGATTAGGATCAGTGTAGTTTAATATTCAGCGCTGTGTAATCTGAAAAGATGAAATGTATAGAAAATAAATAATAATTGGTCTGAAGCATACTTTTCTGTTGCTAGTTGCTGCTTACGGCTATAGTTATTTTATGCCAGAAATGATGTTTGATAAGAGCAATAAAGACACACATGTGTTAATATATCATGCAATTAATTTTCAGAGGCTGATATTTTTTTTGAAGGCAAACATAATAAATTAGTAATTAGAGACCAGAAGAGCATGTCAATTTTGAAAAGAATAAAAATTAACTAGTAAAAAAATGGTTTGGATAGAATTACCTCTCTGTGGGTCTGTCAGTTTTCTATATCTATTCTTACATCTCACAAATATGCATACTGTCTTGTTTGGCAACTGTAAATTGGCTAAATACTGCATGGGGTGAAAGTGGAAAGACATGTATGTTCTGTAATGGACTTGTATCCCATCTAGGTTTGGTCCCTGCGTTGTGAATTACATTTTGTGATCTTGTATTGAGAACCTGGTTCAGAAAAAGAATAGATAAAATTCTCATTGATATTTTCTTTAAAGAAGTAGGTATTCTCTCTCCATCTTTCATGAAATAGTGTTCATAATAGCAACTGTGGAATGCCAGTCTATTGCAAGGCCCAAACATGAACAGACTTAATCATACATGGCCTATTTACAAATATATATTTTTTTTACATTTTATTGAATTTATTAAAATCAAACAACATTTCGTACAAGCAAGTCAAATTTTACAAGACTAGGTTCAAGTCAAGTCAACCCCTCCCATGAGAAAGACAGCTATGCCAACATAGTGAAACTTTAATAGTAGACAAAAATAAGTAAGTAAATAAATAGAATAAAAAGGTATGAGAATCTGCTTCCTCAATTTAAATGCTTATTCTAAAATGTTAGTAATTAGATCCTGCCAGATGATCTGTGCAAAACTTTCTTAAAACCTAAGTTGAGTATTTTTTTTTTCCAATTTTAAGTAGTATATAACATCGGTTACACACCGACTTAAAAGAGGTGAGGTAGGTTTCTTCCAGTTGAGCAAGGTAAGTCTAGGTGCCAATAGTGAAGTAAAGGGAATCACAGTTTGTTTGTTCTTCCCCACTTTTCCAAATATTTTGATAGCATCACATCAGTGTGCATAACAGTGTTGTTTGTAGCATTCCAAGGGTGTAACTAGTTACAGTCAAGGAAGAGTGTCAATTTTTGTACTCTGGGGGGTGGGGATGGAGGTGGTGTTGTCTTATTGCTTTCACTTAATGCCGAAAATGTTCCAGGAAATGATGCCTTTAAATGTTATTTTAGCAGATTACACATTTGTAAAATGTGAAGGTCAAGACAGTGGGGTGCAGGCAGTTATATGTAGTGTATGACAGGAATGCTTAACATGTAATAGTCTTCACCAACAGAGGTCACTATGCCATATAACCGGCAACAGGAATTCATTGTCCCTCACTTTGGAAACAGGTATTTAGTAGAAGGATGGATGGGACGGATAGAGAATTAGAGAATGAGTTCCCAGATTGATAGGTGGGAGTAGGGGACTCATGCAATATGTGGCATACTGCCACTTATTATAATGGATATATGACATGGAAATATCTTAGTCCAAGGCTTAGGAAAGCAGGGACATGTGGATTAGGAGATTAATAGGTCCTGTGAGTTATCCCCATTGTGCTCCCAGAAGTACTTCCTGGTCAGTGCTGAAAACCATTTATAGTTTATTACTTATGTTGGTGGGAAATTTCAGAAGGCATTCTTAAACAGGAGGACAAACACTACTCAGAAGTGCCTTTTTTTTTTTTTGATCTTGCCTGTACTGCATTTTCAGTATCATGTACCATAACGCGGAGTACAGGCAAGATCGAAAAAAAAAATGTTCAAATAGTAATGTTTTCATGTATGAATGTGTGTGTGCATGCACAAGAGAGGCAGAGACAGATTCAGTCTCATTCAAGTGGTTACTGGAATATAAAATAAGCACTTTCGCAAAGGTCTGACAAAACAAGTGTGCTTTTATTCAAGAATAAAACTCGATAACAAAAAATTCAAGTGACAACAAGATACCAAGAAGACATGATTCACCAGCGTTTGTGTGTCTGCTTATATCCCTTCAGCAACTATCTTTTACAGGTAGCAAAACTTTACATCGGCTTTTACAGACTGAAATCAAAGGCTCCTTCTTTTTGGGCATATACACCATCACCAGGGCACTGCCAGATCTAAACCCTAGCGTGGCAAATTGCTCACATACTGAAGTGTCTTTAGCTGCAGGTGGAAGTCCCGTTTTACCTTATGGTGCCAAGCAGAGTTGTGTTGTGGTGCAGCAGTCTATTAGCCAGCAAAATCGCTGTGAAGAAGCTGTCTATGGTTATGGTTCTGCCTTTGTCCAGAAACGGCTCCATAAGCTTTATGACCACAGACTCGGAAAGTCTTTGTCCTGGGATATAACTCAAAATGCAGTTTTCAACGAAACTTTGCCTTTGTCCGAGATCATAGCAAATTTGACGTTCTTCACATTCTTCACAGGTGTCTTTGTTGTCAAAGTGTAAATGCTGCATGGGTAGTCTGATAGGGGTCACGGGACATCATATCTCCGATTGTCGGTACAACATATAGTTCTGAGCAGGCATCAAGCACAGCATCAACTGTATCCATTGCTGCTGCTATGAAAAGAATGGAGATAAATGTCATCATCTCCGAGAGGGAGAGGCAAGTTCCTTGTACCACATGAACACTGACAAAATAAAAATGAATAATTAAAAAACAAATTGCAAGAGATATCTATGCATTGCCAAGAACAAATATTAATATATTGCTTGAAAAATATAATGAAGTTTAGGTAGAAATTCTGGACATACTTCAATTAGATAAATGTAAAAATAAAATAAGTGCAGGTATTTAATGGATGATTTACATTTTAATTACTATTTTATATTAAGCAGCACTTTGTCAAGTTAAATATTTTTGTATTTTTTTGTCCTGTTCCTTTTTTATATTTATTTAAACTTAATCTTTTAATACTTTATCTCTTTTCTTTACCAGAATCTCAATCAGAATCCAAGGACACTGCTGCCAAAGTTTTATGGCCTCTACTGTGTACAGTCAGGTGGAATAAACATTAGGATTGTTGTAATGAACAATATATTGCCATGTTCAGTGAAAATGCATTATAAGTACGATTTGAAAGGCTCAACCTATAAGCGCAGAGCATCACGCAAGGAACGTGAAAAATCATGCCCTACCTTTAAGGACCTGGATTTTTTACAAGATATGCATGAAGGCTTGTATTTTGATGCAGAAACTCACAATGCCTTAATGAAAACAGTAGAGAGAGACTGTAGGGTAAGTGTTATTTGACATTAATATTATTTTATATGTCTTAAATACAGTGAAATCAGGTTAAACATATTTAACTAAGTTAGGTCAGGATATGTTAAAACTTTAAAAAACCATTTAAAATATCAAATATGCAGTTTTGTCAGATTTTTCCACTTTTTCTGTTGGAGTATGTCATAAACAGCTGAATCACAGTTTAATAATAAATATCTTACTTTACACGTTACACTCTAAATTGCATATTTGCATACATTGTTCTATGTTGTGATGTTTTTCTTGATGCTTTTCAGTTCTCAGTATGTATAGTTATTTTATAACTACTGAGACTATAAATGGCATTAAGTGTTGAAAGAATGTTTCTATTAATAGCTGTTTGCTTTATCTATTATTTCTCATGCACCTTCAATTCATAGACGCGCTCACTAGCCTTGATAGTGTAACCAGCAATATAAAGTGTTTGCATTCTGATACTGTTAATATTGTATTATGTATTTATTTCTTTGTTTATTTACATTTTCACATCTTTTAGACACATGATGGTGTCACCATTTTAACTCGTCTCATGGCACTGCCTCCCTTTTTTGGTCCCTCTTATTTCTGCTATAATTCACTCCTCTCTTATCTCTGGAACTGTTCTTTCATCTTTTAAAACTTCTGCAATAATCCCAATATTGAATAAACCTGGTGTCGATTTTACTAATTTCAGTAATTTTCATCCTATTTCTAATCTACCCTTTATTTCCAAAATTCTTTAAAAATAGTGGCTATTCAACTACATTCTTATTTATCGCAAAACGATTTTTATGAACAGTTCCAGTTTCGTTTTCGCCCCCTATAATAGTACAGAAATGGCACTTATCAAAATTACTAACAACCTCCTTATGGCAGTTGGTTCTGGTTTAATCACTGTTCTCATCCTTCTTTATCTAAGTGCGGCATTTCAAGTTCAAGTTCAAAGTTTACTGTCATATGCACAGTAAGGAAACACATTTCCCTGTACAATGAAATTCTTTCTTTGCTGTCCACACCAAATGACAAAACCAACATATAAAGATAAAAATAAATAATAAGTAGCAGACAGATAATAAGTAACAGAGGCAGTATAAAGTATGAAAACAGAAGTATAAAGTGTAATGTGCAGGTAGGTGTGTGATGGACAAGTCAAATAGTTGTGTGAGGTAGATAGAATGAGGTGAACCGTGGTTATAAATTCCAGTCAGTTATTTAGGAGTCTAATGGCCTTAGGGCCATTTGACACTATTTGTCACACTATTCTTCTCAATAGATTATCTTCGATTGGCATCACCCACACTCCACTAGATTGGTTCAGATCCAATATTTTAGGCCGCACTCAGTTCATTCAGCTTAAAACTTTTACATCCCAACCCACCGCTGTTGAGGGCTCTGACCTGGGGCCGCTCCTTTTCATTATTTACCTCCTTCCCCTCGGCAATATCTTTTGTAAATATAACATTAACTTCCAATGTTACGCTGATGACACCCGAGCTTTACCTCACTAGCAAACCTACTTTTTCCTTTCCACCCTCCTCGCTTATTAACTGCATAGCAGAAATTAAATCCTGGTTTTCTTCAAATTTTCTTAAATTAAATAGTAACAAAACTGAGTACAAAATCAACATTATCCAAAAATTTTTCATTTGTTTTTGATAATTCCTCTGTTTCGCCTTCCCCACAGGTTAAGAGTCTCTGTTTCATCCTTGATAGTACTTTATCTTCAGTCTTACATCAATAACATCTCCCAGTCTGCTTATTTCCACTTGCCTAACATTAATTGTATTCGCCCCTCCCTCACTCCCCATACAACTGCTATCCTTGTTCATAGTCTTGTTACTTCTCATCTGGATTAGTGCAATTCCCTTTTCTTTGCTTCAGCTGGTCCAGAATTCAGCTGCCCGCATCATTACTAGAACCTCCTCTATTCACCATATCATTCCCGTCTTGCAGCAGCTTCGAGTTAAGTACCACATTGATTTCATAATTCTCCTGTTATCATTTAAGGCTATCCACAACCTTGCCCCTCCATATCTTTCTGACCTCCTCCATGTTGCCATTCCCTCCCGCACCCTTAGACCCTCTACTTCCATTCACTTGACTGTCCCCTTCGTCCGTCTTAACACCATGGGGAGCAGAGCATTCAGTTGCTGAATAACATCCAAGCTAAGAAATATTGATTCATTCTCACTTTTCAAATCTAAACTTAAAACTCATCTTTTTTAAGACTGCTTTTTCTTTTTGATTACAATTGTTCTGTCTGATTTCAATTTTTGTATTTTTAGTTTATAATGTGTGTTTTATCTATTGTTCAGTGTTCTTAAGTGTTTAGAAAGACGCCTATGAATAAATAAAATGTATTATTTGTTAGGCAAAAGCACACATACTAACTGAAGGCAGAGTCATTATTTAGTGCTTGTGTACATTGTGACAACTGCATCGCAGGTGTTTGAGAAAGCAGACAGAGGAAAGTTAGCTCTCCTTGGTCAGTCTAGATCAGTGTTTCCCAATCTCGGTCCTGGGGGCACACTGTGGCTGCAGGTTTTTGTTCCAACCAGCTTCTGTTTTTAATTGGACTCCTGGGCTAATTAAGTGATGTGTTATTTCCCAAATTCTGTGTTTTGGGAACAATATAGAAATTAGAAAACTAAGTTTGGTAAATATATCTATACTAATAAAAGGCAAAGCCCTCACTGACTGACTCACTCATCACTAATTCTCTAACTTCCCGTGTAGGTAGAAGGCTGAAATTTGGCAGGCTCGTTCCTTACAGCTTACTTACAAAAGTTAAGCAGGTTTCATTTTGAAATTCTACATGTAACGGTCATAACTGAATCCTACTTACATACATATATACGGCCATAGCCTGCAGCTCGGTCGCCGTGTGAGGCGGAGTTGTGTCACCCATCACCACGCCTCCCACGTAGTTGGCTGCCTGCCTATATTGCATCCCCCATACGCACACCTCCCATGTAATTGAGAGCCTGCCCATATAAGGCCGTCCGTCAGCAGCAATCCAATAGACACGCTGCCGCTACGAGGCGTTTGTCATGCCTAAGAGGAATACGATATTCGCGAGATACACATTTAGTGAGAAGACGCAAGTTATAAACAAGACTTTTGATCACTTTGTAACGGAGTTAAAATTGCTGGTGAAGGACTGTGCTTATGCAAACGAAGATGAGATGGTCAGGGATAGAATAGTGTTTGGCACAAACTCAGCAAACGTGCGACAGGAACTTTTAAGTGCCGGGTCTTAGCTAACATTAAATAAAGCCGTGGACATCGCAGGATTGCACGAGCTAGTACAAGCACAGCTGAGAACCTTCAATGCATGTACTCCGAGCGGCTCACGTGAACTGACTGTGAACGCAGTACGCAGACAACCAGCAAGAGCTCCAAAGAGCGCTGAACAAAAAACGCATTACACAATTGAGGAGGCAGCAAAAGAATATGAAGCGAGTGACGCATACAAGCATATTCATAAGTGCAGCTACTGCGGAAACAAAGCACACGGTGGAAAAAGTCAATGTCCAGCTAAAGGAAGACAGTGTAAAAAATGTGGTAAATTGAAGCACTTCGCTAAAGTTTGCAGGACTGGGAAAGATAAACCCGTGCATGCAGTGTGTTATGTCTCAGATAAAGAGGAAGACGAGCTGTTTATTGATGCAGTAAGAAAGGAACAACCCTCTGAATCTGAACAAGCCTTTGTAGACATATCAATAGGAAAGCAAGGTGTAAAGCTTAAGTTTAAATTAAGTTCATAGACACGCTGCCACTAAATATTCACAGGCAAATCCACAACTTAATACCGGGAATGCCTGTTAAACATCTTAGATTCACGAGTACCGATATGGGTAGTGAACACTTCGATGAATGAAACCTGTTATCTTTACAACGGTTGACAAACACGGAATGTAACTTCAGCACAACACATCCTCCAAATACGAACCTGATAATCAAATCCTTGATGACAGCAACACTCATAACAGTCACAAAACAATTACATTACGTTATTTTTAAAATGTTTCCTTTTCTTTTTCATAACTTCTTTAACACACTACTTCTCCACTGCGAAGCGTGGGTATTTTGCTAGTATATATTAAAATGTACCAAGCAGTTTATATGGGAATAATGTATTATTTTCATCTTGGTTTTCATTCTACTTTTATATGTGTTCTAATTGTTTAATTAATCCATTATTTACTAATTAGTGGGTCTTGTGCTAAAGTACTTGCAGCCTTTGATTATTCAGTGTTGTTTGCCAGCATTTCTGCTCTCCTCATGTCATTAATAAGATACAATGAAGGGGAAAAACTGCAGAGAGAATATAATGAAAAATATAATGAAATCAACAAAAGAGAGTTAAGCATTTAAATCTGTAGCAAAGCAGAAATATTTCTAAATGTCTTATAAATGTAAAAATCACGCAGTTATGCTTTTCTGAATGTAAAATAAAAGAAAAAAAATACCAGCTAATTAAATGAGATCAATGTTATCAGGTGTTGTCACTGATTAGGAATCTGGTTGTAACAAAAACTTGTAGCCACAGTGTTTTCCCAAGACCGAAGTTGGGAAACACTGGTCTGGATAGTAGCCCAACAAGGTGGTGGATGTTTTGTGTCAATTTGTGTCTAATCTCATAACTGACACTTTGAAAAATATGCAGTGATTCAGAAAATCATTCATCCAGCTATGTCAATTGAAGATAATAAACTATTGAAGAGGTATCAAGCACAACGTAAAAGTCCGAGCAGGGCACATCCTCTTTCTCTCTCTCAAACATACACACTGTATACACACACTCATACATACTCTGTAGAGCAAAGACATCACAGTGGCACTGTACATTTTTAAAAGATACCCATTTCATTCTACTTAGAAGGCCACCCTCAACTAAAGCTTTGGTAAGGAAGGTAGTGTGGCATCCGGCCGGGGCTGGAGCCCGGCCGGGACGCCCAGGAGGACCGGAGGAGGGCTTGTACCTTCTCCAGACCACGAGGGGGCGACCGCCCTGGTTATGTTGGGGGGCCACGGGTAAAGGGCTTGGAAGCCCAGCCCTGTAGGGACCCGTGGCCACCGCCAGGCGGCGCCCCGGTGTCTGAATATCCCTGGAGCCCAGCACTTCCACCACACCAGGAAGTGCTGGGGGGAAGACAACCGGGGACACCCGGACGGCTTCCGGGTGCGCAGCCGGCACTTCCGCCACACTGGGGCGTGTCTACGGAGGAGTCCCGGGGAGCTGCTGGAGCACATCCGGGTTCCTATTTAAGGGGCCACCTCCCTTCAGTCGAGAGCGGAAGTCGGGTGGAAGAGAGACGGAGCTGGAGAGAGAGGACAGGGTGCGGCCAGGAAGGCACGAAGGACTGTGAGGCCTGGACATTGGGGGAACGGCGCAAGAGGCACTGCGGTTTGTGTGCACGAATATTGACTTGTAAATATTGTAAATAAACAGTGTGTGGTGGAACTTACGATGTCCGTCTGTGTGTGTCCGGGCCAGCGTTCACAGTAGGTACAACTAATAGAGATAGCAAAGTATTTTTAACTGAATGGTTCTACGAAGGAACACCTGGCGAAAACACCTGGCTAAAGTTTTTTTTTATTTTGTGTGTGTGTATGTCAGTATCTGACTGAGCAGTACTAATAAGGTAAACTCTTAGATTTCATCTGTGTTTCTCATTTGCACCTATGAATTCTGCTTTTCATTTTATGTAAATACTGTTTTATTTATAGGAGAAAAATTGCCTTGGGTAATTACAGTACTGATATATTAAAAAGGTTTATTTTGGTCTCATTGTGAAGAAATTGTATGTTAGATCTGTTTGTGCAAGTTCCCATACTTTTTGTGTTACTCTTTTTAAAAATGTATGTTTTGTACATTGATAAACATGGTTGGTTATGGCAGTAGTCAGCACTGACTGGTTTGATCTACATCAATGATTCCTGAAGCCATGTTGGCTATTTAAAACTTGTTAAAGCATGCAATGAAAACAAAATGTGCACAAAATGTGTTTTTATTACTGTTAGTCCTGTTTGACATTATTTGAATAAAATTTTGCGTAAGTCATGTTTTGAGATTGTGCACTCTTTAATATGAAAATGACAACCAAAATTATTTTTTCATATTTTGTATCCTTCTTAAATTAGAGCTTTCAGTTGTGTATCACCATGCCATAGTTTACACCAAATGTTTCTGATCCAAGTAGAAAATTGTTTCAAGAAATTTTTACATTATAAATTAGATAGAAATTGTTATATGTATTCCAACATGCTTACCAATTTGAAACAGTATTAGATTGCCAATAATGTGTCTTGGGTAGCACAGTGATATAGTGGGTAACACAGCCTATATAAGGATCTTGTGTCCTAAGTTTAAATCCTACACCCAGCTTATTGTCAGTTAGTATGGAGTTTGCATATTGCTCTTGTATCTGCATAGATTTTCTTGTAGTATAATTAGTGGTTCCAGATTGGTCTCTGTGAGGTTGTGACTGTAAGTGGGCTCTGCAAGGACTACTGTCCCCGGATAGACTCCAGCCAAGAGCATAATTTGGAATAAGAATGTTATATCCTGTGGTAAATGTGTCTTTTTATTTTTGAAACCAGTCAAAATGAAAGTTATTCAGAGACAAACATTACAGAAATAACTCCTAGAAGTAGAACTAGTCTATCACAAGGCACACATAAATACAGATACTTGCCCATATGTACAAGGATATAGTTTGCTAAGAGTCTGTTTGACCTGTGAAAGAACCCTGAAACAAAAAACAAGGAGTTTAAAATTATAAATATATCGACATATTAATCTGTAAACATATTTGTAAAGCAGGATAGAATGTCATTGCAGTGAATTCTCCCCTTTGTCCTTGTTGGATTCTTAGAGTTGGTGCTTGTGTATAGAAAAGACATACATGTAGGGCTATTTGGCAACTCGGAAGTAAAGAGTATAGGTATGTGTGATTATGCTTTGCCATAGAATAGCATCCTATACATGGCTGGTTCTGTTTTGTGCCCAGCACTGCTGGAGCATACTCCAGTACCCCAAATATGCCTGTAATACAATGATGGTGTTTACTACTGCATTATTAATTACTAGCTGTGCTACCCATCTAAGACAGGGTGAAATCTAAGTAATTAAAGTAAACATCAGTGTGAACATTTGGAGTGCTTCATCTGTTAATGATGTGCTTTGTAATGCATGTAGTAATAAAATGCATTGTATTTGTCATTTCAACAGATGGCACATCACAAACATTACAGTGATAATGCATTATTACAAATGATTATGATGTGCCATCTGCTGGAATGACAAATGCAATGCATATGCCTCTGTTATATGCCATTTGGTGTGGGATTTGAAAAGGCAGTTAATACATTTTATTACTACGTGATGTTTGTGATGCGTATGTGTTGCGCTGACAGGGACATAGCAACTGGATGGACACACATTCACAGACATGCAGACACTCGTCTTTTTATTAAGGTGGATTACTCAAAGTGCAGTATATCAGTTAAACACGTTTGCTCTCATGAATATGAGTTGTGTGCTCACATCTCCTTATCATATTACATTTTCTGCATAGAGCATAGCTTTTGAATGTTTTTGGCCATTTCTCTAACAGTCTGTTTAGCTCAATTGTATTTTCCAAGAATGTTACACCCTTTCATAGGAGTGGCAACTTTTCTTCTTCTGATTTAAATATTAACAGAAAAACTGGATGTGCAGAACTTTAAAGATATCTAGTCTATTACACAACAAATAATGAATAATTCAGTTGCCCTGATAATTCTCATAAAAAATAGAGATTAGCTAATGAAAATATAGAATAAAATAAAACATGAATTGTTAAAAGATTTTTACCGTTTTCTTTCAGTTTTTTTTATGTTTGCCAGATGTCATAAGTGCACTAAAATTCTTACACCTTCAATAGTAGTTAGTCATTTCTTTAAAAATAAATAAAATTAGTTTCTTTAAGTTTCAAGGGATTAACTGAAACATACCTTGTCTATTAGTATGACATAGTTGTTTTCAGGCAGTGTCCTTCATTTCTCAAATATTTACAGTATATCAAGCTTAGCAATAAATAATATGCCTGTGACTCATTCCAACTAAAGCCACCTTTAGAAAGTAAAGTGTACCTTTGTCTGACATTCTCTCTCTAAATGAAACTCATCTTTGTTTCATTAGTGCCTGGTCACATGAATGTAAATGTTTTTCTCATTGAAATCACAAGGACTGGATTTTCAATGCCTGATACCCAAAAGTCATGATAGTCACACAGCTAAATATTATATTTTTAAATGCTAAACAAGGATAAACATTTGATGGGTCATATACTGCAGGATCATTTTTAAGCATCCACATACAGTTGAAGGTATTTTTAATACATTTCTAAATAAACATGGTTCTACCTAGGCTTAAATTTGTTTTACTTTGACTGTCTCCTTATGTATTTTGGGCCCTTGCCTGAGAGTTCCTGTGATAAAGCAAAGTTTTCTTATATTTTTCTTTTCCTCTCAGATGTGAATTGTCTCAAATCCAGATTATTCCTATTTGTATAGAAATAAATAAGTGACCCACATTCAGTACTGCACATCATAGATTTCTGCTGTATGGACACTGGATTGTTATGTTGAGCAGGGTACAGTATTCAAGTATATTTTACATAATTAGTTACAAAGTACGCATTTTGAGTACTACTGCTGCCTTTTTACAACGTGATGGACAGTATGCCGTGTATTGTTTTATTTTACCCCCTGATTAAGGAAGATTGGAAACAGAGGAGGAGAAGGATGGGGTGAGGTTTATATGTAGAAATGGATTTAAATTTAAAGAGTGCTGCACTGGAACGTTGGTTGGTTTTTAACCGTATGCTAATACTGCTTTCCTAACTGGAGTAGTACACAAAAATCTGGACTGTCCTTGTGAAAACAGAACCTGTTAGCTTAACATTCTGTAGTTTGAGTTAGTAACTGGTCACTGTGCTTTTTATGATAAAATAACAAATATCCTATATATGAAAATAAATTTCCCAATATATATGTATTCTCAAAATAGTGTTATTTTAAGGTGTTGTGATAGCCATACAATATCATGACATTATTTATTACCTGATATTAGTGAACAATTAATCATCAAAATTGTTTTGGTTTTCTAAAATGCCTGTTCTTCCTGCCTGAT
Organism: Polypterus bichir lapradei; assembly: GCA_026402145.1. Classification (NCBI taxonomy): domain Eukaryota; kingdom Metazoa; phylum Chordata; class Cladistia; order Polypteriformes; family Polypteridae; genus Polypterus; species Polypterus bichir. The sequence goes on from JANRMT010062822.1 coordinate 4,073,270, forward strand.
TTGCATCAGTAGATCTCCTGCCAAAGAATTATGCAGTAAACAAATCGATGATGCCACAGGCCAGTTAGACGTCTGTGCTCATGTCAAAGAAATTGATCTTACACAAGAATCTATTACATAGATACTACTACCACTACTATATCACTATTTACAGGTCAACCAAATGTATTTTAATGTTTCCCTGTGATGGTACTTATAACTCTTTTACTATACTGCCTTTAATAGTCATTATTAACTTTGTAGGAATTCAATGGGTATTCCAAACCAACAGTAACTGATAATAATACCATGATAGTAAGTTTGTTATGTGTTTCTTATTTCTCGGTTATCGTTTTATGTGTCTTGTGTTGTATCTTTAATTTTTCCAGGTGCTGGAAAGCTTTAAAATCATGGACTACAGTTTGCTATTGGGCATCCATATTTTAGACCAGAGTCCAAAAGACAGCCATGGAGAAAATTTACAAGGGACTATGGATGGGAAAAAACCAGGTCCACAGAAAGTTCTGTACTCAACAGCAATGGAGTCAATTCAAGGAAGTGGAAGGTCAGGGGATACTGTAACAACAGATAGCACGTGAGTCTTGGCCTTTATCTTATAAAATCTAATTTGAATTGTTTTTCTTTTCTTGTAACTTTCTCTTTGACATCTTGTAAAGCACGTTGAGCTACATTGTTTGTAAATGTGCTACATAAATAAATGTTGTTACTGTTGTAAAAGAACATAAGTCGATCAATTTGCATGAATCTATGGTGTTTCTCTTATAGTAATTAATGACCCTGTAGTTCCAGGAAATTAGTTGCACAAAGCAAAGTGAATTGCATTGCCACTTTTTTTTTACTTTAACACCAAGGAAAAAGGAAAACTTACTCATTTATAATGAATTTGACATTAGTGAATCTTGATGAGAAAGTTTCAGTCATACTTTTAGAAATGCCAAGATATGTTTAACCTGGTATTTTTAAAGGCAATGCAAATATTCTGTTTTTCCGTACTACACATTTTGATGCACGGGGTTTAACACACCGGAATTATTTTACTGGCTGCAAGGCAGGAGCCATGCATAGAAGGCACCAGTTCATTGCATTCCACTGAGTCTTTCACTCTCTGTTAACATACAGTATGTGTCTTTAGAATGTGGGAGGAAAACTAGAATACTCGAGCAAAAAAACAATGCAGATAAAGGGTCAACTTGTAAACTGCTCAGAGTGACTGCAGTAGGATTTAAACACAGTTTACTGTCAATGTAAAGAACCCTCATAATAAATGTAGAAACAGATTTAAAAATGTATGGATGGAATTATCTGTAGCATTCCTATGGTTGCATTGACATGCAACAATTATATGATTTTTAAACAATGCAGAAATGATACCCTGGGCAGCACATTGAACACATTTTATAAGTGGTCAGAAACTTGTAAATAACTCATGAAAGAATAAAGTTACGTTAAATCCAAGCACACCATTGTTTTTCTTGTGAAATTCCCAATAAGTTTGATGTGTCACATGACCCTCTTCCTATTGAAAAAACAAAAGTTGGATCCAAAATGGCCGACTTCAAAATGGCCACCATGGTCACCACCCATCTTGAAAAGTTTCCCCCCTCACATATACTAATGTGCCACAAACAGGAAGTTAATATCACCAACCATTCCCATTTTATTAAGGTGTATCCATATAAATGGCCCACCCTGTATAACAACATAATGTTATATGTGAAAGCAGCCCCTGCCACAATCACTCCACAATCACCAGTAATAGCATTACACTGTTTTTTTATAAACATAGAGTAATTAACACACAGTCTGCACCAGTTTCCATGTGGAGAAAAGAAAAGATGGCACAGAATAGACCGAGTAAGCTGTAGGTGAAGAGCATAATGCTGGAAGTTAGCAAGCACACAAACATGGCAGACACAGTTGTTACAAGCCATGGAAGAACTTATTGTTATTGAAATAGAATAGGAGAGGCAAAAGGAGAGAAATATGCATCCTGAAGCTACAGTGAGGCTTGGGTCAATTAGTGATTGGTGATTCACATGAGGAAAATTTCTGTTCACAATAGCTGCTGTGATTAGTAATAAATAAAATGTCCATATATTAAGAAAATATTAGCAAGAATTAGTTAGAAAATGGATTGCTTCTAGTTTCCTTCTGTTTTCACAAGCATGCCTCAGAAATGCGGAAAGTCACGTTTTCTTAATTCAAAATCATAGCCACTTCAAAGCGGATGTATTCAGTAAATTTTAAGGTATTTGTTTTCACATTTGGACTTGTACTCCTTAAATTCCATTTTAAACTATAAGAACAGACATAGTATTTTTTTTTTAGTATTTCACATTAGAACATAATTTAATGTAGCAAACAATAGTAATATATACTATGATTGTGAAGAAATAGCTTTGACCTTAAAAATTTCAAACTTATTCTTTAAGAGAAGGTTGTAATGAATTCTCTGCATATACAGGGTCACAGTAAGAGATGCAAGCCATAGGGGATCTTGGAGTCCTAATGGCAGCAGGCTCTATTCTGTTCTTTTTTTTCTGGTTATTAGAACAAGATGTGCTTCTAAAGCTTAACTAGGCCAGAGACTCAGACGTCTCATCACCTCCACCATAACTGGCTAAAAACTTGTTGGAACTGACCTTTCCTCCATTTCCTCCTCAGATATGAAAAAGTGGAGTCTGGCAAAAAGTTGGCAGTAGTTACATGGAGAGATCCAAATCACAGAACTGTCCAGAAAACCATTCTAGATGTTTCTAAGTGGTAATGAGAACAAGCAGGAGATAGGTCTTTGGAGTTTTTTGGGTTTTTTTTAAACAACAGTTCTGGACAAAACCATCTTACAATTTAAAACAAAGTTTGAAGTTTTTTAAACCATTTAAACATTACACTCATTCTTTGGCAAGATGATTATATAATACTATAATGTTTTACAAATATTTTGTAATATTATAGTTTGTTTTTTCATTCTTTTTCAATTTACAGAATGGGCGGCATTCCAGCCAGAACACACAAAGAAGAAAGGTTGCTCATATTTTTAGGTATAATAGACATCTTACAATCTTACAGGTAATACCAACTGATTGTTTTGATTTAACAAAATTACTGCCAGATCATGTATATTCTGAAAACATGATATTAAAAAAAAGCGACACAATGATTAATAATGCAGATTCCCTCACAATTTCAGGGGCCCAAGTTGATTTTCAGCCTGGTTTATTCATTGTTTTCATTTTCAACTTGTGTATGCCTGAGTCAAAAGACATGTTGTACATTTTACAGTCATTGGTAATGCTTAACTGTCCATGTGGGTGTGTGTGTGTGTGTGTGGGTGTGTGTGGGTGTGTGTGTGTGTGTGTGAAGGAGAGAAAAAGACCAAATCCATGGAGACAGCATGCAAACTTCACACCTGGATAGAATTAAATCTCCCTATCTTAGAGCTGTGACACAGTTGTTTTAACCACTGCACCACCTTGTCATCCCTGAATGGAACCCATATATAAATTAAATAGCTTTTCCTTGAACCAGATATTACTTAAATACCGTTAGAACTTAACAAACATTTACTGATTAACATACTGGTTAAATACAATTACAGTGTCATTTCAATACATGCAAAAAACAGATCTTCATGTCCCATTAAAGACTGATGGTAAATAGCATTTTGAGAACAGGAATATTAATGAGTACTGAAAATCCACCAGTACTTGAATTTCAGAAGTTGGTCACATTATTACTGAACTGAGACTAACTGCTAGAGAAGAAAGACATAGTGAAAATGGAAAAGCTGATTGGCTAGATGTTAAAAATAAACACACAAGTTAACACTTGATCAGATACAGAGGCATCAAGATCTGATTCAAAACAGTTTTAACTTCAAGCAGAATTATTAGGCAAAGAGGAGTAAATGAATAGACAATAAAAAAACACTGAAAAATGATATTAAAAAACTCGGCACAAGACAAAAACATAGATTGGGACCTGTTTGACTACAGGTGGCACACAAATAAGTGTAGCTGTCATACAAATGTAAGCAGTTGTTGTGTTTATAGCCAAACTGCATTTAAAAGGTAATACAACTGGCATATTGAAGGCCTGGACAGAGAATGAGAAAATGAAATTACAGTGATTATAAGGTGATGTATTTGTTTTTGGTTTGACTTTCAAATGTACAGTAAAGGGCTTGAGTTTTTAAAAAGGAGCACATAGATTTGGAACCCAACGGATTTATTTTCTCTAACATCCTGCCAATTGGAGTTTTCATTTTCCTGTCATCCTTGGCCATCTGACTATAGTTTGTAATTAAGCTGGACATTATGTTATAAATATAACTGTTCTTTAATTCTTACTTTTTTTCCAACTACTTTTAGCTATTAATATTGCAAAGCACTTTGAGCTACTTTTATGTATAAAAATGTGCTATATAAATATTTTTTTTGTTGTAAAATAACTCTTAAATTATAGCACAAATACCATAAACACTTAAATGGGACTATAAACAAAGCTTAAGGATATTTAAGAAAATTACAGCCGTCAGACTGTTCACTTTTATGCACTGAAATTAATCATATGGTTACTGTTCATTGTCTGTGTTGTCTTTTGAACAAGGGAAGGTTGTTTTTTGTGATGTATTGTGTACTACATTTTTCCCAGATAAATCAGAAACAGCCCACTATAAATTAGCTTCCATAACCACAAAACCTGCAGTACTCGGTGGGGGAATATCTTTCTTTGCATCTTTCAGATTCTTTTCCCTTGTGCAAAAGTGTGGGATCACCAGAAACAGTTTTCAGCATTGTCACAAAGGTGGTTATTCTTTTATGCTGATCTCCTAACTTTATCCAATTATACAATTACCTGTCAAAAAATATCCTAGAAAATGTAGAAAAGTTCTAAAAAATGTCATAATACTGTATAACGCAATCCATGAAGACTTATATTACTTCAGGTGCACATTACTTAAAAGTAGTATTGTTAGTAATAGTTACATAAAGTCAGCAAATATGACCATTTTAATGTATATTAATTTAAAAAATTGTTAATTTTTGAGTGAATTGTAATAGTTGTATTCTTCAGTATATTAGTCACAGCATTTTATTTTATTATCATTATGAGTTTATAGCAATATAACAATTATTTATAAAATATTCACATCGAAACAATTGATGTTGATGGCTATAACACTGCTCAAATGTAAATTTTCATGCATTTATCTGTTTAAAAGCATTGTTTTAAACATTTTTGAATCTTCACATTTGAATCTTCCTCGTAACTGTCCTAAAATGTGGGGCTTCTGTAACCATGTTTGGAATCTCTAAATAAATAATGGACACACATTTCCTAGCACATGTGATTTCTATTGACATATAAGAATTAGTTTTCTCATTCTCTGAGATGTCTTCTTTATTGTTTCTTTGCTGCATTTTCCTCTGTGAAGAGATTTAACCACCCTTTAGCTGTGGTCACAAGTAAAGAGGGGATCACACATTGACAAAATAAATAAGGCTGATACTTGAGTGGTGTTATATTTGTGTTCACTGAGTGGGTTTCTAGCCCTCCGCAGCTTTGCTGCCTCTTGGCTACATTTTCATTGTTGGCCAGTTGAGAGAAAAAGACCATGTTAAGTTGAAAAATGATGAAGTAACACAATTAACAAACATCTGCAACTGATGCATATCACATGGCAAAATGAAGAGAATGCACCTCAAGGTCTCTTACAGTGGGCAGGTATGACAGTTGCCACCTTACATTCCAAAAATGGCACAAGTCCAGGTTAACTAACTGACATCTGAAAATGCTGACATTTACAGTAAAGCTTCTCACAGTTACAGGCAGTGGCTTCTTTTCTTATTCCTAGTTGTTTTCTTGCTTTGGTATGTATTGCTTTTGCTTTTGTTCCTGGTCCTTTATTATGGCCTTCATTTCTGCTTCATCCTTTTGTTATTATTTTTCCTTGATTCATATTTGTGTTTTTTGCCAGCACCTGACCATGTGCTTGCCTCCTCTTTGTGTTTTCTTCTCACCATGACTAAGATGATGACCTTAGTATTAATGAGTGTCTTTATGTTCTCGACCTTGAATCTGATAATCACAGTGTGAAAAATGCTACTAGCAGGTGTTACCTCCATATTAACATAAATTCACTTAGTCAATGTCAGCTTGAACGTTCAGCTAGAAAGAGTGAGTGTCCAACAGGGGTGTGATCATCTCACGGTTTATCATGTCACATCACTGTATCAACCACTCCCATTTTGGATCACATTATGTGCAACACTACCATAGGATTAAATTTATTATTTTTATTCTTACAACATTCTTTTTTTCCCCTTGAAGGTTCATCAAGAAGCTGGAACACTCATGGAAAGCACTAGTATATGATGGTGTAAGTTTTATTAATCTCTCAAAAGTAAAAATAAAAGCCTTTGGAATATATGTGAACCTTGTGTAATAGGTGGCTGACAAACCACAGAGTTCTATTCTCATTAGATGGACTAGCAGTGGGCGGCAGGCAGTGTGGTGCAGTGGTTAGGACTTTGGACTTCAAACCTTGAGGTTGTGGGTTCAAATGCCACTACTGACACTGTGTGACCATGAGCAAGTCACGTCACCCACCTGTGCTCCAATTGGAAAAATAAAAGCAATGTAACCAATTGTATCTCAAATGTTGCAAGGGCACCATGCTGTTTATAGTTATGATTTCCGTACTGTGGCATACATTGTTATGAAACATATACCAAGGAATAGCCATACTTCTGTCCTGTTTGGTAAATAGGACCCCAAATATGTGGGAACCAAAAGCTTGATGGATTATATCAGGATAGGAAGTAAGATTTTTATTCCAGCTTGCTCTGTTCTCATTTTTGAGCACAATAATGGACCAGATCATTGTATAAACTAAAACGCATACAGGTATTTGTTTATGACAGTAAATTAATTAGTATGGGTCAAATGAAGAAACTATAAACAATACAACATTTTCATTGTTTGTAACAATTATGCTGTAATTATTCTACACATTGCTCTTTTTCACAGTAAATTTGATTTGATCTTTTAGAAGTGTTTAGTAGTTTATAAATGATGATTTGTGAAAGAGAGAAAAAAGACTAAAGTTAAATGCTTATTTTATTTATCAGGTGTGCAAAATAATTGACATGTAAAATTGAATTGGGGAAAATCTGCATCTTACCCTAGTGAACTCAAAAAATGTATATGAGTAATGAGTTTGAGTATTCTGCTGTTGTTTGTATATTTTGGTTAGCACTGAAAACTGATTTAAGCCAGCTATAGTCAACATATTGTAGATCTGTTTAATTACAGTATACAGATCATAGAAGCATGTTATGTTATCATTAAAATACATATCTAGAAACTTCCAAAAATGAGTTTTGATATCAGCCTGTGAAGGGTTCCATTCCTAAGTATCTCATGCTCTAACAACAATGCTTTATAGAGGACTCAAATTCTGCCTGCTGCTGAATACCTCTGCAAATTTTAGAGATGATTAAGCAACTGGCCTTTTCTTGTTAGTACCATTATTGAAGAAACAGAAATAATAGAATGCACAACCACATTTTGTATATAATTCATTGTTGCTAGGTTATGACAAGGACACTGGACATAAAACATGATCCAAAAACGAATAGCAAGAGGGAACAACAATTTACTGAAAAAAACAAGAGTGCTTGTCTTAGATTGGTTGAGATATACCATGATTATTCATAAAGAGTTCTGGACATACGTTCAATGCACAAATTAGTCAAAAGTGGAACCTTTTGGCTGGCTTGTGCCCAGATATGTCCAAAGAAGAGCTAGTGTGTACTACTGTAAAAATGTTATTCTGTTTGTTAAAAATAGTGGTTGTACTGTCACTCCTTGAAATGGTATGATACTGAGTTCACCAAAAATTCAGCAGTGGATTCCTTGGGTAAAACTACAGTGATCTATCAAACAGCAGCAGCCTTTAGTGTAGCTGTGTCTTGCTGTAAGAGAGGGATGTAAAAATGCTTAAAAAAATTAAATTTGTAGTTTTGGAATAGCCTAACCAAATTTATAGTTAGAAATATTTGTTCGAAACTAACAAATGTTACTGAAATGGAAAATAAATTCTGCAAGAAAGAATTTCTCCATGATCCTGTGAGAAATTGTTTGGTAAGTACAGGAAAAGACGGACCGCAGTTGTATCTGCTGATAGTGGCACAAGCAGTTTTTGATTCCAGTGGTGAAAGTGTTTTTTCAAATTAATGTTTGAATTGTTCGTTCCATTAGGTAAAGTTCTTTAATCAGTAATTTAAAAGGAAATTAAATTGTGTGTCTTGTTCATTAAGAGCTCCTTTATCTGAACCTTTTTCTTTTTGTAAAACATGAGTTATGTGTATGGAGTGTTATTTGATTTTAATAAATTCATCCATCCATCCATTCTCCAACCCGCTGAATCCGAACACAGGGTCACGGGGGTCTGCTGGAGCCAATCCCAGCCAACACAGGGCACAAGGCAGGAACCAATCCCGGGCAGGGTGCCAACCCACCGCAAGACACACACAAACACACCCCCACACCAAGCACACACTAGGGCCAATTTAGAATCTCCAATCCACCTAATCTGCATGTCTTTGGACTGTGGGAGGAAACCGGAGCACCCGGAGGAAACCCACGCAGACACGGGGAGAACATGCAAACTCCACGCAGGGAAGACCCGGGAAGCGAAACCCGGGTCTCCTAACTGCGAGGCAGCAGCGCTACCACTGCACCACTGTGCCACCTAATAAATTCAATCAAATTAAAAAAAGAGCTCCTTTATCTAATATTGGGCATTGTCTTGAAAGTATAAAACCAGTCACTGTGAAAAACATGCCTTAATGCAGAATGTCAAATGGGAGAAATACTTTTTTTACAGCACAGTATATGTCTTGAAGAAACAAGGAAGTATGTTTGTCTGAAACCAGTTGAAACAGTGTACAGTGTAGACAACTGCTATTTAAAAGTAAAAGGAGAACTGTAATTAATATTTTAACCATCTGGACAAGTCTTTTATCTCGTTAGTTCTCAGGGTGGGACGGTGTTTATCATAGTACTGGAGAGTGGTGACCATTCAAGTAAGAATGTACTTTGTACGTGCTCAAATAGTATTACTATTATGACTACTTTTGAAAATCTGGAATGCTTTAACATGAATTTGAATGTGATGCCTTGTGTTTTATCCCCTTAAAGTATTTGGTATAAAGTTTTTAATAGAACAGGTCCCTATGTTTTTCACATCTTTCACAGTGTATGTGTAAATATTTATTTCTCCATATTAAATAAGAAACATGAAGCATTCTTTTCTCTAGTTTCTAAAAAGTGTGCCTTTTCACTTATAGTACAGGGAATTATTCTGAAAAATATTTAACAAAGTGTCCAGTGAATCAGCTCTAAAGTTTGTATTTTATTGTCTTCTTTAGGACTCCGTGTCAGTACATAGACCAAGTTTCTACTCAGACAGATTCTTAAAGTTCATGAGCACCCGCGTTTTCAAGAAGATTCAGCGTAAGTCATGTCTAGTACAGTGACATATTATTAAGCTTGTCTATTGCTCTACTTTTTTTCTTTGGATTGATTAGTCTGCAATTATATAAATCTATCAACAATATATTTTTTCATTAACTTTTTTGAAGTCCAAATTATTCAAAACCCCGTAGAATAAAGTAGAGATCTCATTATTTCATTTTCTATTCATTTGTCTTTGAGAAGATTAAATTCAGAACAGGCCGAGCAAGTATAACAAGACATCCCTATTATTAATAACAGCACCACCTCATCCTGAGTAGTTTACTGAGGCTCCCAGGATAGTTGATAGATTTAATATTTCTTTTGTGGTGAATATCTGTCCTTGGAACATCTCCTAGTACAACTCCAAAATAACCAGTGACCATTCTCATTAGAGTCCCAAGCATCATCATCTTTTTCACCTGCAGAAGGCAAACAACACTTTTTAAAGAGAGGACCATGGCTTCACATTTTGAGATGATGGTTCTTCTTTTTTCCACTTAACACAAGGCAGCAAATCTAGACCAGTTTGCACTGAGGAGACAAAAAGTACCACATTACCAGCAAAAAGCAGAGATACAACCCACATACATTCAAATGAGATTTGGTTAAACCACAGCTACTCTTTGATATTTTCCTTTCTATTAAATCACTGAAAGTAGAGAAAACATGATGGACATTTTTTGATTTCAAATGTCTACATTTCATTGATTCCATTTAACACAGAGATTGTAAATACAACTGTTGATTGTATTTCAAATATATAAAGCAGAGTATTTAAAATATTTAATACTACAGCCGTAAAACCTTATATTCTTAAAGCACTTTACAGAACATTTCCAGAGGTCATATGTTTTCACCAGGTACATAAAGCACATGTAAACATATGCGACAAGCTTTTACAACTCCTTACATACACATCTGTGCTATCACTAATAGTTGATGTAGAGTTTCCCAGCCAGGTCGGAATCTGAATTGCTATTTCTGAATCTTATATTTGAATGTTGATGATGTCTTTTTTGGAAAATGTGGACAGCTATTCTAGTCTGCTAAATAATCATGCAAGTAACCAAGATACAGAAACGATATACATACAGCATATCCTTATATAAAGTGACACAAGATCAGTCATTTGCATTTGGCCCAAATATTCTTGAACCAGATACAGTTAACAGCAGCCTTGTGTCCATGCTTCTCTCAAAAAGATTATCCTTGAGTATTACAGAAATTAAATATCAATTTACCATTACTTAGCAATGTACTGTATATCATTAGCAGTGTAAACCAAAGAAAGGCAGTTCCTGCCACACCTACTAAAATTTGCTAACTATGCTACTTACTTTTTTGTTTTCATTAGGTGTGAAACCTTAACTATATGAAAAAGAACTGATATATTTCTGTTTTAGTTAATACTATTGTCATGGTAACCTTTCATGGGATGAAAGAAGTGGTTTTTGAAGGACAAAACAATTTTAGATGAGCTACTTTGCCTGAATACCATTGCTTCTAAATACGTCAGTGGGTTTTATACTAGGATCACAAATGCACAATTGGAAAATGACAATACATTTCAAAGGCATGTGTGTGGCAGAACTAATGGTAAAGGCGTGATGGTTTTACCCAAAATAACTAAAAGAGGAAATTAAGATATGCCTATTTAACAAGGAGTGTTTGTGAAATTTACATTCTGTACTTTGACCTGAGGATATCAAACTGCTCTTGTGTGTTTTCACAAAAGGTGTTTCTTAAGAACCAGCATGCAGTTCATTAGAACCAAACATAGAATTTTGCGACCATTATCCCATTCCCTAGGTGTCTGACAAGCAGTATAGTATAGGTGTAATTCATAATGCTATGATAGTACAACTGAGATACAAACATGAAGGGACGTCCTCCATCTTATATGAGTAAATACCATTAGAGATATAAGCAAAGATGTAATGATGAATTAAACATTGTAGCAATATTATTCCCTTTTTAATAATCCTAAATATTTTATTGTGTAAAGCTATTAGGAGTTCCCCCTCAAGAAGAGTCCGCAATTCCATCCCAGCGCTGACTTCCTCCTCACAGGAAGTGCTGTCATCCCATACTGAGGACCGTGCAGAAGACAGAACGGAGAGACTTACTGGAACAAGAAGTCTTGCAAGCTTGGAAGGGAAAGGTACACTTAAAAAGTTTTTAGTATCAATGTCTCAGAGAGCTTTGGTTCTGTTATATTCCTTATTCTGCTCTAACTTAGCTATTGGTATGGTTACTAAAGAAGTACACAGTCATATTTGTGTCAGGTAAGTGTAATCAGAAGAAATGCAGATGTTTCCTTTGAAGGTCTTTATATGTGCAGTTACTGTGAACATTCTAAATTTAAAAAAAAATGCATATTTTGAGTTACCCATTTTTTTCCCCCAGACACATTTATACTTTTACTGTCATAGTATTGTAATGTACATGGTATAAAAAAACAGTGTAAAGCTTAAATAGTGTGTAAGTCAACAATAAAATATATGAATGATGTAAAGTTATGACAAACAAATCAGGTGTATTTCATTAAATAAGATACCACAGGCCGCCTCATGGTGTAATGTAATTTAGATTTAATTTTAAAATTATGATAGTTATATCAGAACTGATTTCAAAGAATTTCTGCTAAAAAGCTGATTATATTTACATTTTTAAAAGAAATCAAAAATGCAAAAAAAGACTTGAACACAAAAACAAATAATGCGTTTTGTCAAAAAATAACATCTGAACCTTGTGTTATTGACTGGTTGATCAGCATACCTTAACAGATACAGCAGTTCATTCATATTAGCTAAAATTGCAGATCTCTCTTAAGGATTTTTTTTTTGCTTTGTCCCCCATTTTTGATATATTGAACGTATAAAAACATGAGTACTGAGACCATTTGTATAACAAGTGCCAAGACAATAGCAGTGTAGCGCGCATACACACACAAAATGTAATTATGCCCCAAACAGGGTGTCTTTATTTCAAACCAGCAAGGCTGCAAACATGACACACCTACTGTTCCTTCCTGTTGTTTGGGCCACAGGAAACGCCTACTAAAATAACAAATACAAGCAGGGAACATTGCCGGACTATTCTGCATTATATTTTCTCCATTCATTCCACTCTTAACAGGGATGGTACCTGTGATAATTATTACTTTCTCTCTGTGTCTTTTTCCTCCATGCTGCTCCACTACATAGAGGGTGTTACTCCCACATTGGTTCCTACTTATGCTTTACGTTTTTCAATCTCCACACACTTTACCTCGTTTTCCTTAAGGCTTTCAGAGGAATGTTCATCATCTCTCTCAGTCCAGGCTCTAGCCCTCTATGCCATCCTCTCCCTGCTACATTTGCATATGAATTTTTTCCTATTTCATCACAAAATGATGGCAACTCTTCATAAAGCATACCAAGTTTTCCTTCATTTATTCAACTTGAAAATATTCTAAACTATACTTTAATAGCTGTCAGTCTTTATGATAGCAAACAAAGCATACAGTACTTTGTTTATAATGTGTAAACTTTTTGTTGTTGTTGTTTGGTCATAGTGTTTGGATCACTGCAGCAGCCAGATCTGGTGCCAAATGCTCCATCTCTTTTTGAAGCATCATCCTTAGCTACTACTATCTCATCTACTTCATTGTACACAAATGAACGCTACCTGATGAATGACACCGGAGATGTTGAATGCAGGTACATTTAATCAATTTGTTGTGCTCTTAAAGAAGAATATCAAATCATGTTTCATAAATGTATTTATTTGATAATAGGTTTTTCAGCAATCCTCCAATAGACAGTTTTTTTTCCTTTTGCTAGCATTAGGAAATTTTGCAACAAATATAAATTAGAGAAATTAAACTATTTTCTAGTAAGTAGTAAAGTATAATTACTTTTTCCCTGTTTAAAAAGTAAATTTTTTTCCATGTATTTAAAGTGATGCTTTAATTTTTTTCCATGTATTTAAAGTGTTGCTTTTAACAACTATTGCATGTTCTTGCTAATAGATTAAAGGCCAAGTTGTCGCTAATATGGAAAGTGCCATTTAGCCAAATATTTAATACACATTTGGTGTACAGTAAATATCTTTGTTTATGATTTGGAATGTTTATGGTTGGTTAAAGTTGAAACACATTTACTAATTCCATTGTAAAGTATATACATTTAAGTGTCAAAGACAAGTTTTTTGTCTTTGTAGTTTTTAAATTATTTTTATTTATTTATCCTACAATGTATTGATTTGTCTGTCTTTTACATATTATGTTTCATATCCACAATGTTATTCGTACAGTACCTTTGCGGCAAGATAAAAGTTAGATTCACTTAGGTTAAATGGTCTTGGTGGAGAGACTGAAATTTATTATGCAAAATTTGGCACAATTTTGTATATTAACTAACTAGTTCCCAGGAACAACTTCATCAACAACAAGAGTCTTTAACAAGAATAACTGTAAATCTTGAAACTTTGGTGGTGAGGTGGGCTGGAAATAAGTGGATGTTTCTGTTTTATATTTAAAAACTTGTGCAGTGTTCTGATCCTGTCCATTAAGAAAAGTACCCATGGAATAATACACTGGGCTGCAAAAGCAAGCTAATTTTATCTGAAATGTATACGAAAGCAAGCAAATGATAATGATTACTATTTGAAGCTAATATACTGTATCGCTTTTATTGTTTATACTTAGTCTAAAATTATTCTCTTTATTCCTCTTTTAGTTGAGTGAAGGGCAAGTCACATTAGACAACTTTTCCAGCAATCTTCAGTCATAGCCTTCATTTACATAATCTTAGGGAGTTGGTGGCAGTTGGCAGTGCATTCTCATAAAGGCCAGTCGCATAGTCTGACATACTTTGTGACTCGTACAGACAAAATCAGGAACACGGGTCCATCGAACATCCCAAACAAATGAGAGATTCATCTGCCTGATGTGTCGTGTTTTATGTAGCACGGCAGAATGAAAAAAAAAAAAGTTGCAGATTGTGGTGGAACTTACTGTACCTGTTTGACACTGTTGGTTGTCAGAAAAACAGACAAGCAAGATTGTAATGGAAAGTTGTCACGTAAGCACTAAATTTGATATGCCCAGTGATTTTCAATTGTATAAACTGACGTGGTCCAGCAAAGACATCAGCAACTTTATTTGGTAAGTGTGACATATACCCCACGACTAGAAGTCATGTAGTGTGACATTGGCTTTAGATAAAGGTGTTGCCTTGAAGTTTGATAAATGTCTTGTATTGTGTTTACATTTATAAGCTGATGATTGTTATAGTAATTGCCAGAAGAGCTTTAAAATCTAGACTTTTATTACATATTTTATTCATACTCATTAATATTCAGTTTTGATAATAATAATAAGATGTTTGGTAATGCATATTACACCTTAATAATCATTCTTTCTGGTTTATTCTGGATTCAAAATACTATCAAAACTTAAAGCTGAGCATCAGGAAATTAATGTAATAATTACTCATAATTATCAACATTGAATGATAAAGAAAATTATATCATGGTAACATTTTTGACCATTTCGCCCAACCGTACTTTTATACTGTTGCAGTAACGACGTCACAATCAGCAACTTTTCCAGCTACTTTTTTGTCATATGATAACAACAACCATTATCATCAAATTAAAGGCTCCACAGGAACTCAAAATAATGGTGCCAACTTAAAAAAAAAAATTTGCATAATAACATGAAAAAATAATACCTATGTCAAAATCAAATCAAATAAAACTAATTAAATATTTGAATTGAGAATGAATTAGAACCATAGAATATAAAGAGAAACTATAATGAAATCCAAAAATAAAATGAAATCACAGCATAATATATTATTTTAGCTTTTCTAATTTATATTATATGTTTCTTGATCCAGAATTAAATCAGCATGGTTATAGCATGGATATTGCAAAATCAGTTGCCAAGGTCTGTTGAATTTCCAAAGCTAGAGAACAATAGGTGTTCTGAGACATTCATCTGTTTATGTGTGTAATAGAATATTTTATATGCAAGAATTTTCCATCCATCCATCCATTATCCAACTTGCTATATCCTAACTACAAGGTCACGGGGGTCTGCTGGAGCCAATCCCAGCCAACACAGGGCGCAAGGCAGGAAACAAACCCCGGGCAGGGTGCCAGCCCAACGCAGGGTGCATGCACACACACACTCTAGGGACAATTTAGAATCGCCAGTGCACCTAACCTGCATGTCTTTGGACTGTGAGAGGAAACCGGAGCACCCGGAGGAAACCCATGCAGACACGGGGAGAACATGCAAACTCCACGCAGGGAGGACCCGGGAAGCGAACTCGGGTCTCCTAACTGCGAGGCAGCAGTGCTACCCACTGTGCCACCGTGCCGCCCTGCAAGAATTTTGTCATAGCAGAATACCTCTCAAAGATGACCCAGACTTTGATATTGACAGCAAAAGAAAATGACTGTGAAGTGTAAAACAATGGAGAATCAAAGAGTTGTGGTGCATACTCTTGTAAGGTTTTCTTATGAGTCACCTGAAACTATTCTTTCTTCATCACTGCATCCATTGTTACATAGAAGACATCATTCTTGGAATGGTAGAAATTAAGGAAACATTTTATTACTTGGGATGTAACTTGGATTCATTACTATTACCCTAACCCAAAGCAACTCTCGAAGAACCAGAATCATGATGATTCTCAAGTATAAAAAAAAGGTGAAATCCAGCACTAGTGATATCATATGCACATTTTTTAAGTTGTTGGGGTTGCAGTCCACACTGATTAAATGCTTCAAAAGGCCCCATGACTGGTCATTATTAGACTGGTATAAATCAAGGAAAAGGAGGTAAAAAAAATCGGTGACCCCTTTTGCATCATGACAGTGCCCCACTTACACTGCATGGTTTGCAAAGGCTGCTCTGTGAAACTTAGAAGAAGAATAGATGCCACATCTACCTATTTTCCAAATAACAGTCAAAGCAATGAAAGCACTATATGGCCCTATTTGAATACCACTTGCTCCCCAATCTGAAGAACCACCTCTTTGGCACTGCTGTTCTCCAGTTGACTCTTCCATTCATTGCGATTCATGATCATGTGACTGGAAGAGGCAAGGCTGTTGGTTTTGATGTCACAGAGCTGTATCTGCTCTTAGGTACTTCTGATTTGGTTACTGGACTAATCGTTTTGAGACAACATCCAGGTCTCCCCTGAAAAGACAGAAGAAAACACTTTGAGATATCTTACAGTGTGTATGTGTGTATAAATACATTTAATTCAGTCTTTAGATATTAAAAATATCAGTCTTTTATACATGTAAAAACTTTATTCTGTATAATCCTTATATTTTGATAGTTGCATTCTTAAAATACTTGCAACCTTTCCATTATTATCTGCTGCCACTGGACTGACTGTGAGCTTTCCTTGTAAATGATTTCTACTTTACTGTATACATGTACTAGTCTAGTGAATAAATTCATCATCTATGTGGTTTGCGGTTTGTGGATTCCATTTTCAGAGAAGTAAAGCTATGAGATATTAGGACATTTTCTTATTAGAAGCACTGGTTTCACAGAGGGAATACACAGATTTTGTAGCTAAAGCAAATAGTACAAGTCTGCATACTAATGAAGTGGAAAATTAGTCATTAAAATATCTGTGTGGTGACCATAAAAAAATTACAAATAACAGGACAGCTACTAATGTTTTAAGAAAATATATTTTATATAGAAACTTTCATGATGAACACCATTTTGAAACTTGACAAATTTAACTTTCATATGTGCAGTTGCTTTAAAAGAAGGACTTGTTGATACAGATGGAACATTGGAGGGCAAAGTGACTTGCCCAAGGCCAAACGTGGAGGAATTAGGCTTAAATATGAAACTGTAATCTGGAGCTTTCTAACTCTTAGCCAGTAAACCACTATCTAAGATAACATTAATGTTCATAATTAAATATTTAGATATTTTATGAGGTGTGTAAGGTCATGAGGTGTGTGAGTAGTTGACTGTGAGTTTACCAGAGAAACACACTTCAGCCAATCTTACACCTATGAAGCATTTTTAAAAACAGAGTTTAAAATCAGGCATAATACATGGTGCAAAAGTCATTTTGTAAAATTAGGAAATATATTAAGATGACTTTATGATGAGTTATCTAAGCAAAATATTGAGCAAAGTGTGCACTAACAGAGCACTTCAATACGTTTTTAAAAATGTGCTGGACACTCTTAAATGTCAAGTAGTTGTGAAGTCTCTTAATTTCTCTGAAGTTGTTTAAAAATCTCTTAGAGCTTCATCTGTGTGGTTTTCTATACTTGGCGGTATTGTATTTGGTCTCCAATAAATCAGTTTTTGTATTTTAGTTATATTCATAGATAGTAATTTACATTTTAAGGTAATTTAATGCAGAACAATAAAATCAGTTGAGCAGCACAGGCTCATGAAAAGAGAAAATAAAGTGTCACAGCTCAATGAAGATCTAATTTTTGTCATCTACTGCTTAATACAGTAGGTCTTCATTTACAGTTTAAAAATAAAAAACACTACACAGGTACATGAGGTAACAAAGCTTCCCACTATGTACACCCCTTCTACAAACTGAAAGTTACAAAGCTTAGAAATTAACAAATAAAGAGACAGTAAACAGCCACTCTGTACCCTCTACCTCTACAGAACAAATAAGACTGTTCACCCTTACAGACAGGAATAAGGTACAATATGGCAACCAGTGCAGGCTCTTTGTAAAGTGAGGTTAGAGACACATTACTGGTAACACTTTAGTTTAGGTGCTACAAAAATGCACTGACTACTTATTTCTTCTTATGTAACAAGACCTTAATAAAGGGTTATTTGGTCTTAATAATATTCACAAAACCTGTGCTGTCTGGCATGTTGACATGATGGTAAATTTACTTTTTAAAATGAAGGATTTATAGGTCTTATACTAAATATGTAAAATCATAAGAAATATGACTTGGTTAAGCCACTTCAGGCCACTCCAAAATGAAAGATGAATAAACTAGTGATGTTTTGTAAGTGTTATGAAGACCTAAAGAAGTGCATGGTAAGGTCTTGTTGCATAATATTAAATGAGTTTTATAGATGCATTTTAACAGTACCTAAAGTGTTACCAAATTACTTTCATTGACTTAAAATTAATAAATAGATACATTTTTACCACACTATGCCTGCCTACTTAGTCAATCCTTTCTTCCTGTGGCGATGACATCTTTGCGTGCTCTGATCCAGGTTTCTGACCAGAATATTCAAGTTGTTTACAGACTACTATCAGTTGCCACAAAGCAAGAAACAGACAGTAGTACTGTATCTCCTGTGGTACCATACTCTCCCATGGAAAGTGGCAGTGCAGTTCATCCTCTTAAGAAAACATTCAAAAGGGAGTACAAACCAGAACTACACTGTAACATTTTTCATGGCCTGTGGGACACATGGCATAACCTGCCGTCATTTCTTGACTATGGTGCTTAAACCACCTGTGTTTAGAATGGAAGGTTAAATTGATAAATGAGAGGACACAATGTTCAAAAAAGCAAGGTCAAATAAGTCAGTAAGTACTGTGTGCTTTTTCTTGAATGTGTATTAGAATTAGTTTATTTTTAAAATTATAGATGTATTCAGTTCTAAGTGTTAAAAAGGAATATCTAATAGGAACATTTTATTCTATGTTTGTATCAGTACTTTAATGGCAAAAGAGTGTCATCCATTCAAGCAAGTTCAAAATAAACTAAAAGAGATTTTGTATGTCTTCCTTTTGATTTCTTAGAATATTACTCCATGTTCTTGCAATAATAAAATGCATGAAGGTTAAACTTGAGCAAATTGTGTTCTTTTTGAAAGACGTGGAATAGCTATTGTGCTCTGGATGGCATCAATACAGAAGCAGCCAGAATAAATGTTTGATTAAAAGCAGTGCTGTACTAAATTATAAGTGAAATTTTAAATAGTAGAAGTCGGTCCCCAGCTAACCCTGCCTTCTCATAGGAAAATGGTGTTGTTTTCTTTTAAATTATTTTTGAAGACGCAATGTTTATATCTTATACGAACTGTTTTCTTAAAGGAAGTCAAAAGAAAAAATTTAGCCTTGGCAGTGTAATCGTCAGTTATCCAAGGCCAATATGTTTCATTCAGTATCATTGTTCATTCTACATTTTTTCACATACATTTAAATACATAAGCAGTGATAAGATGTGTGTGCTTATTTGCCAAGTTTCCCAACAGTTGTGGGTGGCTCAGGGCTTTATAACGAAAATGCTAATGATTAGTGACATGGCTAACTCTTCTTATCAAAGGACTCCTGCAAAACAGATGGTAATTTGAAATGTATTTAAAAATATTATGAAGGGACAGTGAACAGGTTTACCCTCCCTCCAAAAACGTTTTGCATTGTATGTTCTGATAAAATGTAAGAGGCCAAACACAGGATACACATCAAAGTTGTCAGACCTGATAAAGAGTACTGAAAAGCTCTATCAATAGGTGAAGTGTCTCTTCAGAATATGAAATTAAAACACCCAGTATTTTCAGGCAATGGGTCCTGAGGAATGTTAAGTGATGTCTTTTGGAATGGGCTTTAGTCTAGGAACAAGTACTGTAGTAGTTTTCTTTTTAGGAATTATGTTGTAGCTGGCAAGGACTGTGTGTCAAAGTTCTGCAACCAAATATGCAGATGTATAACCAGGGCCATGCTAGAGATATACCCTGCTTTAAAGTTAAGAACTTCATAGCAGTGACCTGGAGCTACTGGAATACTCCAGTTTTTAGACTCTTGATATTTATTTGGAGAGAAGGGCTTCATAGAATGAAGTTGTTGTCCAGAAACTCTTTAGGAAAAGTTGCATTGTTAAGGGGCATTGTTACTATCCGTGACAAAACTGTGGAATGATGAACGAAGCTAGTGAGGAATGTAACATGCATCAACCAAAGCCAACATGCATATTGGTTAACACATCTTTATTTCATTTAGTGCCCTTTTATAGAACTTTCTGTTACATAGAGGTAAACAATGTCATAATTGGATCATAATTGAAGAGGAGGGTAAATGTGCACCCTAGAATTTATCATATATAATAAAGAATGATTTAGGCAAGGAATTGAATTAGAAAAACATATTTCATGGACTAAGAATAAAGGTGAGAAAGCTTGTGAAAGCCATGACAAAAAGGTTGATAATTATATTAAATTCTCATGAAGAAGGATAATGTACTAATTTCAAAGAAGCAGAAATGTTTATTGCACATGGTTAGTAAGAGTAGTATGTTAAGATCGAGGACAAATGTGATAGCCAGCTTAATTGCATTGAATTATAGGTGGTTGGCAGGGTCTGGAGATTATTTATTGATTTAGATGTTAACCTTTGAATATCTATGGGTCATTATCAGTTTCCATAATCCAATATATATATAGTCTGCGTGTATGTCACTTGTATAAATTCACATCACTGGATCAGTCTCTACCAAAATTTGCACACCTTCATCATTTGATCAAGAGAAGACTGTAGACTGTGTCTCAACCCAGAATTTTGACTCTGGGGGTACTTTTGGGTTTTTTTTCCCCTTTTTACTTAGAAATGAGTACATTCGAGGGTCAGCTCAAGTTGGACAGTTGGGAGACAAAGTCAAAGAGGCGAGATTGCGTTGGTTTGGATATATGCAGTAGAGAGATGCTGAGTATATTAGGAGAAGGATGTAGAGCTGCCAGGAAAAAGGAAAAGAGGAAGGTTTATGGATGTGGTTAGAGAGAGAACAGGCAGGTGATGGGTGTAACAGAACAAGATGCAGAGGACAGAAAGATATGGAAGAAGATAATCCGTTGTGGCAACCCCTAACGGGAGCAGCCGAAAGAAGAAGACTACACTTTGAACGACACTTCCACATGATGGCAGATGATAATGAAGTCAGACTACCATACAAACTGACCAGAATTTAAAATGAATTACCTATGCAATGTTTGATGCTGCTACTTATATTTTGAAGATTAGGAAAGGTGGAAACACAATCCTAAATATCTAGATATGAAGAATTACAGTAAAGAAAGGCAAAGTTCTTATGCCTTGCAGTGTTTAGACTACTAATTAAAAAAAAGCATATTGGTGTGATGTGGCATATGCATGTAGCATAACAATCAGAATTGTGTAAAATGTTTTATCTATAGCACAAATATAAAAAAATAATAATTTTAATCATCTTTTGTAAGTTAAAGTAGAACTGGAATAGCTTGGTGGAAGAGGTATTGGCATTTCTGCTCCATAGCATGCAGGCCCCATTTTCATTGTGGGCTCTCAGCATGAATGATATTTCTCAGCTAATTGTGAGTGATTGTGTTTTGCAGTGGACTTGTCCACATCTGGTTTTCTCCTCACATCTGCTGCTGGTGGAATAAAGTATGCATTGCCATGACACTGTATGCCAAAGCATTATGTTCTCCACAGAAGTATTTTTCTCAGCAATTGATCTGTTTTTCAAGCACAAAAGTGAACAGTATATATGTCAATAATCAAAGCCAAACTTCAAAACTGTTAACGTCATATCACTTTATATTATTACATGAACTGCCTAGAATACTAAGAGCTCTTGGTTTACATTTTGTTTTATGTGCAGTTCAGTTTTCTGGCTTCCACGAGCTACAGTGCTGTGTAACTGGTGATATCAAAGTGATTTTAAATAGGACGTAAAACTTTTGTTTAATAGCACATACTAGCCATTTAGCTACTGAAATGGCACTTAACATTGTTAAAACTAATTTTTAAAAAGGTGCAGAAGGCTGCTTTTTAAGATCAGATTTTACACTGAAGATTTTAAACTACTGGCTTTCACGCCCTCACTGGTGCTTTGTGTGCAGATACCTGATGAAAATCACAGAAAAAAACTCAAAATATTTTTCATGGAGTTTCAAATATTTTCATTAGGAATATAAATCATTCTTTAAAATTGTGTGTAGTTCCAAATGCAAGTTACAATTTTGGAGTACTGTTGCCTCTCTAATATGCATGCATAAATATAACCAATCTTCTTTGCAAGTTTAAAGACATCTAAATAAGGGGATATATTTGAAAATGTGGCATTTTATTTAGTTCGGGAACTTTTGGAATTGCTTCAATTTGTCATGAAAATAATGTGTTGCTAACTAAGAAATTTCAACCTGTTGATTTGGTCATGAAAACCTGTACATAGTTTTGTTTAATGGATCATGCATCCAGCAGGAAGATTTTAAATATATTTTTTCTTCATTGAACTTTAAATGCATTGGTTATAAAAGTCAGCATGTTTTGATAGTATATTGCACATAAATAAATTGACACCATTTGGTCTTCTCTCTTTTGCTTGCATTTTCCTTTGATTAAAACTGTTAATTTCTCAGATTAACCCTGAGTTATTGTTTTTTTCAGAGATATGCTAGCCTCGAGTTCCACATTTACCCTGGAGGATAGTGCCATCTGCCTAACATCAGAACAGAGCACGCTGGAAATTGATAAGGATGATGGTTCAGTGTATGATGTGTATTTAGTAAGTAGTCACGGCTCTGCATGTTTAAGTGTATAAGATACCTCTTTAATTTGACCTTTTAAATTTAGGAAAGTACACTACTTATCAAACATCTTTATGTAAAATGTTAGTCAGCACTTCTTGCTAATAAAGCATCTATGCTATTCTATAACACAGTTAATGACCTGACTTCATCGCACACTGGGTCTTCAGATCCTTTTGGTCACAAATGCATCTTAATCAGCTGAACATACAAGTTTAAGTGAATGTGGATACATTGTAACAAAGGTCAATATACACATCAGTCAAAAATTCGAAACAAAAAGTTGGCAAAGACATAGTCAAAAGCAAGTCACCATCATACTTACTATTCACCAAATGTCAGATAATAACATGGGGACACTTCTGATCACACTTGTATATTTTTCTTAAGATAACAAAAAATTGAGATTGAAGTCATCATGCATGATAAGAACAATGATATCTGATATACAAAACCATATCAGTAAGAACTTGGAGCCAAGGCAATGTGGGAAGGTATATAAGCAATTGCATATTATAAGAGCCAAGTCACATGCACAGTAGCCACCAATACCTCTTCTCCAGACAAACAGATCCCTCTATTCTCATTCCAGTCCAACAACACAGAAACAGCTGTCAAAGCCACAGCTCCCCTAGTGCTTATGCTGCCCACACTGAGCATCTGCAGATCTGCAGGTAAAGACAATATCCACATCCATATATTTGGAACCTGTGTTGATTATCCAGTGAATGTCTCCTACATGCTATAGTCCCAACCTGATTTAAGACAACCAACACCGCACCACTGTGAAATAAATCAAATGAATGAATGACTACTGACACGTTGTACTCTTCTCAGTCATTTTATGTGCTTTGAGCTCCCAGTTATGTCACATATTTAGTCCAGTACATTTGAATCATTAAACTCATTTCATTTGGGATGCCACACAACAGATCCTTGGAGGACATGTTTTCCACAGGCTTATAATGTATACTATATAACACATCTTGACAAAACAAGCACTTTAAATGAAAATACTGTTAATTAAAACTCTACATACAGTACCATAATGTCCTTCAAGTTAGTTTGTATGACCGTTGGACTAAATACCATATTCTTAGCCATTTTCTAGGTTCTCCAAACTGGAAGTCATCAGGTTTTCAGACCTAGTGAATGAACATCTAATAGTCTGACTCTGATTGCCTGAACATTCCATTATTGTCTGCTATCCATTATTCCTTATAGTTGTTACTAAGCATGACACAAACTTCATAATCTGGTGCTGAAAGAAACCATTATCCACCCATCCCAGACCTCAGATACTACAGGAACAAAATTGCCATCCAGAAAGCAATATCATATCTTTCAATGACATTAATGTGTGTTTGTTACTTGCTCTTTTTGGTAAATTTTGTATTATTTACCTCACTATACTAATTATTATACTTTTAGCCAGGGGGCAATATTACCGTGCCATATTAGGGAGTTCTGGGTACATGCCCAGGGGCCCACGATGGCAAGAGGCCTTTTCACCAAACCTCCCACCTGCTCGAAGTATCTGCAAGTTGAAATGAGCAAGGGGGACCATAAAATGTCATGCGTCAAAATGTAAACTGAGGAATACCACTCTGCATTTTAAACGTAGGAACATCTCTCTGCTAAGGAGCTAAGTCAGGGTCTGTGGGAATCTTTATCTTGTGTGGACTTTTGCGTATATATTGCTAATGATTGTCATTTTTAATTTTATTTATGGTAGAAAGAAACTATCAATCAGCTTTAAAATAACATTTTTGTTCAGTCAGGCATAGATGACTCTAGTTACTTTTGGCAGAATTTTTTTTAAAGATTCTAGCAGTGATGTAGATCTACAGACGGTCTATTACCTTGAACTGACTGTTGCTCATAAATTCCTCTGAGGGTCAGAACTTTGGAGTAGAAAGACAGATATGTGAATCCTCTGAACTTTCTTAAAACCGGGTATCATAATACTTTAGGATTAGTCCTGGTGTGCTTAAATGAAGAACATGTTCTTGACAGCTCTGAGGCATAATGTAAATAAATTGAACTGTACACTCTCTATAAATACTCCTATTTGCAGAGATTTGTGGTATTCATTTATGGTTAGCGATATATGGATAGTTATGTCTTTTTTCCCCATTTCATTGGCCAAAAAACACTCTGGGTTTTATGTTGTGAACCTTTTTAGATTTTAGCTAATCACTCACAGCATCTGGCAATGGTTTTGGTGCAACACAATGTTATATACTTGCCTTAGAATCATTAATTATCAGACAGAATATTTAAAGCTAGCTTCAGCCATGACTCAGTGTTTAATTATCAACTTCTGTGTTTTCCAGAGCATCTATAACTTTTTGATTCTTTCTCATTCCCAAATTTCTTATGGATTTGACTAAGACTTTTGGTTAGTATTTTGTACCCTGTTAGGATGATGTTTCGGTATGAACTTGGATCTGTATGACCATGTCTTGACATTTTCCTGAGTGGACTGTCTCCCATTTATGATCCTCATTAAATAACATGTCTTTCTTGGCAATCTTGTAATTGTCTTATTGAAGGAGAAATGCAAGTTTCAGGGGTAAAGATACCTGATAAGGTGTATTTATTTTCTTTCTTTTTTTTAATTTAATTTTCTGTTTAGTTAAAACTTAATGTTATGGTAGTTTCCTCTACTATAAAGTACACCAAGCACCTGATGCCTGAACAATGCATACTACTACTTCAAAGAAAATGGACATGAATTTAAATGCTATACAAAAGCTACATTAATAAGTGGAAGAATATATGTGTTTACAGTTATGCTTGTGTATTTGTTTTATTAAGAAGGAGGAGTATATTCATTTATATTAAAAGGTTGGTCAACAAGTGAGGGGGAGAGACAGAAGCTTCACAAACATGAGTTGAATTCCTTGAGTACTTGCAGTACTCTCTACAAAGGGTTGGCACAATCTACCCATGTTTGCATTGGTTTTTGCTTGGTACTACAGTTTTTCTCCGTTATCCCACAAATGTCTGTCTAGATTGTATAAACAGTGACTCTAAACTGGCTAGACTGGGAGTGCAGCTAGATGACAAATTGGACTGGACTGCCAATACTGATGCTCTGTGTAAGAAAGGTCAGAGCCGACTATACTTTCTTAGAAGGTTGGCGTTCTTCAACATCTGCAGTAAGATGCTGCAGGTGTTCTACCAGATGGTTGTGGCGAGTGCCCTCTTCTACGTGGTGGTGTGCTGGGGAGGCAGCATAAAGATGAAAGATGCCTCACGCCTGGACAAACTTGTTAATAAGGCAGGCTCTATTGTAGGAGTAAAGTTGGACAGTTTAACATCTGTGGCAGAGTGATGGGCATTAAGCAAACTCCTGTCAATCATGAATAATCCACTGCATCCACTGAACAGTGTCATCTCCAGGCAGAGGAGTAGCTTCAGTGACAGACTTTTGTCACTGTCCTGCTCCACTGACAGGCTGAGGAGATCGTTCCTCCCCCACACTATGCAACTCTTCAATTCCACCCGGGGGAGTAAATGCTAACATTACTCAAAGTTATTGTCTGCTTTTACATAACATTTTTATTTCTATTTAATTTAATATTGTTTTTTGTATCAGTATACTGCTGCTGGATTATATGAATTTCCCCTTGGGATTAATAAAGTATCTCTCTATTTATCTATCTGTCTATCTATCCATCCATCCAAAATGTATTTGTGTGTCCAGCAATGGAGCAGTCATTCCATCCACGTCCTGTCTTGCAGCCGTAAGCCCAGGATATGCAAGTTAGTAAATAGATGACTAGATGGCCAGTACTATATTTAGAATAGCACTTTCTCTTGCCAAAGTTTACAGAAAGTCAGCAGATGGAGTTGTTGTAAACTTGTCCTTTTTGAAATGAGCAGGCGTGGCAGTCACACCTTGTTTAACAGGTAGTGCTTTGACGCAGAATGTCTTTGAGTTCATCACTAAACTGCATTCTTCATGTGGCTCTTTGCTCTTTTTGTTTGTGTACTGGAAGGATAATTGCTTTCAATATACAGTACATCTGGGATTAATCCGTTTCATGCAGCATTGAATTACAGAGGTGTAAATAAGTATGTTTTGTCTTTTTTCACATCAGTTTATATACAGATGTTTTCTTCCTTTCTTTTCAACTTTCTTTTTGTCAAAGCTGTATGCATATTTTTCACTCATTCCAAGAGTGTTCTGATAATTAAAATTTTTAAACATCAAGTCTGACTAGATATGTTTCCACACCTTAGGTGTGACTAAGCCTGTGAGACAACATTACGTGAATAAATAAATTGCTTGTAAGACAGATTGCTTTTAATATGCCTATTTCTTGAGATTTAATAATATGCCATTTATATGTGTGTGTGTTGCTGTCTTTTTACACACATTCCCTGTGTCTGTGTGTATTTCCTCCAAGTGCTCCATTTTCTCTCTCACATCTCAAGGCAAGTGAGGTTAATTAGCAACCCTAGACTGGTCCATTGCAGGTGAGTGTGTAAGTGAATGTAACAGATTGTTGTCCCCTCCATGGCTGACTTCAAAATGTTCCTCAATGTTATTCACGTAGTTAGGGGAAAGTTTAAAACAGGTAATTAATGCGCTTTGTAATGGATTCTTTTATTAAAATATATAGTTGTAGGTTGAGTGTTGGAGGGTGGGGTTGGGAGGGGTGTTGGTCGTAAAGTTTTATCTTTTATGAGGATGTTCTTCTTAAGTTTGCATATGCTGGGTTTATGTCCAAATGTTTGTTAATGGGGTTTTCGTTTGATAGCCAAGATTCAGCCAGCTCTCTGGCACTTTTAGTACTAAACGCAGTCTATAGCATTCCATGCAGTT
Organism: Polypterus bichir lapradei; assembly: GCA_026402145.1. Classification (NCBI taxonomy): domain Eukaryota; kingdom Metazoa; phylum Chordata; class Cladistia; order Polypteriformes; family Polypteridae; genus Polypterus; species Polypterus bichir. The sequence goes on from JANRMT010062822.1 coordinate 4,101,169, forward strand.
CTTGCCCAGCGTTATACATAGGACAAACATCAAAAAGAATCGCAACATATATAAAGGAGCATCGCAGCGCCGTCAGAAGGAAGGACTCATGATCACTGATTTATACGCATACAAAATCAACCGGACATACATTTAACTGGGGGACAATGTACAAGTAAGATTTAAGGCCAGTACTAAAAGTGCCAGAGA
>JANRMT010062822.1:4106357-4165112 GCA_026402145.1 Polypterus bichir lapradei
ATATAAACACTTACACATGTGAGCAAACTAAATAAAAACTACTTTTGTGTAAAGAGTCAGGAATGAAGAGCCGGGGGATATATTTTAGGAAGACTGGACTAAATGGAAACTGCATTGTTTTTGACTGTCGAGCATCTAAACCTATTTACTTAATTTCTGGACACTGAAGGCCTAGTGACTATTCCAGCAGCACGGAACACAAGGCAAGAGGCATCTGGGGATGGGGTGCTAGTTCATCACAGTACACAGTCACTCCTCTGGAGCTGTGAGACTGCAGTGATAACTACTGTGTTACCCACAATCGCCTAAGTAAACATTTCAATTACATTTTGACCAATTATGTGTTAGATTTGCTTACTGTATCTTACTAAACATGCATTATTGGAACTAAAAGTGAATCAAAGCCAATCCTGGCATCTATAGGAAGTAATAAACAAGTTAGAAAATGTACACATGGCTTACCATTAAAGTGCGTTCAGAGACATAATTGGAAAGTTGGAGCATTTTACATTTTTATTTGCTTCAGATAATCATTTATCACAATCTTTTATTTTTTTATTTTTGTAACAGTGAGTCATATTCAGAAATAACAGTCACAATAAAATGCAATTACATGTGCTGGTAAACTACATTAAAACATGCTTTTTAACAGTACTCAACAATAACATGCAGTTTAAATCATAACCTATATGGGCTTGTGGTGGCCAGTTCAATTGATATAAAATGGTATTGATGGAAGTCTTACTGTTGTGGTTATGAGGGGTCTGTGACTAATTTTAGTTCAAATCTCTTATTATTTTTGAAAGACATACCCAAAGGTGAGTTAAATTTGATTAAGTCGCAAAGGCAAATTGTTTGTTTGTTTGCTGTTGAAATTATAATCTCAGAAAAGCAGCTAATGCAGCCGTGAGATTGTTTTTAGTGTAACATATTGTAAATACTGAGTTCATATTTGTTTGTTTTATGCTTATAGAGCAATGCTTACATAGTTTCATTCCTCTTACATTCATTTCTAAATAAGTGAAATTTGTTGACTTTTTAATTTTAAGAAAATATTCAGGTAGCAGAAGAAATGAACTGGTGTACAAGTGCTTGTCCCTCTGTGTTAGACTAACTTGTATTGGGGATCTCTTTGCCACCTGGAGCAGCTATTGGAAGAGTAAAAAATGTAAACATTGAAGTAACCTCTCTCAAAGGAAACTAATCTGTAACTGAAGTCATACAGAATGTTTCTCAGTTTTAAGATACACATTCAACTATTTGATAATGCTTTTTAATGAAAAACTTTGTAATTAAAAAAATGTACAGTGTGCTGTATTCAAGTTATCTGAATGAAAACTGGACATTCTTGACAAATTTCCTTGAAGAATAAGTGTGATAACTAAAAATACATATATAGTAAACAGCAAAAATTGTGTATTCAGCAGTTACAGTGTAAAGGTAGGCTTGGTGCTTTCTGTGTGGCAGTAATAAATAGCCAGAGATTCTTTATGTAAAGAAATTTATAAGAAAGCTAATCTCTGATCTCTAAAATAATTCTTCATGTGTCCTCTGTAAATGTCAGCTCTGTATGTCTTGACACTCATTACAGTCTTTGTGTTTTGTCTTTGGCTTTTAAAGTGTAATGTTCACTTAATTTTATATTTAATTGTATTTTCTAATGATTCAGTTTTATGTTTATGTTAACAAAGTGCTCCACAGTATACCACTGTTTTTTTTTTTTTTTTTGTTGTATTAGGAATTTGTTTGTTTTCACATACCCCTTGGGGTCAGAGCGCAGGGTCAGCCACTGTACAGCACCCCTGGAGCAATTGCAGGTTAAGGGCCGTGCTCAAGGGCCCAGCAGAGTAGGATCTCCTTTTGGCAGTAATGAGGATTTGAACCAGCAACTTTCCAAATACCAGTGCAGATCCTTAGCCGCAGAGCAACCACTCTGTCTTAATCCTCACCCATATCACTATCTTGCCTTGTGCTTTATACTTGACAGAACAGGATTTTCCACTTATGACAGCTGCCAAACAAAAATAAGTAAAATATAATGTGTGTGGATTAACTATAGTTATAGCATAATAGGGTTGAAGGTGAAACTAGAATTTATCATTAGTTGAAGGACTATTCATAGCATGAGAAGAATTTTTAAATAAGATGTACTGTACATCACATCCATTGCACTACCGTCAAAAGAAATCGAATTTGCCATATTTGGGAACATATATATGTGTGTGTGTATGTGTATATATATACTATATGTGTGTACTTTATAATTAGCTGACACCTTTATCCAACTTACAAAATCAGAGATTGTTACAACCATTTACAAGTATTGCACAGAGTTCAAGGACAGGCAGATAAAGTGATGTTTTAGGGTCACAGAGAGAGGAAAAGGTGAAAAATGAACCGGCATCCATCCATCCATCCTCTTCCGCTTATCCGAGGTTGGGTCGCGGGGGTAGCAGCTTGAGCAGAGATGCCCAGACTTCCCTCTCTCCGGCCACTTCTTCTAGCTCTTCCTGGAGAATCCCAAGGCGTTCCCAGGCCAGCCGGGAGACATAGTCCCTCCAGCGTGTCCTGGGTCTTCCCCGGGGCCTCCTCCCAGTTGGACGTGCCCGGAACACCTCACCAGGGAGGCGTCCAGGAGGCATCCTGATCAGATGCCCGAGCCACCTCATCTGACTCCTCTCGATGCGGAGGAGCAGCGGCTCTACTCTGAGCACCTCGCGGATGACTGAGCTTCTCACCCTATCTTTAAGGGAAAGCCCAGACACCCTGCGGAGGAAACTCATTTCAGCTGCTTGTATTCGCGATCTCGTTCTTTCGGTCACTACCCATAGCTCATGACCATAGGTGAGGGAAGGAACATAGATCGACTGGTAAACTGAGAGCTTTGCCTTACGGCTCCGCTCCTTTTTCACCACGACAGACCGATGTAGAGCCCGCATTACTGCGAACACTGCACCGATCCACCTGTCGATCTCACGCTCTATTCTTCCCTCACTCGTGAACAAGACCCCGAGATACTTGAACTCCTCCACTTGGGGCAGGATCTCGCTTCCAACCCTGAGAGGGCACTCCACCCTTTTCTGGGTGAGGACCATGGTCTCGGATTTGGAGGTGCTGATTCCCATCCCTGCCACTTCACACTCAGCTGCGAACCGATTCAGAGAGAGCTGAAGATCACGGCCTGATGAAGCAAACAGGACAACATCATCTGCAAAAAGCAGTGACCTAATCCTGAGTCCACCAAACTGGACCCCCTCAACACCCTGGCTGCGCCTAGAAATTCTGTCCATAAAAGTTATGCACAGAATCGGTGACAAAGGGCAGCCCTGGCGGAGTCCAACTCTCACTGGAAACGGGTTCAACCTATTGCCGGCAATGCGGACCAAGCTCTGACACTGGTTGTACAGGGACCGAACAGCCCTTATCAGGGGGTCCGGCACCCCATACTCTTGGAGTACCCCCCCACAGGATTCCCCGAGGGATACGGTTGAACGCCTTTTCCAAGTCCACAAAACACATGTAGACTGGTTGGGCAAACTCCCATGCACCCTCCAGGACTCTACTAAGGGTGTAGAGCTGATCCACTGTTCTGCAACTAGGACGAAAACCACACTGTTCCTCCTGAATCCGAGGTTCGACTATCCGACGGACCCTCCTCTCCAGAACCCCCGAATAGACTTTTCCAGGGAGGCTGAGGAGTGTGATCCCTCTGTAGTTGGAACACACCCTCCGGTCCCCCTTCTTAAAGAGGGGGACCACCAACCTGGTCAGCCAATCCAGAGGCATTGTCCCTGATGTCCATGCGATGTTGCAGAGACGTGTCAACCAAGACAGTCCTACAACATCCAGAGCCTTGAGGAACTCTGGGCGTATCTCTTCCACCTCCGGGGCCCTGCCACCAAGGAGTTTTTTGACCACCTCGGTGACCTCAGTCCCAGAGATGGGGGAGCCCAATTCCGAGTCCCCAGGCTCTGCTTCCTCATTGGAAGGAATGTTAGTGGGATTGAGGAGGTCTTCGAAGTACTCCCCCCACCGACCCACAACATCTCGAGTCGAGGTCAGCAGCGCACCATCCCCACCATATACAGTGTTGACACTGCACTGCTTCCCCCTCCTGAGTCGCCAGACAGTGGACCAGAGTCTCCTTGAAGCCGTCCGAAAGTCATTCTCCATGGCCTCCCCAAACTCCTCCCATGCCCGAGTTTTTGCCTCAGCAACCACCAAAGCCACATTCCACTTGGCCTGCCGGTACCTATTAGCTGCCTCCAGAGTCCCACAGGACAAAAGGTTCTGGTAGGACTCCTTCTTCAGTTTGACGGCATACGTCACCGCCGGTGTCCACCAACGGGTTCGGGGATTGCTGCCACGACAGGCACAGACCACCTTACGGCCACAGCTCCGGTCAGCCGCCTCAACAATAGGGGCACAGAACATGGCCCATTCGGACTCGATGTCCCCCACCTCCCTCTGGACGTGGTCGAAGTTCTGCAGGAGGTGGGAGTTGAAGCTACTTCTGACAGAGGACTCAGCAGACTCTAACAACGCGTTTGGGCCTACCAAATATATAAAAAATTTGGACGGCGTTTTCCCTTGCCCGGACACTGGTCACTGGGGCCCCCCTCTGGAGCCAGGCCTGGAGGTAGGGCTCGATGGCGAGCACCTGGTGGACGGGCCTGCATCCATGGGGCATGGCCGGGCACAGCCCGAAGAGGCAACATGGGTCCCCCTTCCCATGGGCTCACCACCTATGGGAGGAGCCAAGAAGGTCAGGTGCAGTGTGAGTTGGGTGGTGGCCGAAGGCGGGGACCTTGGCGGTCCGAAGCTGGCTCTTGGGACGTGGAATGTCACCTCTCTGAAGAGGAAGGAGCCTGAGCCAGATGCCGCGAGGTTGAGAGGTTCCAGCTAGATATAGTCAGGCTCACCTCGACGCACAGCTTGGACTCTGGAACCAATCTCCTTGAGAGGGGCTGGACTCTGTACCACTCTGATGTTGCCCCCGGTGAGAGGTGCCAAGCGGGTGTGGGCATACTTATTGCCCCACGACTTGGAGCCTGTACATTGGGGTTTACCCCGGTGGACAAGATGGTAGCCTCCCTCTGCCTTCGGGTGGGGGGATGGGTCCTAAATGTTGTTTGTGTGTATGGGCCGAACAGCAGTTTGGAGTACCCACCCTTTTAGGAGTCCCTGGAGGGGGTGCTAGAGGGCATACCTTCTGGTGACTCCCTCGTACTGCTGGGAGACTTCAATGCTCACGTGGGCAATGACAGTGAGACCTGGAAGGGCGTGATTGGGAGGAATGGCCCCCCTGATCTGAACCCGAGTGGTGTTTTGTTATTGGACTTCTGTGCTCATCACAGATTGTCCATAACGAACACCATGTTCAAGCATAGGAGTGTTCATATGTGCACTTGGCACCAGGACACCCTAGGCCTCAGTTCAATGATCGACTTTGTGGTCGTGTCGTCGGACCTGCAGCCACATGTCTTGGACACTCGGGTGAAGAGAGGGGCAGAGCTGTCAACTGATCACCACCTGGTGGTAGGTTGGATTCGATGGTGAGGGAGGATGAACCAGCAGCTTTTGGGTTTCATTTACAGTGCCTTAAATACTAGAGCATACTGTCCTTACTTTATTTTTCTTTGCCCATATTGAAAAGTTAAATCAATCAAGGTAGCAAGTGTGAACATTTTTTTTTTAATAATTTGGGAGTTGTCTCTATGATATAAGTGGCTGTGTGTATTCTGCTGTGAAATTATACTTTTCAAATGACAATACAAATTACTGCTAAAGAGATATAGAAGATACCCAAAAGTGTGAGTTTGTTCCTGTTCCTGCCCACGTCACTTCTTTCATTTTTCTCCTGCAGCACATTAAGTAACTGATAGGAACATACAGGAACATTTATTGCTGTACACCATTGTCTCCACCCCATTTAATTTATTATTAAATTACTTTAGCCTTATACTTCCTTATGAATAAACCATCTACCAAAGAGCTTTTTATGTTCTTCTTATAACATCAACACTTCAATACAAAAATTTGCCTTTATGCGTTTCGGAGAGGGCATGCATATTGTATGTAGAACATGTTAAAACAGAAATAAAATTTTCAAGAAATATTTTTATATATTCATTCATCCATCCATCTTCTGAAACTTTATAAATAGGGGAAGGCAGCAGCAAAACTTTGATGGGACAGTATTACATCCAAGGATCATTAATACACACAACAACATCTATCGATAAAAATCAGTATTTTACAATCTATTAAATTAGGTTACCATATTTCATACAAAAAATATGTTTATACTAAATTTTTTTAGCTGACATTTTATGTACAGTACATGTCTGTGGGTAACAGAATCAAATTGATTAAACTGTATGTTTAACTTCAAAATAATCCATAATGTTTGATGTATTTCCACATTTTAAATTTAGTGTAATGAGTGTGAAGATGGAGGTAAGAATTCTGGCGTACTTTTATGCAAACTTATTCATGTGCATACTTGTCACTGTTGATCGCTTATGGTGATATTAATTCAAACTAGACCATCTGTCTGCATGCAACATTTCATTTTGTTAAGAGTTTACATACCAAATACAGTACTTGATGACATTTACTACAAACAGGAGATGTCACATATAAAGTATGTTTTATATTGAAATATCATAATAAGTCTAGAATACAGCTGTTTATAGTAAGATCACTTTTGGGAGAGAAAAAATGATGAGTGACTTTTTTCACTTGTTCCTAAGGTGATAAATTTGTTGGTAGTTTCTGTGTCATTTTGCTTTTTTGACCATTTATACTGCTTAATTTCATTGGTGAATTATTTTGCAGCTCTTGTGATAGACCATAACATGTGTGGCTGTATATTTTATACAGTTATTGCAGTTTGGTTTTGCTCTACTTTCGATGGTTACTCACGAGGCGCAGTAACGAGGACACATTAGGCAGCATCCATTGTGCTGATTGATCTGTGGGCAGCAGGACTGAGGGCTGGGTGAGGGCGCTGTGAGGTGGATATACTCTCGTCAGCTGAATACTGGAGCAGGCAAAAGGAGGAGAGGCCAAGGGAGCTGATTAAAGGAGGATGGTTCCAACGTAGCAACATCTTTGGTAGAGCAAAGCACTCTGGAAGCTGCAGTGTCCTGAGGAGGTGGCAGACCAGGATATGATGGGCTGCCTCAGAGGGAGCTTCCCTTGTCCCGACGAGGACAGGAAAGAGTGAGGACGGCACGAACATGGCTTTACCTCAGTAGTTTGGATTTAGGATTTTTATGTATTTATTGGATTATGTATTTGCACCCCAAAAAACACTGATAGTTTTATGGCACAATTTTATAGATTTATTTATTTTGAATGTGCACTGTTTGAACATTTTTGAGCATGTTAATTCTTGATGTTTACAATAAACGCTGCTATTCTTTTGACAAAAAAAGTTTTTAACTTGTTCACTCCCTTGCAACTGGTCCATCCTCATTTGACTGTTGATGGGCCATCGCCAAGAACAAAACATTTGAACAACACTAAGCTTGACGTTTTTCTCTTTTTAAAGCAAACAGCTTTTGAGGAACAAAAAGGAAATTTGTGTTCATCAGAGCAAGAGTCTGTAGTTCAGTTAGCCCCAGGAACAGTCAGGCACACTCCTCTCAGTTTGCACATTTCTGAGTTTTCTCAGGTGTCTCCGGGTGGTTTAGGCTGGATGGTAATGCCAAGTTCAGTAAGATGCCTCTCAGATGTTAGATTTAACTGTTAACAGCAAGGTATGGTAGCTGCTTTTTTGTATCAGATTATTCAAAAATTGTTTAAAAGTCAGGTAGACGGCAGTAATTACAATATTTGGCCTTTTTCTCATAACTTATTTATATAAACCAGAGCATTCTGGCAAAACGACTTATATAAAAAAATGTGTCTGACCATTGTTTTTTGTCAGTTTCCCCTACAGTCTTCTCTGCTTTTGAAGTTTGTACATGACCTTCAGGTACAGCTTCAACGTCAAGCTTCATCATTTCATATTGTATTCAACTTGAAGTAAAATGTTTTTTACGATAAACAGTTGTATGTATGTGCATACAGTATATGTAAGCTAAATGTTATTATAAGCATAAGAAAACAGGCCTGTAAAGCTATTTTAAGTACAAATCATAGTAACATATAAATTGCTAATTTAGTTTACTGCGTGCTGCACCTCCAGTGTCTCATGGACATGTATTTTAATCTGACTATCGGCTCTACACTGGCCCTGAGTGTGTGCACGCCCAGTGGTGTCCAAGATCAATTTCTGCCTTGTGTCTTATGCAGTATTAAAGCAAGGTGGCTCTAAAAATAAATGAATAATATGTTTAACAAAGAAAATAAATATGCCTGTTTGGTATTGACTTTGCACTTTCTACTAGGGTTAAGTTTGGTTGCACTCGGGGGGTGCAGTTTCCTCGCACGGTCCTGAACTACACTGTTGGCGTGAAGCGCCTTGTCACGGTGCGAGATGGTGTTCCCAGTTATTCATTTGTGTACCTTGCAGTGAAGCAGTGTCTTGCCTTGGGTTGGTTTGTACCTTGAATCTCCTTTGCTTCCAGCAGTACTGAACTTGTCTGAACGTAAACCGGTGTGTGTTTGGTTATTTAGTGACTGGTCTCAGGTGAGTGTGAGTACGTGTGTAAGTGGAACCAGCAATGAACTGGCAAACTATCCAGGCTGGCTTTATCCTAGGCTCCCACAACCCTGAACTACAGTATATGCCTTTGAGGATGTTAGGTGTTAGGTTAGAAAACTGGTGCAAGGAAGAACAGATTTTTTTATTGATCATTTTGATTCACAGATGAAATGTACAAACACTGGCATTAAGATTATATTAACTAAACTGGCTGCAACCAGTCAACCAGAATGTGGAGGCTCCTTTGCTTACAACCATTTTTGATTCTTGGCATGGTGATCTCTAGATGACTACAGTACAGTACGTCTTTGTTTAAATAGCTGAATGTTCGCAAAACAGAGTGGCAGCCGTGAGGTTTGTAGTGGTGTGGTTGTGGGCTAAGTTTCTGATCCAGAGGCTTAACTTTAAAGCTGCCATTGCAAAATTATAATATGTTACAAAGTGGCTAATAATTTGACACACTTGCATTTGTTCTGAACTATAAGTGTAATCACAAAAATGCCAAGATAAAGTCATATCATAATTAAAAAGGTTAACTTTGAACTGTTCTTTTTTTCTTCCAGTAAAGTAAAATATCTGTCAGACCTGACGAAGATTAGAGTTTGGTGTCTACGATGGACAAATGAGCACTCCCAAGGTGAAAGCAAGCCCTTCTGCCAGCAGCCGTAGCCCTCAGTCTGTGACATTCCTGGCTGTCTGCTGGTCATTTGCTTCAAAGCTGCTAACTCTGTGCACTTAAATCAACAACTGCTCTGTCATGATGGACTTTGAAGAGGCCGAAAGTGAGTGAGATGCTCAACAGTTTCCACTTCCACTTGCTCACATTTGCATGTCTGAACGTTGTTTGGTATGCAGTCTAGACCCATTGATGTCACTTGGCTTCCTGACATTCAAGCATGCCAAATTACACATGAGAGTTGGGATCTTTGAATCAATCGTTTTTACAAGTATATCATTGACTGATCATTTTTTTAATGATTAAGATGTTCCTTTATATAAAACCAAGTCATGTTGCCAAAATTAGAAGTGTATTTATATAATAATGATGTTTACAATGTTTCACACATGCTGGAGAGCCAAGACTTCAAGGAATTCCTGGATGAAGAGGATCTGCAATGCTCAGAGGAGTTGATAATTTAACGCTCAGGCCAACTGCAAAATCGCAGCAACCAAAATCTTTGCCCTTCATTTTCTTAGCCTCGCACTTATCATGATGCGGAGTACCACGCAGGACTTTGCCTGCTTCCCTTTTATAACTTATATGGCAATGGGGTCTTGTGAGTGGCCTCCTTTCAGTTCTTCTCTTTATACATTATATGGTTTATATTATGGTACCACATTACTGGCTTGCTCACGGGCACAGCAGTTTGTCCTTCTGGTATCGGGTGCCATCTCTGCAGGGTTTGCTTGTAATCTGTCAGCTTTAACCATGGTATGTCTTGAGATTTCTCTTCCACACAAAAGATGAACCGTCATTATAAAATGTCAACTGACTGTGTGAAAATAGATGTGCTGACTTGATGGAATGTACATACTGCATCAAAGTAGTGAAATGGCAGCAGAAATGAAACAAACGATATTAGTGAATACACACTAAAAGTCGGTTTGATTGCCAGCCTTGGCACTTTCTGTGTGAAGGTGGCACGTTCTTCCCTGTATCCAGGTGGGTATTCTTCAGGTTCTCCAAAATACTCCCACATCCCAAAGATGTGCATTTTAGGTGAACTGGCTTGCCATGAATGACACTGTGATTGACTGTCTCCTGATGTGGCAAATGTCTTGCCTCCCACTTTTCTTTACTGAAAAAAAGCTGCTTGATAAAATGGATGCAGCAAGGCCAGAAATATTATTTTGGAGAAATTGGGTGAGTAGGATTGACAAGCTTATTGGGCTTAATGGTCTGTTCTCATCAAAATTATGTTAATGCTCTAATAATGCGTTGACTGTGACTCTTATTTAAAATGTTGTGACTTAATTACTAGATAAAGTAATCTTCAAAGCACTCCATGTATTAAGTCACTAACAATTAACAGATGAATTAGTGGAGATCTCCTCAGTACCCACACCAGTTCCAAGGACTCAGCGTTATCTAAAATTATAACATAAATGAGGCCTCCCTGGCATCATTCCAGATCAGGTAGCAAGAGAAAAAACATCCTGTAATTTTACACCATTTCTAAACTAATATTATTTGGATGCTGTGTATTTGCTAATATATTTTGTATACATTGCTAATAACGTACTCTATTTTTGTCACTTTGAATCTTTCTACTTTTCTGCTGTTTGCTGATAGAAGAACAAGTTGGCACCATGTCAGACGGGCGTGTACCGTTTGGCTTCACTGTGATGGTAAGCTGTGCAGCGTCATAATGTTTCAGCTCATTTCAGTTGAAATGGCTCTCCAGGCAGTGGGTGAGGCCACATACGGCCAACACAGACCTCTTTGCCAAAGGCTGCCAGTGTGAAATGATTGTTTTAAGGTTACGGCGAGAGCTGTTTCTAAATCAGAACGCCAAACTTCTTTTAGCTGTGAAAAGCTGCTGATGTTTATTCTGTAAATACAAAGCAATGTGCACAGAACGCATATGACACGTCATTCACAACAGGCAGAGAAGGATGAAAACGCACACTGAATGTATATGGAACCTCCAAACAGATCTTGTATCCATTTGTAAATAAGTTGTTTTAATTTATTCTTCTCCGGATACTTTTTAGTTTTTGAATGTCTCCTGTACAAAATGCTACTGGGACCGAATCGTAGCGCTTGTGTCGTACAACTTGTGTAGCCTATAAGTGTACTTCGACATAAATGATTCTTAAGAGAGAGATTCTAATTTATTATTTATGAAAAGAACTTTATGTAGTTTGCTGAAAGTGAAAATATTTTATTCTATTCCTGAAATAAAGAGGTGTATTTTAGTGAAGACAAAAACAGATGTATGTAATATTAAATGTTTTATGCTGAATTTCATTTGTTTCATTTTGCTTATTGTGATGGAGGTTTTGTAATCTGCTCCTCAGGACTGAGTGCACGCAGCAGGAATTTAAAATTTTGATGCGCACTGAAACAGCTTCACCTCCTTGGCGTTAACCTTGGGCTTGGAATTCTGTGTAAAAATGGTTAAGCCAGAGTGTCTCTTAGGTTAAGCTGTATTGTTCAGATGTACAGTGTTGAGCCCGAATTGTATTCTGCTTCCATCTAGTGGATAAAATAACTTGCTGCAAAAAAAAAAAAAAAAAAAAGTCATGAATATTTGTTTGCGTTTTGCCATTTTTAATAACTCATCAATATTCATGAGTGGGGTGGAGCCTTCAAGCAAAACGCATGATACGTAATGCACTGTGTGACCAAACCTCCTGATGTGCTTGGTGGCAAAATGACTGCAATCAAATGGCAGAACAAGAAAGACCACTAAGCTCTGTCTCAATGCAGAAACTGCCAATGTGGAAGTCACTGCGCTAACACGGTGTTAGCCTACGATAACCCAATGGCCACGTCGACTGTGTGGATCAGGCACTGACATTTTACACTCTCCTGTGCAAGCACAAAAAATACAGGATGGCTGTGCTGTGCCGATTGTGACTTGTACCAGGTCTGCAGCAGTCCAGCAGTGGACCTCTCCTACTCCATTTGTGCTGATGCCTTGGTATTAATACGTTTCTGTTACACATAAGAACATTTTTGTTTAAAAAATAACCTTTATTTTCTCGTTTTACTGAGGGTAAATATAACGCTAAGGAGACTATGTAAGTTTTATTTTCTGTTCTAGCAAGTCAGTGGCAAATGTTATTACTAAACTGGCTTCAGGAATCAAAAAATGTTTTTAGTATCTTAAAATCTTCTGCAAGACAATGACTCCGCAGGTTTATCTGTACATGATGTCCAGTGGAAACTCTAAAGCAGTAAAAATGTGTTAGTATCATTAAAACGTATTCTGGTACACATGGTGGTGCCCCGGGCGTGTACAGCCGCTCAAACCCGACACAGACAGGCAGGACACGGGTTCACCACACAACGCACATTTTATTCCATTTTCTATTACTCCCCGCTCCTCAGTACAGTACCCAGAGCCAACAAACACAGCACAGTCCCTTCGCTTCCAGTCCTCCACACAGGCTTTGTCGTTCTTCCTCCCGACTCTGGCTATTGAATAATGGCGGCTGGCCCTCTTTTAGAATGTTTTTCTTCCGGCAGGGCCCAGTAAATGTCCAGGCGGCCCCTGGCGGAGGTAACAGACCCCAGCAGGGTTGAGCTTCTGTGCTTCAAATCTGTGGCCCTGCTGTAACCCAAGGGGGCTGCCCTCTGTCAGTGCGGCGGAGAAAATGTCCTGAAAAAGCTCCCCCCCCCCAGTCCTTCCATTGTTGTGGCGTCTGCCACAACATAAATAACTTTTAATCCCCCCCCCCCAACATCCCCAATTTAACTGACTTGTTCACACAAGAAAAAATATATTAAGCAAAAATTGTATTCAGTCTGCGATTTTTTTAAAAAAGTTATTTGTGCTCCTACCTGCAACAGATTTGTAAAGAAATGACTAAAAATTCAATTGTATCTGACAACCAAAGCCCATTTGAAAATAACAAAAAAGGTAACCGGATTGCCCAGTCTCTGTGTTCTTCTCCAGATGGCTGCCTTTGTCTTGCATTTTACTCCTCATTAATTTTTCTAACTTAAAGGCCAATGTTAAAGGGAAAGGCTTGCGATTGAAAGGGAGCTGAAATGAAACTGGATTATGGAAAGTTCCTCCAGTCAATAAACTAACTGGATCCCTTACCAGTCCCTTCCTTCAATTCATGCGGACTCCAATCTGTGAAGCCCCTTGCTTCACTTGATATTCTTTTTAACTTCAGATACTGTGACTTTTCCTAAGTCTGTCTAAAATTCACCATCTCTTGGCCTCTGCCTCTGTTTGAAACATGGCTCAGAGCTGCTTTTCATGGATTATGGGAAAGCAAACTATGAAGTGGAAAATTCACCCTCACCTGACCTGACCTATGTACAGTCAAAAGAAATGAAAAATAATGAATGGTATAGTTATAATGCCAGTTAACATTCCTGCACAAAGTTGTGTCTACCCAAGAAAGGAACCCCACAGGACCGTTTCTGTCCGCTACCCCTTCGACCATCTGAAGGCGTATCTACCAGTACTGCTGGCTCAGGTGCAGCACCCCTCTGCCCACCTGGAGCTCCACCAGGGATAAATCCTGTTCACTGCCCAGAGACGCACCTATTGGTTTAAAGTTTTGAGCAAAGTCAAGAGCATCTTACAGACATCAACATTATTACCATTCACCAAGTTACAAACTATAGTCGCCTACAAGGTACATTTTTGGCAATAGATCAGTAATTCGTAATTAAGCAATGGCAGTGAGGCAGCCTTTTACTAAGTAAAGTTACTGTCAAAGTTCAAATCAGCGCTGAGCTACGGAATTAATCAAAGCAAATTGTAGTAGGAGGCCCAGCTAAGCTCTGATTGAGAAACGCAGCAAGTTCAACAGCAAACTAGTAAGTCGAGGCACAACATCACCGCTGGAACTGTGGCACTTGTCACCAAGATGATTCACTAACCAGTAACCAAACTTCTATTGCAAATATTAAACGCAATTTACCGAAACAAGCCGTACCCTCTTGATTTTACAAAGACCCGACAAGTAGGCTGTTCACACCATCTGTTTTCACATAAAGGTGCCACCTGTGGTATCCCTTGTTGGCACATGCGTAGTAGTGGCACCAGCCTCCTCCAGCCTGTTTGCTTAGCCTAATATCTGGATGGTCCTGATAATCCTCCAGACTCAGATCTGAATTCACGAGAGCAGGATGTGCTCTTTCAGTCCCGGGCTGCCCTCTCTTTTTGGTAACATGGTGACCACAGTCCAGATGCAGAATCACAACTGTTTGGTGTCTCTTGGTTTGTATTCATCAGTTTTTATTTTATAACCTAACCTTGTATTTGCCATTTTGCTTATACAATCAACGAATTGCATTTACATAAATGAGGCAGCCTCCTATATCTTGATTTATATAGTTAAGTGAGCGAGAGCAGCTTTGGACTTGTCTGCATTCAACTGCATTTCTACATGTTCACCCAGCTTTGAAGATCCTTTAGGTCTTCCTGAAATGTTTTTACTAGTTTTCTCGTTTCTTTCTGTCTTCCCAATTTTAAAATCTTGGGGAAATGTTACAAGTTAACTACTTACAGTGCCCATAAAAAGTATTCACCCTCTTGGAAGTTTTCACATTTTATTGTTACAGTTGTGCTTGAAAGTTTGTGTACCCTTTAGAATTTTCTATATTTCTGCATAAATATGACCTAAAACATCATCAGATTTTCACTCAAGTCCTAAAAGTAGATAAAGAGAAACCAGTTAAACAAATGAGACAAAAATATTATACTTGGTCATTTATTTATTGAGGAAAATGATTGAATATTACATATTTGTGAGTGGCAAAAGTATGTGAACCTCTAGGATTAGCAGTTAGTTTGAAAGTGAAATTAGAGTCAGGAGTTTTTAATCAATGGGATGACAATCGGGTGTGAGTGGGCACCCTGTGTTATTTAAAGAACAGGGATCTATCAAAGTCTGCTCTTCACAACACGTTTGTGGACGTGTATCATGGCACAAACAAAGGAGATTTCTGAGGACCTCAGAAAAAGAGTTGTTGATGCTCATCAGGCTGGAAAAGGTTACAAAACCATCTCTAAAGAGTTTGGACTCCACCAATCCACAATCAGACAGATTGTGTACAAATGGAGGAAATTCAAGACCATTGTTATCCTCCCCAGGAGTGGTTGACCAACAAAGATCACTCCAAGAGCAAGGTCACAAAGGACCCCAGGGTAACATCTAAGCAACTGAAGGCCTCTCTCACATTGGATAATGTTCATGTTCATGAGTCCACCATCAGGAGAACACTGAACAACAATGGTGTACATGGCAGGGTGGCAAGGAGAAAGCCACTGCTCTCCAAAAAAAAACATTGCTGCCCGTCTGCAGTTTGCTAAAGATCACGTGGACAAACCAGAAGGCTATTGGAAGAATGTTTTGTGGACGGATGAGACCAAAATAGAACTTTTTGGTTTAAATGAAAAGCGTTATGTTTGGAGAAAGGAAAACACTGCATTCCAGCATAAGAACCTTATCCCATCTGTGAAACATGGTGGTGGTGGTAGTATCATGGTTTGGGCCTGTTTTGCTACA
The DNA here is from genome assembly GCA_026402145.1 of Polypterus bichir lapradei. Classification (NCBI taxonomy): domain Eukaryota; kingdom Metazoa; phylum Chordata; class Cladistia; order Polypteriformes; family Polypteridae; genus Polypterus; species Polypterus bichir. The sequence goes on from JANRMT010062822.1 coordinate 4,122,214, forward strand.
TTTGGGCCAGGACGGCTTGCCTTCATTGATGGAACAATGAATTCTGAATTATATCAGAGAAATCTAAAGGAAAATGTCAAGACATCTGTCCATGAACTGAATCTCAAGAGAAGGTGGGTCACGCAGCAAGACAACGACCCTAAGCACACAAGTCGTTCTACCAAAGAATAGTTAAAGAAGAATAAAGTTAATGTTTTGGAATGGCCAAGTCAAAGTCCTGACCTTAATCCAATCGAAATGTTGTGGAAGGACCTGAAGCGAGCAGTTAATGTAAGGAAACCCACCAACATCCCAGAGTTGAAGCTGTTCTGTACGTAGGAATGGGCTAAAATTCCTCCAAGCCGGTGTGCAGGATTGATCAAAAGTTACCAGAAACATTTAGTTGCAGTTATTGCTGCATAGGGGGGTCACACCAGATACTGAAAGCAAAGGTTCACATACTTTTGCCACTCACAAATATGTGCTATTCGATCATTTTCCTCAATAAATAAATTACCAAGTATAATATTCTTGTCTCATTTGTTTAACTGGTTTCTCTTTGTCTACTTTTAGGACTTGAGTGAAAATCTGATGATGTTTTAGGTCATATTTATGCAGAAATATAGAAAATTCTAAAGGGTTCACAAACTTTCAAGCACAACTGTACATACAACACTAAATGACAGTGGATTTAATTTTTTGGACCCTGATCAACAGAAAAAAGCCCCTTTAATTTCAAGTGAAAATGGATCTCTTCCAAGTGGTCTAAATTAATTACAAACATAAAATACAAAATAATCGATCACGTAGGTATTCACCCCCTTAATACGACTCACAGAAATCATCACTGGAGCAGCCAGCTGGTTTTAGAAGTTGCCGTTCAATAGAGACCACCTGTTTGGGGTTTCTACTGACTGTCGTATAAATGCACCTGTCAACTTGTGGTGAGATGATGTGGGGGCCTCACCTGCACAATGAAGACAAAAGAAAAGCGGAATGAAAAGCACAAGTCAGAGGATGAAGACAAGAAAATATCCAAGTCACTGGAGATTCCTTCGGGTCCGGTTAAATCAACCATTAAGAAATGTTAAGGCGGTGGCCCAGTAAATGTGCCAAGTGCAGGCCGTCTACAAAAACTGAGTGATTGCGCAAGAAGACGACTAGTGAGGGAGACCACCAAGAGACCTGTATTAACTCTGAACGAGTTACAGGCTACAGCAACTGAGAGTGAAGAGACTGTGCAGACAACAACTGCTGACCGAGTGCCTCATCAGTTCTAGCTTTATAGGAGAGTGACTGTGAGAAATCCACTGTTGGAAAAAGACAGAAACACACCCGTGACATCTTGGCCTGAGTCTGACAGTTCTGAAGCCAGCTAGAAGGTTCTATGGTCTCACGAGGCCAAAATTGGAGTTTCCAGCCATCAGACTAAACGCCATGTTTGAACACTGAATTCTCAGAAGCACATCATCTCCACCGGGGAGCACCATGCTGTTGGGATGCTTGCCTGCAGCTGGCTCTGGAAGGCTTGTGAAGGAAAAATGAATGCGGGGAAACCTGAAGGAACACTTGATGCAGTCTGCGAGAAACCAACATGGAAGATGATTTGTTTTCCAGCAAGGCAACAACCCCAAGGCGAAGCTAAACGGAAATGGCCTTTAAAACAACATCATTAATGTCCTGAGTCTGAGTTTAGATCTCATTCCAGATGAGAACTTGTGGCTGATCACTCACGACCCCCATGCAACCTGACAGAGCTTGAAAAGCGCAAAGCTGACGGAGATCTGAGCACACAGACTCATGGCTGTCATCAGTTATTTTGTTTTTTATGTTTGTATTTCATTTAGATGCCATTCCTGAGATCTGCTGTCCCTTTGACATTATGGCCTTTTTCTGCTGATCAGTGTCAAAAAAGGCAAATTAAACCCCCTGTCATTCAGTGTCATATAACAATAAAATGTGAAAACTTCCTAGGGGTGAATACTCTTTAATGGCACTGTTTTAATGCTGGGTACCTTTTTATAATCTGCTCTTTATTACTTTTTAAGACTTGTAATGGACAGCCAGGACTCTTATCCAGCCGGGACGCCTTCTTAGGGCCGATTTTATACTTCATGCTCAGAACTCGTACGCGCCCGCATCATGGCTGCCACGCATTCCTAGCGTTCATTTCACGCGTCCTCTGAGCAGGTCCTCAGAAATTAACGTGACGCGTGTGCGAGTTGCAGTACCAGCAAAAAGTCGGGGGGCGCAGTGTGCTAAAAGTCGGAATGTGACGTCAGAGTCTCTGTTTACTATCTACATGTGACAGAAAGCCTCTATGCAGATCCTACGAGATCGATGTGCGTGCTTCACTGTTTGATGAATGGTCTGATATGGTGAAGCAAAATGCCGACATACAGATGCATTCGTGGTGCTTTTATATTCAAGCGTCGCATATTCCTGATTGTAATGACACGATGCATTTTAAAAGTCTCACATAACATCTTTGTGCCGTCTTTTTTTTTTTTTGCAACTTCACAACAGCAACATAATGTATATCGCTGTATTTGAGCCACTGAGAAAAAAATAAAGGACACGGTGAAAACGTGTATTTTGTGATTAAAGTGGAAATTTCGGCTTTAATCTCAAATGGTCCACTTTAACCTCGTAGTTTACTTTATCATTAATGCAGACGGTTGTAAACGTCATCCCAGTTTTTAATCGCTGCGAGCTTCTTGGACCGGACAGCTGCGGCAAGCAGCAATATATCACCACACAGAAAAATTAAATGTATGATATTCCAAATCTCCGCACATTTTATAATCTTTAGATTTATACTTGATATCACTTTCATGATGAAATGCATTAAAGTGTGTATGTTACACTTTACATATAATTTAGTTTAAATAATGAATACTGTTAATAATGGGGGTGACACGGTGGTGGAGCGATAGCACTGCTGTCTCACAGGGAGTTATGTTGCTGGTATATCCTGCTTGTATTCCACACTGTGCTCCGGTTTCCTTCCAAAGATATGCAGATTTGGGGATTTGGTGCCGCTAGTGTATGCGAGTGCTTGTATTCACCTTGCGATGAGCGGAGACCTTGTCCAGGGATTGTTTTTCACTCATGCCCAATGCTTGCTGGAATGGACACATCCCTGGATTTATGGGTTTAATCAATAAACATCCTTTTCAGAGATATTGCGGTAAGGTGTTATCGCAATTTAATAGGTGTTTTAGGCAATTCACAACACAAAGAAGCCGAACATGTTCTCACCGTGATAATATCTCGCACTGCCACCTGGTGGATTCCTCCAGATTTACGTAAAGTACGCGCGCAAGTATGAACACTACAACGCTTGCGTAGCAGGAGCGTCCTCTGCAGCATGCGTCACATCGCGTGAAGTATAACTCCGGCCTAAAGGAATGGCCCGGGGGAAGGAGCTTGCAAAGGGCAGTACCTCCCCCAGAACAACAGAGGGCAGTCTCCCTGGTTTGCTACGGTGCCACAGGTTTGCTGCATGAAAGCTCAACCCTGTTGGGGCCCGAGGCCACCACCAGGGAGTGCAGGGGGAAATGGCTGAGCCCTTTTGTGCAGGGCTGCTGCCACACAAGGAAGTACATCTGGAAGGACATCATGGGACCCCTCGAGCCCTTCTGGGTGCTCCATAAAAGGGGCTGCCCCACTCCATTCAGGGATAGGAGGACGATGCTTGCCAGAGGAGGAGTGGAGGCGGACAAGTGACGGAAAGTATTGTGTGCTGTATTTACTTGTGCTTCTCTACTGTGCTACAATGGTGGCAAACCTGGGAAATGTTTCCCACAGTTGAATAAAGCCTGCGTTGTGCTGTGCCTGCTGTGTCTGGTGTTTTGAGCTGTGCGCCCCCTGGTGGTCACATAGCACTGTTTTAACTTTGTGTGCCTTTTCTGTTTTACCTTTTAATACTTTTTACCGGCACTGTGTATAAGAATCAGAGTCGTTATTAGCAGTTGTATTGTTGTGTGCAATGAAATTCTTGTAACATTTTGCTACTCAATGCTCTTCCAACCAGCTACTGGCTGCCTCCATCACCCTCAGCTAGAAGACATTCCTCAGCCCTACAACGTACTTTCTAAATCCTAAAGACCCACTTTGGAGTTGAATGCTCGCCATACTGCTGTTTACCATCCCTGAGGAACCAATATACTGGACGGACCTCAGCGGACACCCAGTCTTGACGTATTTAAGGTCAAGATGCTTTCCTACATCGAGACACATCTTTTTCGATGCTTCAAGCTCCTTCTGATGGAGCATCCCCCTCCAAAACAGGATCTTGTCGCTGCAACCACTGGCTGGAGATCAGTCCAGACTTGGATTAGAGGTTTTGTGAAGAAGCACATTTTCAGCATAATCTGGGAGCAGGCGGCTATTGGCTACAATGACATTCGAGAGGCTACAAAGCTTTTGCTTCTTCAGTCCTTCTAAGTGATGGATTATGGATTTTGGCCTGCTGATGTCATGTACCATTTTGTTGCAGGCCCCTCTTATGAGTATATATGTACAACAACAGGAACTTTGTGGACTCTGCTACTCAGAGTGCCGCTCAGATAGGCCAACTGCTGTTGTCTAATTTGTGAATGGGACAGTCATGTCATTAAAAGAACTTGCAGGACAACGTGGCACACAAGCCACTTACTGACCCAACCGAGACGTCATATAAAACTTGTACTGCTGTAGAATATCATGAAAGCAACGAAGAAGGAAGGTGAAGCATTGATTTCTGAGACACAGGTGTCTACAAATAGCTGATGCTAAGATCAAGGAAGGCATTTTTGTTGGTCCACAATTCAGACACATCATCCATAGCAAACATTTGGAAGAACTGCTAGCGGGGCTGGAGGAACTCGCAAGGAAGGCATTCAAGGACATTGTTGAGAATTTTCTTGGCAAGTACAGAGCACCAGACTTCATCCAGCTGCTTGACAACATGCGTCAAGCTTACAAAACCATCTTGGACTTCATTACTAGCTCAGTGCAGTCGGTGATGAACACAGTGAACGTGTTTTGTTTCAGTCAGGCGTCCTCCCCTGGCCGGGGTTCAAATTCTTGTTTAGTGTCTGCTCTGTTCATTTTTGATTTTTTAGTCTGTGTTAATAATGTTCTTTCCTTACTTTCTGTGTATCTATGGAACCAAGAAGTGGGACCACCTGCCTGCCCATCACCGTCAGAGACTGCCTTTAGCCCTATAAAGGTAAGGGTTTCCCAAAATTCCTGGCGGTTCATTCGAAGGACTAAAGAATTGGTTATTGTTTTTTATTTTGTTTATTTTTTTGTGTTGGCTTATGTGGATCGTGTTTTCTTGATTTTTTACTTTGCCTTGGATTACTGTAATGGGACTTTATTCACACTGGATTGTCTATTTGTGCTCCGTGAAGCTTCATGTTTTTCCAGAGCATTTTCATTAAGGTTAAATCTTTTAATTTTATGAAGACTCCTGCTCACTTTGCGCGCCAATCCCCAGGCCTGTGCTTTGCGCCAGCCACTTCTCGTCTCAGCTGCTCGCGTATTTGGATTTCACTTTCACCAAACAACAAATCTTTTCATTCTCGCAGGTAGGCCTCTTCATTGGGAAGAAACGCTACTTTTCTCTGATGACAACACAAATTAGACGATCTACAAGTCTCTGACAAAGTTTAAAGCTAAACAATATTTACATACTTCTGTCATATCACTTATGTCCATATATTTGATCTCTTTTTGCTGTTCTGTTATTTCACTGAGTAATAATTTCCATTTGTTAGCGCTAATGTGATGATCTTTACTATCAGGTTTTTGAGACTTTTGAATTTTAGTACTTTCATAATCTCTAGCCTGCTCTGCATGTGTATAACGCCAACGTTTTTGAAGCTCTTTACGACTTTCTACTTTGTCTTCTACTCTTTGTCTTTTAATTCTGACCCCGCTTGGAGCTGAGAGCGCAGGAATTGTGTGTGACAATAGCATTGACACGAATGACAAGTGAGTGGACCGTGGCCGTTGTTCTACATGTTTGAGAGGAGGGCGGGACTTGTCAAAATCTCTTTGCATAAAGTCTTGTCTCGCGGGACTTGAAATTATCTCAGAGATAATTTTATAATGGAAAGATATTACGTGACCCTCTGTGTTCTTAGCCGGGGTTTTTTGATGGGAGTTCTCCCTCTAGTTGGAGTGAAGATTAATGATATTTCTATCTGTGGCTGCCTCCATACCACCATCACATCCGTTTGGTGCGGGAGCCTTCCCACCTACCCTGAAGGTACAGTAAGTGCACTTTTCATAATTAAACTACAGAAAAAATGACATCACCAAAGCCCCTAGACGGCCTCCTGTCCTGTGTGCACGCGTGTGACACAGACAGCTTAGATAGGTTTCCCCTTTCACGTCTTGTTCTTCTGGCCTATTCCAATTAATTATGTCCTTGTAGTTTGCCATCTTTTCATCACAAGCAGTACATCAGCTGTTACAACTGTATATCCTCCACTCCTTCCATACTAAACGTTAATCTAGAATTAAAAAACCAGAAAACTAAACAAAGTTCACTAGTAATTGTGGAAAGGGGGTTGTAAATAAAACCTTTTAAGTCCTCGATAGCTGCCTGATATTCTCTATTAGAGTTTTCTGAGCATCCCTTCTATTTTTGCAACCCCCAGCAACAGGCCAAAAAGACAGGATAGAAAGCGTCAATCTTTGAAAACCCCGCATGAAACTAAGATTTACTGTTAAACGTCAGGTTAGCCCCTCACTTGTGGGACAACTGTAAGGGATTCCCACTGCTGAAAGTACTGGATCATCCCGGTGTTTACTGCAGGTTCAAGGAACTTACTTACCACTGAAAACCAAAACGAAACCAGCAGCTTCAGACGCATTCTTTTTAAATATTTTTTTTATTGTAAGAGATGAGTATCAAAATCTTATCTTCAAAGTGTAACTGCATTATAACATTTACTCAAACTGACGTAGATGGTTTTGCTTTTTGAAATATAGCAGCAGTATGTCACCATCCAGAAGGCATTCTTTTGCTCTCATAAAGACGCCATTAATGAGCTCCAGCAAGTGTCATGCGGCATTCTTTAAGGTGGTGGGAAATTCCTCTGGTTAACAAAATATCCCTTTGGCTGATATTGTCTTCTTAAACAGCCCCGTTGTTGAGGCCTAAGGACTGGAATTTTCTCCTTAAGGTTTCCTCAAGTGTTCGTAAAATCATGGACTGATTATTGTTTTAATTAAAAAAAATGGTGCAAGAAAATACAACCCTTTGCCTAAATGACAAAACAAATTTCTCTTTATACTTGTAGAATTTATGTAGAGGAATTTTGAAAATCAAGGCAAGCAAAAATAATCAAACAATTAACAACATGCTGCCTACTTTAGGCAATTTTAAAAGTGAACAAAACCAAATCAGAGAAGACTTCAAAACCAGAAAAAATAAAAATAAACCTAACACATAAGCAATACCCAACAAATGGTGACCTAAGCAACAGAACTTATTACTGATGCTGCTTCAGAGGCCATAGCTGCAGCATCGGTGGGGGTGCAGGCGCAGGGGGGGCGCACCCCCTTAGGCTCAATATACAAAAAGCAAGGAACACTACAAATACAATAGCTGACTGAATTACATAAAATGTTTCCTAATTAAGATAATATTAAGAAAAGACAGACATAAAAAAGAAAGGAAGGAAGCAAAAACAAAATCACAAAATCTACAAAATATAAAAAAAGAAAGAAATAAAAGGAAAAGAAAACTGAGCCAGGGATGAAGCTCTGGCAGTTCCATAACACCTGTAAGAGTGCTACACACAATCGCATGTGTTTAATGACATAAGAACTTTTCAGCTGTAACTGATCCCTGCTCAATTTTATTCTTAATAATTCATCCATCCATCCAACCCACTATATCCTAACCACAGGGTCACGGAGGTCTGCTGGAGCCAATCCCAGCCAACACAGGGTGTAAGGCAGGAAACAAACCCCAGACAGGCCGCCAGCCCTCCACAGGGCACACACACCAAGCACACACTAGGGACAATTTAGAATCGCTAATCCACCTAACCTGCATGTCTTTGGACTGTGGGAGGAAACCCACGCAGACACGGAGAGAACATGCAAACTCCACTCAGGGAGGACCCGGGAAGCAAACCCGGGTCCCCTAACTGCGAGGCAGCAGCACTACCCACTGCGCCACCGTGCCGCCCTTCTTAATAATTCCTTCCATTAATTTTCCTGTGATGCACGTTAAGCTTACTGGCCTATTGTTACTTAGATCTTCCAGGTCACCCTTTTTATATATCGGGATAATATTTGCCAGTTCTTCCGATTTTCTCCGTGTGTAGTGTCACAGGTTTATATCTGTACTCGCTAGCCTCCTTAAGACCTCGAGGGTGAATATCATCTGATCCTGGTGAGTTGTTTGATTTCAGCCTATTTAATCTGATCAGCACTTCTTCCTCTACACTTTGCAGATCCCTCAGTATCTCCTTAGTAGTCCCTGTTACTGCTGGGAGGTTATCCACTTCCTCACATTTCCTACTTCACTGTCTGTATTTTTCAGTTCTACTTTACTATCCTGATGCACTTCATCTCCTCCTTGACTGTCCTTTTACTACTAAAATACTGAAAGAATCTCTTAGGGTTGTCGTTCACCTTATCTGCTATATTCCTCTCAGTGTAAACCACTGAACCAACTTCAAGGTTTCCCAGGGTTAAATAAAAAACAGCCATCGTGAGGTCATATATCAAAGTTTGCACTCTGTGCCCCATACCACGTGCACAAACAAAGACCATTGTGATGTCGTACTAACCTTTAAACCTGGTTGGCAGTAGAATAGCAGTCATCAAAATAATTAACTAAACAAAGAAACAGGACTTCAAACAGCACAAACAGCATTCCAGTGGCTTCAACTTTGATATACTGTACATCTGCTGTCAAAACATTTCTTTCCCCTATGAAAATCACCAGAGCATAACCGGACATCTTACACGTGTCAGCTGGACAACACCCACTCTCGTCTTGGATGACACACTGTGTTTAAAACGCTGCCGTCAGAGTGGAGATTTGAAACAAACACGACAACAGCATCAGCCCTGAACGGGCTCCAGTACGGTGACTTTAATCTTTAAAACACTTTTAACATCTCATAACCTCTCAAAAATCGCTGCTGAATTATACACACACGTTTGATCTTCTAAAGTAGGTTTTCTTGTCTTTTTTTTTTTTTTTTACTGTTGACAAAGAGGGTGGTAGGGAAGGCCTCTTTAAGGCTTATTTTGACTGCGACACATGGCTAATTCTACATGAAAACTGAGCGTGTAGCACTGCGCCGCGAATGCACAGAGATCAGTGTCCAATGACGATTTGAGGGAGAGATGAGCAAAGGCAGCGATCAAAAGTAAAACACTTTTCTAGCAAGAAAAGGTGGAAGTACAAAAGATTGGTTTTGTTTTCAGATCCAGTGTGGTGTCACCTCCAATACTTGAGCTAAGAACAATCACAGGGATAGCAAACCCATGAGAAAACAGCATAAAATGGCAGCAGCCATGAGAAAAAAACAAAATGGCATCCCACAATAAATAAAACTAAATTTAATTAGGGAATATCCAGCATTGCGTGACAGTTTCTTATTTTTGTTGCCAGAATGGATTACAGGAAGCTTTGTGTCCTGATTGTTATACCGCTGGGCCAGTGGCGCCACATTCTGCCATTTCCAGTACTGCAAAGTGACAATAGGACACTCTTACTAGTCACAAAATGGAAGCTATTTAAAAGAAATGACAAAAATAACAGTTACAAATCTTTATACCAGACACTTCTTCACATTGGCGAGGGTTGGGGCAGAAGATCCTTACAAATATCAAAATTCGCAAATCATACTTAAAAACTGTGCTGGGATGTGTGCCAAAGGGATATTTTTGAAGTTTAAATTATTAGTTTTTTTTACTTAAGCCACTGCTTTACCAGCGTTGGCACCGGCCCTCACCTTAATGAGCTGATTGCCATTTAGCAGAGTGGTGAATATGTGGCATCAGCTGGGGTTGACCCCACAGATAAAAAGGAGAAAGTAAGAAATGAGAAAGAAAATCGAGAAGTGAGCACTGGGGCTCGAGAAAGACAGGAGCCGAGACGGATGGTTAGAACTCCACGTGGCAGAGCAGAGAGAGTCGTGGAGTGCGAATCAGCTGGGAGGAGATGTCAGGATCTGCCGAATCATGAAGGGAGCAATGAGGGCAAAAGGTAGCTTTGCGTACAGTTTTTTTTTTTTTTTAATTTATCAAAAATATCTCTTAGTGATATAGTATGCACTTATACTCACAAATACTAAGTAAGCCTAATCTCGTAGAAAGGTAAATCAAAAATTAAAGGCAATTTGAAAAGTATGCAGTAACTGCAACAGATAGAAGTTGATGCAATACAACACATTCATGGTGGCTAGTTGTGGGTAGTGCCCTGCTGTTAGTCTAGCTGAAGCCAAGGTCAAATAAGCATGGAGGTGCTACTGCAGGACAGCACCATTGCTGAATAACGCGCCGTGGTGAGATTTCTTAGAGCAGAGAAGGGAAACCTGCTGAAGTTCACCAAAGGATGTTGGCTCAGCATGGAAGTGAAAACGACAGGTCTGAAGGAAAAAAATATGAATGAGTAGAAAGGTTTAAAATGGGAAGAACAAGTGTAACTGATGAAGGTCAGTCTGGTCAGCCATCACCACTGCACACACAAGCCCAGGCTGACGTAGTGAATGACTTCATCAGAGAAGACCAAAGTCCTGTTGCTGCACATTTGGACATCAGCTCTGGATGTGCACGACACGATGACTTGGGGTACCATAAAGTCTGCACGACACGGGTACCCAAACAAAAAAGAAGACCTGACCTGCATGAGCCAACATCCTTCAGTTCACTGCGCCGTGCAGGTTCAAATTACCCATAAGCCATCATGAATGTGTTGTATTGTATCAGCTTCTATCCATTGTGGTTACTGCGTAGTTTTCAATTTGCCCTTACATTTTGATTTATCCTTGTAATATTTATATATTATATAACTGTATGTGATATAAATCACTTTCAGTATTGTTAATATATTTTTGGTTTACACATCGTCTACAACGGGGTCCTCAATCACAGTCCTGGAGGGCCGCAGTGGCTGCAGGTTTTTATTCCAACTAGTTTACTAATTAGAAAGCAGTCCTCGCTGATAATGAAACTTGGTGTTGAACTGTTTGGCTCGCTAATGCCTGCATTCATCCAAGAATAATCTGAATTGCACTGTAGAGTTTCCTTTTTGGAGAACATTATCCAAGTGTTTTGTGGACCAGAATCGATTTAAACTTAATGGCCCTTCCAATTCCCCTCTCATTCATTTCTAAACATTTTTTATCACCGATACTTCATGGTAAGGGTTAGGAACAGGCGCTGATACAGCGCATTGCCGCACCCACCACACGACAAACCAACTCGGGATCCCAGGTTAGGACGGGTGACACCTCAGCACCACACAATTTCAGATGGAGTGGAACAGTGTGAGGTTTTTTATGGTGACTGGAGTGCCAGTTCTGCCGCCAACCCCCAAGTTTTTCCCAGGAGGTTGGAGGGCCGACGTGCAGATTAACGTCATACCCAGGATGGAGCAATTGCAGGTTAAGGGCCTTGCCTCGTGATAAGCTGCTGGTTTATTGGTTATCTGCATCTCATTATTAACTAATGTCTGGTTAAGAAAACAGGTAACAATTAAAACTTAAATGCAGCTTCTAAAATAGGCAATTAAGGATTCTAAATGGTAACAGGAAAGAGAACTAAAATTAAACCCAAAAACGTATTGCTTTAGTAGTAAATAAAAGGCTTCTAATTAAGAAATTGGTTAAAGTGAAAACCTGCAGCCATAGCAGACCTCCAGGACAGTAATTGAGGACCTCGGATCTACAAAGTAACTCAAATCGGTCTTTGATGAATGAAAGAACTAACAAGGCATTGAGTTAAACACCAACTATCATTATCAGCAAGGACTGAGTTCTAGTTGGGACACTGGCTTGAATGAAAACCCGTAGCCACTGCGGCCCTCCAGGACCGTGACTGAGGACCCCTGATCTACACGTTTCTGTGATCTTTTGGTAAGCTCCAAAAATATCCCCATTCAAACACCGCATGACATTACAAACAGAAACTGCCAATGTAAAATCCGAGCTTGTGGACGGTTGACCGTAGAGTGAGACTGGGATGCTATGAATAGCATTTGTTTTCTAAGCAGGAGATGAGCTGTGATCAAAAGCACCAAAAAAGAGTCAAAACCAGGAAAACTAGCAATCAGAAATCAGAACAAGAATGCAAATCAAAACTCTGTCACTAACATGTGCATCAGACGGTGACCTGCCCAGCTCGTCAAAGATAAGCACTACCACCCCAGAGCACCAGGGGGTGCGATCTCTAACCACCTTGTCTCCTTTTCCATCCACAGCCCAGAGAAGCTACCCAGTGAGGGCAACTAACCCCATCTCTCTTCCAGTCCAGGAAGTATAAAAGAGGATGCTTCTGGTAGGTGGTGGCTCACGTAGAAGAAAACCCTCTAATGGGAATGAAGACCAACGACAAGCCTGACAAACCTAATTAGGAAACATTACAATAGCTGTTCCATTTGGTGAGATCACGCACTTGTTATTTTGTCCACGTGTCAAAGAAGTAAATGGGATGGCTTCCTTGGTACGCCAACATTTCGTCTGAGGTCTTGTGGTTTCTAATGGTGGATTACAAATCTAGTCAAAAAGTACATGCAAGATTCAAAAAACCAAAGCTTCTAGGAACTAATCCCAAAAGCATGAACCAAACAGGTCTGTTATGGAATCCAAACCTTCAGATAAAGAAGCGATCTTGTTCAGTGACTTCTAATTGGTTAGGAGTCTCGATCTCTGAAGATACACTCCTGGAGATACCAGAGTGGCCCTAGAAACCAAGGTACAAGATGGCAGCCAAGATAACTGATCTAAGATGGTGGCAATTAAAGGTCAAATTAAAATAACAATAAAAAAGCTAATGCAGATCCATGATTTGCAGAGCTGAAAAGCTCCAATTGGACAGCAAGATTACCCTAAAAGAATGGGGGGGGGGGGGGTTAAATGTAGAAAAACTACAAATAGGAAGGTCAGTATTAACAAGATATGTGAAAAGTGCTGCTAGAAATATCATCTTCCCGTATCAAAACCCTATTTCAGATTACTCTGTTAAAAAAGAACTCCAATCCAAAGGTACGCCAATCTAAAGACTAGTGTGACTGGATCAAAGACCACCTTCCCTTACTCATTACTACAATCCGATTTCATCGTCTTCTCATAAACGGACTGACAACATGTCCAGTGCTGCGTGTCCAGCCTTGTTCTTTCCATCGCGGTCTCCTGTCAGTTTGTGCTCACAAATCCACACCCAGTGCTGTGTTTTTGCTTGCGTTAATCTGATGACGATCATTTCAAAGTGTATTAAACAGGTGTGATTTTCCACAACAGGACATGTAACACCCTTTGATGCCCATTGTTTCATAAATAACACCCTCGGGCCAGACATTCGCAGTCCAATGTGTGCACATCAAGCGCTTTAAGACTTAAACACGCACTGCTGAACGCTCCAGGTCTCCAGAGGGCTGCTGCGCTGGCTGCAGCTTTCACCCTTGGATCGTCCTCTAGTTTTCATTAAAGTTTGTCTTGATTGAGAAAATAAGCTCCATTTCCCTAAATTCTAAACACGATTTCATACGGTAACTGCACACTCAACTCCCCAAACTTCAAACTCTCAGGTCAACTCCAAACTCTGTACTCAGAAACCATGTAATCTTATGACGAAACCAAACGTTGTCTTCAGACATCAGACAAAAGCCCTCAAAAACACACACACACTACAACAGAGCCTTACGCCATGCTGAGATCAATTCAAAGCACTACCGTAAAAACCTGATACTGTACCGCAATGAGCAATGAGTAATGCCCCCCGCTACCTCTTTACATAATAAACACTATATAAAAAACAAATGTACATTAAAGGATGAATGTTTTTAGAAAATTTCTACAACACAATGCATAAAGAATTGGAAAGAGAAAAGACAATTCTATTTAACTGCAGCATCCTTTCTCTGGTCAGGGTCGGGCCAAAGAATCTCATTAACATGGCATGCAATATGAGCCCTGGCCAGGCAGCGGAGGAAAAACATTCTTTGCGTGGCTTATCCATCCCTTGCAGGCTTCAACTATGACGTCCAAACAAACTTCCTCCATGGCCAGGAGGAGGTGAACAGGAATGTAGGGGTCTCAGTCGTAGACCTTCCTCCGCCGTGCGGAACACAACTCCTCTACAGGGTTTAGGGAAGGAGAATATGCAGGCAGAAAGCTGTTGCTGAATCGGGGGTTATTGGTGAGCCAATCACAAACCAGGGCAGCCCAGTGGAAGGTTGGTTGTGGTGGCTCCCTGTGGTCGAGTTGGTACACATGATGGCAGAGACCATCGGGGGAAAGCCAGTAGAAGCACGGTGTCGTATGGACCGATGATGGCATGTCGATGGAAGACCCCTCTGTGGCTGATGGCAGTCCTTTTAGTGAAGTCGAAGCCTGCCCCATCAACAAAGATGAGCTCACGAGGAGTGTGTCTTGCTTCTGTTTTAAAGATTCTCTACAGAAGATGACTAACACACTACAGTAAGTGACTACTCTGAAACACATTGCTAGAGTATGCAAAAAGAAGACCATAAATATGCTGTGTGGAACTGTAATACATACCGTAACTACGCTCACAAACTTACTGAGATCTTTTTGAAACATACTGGGTGAGGGTAAAAATTATTGGTATTGTTAAAAAGAATCTTTATTATAAATTGTGCAGCAATTACCGTATATATTCGCGTATAACTCGGGTCTTGAAACCCAAAAAAATCGATCATAAAATTAGCCCGTTCAAAAATACGACACAATTTAGTTTTTTTGTTTTTTTATACGTCTTCTTGCCTCCTCCAGTCTCACACCAGTTTCTCAGACACATTGGATTTTGTTCCAGTAGCACAGTTACCAATTTCTTTTGCCACTTCAATGACTTTTAATTTAAAACCAGCTTCATATTTTCTTCTGATAGATCGGTACATCATAGATAAGAGACGTTCTTACGATTAAGGTGTATGAGGGTGTGAGACACAAAAAACACGAAACAGTGCAAACGTCGCTTCAGAATAGTTCAGCTATTACCGTGTGGTCACGTAGGCACAATACATAGAAAAAAAAAAGGCCGTGTGCCCCGTGGTTACTCTCTCAGAGGGGTGTTAGCATATCATAATCTTGTGGACCAATAGCATGAGTTTTCTACATTCGACTTATACGACTGACATTATAAAATACCGTAAATTATACGGTAAAATCAAGCCCTGACTTATCCGTGGAGAACTTAAACGCGATTTTCTTCCTCCAAGCACCACAGCCACCGATAAACAGGCAAGTAAACAAACACAAAGCACAAATCTGCTCGCTCTGCTCGCTATTTTCTCCTCCACACCTCCCAGCATGCATTGTCCACCTCCTCCCGACTCCGGCTCACTCCCTGTGTTCCCAGCAGTCCTTTTTATAGTGCTTCTGCTCTTCCGTCCATGTGACCTGCCAGCACTTCCGGGACAGATGGAGAACTCAAGTTTTAAGTCAGCCTGGCACTAAAAAGTGTCGAGCAAAGTGCCCAAAGCCGTGGTTTCATATTGGGGAAGGGGGCCTTTAGATGGTTAAGCCCCATGATCTTCTTGGCCTTTTTTTATTTTAGCATCTGATAAAGTTAAAACCCCAAGGGGAGGCTGGGGGGCTCTTGCTTTTTGATTCTAATTAGCTTGAAACCCCAAGAGGGACCTTGTGCAATGTCTGTCCAAACCCATAAAGGGGCCTAAGACCCTGATCACTTCAAATCTTAGAAACTCCACTGGCACAAAGCGTCCATACAATAACACGCCATTGCCTGCCTACTCCACCACCCAATTGGCAAACAAAAGGGGTCCCTGCCCAGCACCGAGGGACTGCATGGCTCTTTCTGTTTCGTGACAGAGCCATTCAAACGGCTCCCGGATGTTTGCACACATACACTGCCTGATGCCAACTCGACAGCAGAAACACTGCGTTCCTGCCCTTTTGTTGTAACAATAAGCTTTACCTGTCGTTGCCTTTGCAGGTGCCTGCTGACATAATCCTCAAGTGTGTCTTCACAATCACTGGTGCTGCTATTCTTGTAAAACCTTAACTACCCAATTCATTTCTTGTCGTGTTCTTGTTGTGCAATTAAACAAAAAGGCATAGAAGAATATCTCTTCTAATTGTGCCAGGGATGTTGCACAATTTTGTTCTTCTTAAAGAAGGATTTTGACGTCACTTGAGTAAATGTCAGTGTGTACTGCGAGTCCACCCTGCGATGATATAACAAATGTCACGCATTTGGCTCCTGTTAGCTTAAAAAAAAAAAAAGTGCCAACACAGGAATTAGAGTGGTGTGACATGGTGGCCCAGTGGTTAGTGCTCCTGCCTGCCATGCCCAGGTCCCACTCCTGAATCCATGTCAAAAGTAAGAAGCCACTCAGGGCCACAGCCTCTCTGTGTCACAACCTGACACAAGCACTTTCTGGAAGGGACTCTTCCATTTTAATGTACATAAAGAATTTCAATCTAGTGTTTGGGTATTTGGGCAGTACGGTGGCGCAGTGGTACCTAACAGTAAGAAGACCTGGTTTGCTGCATGGAGTTTGCATGTTCTCCCCGTGTCTGTGTGGGTTTGCTCCCATGCAGGTTAGGTGCATTGGCGATCCTAAATTGTCCCTAGTGTGTGCTTGGTGTGTGTGTGCCCTGTGGTGGGCTGGCGCCCTGCCTGGGGTTTGTTTCCTGCCTTGCGCCCTTGTTGGCTGGGATTGGCTCCAGCAGACCCCTGTGACCCTGTAATTAGGATATAGCGGGTTGGATAATTGATGGATGGATGTTTGTGTATTTTAACTATTCATTTTGTTTGTGTTTATTTTCTTTATACCTGTAATTGTTTTACCTTTTTAAAGTCCACTTTGAGCTACACTTCGTATGAAAAAAGGCCCTATAAATAAATGTTATTTGAGGACTTGTCTGGGATCAAGAGAGAAGTGAGTGTAGTGAGGGGCATTAAGGCCCACCGCTGCAAAATACGACACCCAGGTAGTTTCAGTTAGAAAGCTTGACGGCCAAATTCACTTTAGGCTCTTTGAGTGAAATCGAGATGTGCAGGGACCTGACCGATTTCTCACAAACGACTCTCCTATCGACTAGGTGGTCTTTAGATGTTCACCTCATGCCTCCTTCATATTTTCCTGCAGGTTGTTCGGTTTGCTAACAACTCTAAACTGTCTCTGTATGATGTACAAAATTAAACTTCTTGCCTGAAGACGAATCTCAGAAAACATTGGGACGCACACTGAATAACGTTTTATCCCCCCTAAATGATTTTTTACACATTTGCTGTTGTGCCGTTGCATTAGACCTGAATTAAACCAGGAGCATTTCTAAAATTTCAATGTATCAGGGTGTTTGGGGGTCCCCTTGGGGTTTTGAGCACATTGATATACAAACGTTGTAGAGCAGGGGGGATCGGACTTGCTGATGTCTATTTACTGCTAAGATGAGGGGTAGGAAAGAAATCAAAAACAGCTGAAACGATCAGCACATGGCAAGATATATCGGGGGCTCAGGCCTCTGCAACCCTTGCCTCCCAAAGCCACTGAATCAAACCAGTTTCACTTTTGATTTAAGTCTCTCAGTAAAACCAAATTATAAAAGTTGGAAGTTCAAGTCAGTGTTTTTAATGAGGACATATTTAAAAATAAAAATCTGAATTGAAAACAGAAAGATAAATAAAAGAGTAACAAAACATGAGAGAGCCGGTTGGGGTGCCTTGTCCGTTTCTTGGCTGGCAAGTCAAAGGGTTCGACATACGAGGCTCAACTTGTCTGAGCAGCGCTGCTTTGTGCGTCAGGCCAGTTTGTCCCAGCAGGGCTCCTTCTCTTTCTACCTTCAGTGGTCCATTTGCTTTCACTGTTTCTCGCAGTATGTCACTACTACCCATTCCTTGCTGTAAACAAACCACTACAATTTTCCTTGACCCATAATGCAAGGCGGTGTGACATATCACACACTCCCTATGGGACATCAGTTACCCATAACCAGCACAGGAAAGCAATGGAAACAGTGTCGAACATTTGGCCAGTGTCACTCGGAGGCCAAACACGGAATGTGACGTATTTGTCTTTATTTGGTGGCATTTCTGTGCATCTAAATCAGGGGTTCTTAACAAGACAGGGGGTCCATGGATGAGTTTCCGGGGGTCCATGAGGATCAGATAAAAATGAATATTGATATTCGCCATACAGCCCGGTACTGCTGATTTAGAGTTGGGGTAGTAGTAGTAATGGTAGTAGAGAATGTAGTAGTAGTAGTAGATCTGTTTTAATTTGCACAAGAAGATTGTCTATTATAAAAAAAATATATATATATATCTTGGGAGGGAGACAAGACGTGATGTGATCTTCTCGGAAGACAGTTTTGATGTCACGAGAGACAAGGCAGTGAGACAAAAGGACAGCTGCTGTACAGACTTTTAAATGATCAGCGAGCAGCGCGACAAGCAGAACACGCAGCTCGGCAGCAGCAACAGCAAGACAGCAGCTGATCCGACGGCATCTCCTTAGCGTGCGTTCAGCCCCCTTCTTCACAACGCGAGCAGCATTCTACTTCCCACAAGAAAGAGATTTAACCACGCCCATGGCCAGAAATAAAGGGCAAAGAGTAGACGACAAAGCAGAACATTGTAAAGAATTCAAAAACATTTGCGTGGTACACATGCAGAGCAGATTAGAGATAATAGAAGTAGGAAAATTCCAGTCTCAAAAAAAGGATAGGAAAGATCGCATTAGCGCAAACAAATGGAAATTATTACTCGGTGAAATAACGCAACAGCGAAAAGAGATCGAATATATTGTTCAGATTTAAACTTTAAGTCGGAGACTTGTAGTTCGTCTAATTTGTGTTGCCAGCGAGAATTCAAAGATTCCAAAAACGTTGCTGCGGTATTTAGTCTCATGAGACAGGACTTTTAACATGAGATTCTTTCAAGTCACACCCTACTTACAACTATTTTCAAACAAGACCACGGTCAGCTAACCTCCATCGTGTGAATGCTTTTGTCAGACACACTTCCTGCGCTCTTATACATTTTATCAGGACAATAATTTTCTACATTCTAGATGACACATCAACGACAAAGCGAAGAAGAAAGAGCATGGACAAACATTCGAGAAAGTTGTTTTATTTATTAGAGAGAAAGAAACGATATTCCCTCACAGGCAGTTATACATTTTGTTGTCACGATGTAAGTCCAAACACAGAATCAAAATTCAATACAACCTTGAAAAAAAGTTAAATCCTGATATTGTTTTTACAAAGGTTTTAAAGTAAAAGTGAAAATAATGCATATGTAACAACCCCCATGAAAATAACAATCTCTTTAAATTGTACATCCGGGAAACCAAACCCGGGGGTGGGCAGAGCCCCCTAAGAATTTCATAATTATAATGAGTGGCCATTACTATTGCTTAAAAAAGGAGGTTTTTCTTTTTTTTAGATTGTTTAATAATGTTTACTATGTCATCTATGTATGAGACAATCAAATCTCAATAAATAAAGTACATTATATCCATTGTATGCAAAGTTGTGTTTATGTGAACGTTTCTGGGGAGGGGGGGTCCATAGCTTTCATTAGATTCTTAAAGGGGTCTGTGACTCAAAAAGGGTTAAAAATCACTGCTCTAAACTGTGGTAGAAATGAACATATTAAAGAAAGAAATGTACCTTCTACTAGGACAAGTTTGATAAAAACTCTTCAAGCCAGAAACCAGGAAGGAGAAAACGTGTCCATTCCATCTTTAATTATCTATTCAGCAAATGCTTGAAGAGGGAGCATCCATCACAGCATTCTGTTATAAAATGATCAGAAAAGTCAGGGCAGGGGTTGAAGTTAGAAACAACTGAATTTGCATAACAGTGCAGAATTAATGCTTCCATATCATACTCAGGCGGTACGGTGGCGCAGTGGGTAGCGCTGCTGTCTCGCAGTTAGGAGACTTGGGTTCGCTTCCCGGAGTTTGCATGTTCTCTCCGTGTCTGCGTGGGTTTCCTCCGACAGTCCAAAGACATGCAGGTTTGGTGCATTGGTGATCCTAAATTGTCCCTAGTGTGTGCTTGGTGTGTGTGTGTGTGCCCTGTGGTGGGCTGGCACCCTGCCCGGGATTTGTTTCCTACCTTGCGCCCTGTGTTGGCTAGGATTTGCTCCAGCAGACCCCCGTTACCCTGTAGTTAAGATATAGCAAGTTGGATAATGGATGGATGGATGAATATCATACTCGGATTGTTTAAAAGACATGCGGTGCTTTAGCATAGAGCACAACCAGTTGAAAATAAAAGTGTTTCTCCATTATAACTTTGCTCTTCAATATCTCTTGAATTCCGCTCTTATTCTGTTACGAAGACTGCATATGTGCCAACTAGCAGGTCTTACCAGGTGCATGAGAGAACATCAGCCAGTTTCTTGAACAGCCCCCTGACAATGACGTTTCTAAAACAAATGTTTATATGTTTCAATGTGCACTGCAAACCAAAACACTTGACCGTTCTTAACTCCAAATTATCCTCTCACACGACCCAGCAGCAGGGATGTATGTGAGTGCCATCATTTGCAGGAGCGCTGAAACCATTAAGTGCAGAAACAAGGCTCCAGCTCTCTGTGACCCCCAAAAATGAAAAGGGGTGCAAATAACAGATGGCTGGGTGAGATTATGAAACAAGGCTCCTTAGTCACTCTGCAGAGTCCGCCAGTAGACAAAAAGACTGACATTCTGATGCAATTCAATGGCACTTTGCTGACATGCGCCTTATTGGTTTATTCAAACTGCGGAATTGTCAAATATAAATATTAGCAAACCAGGTGTGCTGCACATAAAGAGAACACAGAAACCAGATGGTCCGATTTCCACCACGCTGCCTGCACTTCAGTACAAAAGGAGTGCCAGCCAGTAGGGCTGCTGTGTGAAGCAGGCAGTCAAAAATCAAACTGCAGCCTTCCCAGCAAGTGCAGTCATTGGGTACAACGGCAGTGAACAAGCGTGAAGTTTAAAAAGGGGGAACCAGAGGAATTACAAAGTGTAATAAATGTGAATTAAAACACCACCAAGGTATGAAGCACCATTTATACTGAAATATTTTAAAGTGGGTGCTGAAATGCAAACAACGGGTGATTATGGAGTCACGGCGTACTGAAACGTGTTCTGCTAATACTGAATATAAGCAGACGGTACTTCAATTAAACAAGATGTAGTTAATAATAAATATATAATTCACAGGAAACCATGCTTTGTGGATTCTCGGATTCATGATGTGGTGCTGACTTTTTACCTCAGTCAGTAATTCATTCGTTCATCCATCCATTGATTTATTCCAAACCTGCTATATCCTGAGCCATAAAGCCTATCCCAGCAATCACAAGGTGCGTGACAAGAACACCATCAGGACAGGGAGCCATTCCACTGCAGGTAAACACATGGATGAGCCAATCCACGCAACCTGCATGACATTGGCCTGTGGGAGGAGAGCGGAGCACGCGGAAGGAACATGGGGAGAATGTGCAGACTCCATGCAGGATGTGAACCAGCGCCTCCTTATGGTGAACCAGCAGCACTACCACTCTGCCGCCCCTCAAACCAACAACAAAAAAATGACCTGGTTCCCCAGAAATGGCAACTTTGTGGACAAACTGTATTTGTAGTGACGCAATACACAGCCATGTGTTTATCTATTCTTTATTTTCACAAAAACAATTTGAGCTTGTTGTAAATCGCTTTGGTGTGAATCGAGAGGTCGTGGTGTTAACAGCAGTAATCCTGTCTCGTGTAGACAGCAGGAATTCAAAGAAGTGCACGGGAACTCTGAAAACTGCCACAGCATGAGAGTGCAGCTTAAGCATCCCGGCTCTTGCTTCCACCTCTTTATAAACATTATTCTTTTAAATCAGAGGAGGCTAAAAGGCACTTCTGAGAAGAATTTAGCCTGGGGAATGTCTGCTTTTGTATCCTGGTATCAACTTTTGGTTTTATGTTTCTGGCTCTGACGTGCGTGTCTTTGTTTCTTATCAGTATTCTGACATCAGCTTATTTCAACTGACAGATCGTCTGCCTGCTCCAGTTTGTTTCTGACAATATGCCCTATTTCTTTTTTTTTTTCATTTTCATTTAAATTTTCTCTCTAGTTGCTATTTCTCACAAAGTGTCCATAGCAAAAGAATATTTAATATAACTTTTATCTATTAATAAAATATGGCAGCGTAATACTCATCTATAAAGTGGTTACTGGGTGTGATGTTTATTGAACATAAACATGATCTTATTGCACTCTTGCTTCCTTGACGCATATGTCTGCTACTGAATGTTTATTTAGTTCTACTAGGGGGGTCCGCCCCCTGCTCGCCCACCCCCGTGTTTGGTTTACCGGATATACAATTTAAAGAGATTGTTATTTTCATGGGAATTGTTACATATGCATTATTTTCGCTTTTACGTTAAAAACTTTTGTAAAAACAATACTTGTCCTTTATTTCCGGCCCCGGGCGTGGTTACATCTCTTTATCGCAAGACGTGTAACGCTGCTCGCGTTGTGAAGGGGGGGAGGCTGAACGCACGCTAAGGAGATGCCGTCAGATCATCTGTTGTCTTTCTGCTGCTGGCAAGCTGCCTGTTCTGCTTGTTGCATGTTGTCGTTTTAAGAGCTGGGAGCACATGATGTGTATCTGCCAAAAGCAATCCAACAACTGCTAGGTTAGATGTCAGTGGACTTGTTTTAAATGATGGCTCACTGCCTTGTCTCGCGTGACATTGTAAAAACAATACTTGTCCTTTATTTCCGGCCCTAGGCGTGGTTAAATCTCTTTCTCACAGGACGTATAACGCTGCTCGCGTTGTGAAGGGGGTGCAGCTACTGTCGCGCTGCCCGTCGATCATTTTAAAACCTGTACAGCTGTTGTACTTTTTGCCACTTCCTGTCTCTGCTGCTCGCGTTGTGAAGAGGGGGGGTTAGGGTGGCTGAACGCATGCAAGGAGAAGTGGTCGGATCATCTGCTGCGAGCTGCATGTTTTGCTTGTCGCTTGTCATTGTTTTAAGAGCTGGGAGCGAGTTAAAGTGTCTCTCGCGGGACTTCAAATTGTCTTCTGAGAAGATCACGTCTCGTCTCCCTACTCTGCCTCCCCAAGATTTTTTTTTATAATATGCTACATATTGACATACAGCCTGCAGTGCGTCAGAATTGGCCACTGATGCTGTTAAATATGTCTGGTATCCGAGGGGAGTTTGGCATTTAGGCCCAACCATAAATATACAGTAATCCCTCCTCGATCGCGGGGGTTGCGTTCCAGAACCCCCCGCGATAGATGAAAATCCGCGAAGTAGAAACCATATGTTTGTATGGTTATTTTTATATATTTTAAGCCCTTATAAACTCTCCCACACTGTTAACATTATTAGAGCCCTCTAGACATGAAACAACACCCTTTAGTCAAAAGTTTAAACTGTGCTCCATGACAAGACTGAGATGGCAGTTCTTTCTCACAATTAAAAGAATGCAAACATATCCTCCTCTTCAAAGAATGCATGTCAGGAGCAGAGAATGTCAGAGAGAGAGAGCGAGAGAGAAAAGCAAACAATCAAAAAATCAATACGTGCCGAAGCACCGCATCGTCTAGGCAAACAGCCTCTGTGCAAACAGCCCCTCTGCTCACACCCCCTCCGTCAGGCAGAGAGAGTGAGATAGACAGAGAAAATGCAAACAATCAAGCACCGCCCGGGAAGCATATCGTATATCATTGAGGAGTTTTCTTTAAAATGTAATACGTGCTCTGATTGGGTAGCTTCTCAGCCATCTGCCAATAGTGTCCCTTGTATGAAATCAACTTGGCAAACAAACTCAGGAAGCATGTACCATAAATTAAAAGACCCATTGTCCGCAGAAATCCACGAACCAGCGAAAAATCTGTGATATATATTTAGATATGCTTACATTTAAAATCCACGATGGAGTGAAGCCGCGAAAGTCGAAGTGCGATATAGCGAGGGATTACTGTAATGGCATTTTTTAGTCTCCGCTGTACTGCTACACATTTATATCACAACCGACGTCAAATGTGGTAACCTGTTTATAGTATAAATTTACATTATAAACTAAGTCTCACATTAACACATTTAAAATTCTGAAATTACAAAAGTGCACAAATACCATTAGCAATTTTTAAATGACAAAGTTTGTTTGTCTACGTATTTTAATTGTGATAAAATAAGCACTTCATCTTTTAACAAGTTAGAAAATGCATGCATAGAGTGACATGTGGGTGCTGTGGCAGGCGGCTGGTGTCTATGCCCAGCCGGGACACTATATTCAGGGGGCGCAGCCCTGGACAGTGCAGTACCTCTCCCTGGACGCCCCCCTGGGCTGGAGTAGTGCCTCGGTTTCCCACAGGGCTCCCTGGGAATTGGAGTTGGGGGCAGCCCTGTTGGGTCCCGCACGTTCCACCAGGGGGTGCTGTGTTTGGGACTCCTAAGCCCGTGTGAGCAACAGATTCATCACACCTGGAAGTGCCGCTGGAACTCGGTGATCAAACACCTGGAGCACTTCCAGGTGACCTGTAAAAGGAGCCAGTGACCATCACTCATCGGCCAGAGTCGGGTGGAGGAGAACAAGGTTGCTTGGGGAGGAGTGGTGGTGCCAAGGAGGAGAAAATACTTGTGGTTACTAGTGCTTGGGACTGTGTTGTGGCTGGGGGATTACGGGGAAGATGTGCCCTCCAGCTGAAGATAAATAAAAGTCTTTTTATTTTACACGTGCCTCCCGTGTCCAATCTGTGTCGGGTCAGGCGCTACATAGCGTCTTCTTACAGTGCACCTTAGTGAATTGATTTGGATTGAGGTTGGGAGCACTTTCTCTTACTTTTTTGCTTCATTAAACATACAGACAGCACTGTTTTGTTTTTAAACATGTTGTCACGGGAGTATGTGTGACATGTGATGGAGATTTGCGCAGACTGCCACGTGAATGGTCGTTTCAAAAACTTGTGTTAACTACTGAGGCTCTGTGCACTCACAGGAGCAGCGATTGAAAACATTAAAGAGCAAAATACTGCAGAGAAAACATACAGGTTGTAATAACCTCCCTTAAGCTAAATATGAAACAATAAACTAATATGTAATTAAAAATATACAAAGCATTTCTCTGTTTTAAGGATTGAAGACATGCAACTGAGACAGTTGCTTTCAGTAGGATGGAGTATAGTGTTCATTCATCCATCGATTCCTCTAAACTTGCTTATCCAGGGCAGGGGGCACCTTTAGAGTATCCCAGCAAGCAACGGGTGTAAGCAGTAACAACCCTTGGAGAAAATGTCAGCCTTTCACAGGGTGAGCACACACACACACGCACTAGGGCCAATTTAGCATCGCCAATCCAACTAACCTGCATATTTTCAGTGCAACTTCCAACTTACACACACATACTGTACATTGGGGACAATGTAGCGTCTCTCATTCATCTTACCTGCATGTCTTTGGACTGTGGAAGGAAGCTGGAGCAAACCTGTGTAGACCTCCATGCCATGCAAACTCCATACAGGGAGTACCTGGGGCACGCACTCAGGAAACATTAGTACAAGACAGCAATACTGTGCACCATGTACTTCATTTCTTGATTATTAATATATTTTAACTGTAGCCTTAATAAAACTGAAGGCAAAATACCCTTTTTTAAGACATATTTTAGTAACATAGTGCATCCATAGGGGGGTCCAGGGCTCATGTCCACCACCTAAACTCTGTCCATGCGGGTAGCATTTTCTAATAAAGTATATTAAAAAAATGTTACCTAGCCGTCGATGTTTGTAGATAAAACCTAATCATATGTTTCATTAAAATTTACTACATAGGATTACAGGATGGGGCAAACAATTATTTATTAATATGTGTTTCCTGAACGCTTCAGAGTTTGTTGGATACATTTTCAGCGTAACAGACGCTGGCTGAAGTAATATTTTCTATGGTACCAGAGATCGACAGACATGACCGTCAATTTACACTGCTGTAAGAAAACTCGACAAGGTAGGACATCTCGTCATCACACCCGGATACACTTGAACCCATGAGAATTGGATATGAAACGGACACACACAAAAAAACTGGAGCGTAGGTCGACTTATTTTGTTAAATCTACCTGTAAACCATAACTGATGACTGAAGGTGCACACGTATTTCACGCTAACAGGTTCCGAGTGGCGAGCTTTTTGCGGAAGTGAAAAATTCTGAGCCCCGTGAAAATCTGATCTATTGCACTTCTTGTGTCAGATGGGCTTCCAAACACACTACCTTGTAATATGAACGAAATAAAATCGAAACGAGCTGCATATGCAATGGACCCTCTATCCACAACGCATTTTCAGACCGGAGCCGTCCAATGATCGGCAGTGTTGCGTTATTGACTATTGATTGATTGACATGTCAACGAACCAATAAATGTTAAAGAAGCGCGGGCTGCGTGAGACAGCGTAGCGAGGAGCCGTCAGAAGAAGATGTTTTGAATGTTGGCCTGGCGTGATAAGCTAAATAAATGTTATATAAATACATCGGAATTCGTCACGTAACCAGGACATTTGACAGGCAGTTCAGTACAAACGTCCAAACACCTTAGGGCGGCTTGACCCTGCCACGAAAAAAACAGCGGCCTGAAGCAGCCCTGACCGAAAGGGCACCATCCACTCTGAACGACAACCTCCTCGTTTTTATGGCTGTTGCTTAAGTACTTTGTTCCAGTTAATTCAATAAATGTCGCTGTTCAATATACGTAGTTCTTCATAATTTGTGCGATACCAGGTCTCATTAGCCAGTGTGTGCGTTTCAGTATACAGTTCGTACTGCGAAGATGAATGACGTCCACCTGTCTCCGTGCTGACGTCACCAGCCCCGAGGATTTAAAGGCGTGTCTAAGTCTCATTGTTCCCGTTCTTAAATTTCTGAGCGTATGCTGCCCCCCAGTGGTACTATCTGTTCTAAACCCTATTCGTGTATCCGCGCTACTCATTGTACGGCTCGCCAAACTTCAACCGGCGGAGAGGAAAAATATTCAATAACAAATGAATCTATATTTATGATTATAGGATATGAAAACACAAAAATGACAAGGAAGACTAAAGAAAAGCAGTAAAAAGTTGAAGGGGATTGATTTAAGTTAATACTTTTATAAACTAAACTAAATGAGGCTTAATTTGCATTCATGAATGTGAATTTTGTCTAAAAGTAAAATTAAATGTATAAGTAACAAAGCATTCTATTCAATAAAGGGAAAATCCTAATAATATACTGTACTAAAATCTATACGTTAACAAATTAGTTAACATTTGTGATTCTAAGATATTAAAATGCAAAAATAAAAAAGAAGAGAAAAAAAGTAAAAAGTGAATAGATTTAGATTTAAATTCATATTTTGCAAGCTAAACATGCTTCCACTGTTTTAATTGCTTTTTTATTTGAAGTTGTATCTAAGGAATGTTTTATTTTATTCATATTATACAATTAGGTTGAATTTGCATTTTTGAATGTGAAATTTTCCTAAAAGTAAAATATAATTTTTCAGGAAGAAGGGCGATGAGGAATGGAAAGAAGGGCTGGTTCAGGATGCTGAGTAGGGTTTTCACCCTGCCCTAACTCAATAGTGTTTTTTATTCACCTTGGAGATTCAGACCATTAAAAAGAAATGAGTTACAGTATCTTCATGCTCATAACAACCAAAAATAATATTTCTAAAAGAAAAGTAAAAAAATCCAGTAATATATTAATAACTACTCTAGGCAGGTGGTGAGATGTTTCCAGAGTTTAGGAGTATATTTGCAGGTCCAAAATAAATGACAAATAACTGTAGTTGTGAATACAATTTCCAAAATAAGCATTTTACATCAATGTCGCATCTCTATGTAAAGTTCTTTTGAGTAGTTAAAAAAGTGCTGTATAAATGTAATTAATTTTTATGTACTTCTTACAGAAATGGGCATTGGGGAACCACCTCAACCACCACCAATGTGCATAATTCCCCTGGATGATGGGACAACAGCCTTTCTTGCACGATACGCTCACCACACATGAGCTATTAGGTGGTAAAGGGATAAAACAGACAGACAATGTGGGTCAGGGGATGATTAGGAAACAGGTATGGACTGGGCTGTGATGGGCAGTTTAGCCAGGACATCGGGGTACATCCTACTCTTTCGAAATATGCCCAGGGTTACAGCAGTGGTTCCCAAACTTTTTTGATTCTTGGCGCCCTTGCTGAATCCAGGTTTTCCCAAGGTGCCCAAAGTCACATTTTTATATGCAAAATAGCCAATAATTTTAATTAAAGGGTTGAGTAAAAATAAATAAAACACATATTTGAGATCACAAAAAATGTAACTCTGGTTGACTGTGTGCCCTCTTTATTTTCACTCTCACAACGCTTATTACTGTTTAGTAAAAACCGACCCATTTTTAAAAATACATACGAGAAGTAACACTTCAAAAACTTCACTTGATTAATCACAACAATATTTAGTTGATACAATTTCTGAAAACTAATTCAACGTTAAGACCGTGCGAAACCGACAGCTATTTATATACGGACACAAAGTACCGAGAAAGTTTGATAAACTACTAAAATAATCGAGAAACTTAATTATTGTAGAGAGCCATCTAGTAACCATTTGAAGAGACTTCTGCAAACAGTTATTACTAAGTGAGTTATTGGTTTGCATCAGGTCTGCGTCCTATCACACTGAATTGAAAATGGAAATAAAATTCTGAAAATTTTGTAATATTTTACGGCACCCCTGTGAGGAAGCCACTTTGGGAACCACTGGGTTACAGTATATTATGTCTTGCTAGGAATCCTGGGTAACTGTACTGAAGGCATTCTTTACTGAATAACTGACATTGAACCACTGTTCATAAAATATTTATGAATAAAATACTATGATTGAGGATCTGGTGATTGGTGTTGTTGAATTGACCCTAGTGTGTGCATGTCCTCACTCTGCTCTGGACTGGCACCCTGTCCAATTGTTGTTTCTATCTTGTGCCTGATAATTGATAGGATAGGCTCCAATTGCCCCACAACCCTTCCCTGGATGTATGTGTTAGAAAGATGGATGAACAGATGGATATTATGAGTGTTCCAAATAAAACATGTTTGTGGAGAAAAGTTTTATGTTTGTATCTAAAAGCACATGACAACAAAGCCTGTTGGTTAAAATTATAAAGCCAGATGTGGAGTTTTATTATACTATAATTACTCAGCAAGATAAGATAAACATACTGAGGGATCACACTGCAATACACCGATGAGCCACAACATTTAAACCACCTGTCAGATATTGTGTAGGTCCCCCTCGTGCCACCAATACAGCTCTGACCCTCCAAGGTATGGACTCCACAAGACCTCTGAAGGTGTCTGGTGGTATCTGGCACCAAGACGTTAGCAGCAGATCCTTATAATCCTGTATGTTGCAAGGTGAGGCTTACATGGATTGGATTTGTGTTTTCAGTACATCCTGCAGATGCTGGATCAGATTGGGATCTGGGGAATTTGAGGCCAAGTCAACACTCTGAGGTCATTTTCTTGTTTATTAAAACCATTTCTGAACAATTTTTATAGTGTGGAAGGGCCCATTATCCTGCTGAAAGAGGCCACCGCCATACCATTAAACATGAAAGGATGTACATAGTCTGCAACAATTTTTAGGTAGGTGGTATTTGTCTACGCTAAAATCCACATAAATGCCAGGACCCAAGGTTTCTCAGCAGAACATCTCCCAGAGCATCACACTGCCTTATACCTATAGTGTATATTCTGGGCATCTCTTCTTCAGGTAAGTGATGCAAACCTACCTAACCATCCACATGATATAAAAGAAAACGTAATTTGTCCGACCAGGCCACCTTCTTCCACTGCTCCATGCTCCAGTTCTGACTTTTATAATGTACCCAGGCACTTTTTGTGGTGGACAGAGCTCAGCAAGCAGTGATTCACTATGTGTACGGAAAAGAAAAATCCAGTATTAACCATAGTTAGGTAATGAATGCAGCAAGATAACAGTAATATAGTTTGGTAATATACTGTAGAATTATTTTTTACTTTTCCAGCTTTATACTTTCTCACCTGGTCAACAAAAAGCAACTCGGCTAGCATTACCTAAAACTAGAAAAAATCAAATGTCCTTCTGAGAGGGGATGCCTCGTCATTTGGAAGGAAATCATTACTATTTCGATGCTTTAATATACATGAAGGTCTATCTTATTATGGGCTCTCCAAACTGGTTAGGCATGGGGCTTGGACTGTTGATTGTTATTTAATGCATCTTAATTTGTTTGAAACATTTTAATGATTGCATTTTTGGATAATTAAATTTTTTACTTATTATAACATGGTCCTTAATAAGCTTAGTAAAATGAAAAAAAATATAAATTATATGATCAGGCCATACTTGATCCCTGGCGTTACTCTT
Organism: Polypterus bichir lapradei; assembly: GCA_026402145.1. NCBI lineage: Eukaryota > Metazoa > Chordata > Cladistia > Polypteriformes > Polypteridae > Polypterus > Polypterus bichir. The sequence continues at coordinate 4,152,800 of JANRMT010062822.1, forward strand.
TTCTGTCCTGCTGCCTGCTCTACATTAGAAAGTGAAAACATGGAGTTGCAGATGAATGAGACCCTCACCTCTGGGCTGTGGTCTGTGAGAATGACTTCTCCAACTGGAAACAGTGTGCTTGAGGTGTAAGGTCTTTTCTCTAAGTGCATGTACTTGTGGAGCCAATTTTTCCACATATATATATGATATGAACAGACTAACTAACGCACGCCTGAATTGACTACTGGAAACGGGCACAAGAGACAACAAATACTGTATAACACTAGGACTGTCGAACAGATTTATGCACACATTCACTCATGCCACTGTTAACACAGGCCTGTTTCAGTTTTAACTGGGGCTGGCAGCTACATAACAATGCTATATTAGGCTCGAACAGACATACTGGATAACAGGCAAATATTGTATGATATGGGAAAACAAACATGACACAATTTGTAAATGTCATTTTGCTCTCCATTTTAATGTGTCATACGAATGTGGCCTTTCCAACTACTGTTTTGCTGCCATAGGTGCTAAAATATAGGGAAGCAAAATATGACAGAGATAACTAATGTGTCATGCTTCCTGACAGATGTTGCTGCTTTCACAGATGCCCAAAGCAGCAGTTTATGGATAGAAAATTAAATCCACTGGTAGAAACGAGTAAAAGCACAAACAGTAATGCTGGAACTAAATGCAAAACAACACGAAAATGCTGCAAATAAAGTTTACAGAATTGAAAATGTTTAAAACAGTAACTTTCATATTGCAAATTACTTTGCAGAACAGAAAATTGACATGTAAATACAATAGAAATGCTGCATAAATTAGACTATCAGAAAATATTTCTGGAAATGAAAAAGGTACCAACCGGACATGTATAAGCATACGCACTCTCTAATCACAAAATAGGAAATGGAGAAATAATGGAAAGCATGGGATTAAATTTGATAGGTAAAAAATGTGACAGATTGGATCCTTACAAAAACAGAAAGGACATCTTCTGTGGCTTGGATGGAGACAGACCCCTTTTTTGTGTCTTACTGTCATCTACTCTCTACATTCATCTGTTCAGATTGGTGGACAATTCAAAAATACAAATACTGTAAACAAAAAAATAAATATAAAAATAAATATAATGTGCAAATGCAGTATAGAAAGATGGGTGGTGTTGCAGTTACTGCAGTTTAATCCATTTGTGGAGTTCTGATATTTCACTTGCTTATATACTAAAATGTTTTTCTCCAAGTTATTTTTAAGTATTTTGTGTATTGTATATAAACAAAACTGACTGTGTTCATTAGAACTTGACCAACAGGCAAATAGCTGGTTCAGTCCCCTGCTAATCTTCTTGGAAATAAGAGGAGATCTCCAATTTCAGGAGAGCAAAGCAGATGCACCTTTACTGAATATTGCAGTTTAACTCAACAGCTAGTAACGGGCAGATTGTGGACTCGCCTCACGTTCACAAGACCCCAACATAAATTGTGCAAGTTTAACTGAAACCCTAAATTGCAATTCTTACAGTTGTTCCCTCTACAGACGACTTACTGCTGCAAAATGATCATCAGAATAAGGTTAACATTCTCAAATCCACTTAATTCAGTTCAGGATTGGCAAGGCTGGAATCAACCCTGGACAAGGTGCCAGTCCATCACAAGGCCTCCTTACACACACACACATTCACCCTGCGCCAAATGCAAACATCTTATGGATGTGGGAGGGGAACTGGAGCACTTGAAAAAATCAACATAGAAAAATAGTGCACATATGGAGTTCACAGAGACAAGAACATGGCACAGGATTTGAACCAGCACGCTGGACTAATAAGGCTGCAGCACTATTCACTGCGACAATGTACCAACCATCAGGCAAGAAGATTTGCTCAACTGTCAAACAATCAATACCATAATTAAAATGACAATGTGTTAACAAGAGAACTATTTATTAAAATAAGCTCAACATGTACACTAGTATAAGGTATAAATCTCTGTGCAATGAATTGTCATCTCTACAAGGATGTCTCAAATCCACTAGAGGGCAGAATTCTTTTCTTTTCTCTGATGTAACATAACAGGAAGCAAACAGAGTCTGCTCAGTCTCCTGGCACTTGTTTCTTTTGCTGGTAGTCCCAGACAGATAAATTAAATTAGAAAAACTTTATTAATCCCAAAAGAAGTCAAGCAAAGTGATTACATCTTGCCTGAAGACGGGGCCTGAGTTGCCTCGAAAGCTTGCATGTTGTAGTCTTTTTAGTTAGCCAATAAAAAGTGTCATTAGTCATGTGTAAATGCAAACTGGTTATTACAGAAACCTTTGTAATAAAAATTGGGTTTTCAGTCATACGTGAATAATATAATTAAAGAGCACTCATTTCAATTAGTAATAGATATCAGAAACACCACTAATGTCTTGGCTGCACTTTTAAATCAATTTAAAGGTAGCTTGATGAAAAAAGATATCTGTTTTTATCAAAAACAAGAAAAATTGTGTGTGCAGACTTTTGACTGGTTGTATTAAAACAGTATATTATTCCGCAATCATAATCGCACAGACAAAAGATTTAGTAAATTGGCTAATTCTTTCTAAATTTTACGTTTTTGAAAACTTTCAAAATTTCTACATTACGCAATACGCTCGGTATCACGCGAATTGTTGTTTCTCGATTAATTTTTTGCAAAGTTATCTATCAGAATTCAATCCAATCGGTCCACTGTGAACTGGCGGACCGATTTGACGTCTGCCGTAGAGCCTCCGTGCTTTGGCTGAACGCACCTAATTACGGAATTACCAAGTCACACCTTTATTGTTGTTCCTGACTGATCCAGTTCAAAGCCGCAGTAATCCATCACAAACCAGAACTGCTCAAACTCTGCACTCATTCATACACAAAAGGCCAATGTACTGTCACCTATCACCCATACCTTCATCACGTAGACTGAAAGAGTACCCAGAGATTAGTAAGGTCTGAGGAAGACGTACAAGCATCTCAGATACAGACGGAACCGAATCTCCCGGTACCGTACTGCCATTAATGGAAAGCTTGCGTTTCTTTAAACCCTTACTGGCTGTTCATCTCCGGGCTCGAATCTATGATCTTGCGATCATTCAAACGAAGGCAAAACTTGATTTTTTTATGTACTGTACTTTTTCGTTATAGTCTTTCAACACTACTTTAAAACAAAAAGTACATTCTGAGCAGCTGGCTCGCATATAAGTTATTTGACCAGGGCCTGTAATTCACATAATAAATAAACTTATTAAATGCATTACCAACACCCAAAACGTAAAGCATTGCAAACAAACAAAAAAAAACGAAATTTTACAGCAATGTCTGGGACATTCACTTCCCGCCCCAGTGCCCTGTAACCTTTATTCCGGAAGTTGACGTTCTTGTCAGGCCCCGCCTACAGCCAGGTACTCGTAGGGTAGACCAATACAGTCGACACGCAGATTGCACATACAGGCAGTACCAATCGCTCTAGCAACGTGCTGTGTTTTGGAGTCATCACGCGTCAGAGAGTCATGTCGGGTTGGGGAAGCAAAGGCGTACGGCTGTGTCAACGGATACGCACGTGCATGTCTCAGACCTCACGCCTGCCCCTTTTGAATGGCCAACGGACAGTATCGCGTGGGGTAAGTATGTGGGCTGCTGCAGTACGTCGAATTGTTAACACCGTATAGTTTCTTAAAAGTATGTACTGTCTACGTAGTCATTGCATTTGCCATTGGATACGAATATGCGTACTCGCGTCCTGAAGACATATAAAAAAGCGGCTCTACGCCGTGGCTCCGCGGAGTGTACGTGGTCCAGTCCGTTTACCTGATGCTCATCCATTCGTTACCGAATCCACTTGATCTATTGCTCTGTCACGGGGGGCGTTTATCTGTAAAATTCGTGTACATTTTAGGGACCATCCCTGGATGGGGCGTCAACCTATAGCAGGACAAAAAGTACATTAATACAAAATTGATTTGTATTTAAAACGTTAACCGCACATTTCAAGTGCAGCTAGGCTGGTGATGACATCGTAGTGCTGTATTAAAGTCATAACCTTGTCATATGTTGAATTGCATGATCTATTAAAAAACTGTTCAGATAACGAGAAAGTCCTTTGAAACAAAGCAAAAAATGTAGCTGTCAAGGGCATAGTAATCCGGTGTTTTGTGGACCTGGCATGCTCTCCGTGTGCTTACCTGGGTTGTACTCCCAAAACCCCTTTGGAAGTGCGGGTTAGGCTAATCGGTGATTCCAAGTTGGGCATCGCAGTATTGTGAGTTGTCCTTACACTAGACTGGTGCCTTGGTCTGGTTTCTACTTTGTTCCAGATGCTGTCAGGATAATATTTGGCCCACTCCCCTGAATTGGATTAAGCAGATTTGTAAACATATGTGCACGATCAACCACAATAATAAAAGCACCTGCCTAATATTGTGTATGGGCCCTCATACCATCAAAACAGTTCTGACCTGTGGAGGCATGGACTCCACCAGAACTATGAAGGGTTAGGAAGATGGATGATTATTAGGATTGTTGTAAGTAATACCTGTTAGTGAGGAAAAGTTGTGCTTGTATATAAAAGCATATATCAATAAGGTCTTAGGTTAAGATTGGAAAGCTTAGGGAGTTTTGTAATTCTATAATTACACAGCAAGATAAAATTTAGACCTCTGAGGTGTGAAAAAACATACTCTGGGATCAGATTACACTGATCATCCCCGATATTAAAACCACCTGCCTGATATTGTTTAGGTCCCCCTTGTGCTGCCAAAACATTTTAGACCCTTCAAGGCATGGACTGTATAAGACCTCTGATGGCACCCCGTGGTATCTGGCACCAAGAAGTTAGCAGCTTCCATTGGCCAGACATGTTTTTCCAACATGTCCCACAGGTGCTCAGTCTTACTGGAATTTGGAGTCCAATTCAACACAGTGAGCTCTTTGTCACATTCTATAAACAGTTTATTAGCAATTTTTGCTTTGTGGCAGGATGCATTATCCTGCTAAAATTGGACTCTGCCATCAGGGAATAACATTGCTATAAAGGGGTGTGCAAGGTCTGAAACAAAATATAGAAGTGCTTTGCACAGTTTCATGCAAAGAAAAATTGATTTTTTTTCAGCTTTAAGTAAGATAAATTGTTTTCTCACTGAGTTATAGATGGTCTGTTAGGATTCCTCCACCTGAACAAGAGTCGTCACCGCACTAACAATATAGTACAGGAAATTGCAGTGAGTTTATCACTGCTGCTTTAGAATAATCAGGATTAATTGTAAATCTGACACTATAGCATACTTAAGCAAATATCTTTTTCCCAAAATGGTATTAATTTAGGACAGTCTCAAAACATTTATCCTAGCAAGGCTGGAGGTAGCATTGTGTAGATTTAGGGCTGTTTTGGAGGATAGACATTTCCTCACTCTGCCTTAAACATTTGCAATTCAGCATGCGTAGTAAAGCAAATGCCCATTGTTGCACTTCATCCAGCCTCTGAATATTAGTGGAGCATCTCTGTTCTCCAAAAACATTTAAATCTATTCTCATACTCTAGAGAGTGTCATCTGATGAGTGGGTCAGTTAAGATTATCATTAGCAGTGTCAAAATCAAATATGTAAATATGAAGAAAAGTAGGAAACTAGAAAGAAGAAGCAGAACAAATGTTTTAAAGTCCTGTTCAATCTAGTGAAAATGCAATAAAAGGAGTGAGTGCAATTATAAATAAATCCAAAAACTGAATTACTAAGGAGTCAACCTGGGGAGTACATCTTATCGAATATAGGATAGACAGCAGCATTCATATTAGAAAGAAGAAAGAGCAAACTGGTGGTTTGACATTGAAAATGACAAAGTCATGTATGGGAGAAAGTAGAAAAGTGAATGTGGACACAAAGCTATTTGAAAGCTGCAGCCCTAGAAACTGTGACTCCATAGGTATTAACAGTGAAAGGGAAATTGGGAGGATCAAAGTGTAAGAAAATGGTACTGTTTTTAGCAGATACGGGGGCTTATGGAATGTTAGCAAGTAAAAATCAACTCAGTATTTTCTTTGGTGACAGTACAACACTCTAGGGTAGAAAAAGTGCCACAACAGGATATGGGGAAGAAAAATTGGGAGAAAAAGTTAACAATTACAAAACCAAAGCAATTGCCACAGTTATTAAAAGCAATAGCAGCAGCTTTTAAAAGTCTGCTATGCTCTAATAATGAGTATAATAATGTAGTATTGATAATTGTGTCACCCCACAGTATGGGAGTATTACAGCAAAAGGCTTTGACGTCTGCAGGGGTGTTATAACGTTTAGAAACTTTAAACAGTCCTGATTTGTATATGACAGCGTACACTTAGGGTCATTTAGAAGAGGGTGCTAAGATGTTTATAGTTTTATACAGTACGTCATAAGGAGAATTTTAAAATTAGTTGGAAGGCAGTGTAGTAATTTTAGAACTGGAGTTCCATTAGAGTGGCCGTATTCTCATGGACTCGTTATAAAGTGTGGGGAAGGAGCGGGGTTTGAGAATTGGGTTGGGAGTACACTTTGGAATATATTATAATTAATGTACATAATGTTTTTTAATCTTTTATACTGTTTTTAATTTGCTAAATACGTTATACCAACAAGGACAAGGAAAAGGAAACAAGCCAATAACTTCAAAATGTACATTTTATATCAAAACCAGTCAGCAGTGTTACTGAGAGCATCTTTAATAGCTACACTTTAATTTACAAAAACACAGTTTAAAAATATTCAAGTGCTGCACTGGTGATTGCCTGTCTGATCAGGTAGTGCAAACTGTAATTGAATTATGTCAGTAATTTTGATTGTCTATTACAGAGTCATTCTGATTTTGAGTGTTTTATGATAGTACTTGCACTGCTGCCATTTTCTTCCAATAATTACTGTCTGTAGATGTTTCAGTCCCAGTGATGAACCTGACCCTAGAAAAATGTTTGCTTGTGCTATTTCGCATCTTTCGCAGCAAAGTGGGCTTGAATCTATACAGGCTAGAATTTTGTGTTTCACTTCTCCAGCTGATTTCTGCACAATATATCCACCCCTTTTAGCTTATTTATTATTTTTAGACATATTTAGAGCCTATTTTTATATACTGTATCTTCTTATATAATACGCTGCTGTGGCTGTTCGTTTGTCTGTCCAGGATTTTAAATCACCTGTAGCTCACAAACCGTTTGAACTATTAAACTGAAATTTGGTACACATGTACTACGTGTTGTCTGCTATCCATTTTCGGGGTGATGATTGACTCCAAGGTTATTCCTCTTTTTATTTTTATTTTATTGTAGAATCAACTCTTGGCAGTGGGCAGTAGAGCAGCCATGTGGTGAATGCGTATGGGCGCCGTTCTCATTTCCTTCCACCTTTGCCGTCACTTCCCCTACCACTTCATATCTTAAATAATTCTTGAGGCAGATTGAAGTGCTTAAGTGAAAAATTAAGGAAAATGTACTAAGTAATTACAACACAAACTCTGACTTAATCGTTTTTTACGCGAAAAGATGCTGGCGAAAGAAGAGAAGAAGCGGGCCGTTAGGGTGGAGAAAAGAAGAGCTGCTCAGGAAGCAGCAAGCACATCAACCTCTGAGCAAACGAATGCTAAACAGAGAAGGAGGATGAAAAATAGGAATGCTCAAGTCAAGTGTATTCGTGCAGTGTGCCGTTACTGGTTTATATATATATATATATACTAGCCGACGCCCGCCATAGCGTGTAAGAGTAGGAACAGAAAACGGTGAGAAAGAAATTCAGAAGTCAAGAAGAAAGAAATACTTCTTGAAAGATGCAGTTGTGAATAGGTGTTTTGCTGGAGATGACAGATAATGAGTCGAAAGATCTAATCTCGGAAAGAGCTTGAATTTCAGCTTCACCACTATAAACTCCGGATGTTGCCATGTATTGATAGAACTCCTGACTTGTTGTGACAACTCGAATTGCTTTGGAAAGAACAACAGGAAGAACGTCTCCAAATCTGTCCCAATGTGATGCAACAAAATCTACTGCCCTATGTCCTAGTGAGAGTGCATTGCCTTCGTCAACCGTTTGTGTCAAGAAATAACCCACTGATAGGAACAGGCAGTTGCCGGATCCCGGAATACAGATGACATTGTACAAAAACCCGTCGACAGTGAAGATACTGTCGTTCATTTTATAACAAAGGCTTAGGAAACAACCGTCGCAGTATAACGAAAATAGCAAGGAGCGAAACCAATGCCAATGGTCAAGAGAGTACCTTTCTGCAGCAGGCTACGGAAAAGACTCCCAGGCGCAGACATGGCCGAAGTGAAAGGTCCTGTGGTCAGGCTAGATATCCATAGACATATATAGATAGACGCTGCATTCACTGTGTTGCCCAGTCGACACAATACGTCAGCGCGTCCACCCTTTTGCGAGTGGCAAAAGTGCCAGTTAAACTAATACAGGTAGACATGGAAACTGGGTTTTATGATGAAAAAACTATAATATTTAAAACAGTATCGTTTACATACAGCAGATTTTGTCGAATCGTTTACATGCAATTATTTATATCCATTTATACACTAATAATTGCAATTATTAAATAATAATTATTATTATTTCTTATTAAATAATTCCTCCCATATGAGTAACATTTCTCGGACTGCCTTCTTCCATCTCCCAAACATTTCTAGATGTCCTGTTCTTACTCAGCACAGTACTGAAGTATTGGTTAATGCCCGAATCACCTCACGTATAGATTACTGTAATGCTGTTCTATCTGGCATCCCACAAAAACTTATCAATCGCTTACAACATCTTCAAAATTCTGCTGCCAGGATAATAACCTGTTCTAAATCCACTGAACATATTACACCTATTCTCTCTCAACGTCACTGGCTCCCTGTTAACTACAGAATACAATGCAAAATACTGCTCTTAACATTTAAAGCTCTCCACTCCCTCACTGATCTCCTCCAGACTGACACTCCCTCTGGCTCACTCAGATCCTCATGTGCAGCTCTACTTTCTGTACCACACATCAGAGTCAGTGCTATGGGAGCTCGAGCGTCTCTCATAGTGCTCCTCAACTCGGGAATTTTCTTCCCTTTCATATATGTCAGCTCGATTCAATAACACATTTTAAAACTGTCCTCAAAACTTATCTTTTCAAACTGGCATACCAATTGTGAATTTTGCACTGTTACTACCAGTTATCTTTGTTTGTTTGCTAATTATTGCTTTTTGATTTATCATTCTCTTGTTTTAATTTTACTAATGTTGTTTAATTTTATTGTAAGGTGACCTTGAGTGCTAAGATTATAAAACGGGATTTTCTAATGGCCAAATATAAGCAAAACAATTGTTCAGCCTTACCTATGAAATGTAATCCCCCGGGATCTGATTTGAAGCGTACAGCGGTTTGTATAATCCCAAGCAGCACATTATTCATTACTTCACTCCACAGCAGTGCCACCCGCAATATGGCGGCAACATTGACGTATGATGCTGCTGGTCATGCGACGTCTAGTAATTCTATGTCAATGTAGATATTGGGCGGTGACGTGACATGAGAGAGAAGCAGGGAACGCGGTAGTCCGAAGGAGGAATAGGACTCGAGAAAAGCGGCGTGGGGGTGTATGGGAGGCCACAGGCAGCGTGGGGAAGGGTTTGGAAGAGGATGAATAGGAATCGAGAAGTGCTGTGTGGGCTGCATGTGGGCGGGACCGGGTTTGAAGAGGAAGCAGGACGAACCAGAAGAGAAATATATATAAAATATACAGTGGACCCTTGACTTACAAACTCAATTCGTTCGCGAGGGCTGGTTGTAACCTAAGTTGGTTGTAAGTCAAGACTGTTTTTCCCAAAAAAAGGAACATTAGAACAAGTACAAAATTTATTTAAAAACCAACTACAAACAACCAAAAAAGTAACAAGATCACGCTATTTTAGCCTTACATTCCGATCGCTGTAAACACTTTTTATAAAATGAGTTTTAAGCACAGGGAAAAAAAGGAACATTTGAAAAAAAGAGAAAAGTAACATTGCAACAAATCACACGATGAACTCCTCCATGTAAACAATTTTTTTTAATGAGTTTTAAGCACAGGGAAAAAAACGAACATTTGAATAAAAGAGAAAAGTAACACTGCAACAAATCACGCTACGAACTGAAAAATTAACTTTTGAAAAATCCGTAATACAAAAACTACTGTATAAACCACCAAGAAAACTAACCTTGCACGAGTCGAGTTCTGGCATGAAGTGAGGAGGAAATGGGTGGAGAGGAGGTTACAGTTTTGAGGGAGAGTCCGGCTCCGCGATGGAGGGATGTTTTCTTTCAGGCGTTTTCTCTGTTGTGATTTCTTGGGTTTCTGATGTTTTTAGCTGTTTAGCTGGTGGATCAGACTTAGTGAAATAGCGGTCTAATGTGACTTGCCTTTTCCTACGCATTAAAATTTTTCGGAAATGCGAGACGACATTGTCGTTCATCATGTTTATCACTCTGCTCGTAACTGCTTTGTCAGGGTGGTTCTTTTCAAAAAAATCCTGGCACTCGTTCCATTTTTCCATGATGGCTTTTATCGCATCACTTTTTATAACCGCCCTTTCCTCTTCTTCCCCGGAGGACTGCTCCTTGGTGAGCAACCTAAGCTGCTCCTGCTGGAGTGCAGCGAGTTCCTCCGTCGTCAGCTCCTCCTTGTGATCCAGGACCAGCTCCTTGATGTCCTCATTGTCCACTTCAAGACCCATGCTCTTGCCCATGGACACAATCTCATCCACAACAGGAGGCTCAAAGCTTTCTAAAACCTGTTCAGGAACGCATTCAGGCCAAAGTTTCTTCCAGGCCGAGATCAATGTGCGGTGTGTGACGTCTTCCCAGGCTTTATCAATGAGGCCGATGCAATGAACGATATTAAAATGGTTCTTCCAGAACTCTTTCAGGGTCAAAGACGTCTCCTCTGTCACATTGAAACACCTGGTGAATAGTCCTTTGGTGTACAGTTTCTTGAAATTTGAAATAACCTGCTGGTCCTTGGGCTGCAGAAGAGGAGTCGTGTTGGGGGGGAGGAACACAACCTTAATAAATTCGTACTCTTCAACCATATCGTCAACCAAATTTGGAGGGTGTGCCGGTGCATTGTCCATTAGGAGAAGGCATTTTTTAGGCAGGTTATTCTCTTCGAGATATCGCTTCACGGCGGGAGCGAAAGCCTCGTGCAGCCATTCCAAAAACAAGGTCCTTGTGACCCACCCCTTCGTGTTTGCCCTCCACATCACATGCAGTCTGGCTTTGTTTACATTGTGCTGTTTGAAAGCACGAGGGTTCTCAAATTGGTAAACGAGTAGCGGCTTGATTTTACATCGCCACTAGCATTAGCACACAGCAAAACAGTTAACCTGTCCTTCATTCGTTTATGGCCGGGCATAGCCTTCTCTTCCTGGGTAATGTAGGTCTTCTTCGGCATCTTCCAGAACAATCCGGTCTCGTCACAGTTGAAGACTTGTTGCGGGATGTAGCCTTTGTCCTCCACTAATTTTGTGAAAATTTTCACGAATTCTTTCGCAGCTTCAGCGTCGGAACAAGCAGTCTCTCCATGCCTTACCCCACTATGAATGCCACTTCTTTTGCGAAACTTTTCAAACCATCCTCTACTGGCTTTAAATTCCTCACTTCCGGCACTCGTAGAAGGATAGTTTTGCAGCAAATCGCCATGAATCTTCCTGGCTTTCTCGCATAACATTGCCTCACTTACGCTATCCCCTGCAAGTTGCTTCTCGTTCAGCCACACTAGCAACAGTTTTTCCACCTCTTCCAGCACTTGAGGCCTCTGCCTGGTTAACGCTGTAACGCCTTTTGCAACATCATCTGCTTTAATAGATTCTTTCAGCTTTATTTTGACTTCTTGTACTCGGTGGCAAGATCAGTAACACAAACGCCACGTTCAAACTTTTCATTAATTTCTTTCTTCACTTCGATTTCAATTTTCTTCAAAACTTTCATCTCACCACTCTTCACTTGCTTAGAAGCCATGGTTAACCGCAAAAGCCCACAAAATATAGAGCGCAAAGATATTACAGGTAAAGCACGCACGTCTGACTGAGAACAATGAACAGGGAGCGGCTCAACACGTGCTTAAATACAGTAATTGGCACGCACGTGCAGGCACGCGCAGGAAGGCAGGCAGGCACGCGCAGGAAGGCAGGCACGCGCAGGAAGGCAGGCATGCACGCACGCGCGGGAAGGCAGGCAGGCACGCACGCATGCGCAGGAAGGCAGGCACGCATGCGCAGGAAGGCAGGCACGCATGCGCAGGAAGGCAGGCAGGCACGCACGCGCAGGAAGGCAGGCAGGCA
>JANRMT010062822.1:4166008-4176194 GCA_026402145.1 Polypterus bichir lapradei
TCCCTCACAACCTTGTCCTCCTCCACCCGACTCTGGCCGATGAGTGGTGGTTACTGGCTCCCTTTTATAGGTCACCTGGAAGTGCTCCAGGTGTTTGATCACCAAGATCCGGCGGCACTTCCAGGTGTGATGAAACTGTTGCCCACACGGGCTCAGGAGTCCCAAACACAGCACCCCCTGGCGGTACCTGCGGGACCCAACAGGGCTTCCCCCAACTCCAATTCCCAGGGAGCCCTTTGGGAAACTGAGGCACTACACCAGCCCAGGGGGGCGGCCATCTAGCGTCCAGGGGGAGGTATTGCACTGTCCAGGGCTGCTCCCCCTGAATACAGTGTGCAGGGGCATCCCGACTGGGCCTGGACGCCAGGCACCTGTCACAATATATATATATAGCATATTTCTAATCACATGACATGTACCTTTAGTGTGTTCAACATTTTGTTTTATTGATTATTATGCAATTTGTATTTAACAGTCTATATTTGTAAAAGGGTTTAGTGCTCATTGTGTCTTTATGACAATGAATTGTCTATAATAAATTTTATGTAAGAAGGATTAGAAAATAATTTATTTTTAGAGACATAAAAATGTACTTTTTTCCTTATAAATTACTCAAGCAGTAGTTCCTTTTGTGAGCAAAAATGTAAAGGGAAGATAATTTAAAAACAACTCTTAGAAATTAAAAAAAGAAAGAGCATTGAATAAGTTTCAGATTTTTAACCCCCTTCTCTTAAAAATCAACATAATGACTGCAGTATGTGGCCTAGAGTAAAACTGACATACTTTCTATTGAAAGACAATACCAGTATAACAAAATGAGAGAAATACTTTTGACTACAAGCTAAATGCTGACATTGTAATATTCTCTTCCTTTTAACTTAGAAAATAGGAGTGGTGTTTACAGGTTAAAATACATGACCAATAAAGTTTCAGTCTTCTCTGAAAACACAAAACCATTCATAGAGAGCATTTTCAGTATGGTAGACATTTATACAAATTCCCACTTTCCTATAAGGGACTACAAAAATAATGCATCAAATAGCACACTTACCCTTCCTCAGTTTCGGACTGGCATGATAAAAAGTTTTCTTGTGTGAAGCATTCCAGCAGAAACATCAATTAAGATTTTCAGGCTTTGTGGTTTTTTGTTTTTTAAGCCTGTATATTAATTGTACAGCATCAGTTAACTGCAGTTTGTAGAACTGATGCTAATACAGGAGTCCTTTTATATCCTAGTAAAATAATTTACAACGTTACCCTTGTATTCAACTACTTAGAATTAACAGTTAAACACTTAGATTCTGTGGAGTTCATTTTTATTATAGATTCTAAAGTCTGTCTTAGAAATGTACAGGAATTATGCTTTTCTTTTTCTTTTTTTTCTTAATTTGCCAAGAACTACTGAAATAGTGATTTGTGCTGCTACCTCACAGGTCTAGGGAACTAACTGGGTTTGATTCTGACTAGGTGATATTCTCTCCATGTGTATTATCGTGAAAGTTCACCTGTTCACTATTTTCGTTCATCTATATTACATAGTTATAGCTAACTATGGTGTATTTATGAATGCTAGGTAAATGTACGTTATAGCACCCCAAGTGTACAGCTTTACCTATGTGTGGATAGCTGCCCTACGCAAAATGAGACCTCTGTAGCTGCTTTACAGAGTCCTGTATTTACAGCTTACCAGCCCGTGCGGTTGCCTCCAGCAAATAGACTTACTAGCTTGGCATAAGTAAATGAAGTGATTGTCTTACAGACCTGAGCATTACTGAACATCTGTGCCATTTACAAAAGCAGGTGCCCACACCACGCTGCTTCTTTTTGAAAGTGTCTCTTCTAGCCCCTAACTCCTGGGGGAATATGACCTAGTATGAATATGGTACTAGGTACTCTTAACACCTTAGAGTGCCTTTGTCCAACCAAACAATATAAATGTGCTGTTACAATAAAACAAATTTAATAATACATAGTAAAACAAATATTAGCAAAAAGTAGGAAGTGTATTTGAAAAATTACCTATTGAAAGACACTTGCATAAAAATACAGATGAGAATAAGTCCCTTCAAGCCTTGGTGCATAGCTGCTTAAAAAGTTTCTGTAGCCTGCAGATGTCTTCTGTGTTGCCTTGTCTGGGTGATGGTGGACATCTTATTTCTCTTCTTGAATAATTTTTGTGCAGCGTGCATCCCAAAAATAAAGGCCTCTCTCTATATGGAGTTAACGATGATTACATAAATAATGGATGATCTTAAAGCCACTGTCATTCTATATTACAAATTTGTGCATTCCCCCAGCCTAATGCTCATGCTAATCTTAATTGCTCCAGGCTAATAAAAAAAGGTTGTTTTTGGACATTCCTAGAAGGCTGGAATTCAAAAAATAATAAACTAAATATTTAGAGCTTAAATCAAGTGTTTTTCACAAATAATAGTTACCAGTAATGGTGTACTGCATGATAATGTGTAGTGAATACACTTGACTTGAGCATTCATAGTTTCCCTCCTCTTTCTCTGTCTCTGTTTAGCCATCGTTTGCTCAGAGGTTGATGCGCTTGCTACTTCCTGAGCAGCTCTTCTTTTCTCCACCCAAGCGGCCTGCTGCTTCTCTTCTTTCGTCTGCATCTTTTCACATTAAAACTGATTAAGTTAGTTTTTGTGTTGCAATTACTTAGTACCTATTCTTTAATTTTTCACTTAAGCTGGCATTTAAGTCTTCAATCTGCCTCAAGAATGATTAGCGAAGGTGGTAGGGAATGAGGACGGCGCCCATACTCATGCGCCGCACAGCTGCCCTGCTGCTCTCTGCCGAGAGTTGATTCTACAATAAAATAAAATAAAAATAAAAAGAGTAATAAAAATCATCACCCCTAAAGCGGATAGCAGACGACACGTAGTATATGTGTACCAAATCTCAAGTCAATAGGTGAAACGGTTTGCGAGCTTTAGGTGATTTAAAATCCTGGACAGACAAACGAACAGCCACGGTAGCGCATTATATAAGAAGAAATGATGCAAAATACCAAATCAAGATTTCATCACAAAAGCTTATTACTTATTCAAAAGTTCAGTATGTTTTGTTTAAAGGTGATAGTCCAAGATGAGCTGATTACTACTAGTTGATCAGTTTTAGCCTTTACTGCAGTTTCATTCAGTTCAGATAGGATGTTTGATTGTTGCTGTATTTTTAAAATTCACAGTTCAGTATAGTGAATTTGAACATTTATGGAATAATTCTTCATTATGGTTTGTTTCTAGCACAATATGTACACTATACACTATGCCTTCATGGGTTTTTCTCTTTATGTTTGGGTTTCTTTCTTGTTAATTTAATTAGCAAATTTGTCCTGGCCTTGTATGAAAGCAAACAAACCATATAATGGCCAGACATCCCATTCTAATAAGCTCCTGCCATGTCTGCTGATCATACTGTAATCTTTGGCTTCCTCTTAAGAAAATGGATAGATGGACAAAGTTAATTTTTAAGTAAAACTAATTTTTATAAAAACAAATACTGTATCTAGTTTAGTCTATTCTTCTGTGCTGCATTTTGTTCCTCTTGTTGAACAGCATCAAATAATAATAGGGAGTGGCAGACTACATGTTGCAAGAGTAGGTTTGTCATTTGATCACATAACCAGCTAGATAAATCTGAAATTTTGAAATACAAGTCCGCTCAATTCCAGACTGTTAGTGTGTTTTCTAAAATGCTGGTTATTTGTTATTCTCTGTCCACATTTCTTTTCATTGCAAAATGCTAACATCCTGTATTGGCAACACAATCATTTATTTTACAGGAAGATTTGATATCTGATGTATGGATTTAGTACTTGTGAACATTCTCACCAAAGTAGTCCACTGCTAAGCACATCCCTAGTATAAATTGTATGTTTTCAATACATGACAATACTATTATTACTATTTATATAGTAGGTGTTTGAATGTCTGTATGATTCTCTACTTTGATCTTTTCCACAGGTTTCCCAGTTTCTTAAATCCAAACATCTGCTTGAAGTGCCAGATCACTGTATTCACATATCAAGTTTAGTATGCAGGTCTGATCCAAGGTATGGTAGGTAACAACAAAAGTTAACTTGTACATACATCTTGGCACTTTTAAGGTTGTGGCCTAAAAAATTAGTCATATTAATGAGAAGCAAATTTTAATGACATGTTAGATATTAATTCATTTTCTTTATAGTAAATCTTTTTGTGTAAACAAACCACAATATTAAATCAGAAATATTTGAAGACATTAGAGTACAATTTTCTATTTTCATAGATTGAGAGAAGACAATCAAAGAGGTTTGTGCATGCTGTTAGGATGCACTTTGCACCACCCATGGGGGTGTGCCAGGCATAGCCCATAAGGAGAACATTCAGCACAAACTTAGTGTTGAAGCATGTGGATATTGTCATTTTATCTTATAATTACTGCAAAAGGAAGATTATAGTATTCTGCAAGCATTTAAAATCTTCCTCTCGATTATAAGCAGCAAACTACATAAATGATGCTGTTATGATGAAGAGTTATTTTGAATTGAATTAACTGAAGGTTATGTCTGCTCATCTACAGTGGAATTGATGTGGATTATTGTTTAGCATAAGTACCCACGGAAATGGACATTCTGATTTAATTATTGTTGTATGTCCATTTGATGTTTACGATCTTACACAATTCTCTAAATACGTAAAGACTGTTTATATAATTAATGTGTTATTTAATGTGTGATATTGCTCAGATTAATTGTATGAGTTTATTTGTTTTATGATTTATTTAAGATCAAAAATGCAAAAATTTTGGTCAGTGATTATATACTGTGTATTATATGTATGCTTGTCCTTGTAATTGTTCTTCCTCTGTATAAAAATCTATAAATTATCTTTAATTATGAAATGTTTACTTTTTTTTTTTTTACAACTATAATAATTATACTGCATAACAAAATGTAAATTTGTGGCATGCATCAATATAGGTTGAAGGTTGCAGTATTTTTCATGCTTATTTCAAACATCTAATCGGAGACTTTCTCTGTCATGCTAGGTCTTCAGGTGACACACAAAATTTACTATAAACATTTATAACATATGTACTTCCTGGAAACATCACACCTAAAAGGTAGCTGTGCCTCAAACAAAGAGCAGGCTCCAGTCTCAATATGTTCAAATGTGTTACAGCCTGCAAAAATAATGGAACATTCTAAAATTTTCACAAACAGCAATAAAAACATTTTAATGCTGAAATTTAAATTAAAATACCTGCACATCTTAATAAACGTTTGTGTACTAAATATACAGGGTGGCCCACGAAAAAGTGGCCTGCCTCCACCAAGACGACTGCATTACGTGGTGAAGAGAAAAATGATCAAATTTGGTACTCACATTTACAGAAGATGCTGAACGTGATCTCCTTGTGCGTCAGTACATCTCTGTGCCCCTTTCAGCATGTTCAGGTACACTCTTTGCAACATCATGGGATTGATTCTCTGTATCGTATTTTCAGTGTTCAACATCAGTTTATTTACAGTCCGTAGATTTGTCTCATATACGCAGCCATTTAAATGACCCCACAAGAAATAGTCGCACGTTGTTAAGTCAGGTGATCGTGGTGGCCTTAAACCCTTGCTAATAATCCTTCTGTCAGGGAAATGCTCCCGAATAGTAGCCATAGATATGTGGGAGGTATGGCAAGTTGCACCATCTTGCCTCAGTACACTGCGACCACAAAAGTGGTTTCCAGGGGTCAGACAGCAAGGTAATAAGGCAGGCGACACGACCGAAACTATCTGTCCAGTGGCAGACGAGACGGGAGTCGTCTTGGTGGAGGCAGGCCATTTTTTCGTGGGCCACCCTGTATAACCTGAAAGACGTAACTCAAATTGTGGTGACTGAAAAATTCTGAATACATGAAACATGCTTTTATGATGCCCATAGGTTGTTTTGTGACAAAATCTTTTGTTGACCAGTGTTTTTTTCTTTAGTAGAAAGCTTATAAGTCCCAACATGCTCTTTTGTGTTCTTTGACATTACTGCAGTTTTTGTTTTTTGAACAAGGTGGTCATTGTTTGCTGTTTTCTTTATTCGTATAAAATACCAGACATGACTTTGGAATGAAAAGTTTACAAGCAGAGTGTTTATAGTGTTTATGTTGTCCTTTTAATGAACATGATTTTTAGTAAGACGTACTTGTTTAATTAAAATAAATGTTTGAGACTCTGGTCTGTTGCTCTGGTATTAATTAGTAATTATCGTGTTTTATTTATGGAAGAGCCTGGCCCTGTTTTTCCACTTTGCACATATCAAATCACCTTTAACAATCATGTATCTGTCGTTGCATATAGTACAATAAATGTCTTTTTTTTTTTTTTTTTTTTGGTGTGGGTTTTTTTAAAAAAAATTTTTTTTTTTTTTTTTTTTTTTGGCTGTGGATTTTTTCAACATACTTTATATCGTTTGGATTGTTCATGAGCATGATAAAAGAATGCACACTTAACTATTATACTTTTTGGCCGTAAGCATCAAAAGTAATATTCTGTAAATACACACAAAAGGTTAAATATGAGAGAACAATTTATAACAACAAGCAAGCATAAAAACATACTATTTTCTGGACCTTACTCCTTGTGGTAATGCCCTGTCTGCTTGCTGGCTTGGCTTGTCAGTGTTAATACAAGCCATTTCTCACTGTTACCTTACATTGTCTTTCTCACTCTCCCTGAGCTAATAGCAAGATATTTGTTTAAACTATCCCCTACTTAATTGTTTTTTAAATAATTTAATATAAGATAGTAAATATTGTATGCACTTCATAATATTTTGGGTAACCTTAATAGAATTTAGGCAGTATTTATTGAAATAGTTACATTAAATATTTGTGTCATATTTTGTAAAATGTAAACCTTGATTTCCTATTTGTGGTAATTCCTATAAGTAACCATTGTATTAGTTCTTCTTAGTAAAACTAAACTAAATAATGTTACATGTTTTTGTTTCTTAAGTTTAACAGATGAAGCAGTTTATGAAAGGCTTGCTGATGAAACCCTTGACGCCTTAGCAGAGTATTTTGAAAACCTTGCAGACAAAGATTTTACTTTTCCAGATTATGATGTAACATTTGGGGTGAGTCATTTTTTCTCCTTTAGCTCAATGTTGATTTTGTAGACCTGATAAAAGGTTTACACAAAAAAGTATGTATTTTAAGATGTATTTTTATTTTCATATTCAAGTTATTGTTGTGTAAAATGAAAGAGCTTCAGGAAAACCGACCTGGGACACTTTATTAAATGTAATACTAAATCCACACAGCTATTCAGATTGATTTTGTTAGTCAAGAAAGTAATTTAGATTGATCAGTAACAAATAATGGAATGCTTTACTTTTAACGTCATGTTTTTAAAATGGAAAATTCATCTCATTTAATCTACCAGTGAAACATTTGGGTACAAATATATATTACTTTAGATTTATCAAATATACAGTATCTAATATATCATGAAAATGATAGTCGAGTTCAGGGTCATAAGATATGGACATCTATTCTTACTGCATCACTGAAAAGACGGGCACTGAATGTAGATGTTAAGCTAGTAGTAATTCACAACCTGATATAACTGTAATAATAGCATAGAGATCTTCTGGGTGGTCATCACTTGAAAAATAGCATATCTGTTTTGTGGAAATATAAAGTATCAAATTTATTTGTTGAGATAGGGTCATATCTGCTCCCCTGTGTTCAGCAGATGACAAATTACAGAAGCACAGACAAAATAATAATGTATTTTATTCTGTCATAAGATACGTTCACCAATGGTTACTTTACATTTTGGGATGGACAACTGGTTCTCTCTCCCCAAGTACTTTCAGTGTCTTCACCTCCCAGATAACTTTCATCATTTCCTAATACATTTTTCTTCTATGGAGAACTACCAGTAGTGTTTGGCCAACCTTCCTTATCCAAGAACTGTTATCCTCTTCTTGGCATCACCATACACTTTAATCTCAAGTGGAATTGCATCCTGAGTTGGGAAAGCATGTCAAGAACTGGCACTAAAGACTTATTTTGGGCTAAATAGCAAGGCTGTAGTAACATCCCCCAATGGATTCCCTGCTGCCACCTGTTTCACCTGGCTGGATGTCGACGCAGTACTAAGTGTAAATGCCTGCCACCCATCAGGCCAGTAATTGGGATTTCTCTTCACCTAGGAGAGACCGGAAATCTTAGGGAATTGATTAATAGCATGGGAGTAGGGTGAAGTTGTCGACTATGTCCCTAGGTATCATATGCCTACAGTCTTCCTAATTAATCTTCCAAGTGACATTTTGAGCACAGCTGATGAGGGCTTATTTCTGACATTTATTCCAGAATCACATGATTCTTTTTTTTTCCCCAAGCTGAAAAGAGCATGTCGGGGCATTATGAATATCAGAATGGCAATGATTGTGGACTTGTTAATACATAGTTTCCCCATGAACAGACTGCTAATCAGCAAAATTACACTACACTACTGAGGCATTTGTTTCAAAGTGTCTGGTCAGAAGCCATGCAAAACTGCACCTTGAGAGAGTTCCTGTACACACTGCTCCACCTTGACAGCACACCAGCACACAACACATTGTTAGTCAAAGAGGTTTTGACCAAAAGCAACATGTTTATTGTTTTCACATCTCCAAATTAGCCAGATTTCACCCAGTGTGACTTTTTTGTTACTGAAAAGAAGACAATTTGCTACTGTGGAAGAAATCCAGAAAAAAAAATCTCGGGATCCTCAAGACACAGTAACAAAAGATTGTTTGGAAGAAGTGCTGGGAGAAGAATATTGCAACTCAAGGAGAGTATTTTGAACGTGACTAAAATAGAATTGCCATTAGTTGTATAAAAATTTTGGAAATTTTTGGGTTTTCTCCCTTATCTAAATAGTTTTAAATAGTCTTACCAAGTTGGAAATAGTCATCAGCAGCGCAATCCTGTAAATCCAGTCATATTATATGACATACCCAGCAGCTTGCTCTGGCAAAATTAAACAAGTTTGTTGTTAGTCACAGAGGAGGGTTCTGTGTGCATAGGAACTGACAACCAGTGAAAGCTCATCTGGAAGTACAATGCAAATAATGTAGCAACGAGGAATAAGGTACCTCACAAACAGAAGTTTATTTGTCTGATGTCTCAAGTTTTGCGTACCACAACAGAATCGATAAAATAAAAAAGGGCAAGATAGATGCTGAGCTTGCAGTACCTGTTAATCCTTTGTACATCATTAGCTCCATCAGGCAAGGTGTTTTTGGCTGAAACAAAAAGGGGTGAGCAAAAAGTTGGTCGCAGAATTTGAAATGCCCAGCAATTTTCAGGTGTATAAATTTGACACAGTTCAGCATCAAGATCAACAACTGCAGTTGGCAAAGGCATATCAACAGACATTATACATCTTTGCAGCACTGTGTTACTCTGGCCTTTTGCTAGGCTTCTTTCTTTTTTGGAACCAGCCTAACAGTATGTGTTTCAAAAGAGGTCTACTCTGTCTTTGTTTTGGTAGCATTTGTATAAATATCAAGATTATTTCAAAATAATTTTTGATGTAGTTTAGCTAGCTACCTTAGCTTGACAAGTAGATTAATACCTGCCAACCCAGAGTTAAAGTTGTAACAACATTCTTTGCTTAAAATTGTTCAAGCAGTGCTGGTGCACTTTAATAATGTAATACAGTAGTCAAAAATATATAGAGCATGAGATGTAATATTCTTAAACCTGCTTAAAACTTTTTATGTTATGTTAGAAGCTTAGTGTCCATCATGCGGATACAACTAACCTAGTTTTCCACTGAGCTCCTCGAAAATGTAGTATTAGTTACAGTATGTTCTTGAAAGAGGAACATAAGGGGCTCTAAGACAGCCAGTAGTTGGAAAAGCAATGAGGCTGAAAGGTTCATATTATTCTCTGTGCAGAAGTAGACAGTTGATAAAGACATAGATATATATACAGTATGTGTGTGTGTGTATATGGTGTGGAGTGGTGGCTCTGAGGCTAGGGATTTGCACTGGCAATCGGAAGGTTGCCGGTTTGAATCCCGTAAATGCCAAAAGGGACTCTGCTCTGTTGGGCCCTTGAGCAAGGCCCTTAACCTGCAATTGCTGAGTGCTTTGAGTAGTGAGAAAAAAAAGCGCTATATAAATGCAAAGAATTATTGTTATTA
>JANRMT010062822.1:4191194-4251178 GCA_026402145.1 Polypterus bichir lapradei
CCCCTCCAGCTGAACTCCATTACAGTAAATGGAGAAAAATAGCTTCTAGTTATGACCATTATGCGTAGAATTTCGAAATGAAACCTGCCCAACTTTTGTAAGTAAGCTGTAAGGAATGAGCCTGCCAAATTTCAGCCTTCTACCCACACGGGAAGTTGGAGAATTAGTGATGAGTCAGTCAGTCAGTGAGGGCTTTGCCTTTTATTAGTATAGATGAACATAACGGTTAAAGCTAGTGGTAGACTTTTTAAATCTGAAAACTATCTTGATTAATTTTTGGGACTGATTTTTATGTGTGTTGGAGATTTTTTTTATTCTAAATCATTGAAATAACATTCTACTACTAGGTTAAAATAGTTATTTACAGTAGATATAAATAAAAAATCAGATATATCAATGTTCAGTAATAATAAAGTAAAACAAGTTATCAGTAAGAACCCTATTGGCAAGATTATATGTGATATTTTTGGACTAGTATGATGACCATTAAGCAGGATTCCTCACTGAGCACATTGTGTTTTGCTGGGTAAAATGCCTTTTTTGTGTTTTTTTTTTTTTTTTTAAACTATGAAAGTGGCAACATCTTACAATACACAGCATGAATTCTGTTTTAGTTGAAATAAGATAAAGATATAATGCATTAAAAGTACATTTTTATTTAAAAGGATCTACACATATGTATGTGTATTGCCGTTCTCAAAGAAAATTGGGGGAAGTCTCCTGCTCCTTTGCCATTTGATATAATAATTTGTTATTTTACAAGGGTAGGACATTCAGTGAAAACATTCCATAAGGAAAATTCATACTCACGGCAGTAGTACAACTTGTTTTCACTGTGACAATTCGTAAATGTAAAAAATGTTATAAGAAAAAGGGTAAAAATGCCAGTTTCATTTAACTAGAATAGTCTTTTGGGTCGGAATTTGAATAGAAATGAAATTCAGAAAAGTCAGAAAACCTAATTAATATAATAACCTTAAACTACTTGTACCCTGTATTCTTGAGATTCTTACAGTGATGCATTTATCCATTAATGTGCACTGTTTAAATGGGTTCCATCTGTATTTTTAATCCATTTCACACAAACACATTCACATATTCTTTATTTAAATTAACAATTTAAACTTCATGGCAGAAATACAAAATTTTCATGCATAAGCCACATATATAAGTGAGGAGGAGGTTTGATCATGAAATTATCATTTCATGAAGAGTAACCTAACAAATCCTGGACTTCCTTCAAGGGGGAAAGAATGGATAAATGGTCTTTTTAAACATTTCGTGGAATAAGAAAAGTGCATAATGAGAAGTGTGGCTGCATACCAGAGGATGTTGTGAAGAAGGTGATTAGCTATACATTTTTTTCAATATCACCAAAGTGGGTACAGTATATTTCCGCTATCGTCAAGAAGGCGCACCAAAGCCTCTACTGGGTGGTCCAGATCTAATTATGCAATTTTCATTACCCTATAACTTATTACATTTATTACATAGAGAATTCACAAAAAATTCTTTTTGTTGCCGATAGATGGCAGCACCTGCCCTGCATTTCAAAATGGCGGGGAGATGGTTGTCAGTCAAACTGCAATTCTTTTGTCTTGCATTGTTTTCCTGCATTGCATTAAAAGTTGTATAATTAGATCTGGACCACCCTATACTTCTTTAGGAGTAAAGTGCAGATTTGTATAGTTGGACATTAGAGTCCATCCTTCATGGCTGCATTACACTCTTGTGTGGCACCTACTCAGCTCAAGGGTGTAAAGAAAAGCAGAGGAGGTAAACGGCTCTATGGAATTTTACAAGCACTTAGCTTTATTGGTACCCTTAGAGCTAATTGAAAAAGTACTGTATGCCTCCTGAAAGTGGGAAACTGAAAAGCAATTGTCTTACGAATACCTGCATGCCTTTGATATGTCATTGAGTAAAGCAAAGCAAGTGTGAAAAGAAGTATTGCTTATTCTACAAAGATATTCCAAAATAACCTGGACAACATTTGTTGGTATCCCTAGAAAACATCATAAATAATTGGATTATAGTGATTTTTCACATTAGCTGTTTTCTTTAATTAGTATCACACGTGTCTCCAATTGTGCAGTCAGTCATTCAGCCTGTTTAAATGGAGAAAAGCAGTCATTCTGTTGTTTGGTATCATTGTGTGTCCCACCGTGAACATGGGCCAGAGAAAGCAAAGGAGAGAGTTGTCTGAGGAAATCAGAAAGAAAATTACAAAGCAAAGGCTGTAAGTCAATCTCCAAGCAGCTTGATGTTCATGTGACAACAGTTGCAAATATTATTAAGAAATTTAAGGTCCATTTAAGGTACAGTCCATAGCCAACCTCCCTGTATGTGGCCGCAAATGGAAAATCAACCCTAGGGTAGGCAGAAGGGTAGTGAGAATGGTAGAGAAAGAGTCAAGGGCGACTTCCAAAGAGACACAAGCTGAATCCCAAGGTCATGGTCTATTAGTCTCATCATACCACCAGTCACTTTTTGAGTGACTTTGGGTTTAATGGAAGAAGACCCAGGAGGACTCCACTGTTAGAAGAAAAAAAAAAAAAAAGAATCAGGATGGAATTTGCTAAAATACATAATGGCAAGCCACAGTGTTTCTGGGGGAATGTCCTTTGGACAGATAAGACAAAACTGGAACTTTTTGCCGAGTCACATCAGCTGGATGTACACAGATGAAAATATTTATTAAGCTTTCAAAGAAAAGAAAACAATTACTACTGTGAGACATGGAGGAGGCTCCGTTATATTTTGAGACTGCTGTGTTAAGCATAGGGTGCCTTGAGTCTGTGCAGAGAACAATAAAATCTCAAGACTATCAAACCATTCTGGGGTGAAACATATTGCCCAGTGTCTGAAAGGTCTGCCTTTAATTGCAGATCGTGGATCCTCCAACAGGAGGCACCCAGGAACTATTCTGAGGTGGTCTTCTATGAGCCCTGATTTCAATCCTATTAAACATCTATAGAAAGAACTGAAACATGCAATCTGGAGAAGGTCACTTTCAAACATGACACAGCTGGAGCAGTTTACTCAGGAAGACTGGGCCAAACTACTTGTTGACAGGTGCAGAAGTCTCACTGAGAGCCACAGGAATCACTTGTTTGTATTGATTGCCTCTAAAGGTTGTGAAAACAAAATACTTTATTAGGTTAAGGGTTCCATCATTTTTGTCCATGCCATGTTCATTTGTTACTATTTGAAATACTGTATATATTCTCATATAAGTTGGGTCCTGAAACCCGAAAAATGATCATAAAATCAGACCCTGACTTTAAACACCCATTCAAAAATGTGCCCCTTGAATTTTTTTTTTCATCTTCTTGCTTCCTCTAATCTCGCACAAGTTTCTCAAACACATCGAATTTTGTTTCAGCAGCACAGTTACAATTTCTTTTGCCACTTTGACTTTTAATTTAAAACTAGCTTCATGTTTTGTTCTAAACAAACACTCCATCGTAGATAAGGGATGCTCTCACAATGAAAGTGTATGAGGGTGTGAGATACAAAAAAACACAAAACAGTGCAAACGTCGCTTCGGAATTGTTCGGGTATTAATTACTGTGTGGTGACATAGGCACAATACGTAGAAAAAAAGGCAGTGTGCTCTGTGGTTATTCTCTCATGTGGGCGTTAGCATATCATAAGCTCTTGGACCAGTAGCGTGAGTTTTCCGCATTCGACTTATACGATCGACATTATAAAATACTGGAAATTATACGGTAAAATCAAGCCCCTACTTATCCATGGGAGAACTTAAACGTGAGTATATACAGTACTCTGTTGAATCAAAACTCTAAAGCAAAGTCTGAATATATTATATACAGAATAAACAATGTTGGTTGCCAATTACTTTTGTCAATTTCCAGTTATTGCAGAGACAAAGGTGGGTTCTTTTTTTTTTAGTGGAAGGGTACAAACAAATACCTTTCTAACTTTCTACCTTGAAAAGAAAAACGGTGTAATTTATTATATATGACGCACTGTATATAAAAAATATAGTACTGTGCAAAAGCACTTAGCACTAAGGCACAAAAACGTAAATGCTTTAAAAAAACAAAGTCCTGAATAGCTTTTATTAATTAATAAAACTCCTAGAAACCTCACTAAACAGAAAAAAATAACAAACACAAAACCAACTTAAGCAGTTTGCCTTAAAAACAGCAGCAGTTTTCGTACGTTCACTTGCATGCAGTTTCTGAAGGTACTTGCATGGTAGGTTGTTCCAAGCCTCTTTGAAGTTGGAGGACTTGCCACAGTTCCTGTGTGGACATTGGCTGCCTTACTCGCTTTTATGTTTGCAAGTAATCCCAGACTAGCTCAATGACACAGGTTCGGGCATTATGGGGGCAATACCGTCTGTTATGCAATTTTCAATTCTTGTTTTCACTGCATATAGTTTTTGGCATGCGTTTGGGGTCATTTTCATGCTGTAGAGTGAAGTTGGGACTGATCAGACAACCACTTTATGGTACTGCATGCTGGATAAAAATCTGCCTGTACTTCTCATCAGTGAAGGGGCCATCAATTTTGAGCAAATCAGCAACTCAGTTTGTGGAAACTCTACCATGCTTTATTGTTTCCTGCAGTCATTCATCCTTGTACCATTCTCAAGCATGTGGTGGTCATGCTGTCTTCTGTTAGAGACTTGTCAGTTCAGAGTACCTGCTCCTAATTTTTCAACATCCCAGTCCTTTGTTATTTCATGTGTAAGTAAGTTGCTGGGATTTGTTTCCAAATCTGTTTGGTCACAAGTCTTCTATGAAGACCACTTCTCATAAGACTTCTTTGGGCCATAATTGGGTATACCAGGGTGTTAGTGGTTGCTACAAGTGCTAAGTTGGTAACGGTATTGGATATCTTCCAATTTCAAAAGGTGTGTCTGCCCAAAATCCCCTTGCTTATTTGTGTGTGTTTCTGTAGAATAACTTGAATAATACATCTAGAAGTGCCTTCCTGCCATGAAATTTTTGCTTGGGAGAGACCTTGATGAAAAAGGATGAGTGTCTTGTGGCTGTGCTCACTTTTATCATAGTGTAAGATCTGCAGGTTAAACCATCATATGTACCTCAACCTCCCCTTTTTAGTATGGCAGTTTCTTAGCCAGTTGCATTCCCCCATCAGAGCTGTTTCTGTTTCAGTTAATCACTTTGGTTCAGCCTACACATTATATCATCAATCGTTGGCACCTCTTTGATATATCTGCATAATCAGCACTGGGCTATATGCCTACAAAGATCTTACATTTTTTGACAGGAAAGTAGTCTATGAGTTTTAAGTTTCTTTCTTTAAGGACACCCAAAATATCTTACGGTATTACTTTACTTTTTTGTAAAAGGAATGTTTGGAACAATAAAATACACTTTTCATGTGACATACAAATCCATAAGACATAAAATAACTAAGACAAAGTCCCCAGAACCTTTGCACAGTACTGTCATATGTACAATATTTATGCCTAGGTAAACAGTATATGTGTGCACATGTATGTTTATGTATGTATATGTGTGTTTGTGCAGTATTTGCCACAGATTTTACATAGTGAACTATATACTTCGTACTTTTGTAGGGCTACTTATATCAGTCACTAGATAAAGAATGTGCTCTTCATACAAGTTGCGGGTCCAGTTTCCAGTGGAGGTTGAGTGAAGAACAGTTAAGCCATGCACCATCTGATTGCCCTTTCACAGTTGTGCTCAACCAATGCCAAGCTTCCCTTACAAAGTATATTCATTTTTATGTAATCCAACCAACCAACCTGTCTTGTCTGGTTGGTTTAAATTTTGAAATTGTGTGTGCAATGTTGTTTTATGATGGCATACACAAATATAAGTAGCATTTCCTACAGGTTGGGCTATCTGACAAGTGCCCCTAATATTTATTTAAAACATTGTTAGCTTTTTTGAAAGACATGGTAAATTTTGATTTTATTTATACAAATAAAGCATACTTTAATAATATTGGCTGATTTCATAATGACAGAATTTCTTTGAACTCTGTTGGACAGATGAGAAAAGAATGTAGAGACACATTCATGATTGCATATTTTCTGTTCCATAGAGTGGTGTGCTAACAATAGAAGTAGGAGGAGGCCACGGAACATACGTGATTAACAAGCAGACACCAAACAAGCAAATTTGGCTGTCTTCACCAGTCAGGTAAGTTAATCAAATATTATATTTTTATATGCTATGCCAGATCACATGTCTATTAACATGTGTTTAAAATGAGAAATATATAAAGCTATAAATATAACTGACTTTCTCCATTTCTCCCAACTAAGGATGCATATTTGGGATTTATACTTTCTCATTGGCAAATCGTTTCTGTGATTTACAAATGCATTGAAGTTAACTTCCCATTTACCAGTTCGTGGCTGGGATCCTTACATTTTAATGTAGTTTATGTTGGTAATAAATAATATGGTTAAAAAATTAAACAGTGTAAATGCAGATCATATGGCATGCTATTTTTCCAATTATCCTTTGTTTAAATGCAGTATAAAAGATTTTGTAACATTTAACCCTTTATAAAAGAATTTGTAACATTATTTTCCAATTTGTTTAAACTCAGTTTGCAAAGTTGAAATTTTATTGTGATTGATGTGACTATTTTCTGATTATTAATTGTATACTTTGGTTCATTGGTCATGCAGTGGTAAGCACGGCATATTCATAGTTCTGGAAGATGTGATTTGAATCCCAACCCAGTTCATTTTCTGAGCATTTTGTTTACTTTCCCTATAGCTCTGTTACTTTATCTGAGGTCTCCAGTTTGCTCTCCACATTCTGATGACATGTAGGTTAAACTGATTAACAACTATAAAGTAGCTTAGTTTTAAAAAAGTGTGTGTATGTATTTCAGAGTGGGGTCTATGATGATCTAAGATTTGATTCCAAGTTTGTACCTGATGCTGCTGGAATAACTCCCTGTGATCATGAATTGGAATAAGTATACTGTACTGTGGGCGGCACGGTGGCGCAGTGGGTAGCACTGCTGCCTCGCAGTTAGGAGACCTGGGTTCGCTTCCTGGGTCCTCCCTGCGTGGAGTTTGCATGTTTTCCCCGTGTCTGCGTGGGTTTCCTCCCACAGTCCAAAGACATGCAGGTTAGGTGCATTGGTGATTCTAAATTGTCCCTAGTGTGTGCTAGGTGTGTGTGTGTGTGCCCTGCAGTGGGCTGGCGCCCTGCCCAGGGTTCGTTTCCTGCCTTGCGCCCTGTGTTGGCTGGGATTGGCTCCAGCAGACCCCCGTGACCCTGTAATTAGGATATAGCAGGTTGGATAATAGATGGATGGATGGATACTGTACTGTGCCCTTTTGCTGTATTAAAAATTATTTTTTTTTTTTTTTTTTTTAGTGGTCCTAAACGTTATGACTGGAATGGACACATATGGGTTTATTCTCATGATGGTGTCAGCTTATACACCTTGCTGACAGATGAATTTTCTGCAGTCTTCAATACCAAAATAGACCTTCATCGCCACATTCCACAATGTACAATTCAAAATAGATCTGGTGAAAAAGTCAATCTAAAAGACTGTTAAAAATTACTGAGACAATGAAATGGGGGAGAAAAATGAATGCAACTACACAACTAATACACACCTGTTCCTGGCACCTTCAGGGGCTGCTTTTCTGTAGCTCTGCTTTTGAAGAGGCTGCTATACTGATGCTGCAAAACGTTTTTAACACGAGTGTGTAATTTAAAAAAAAAGGTGAATATGAACAATACTTGAAATGTGAACTAACATTAAAATATGAAGTAGATTCATACTTTCTTTAAATACAAAATTTAAAATATGTTGTTCTCAATGTATATAACTTGTTTTAGTAGTTTTGTCATGGCAATAAACTTGCATTTTAAATTAGATTGGTTATGGTAATGTCTTGTGCAACATCTGCAATGCCATGCTACGACAAAACTGAACTCCATTTTTTTTAGGTTTCATTTATTTTTATTTTTATTTTTTATTTGTGTTAACTACATATTTTCTATTATCCTTTGATACTCTTCAGTTTACAGGATAACACCTTATAGATTTCTGTCTTGTACTGTTCTGTTACAATATTTTTATTATAGTGCTGCTGATGTATCATATGTTATAGGTGATGAATGATTTTAAACCAGATACTAACATACTAGATCAAATGAGATGTTAAAAGGTAAGCTTATTCGTTATTGTGACACATGACTACATCAAAATATATTTCTGCATATTTCTACATTTCATAAAACCAAAACACACACTCTTAACAGCTCTCTTTGGGGACTAAATAACTGAACTTCTCATGCAGACTTTCACCAAAAGTAGTAGTGACGGTACTATGTTTTTTAGAATCAAATGATAAACTTATTTACAAAATATCCAACATTACTTTTATATCAGTTGTGTTGCCATCACCTGACTGGCCAGTAAAAGCAATAATAGTTTTATAGTTGTAGTTTGTGGAAATTCAAACTTGAATTGAAGACCAGGTTTTGATCAGTCAAGGAAAGGAGAAAATGGGTCTCAAATTTAAAAGCTTGATCTCATTTGAATGTGTCACTGCTGGTTTTCTGGAATTTTTTACTTCACAATATTGTAGCAAAAAATAATGCTACCATCAATAACGTAACTGGATGAGTCAACAGATGAGGACACAAAGCAAAGGGGTAGGTGCATAAAGGTGCCAAGTGATTTTTTTTTTTGGAAATAAGCCAACAAAAACAAAGTGTTCAATAATTGCAGTGCAGAAGGTTTAACAGAAAAATAATTCAACAAAAAGAACACTGTCCACATGGAGGTTAAAATCAATCAAATACATAATCCATTAAAAGCAGGAAACTGTTCTTAAAAACACCAGGTGCAGTCCTTAAAAAGCTGCCATCTCCTAGGCTTAACCCCAAATGGGTTATCGCACCCAAAGAGGCACCAGATCTGAAGTTCAGCCAACCTTCCTTGGCTTGGGCCCCTTACAGACCTCTTAGGCCAGGTTTATACTTCATACAACGCATGCTCCAGCAGACACTCCTGCTACACAAGCGTTTTACTGTTTATACTTGCACGTGTACTTTACGTAAATCTGGAAGAATCCACCAGGTGGCAGTGTGAGATGATATCACAGTGAGAACATATTCGGCTTCGCTGTGTGTGAATTGCCTGGAACACACATTAAATTCCAATGACACCTGACCGCAATATCTCTGAAAAGGATATTTAATGATTAAATCCATTAGTCCAGGCATGTGTCCATTCCAGCAAGCACTGGGCACGAGGCAGAAACGATCCCTGGATGGGGCAACAGCTCATCGCAAGGTGAATACAAGCACTCACATACACTGCCGTCATTTTAGTGTCACCAAATCTGCATATCTTTGGAAGGAAACCCCAGAGCACACTGAGTAAACCCAGCAGGAAAACATGCAAACTCCAGGCTAGAAACATCAGCTATGTGACTCCCTGTGAGACAACAGCGCTACCTCTCCACCACTGTGTCACCCCCATGTGTGTAATTATTACACATATTCATTATTTAAGCGAAATTGTAAAATGTAACATACATACTTTAATGCATTTCATCATGAAATTGATATCAAGTATAAATCTAAAGATTCTAAATGTGCAGAGTTGGAATATCATACATTTAATGTGTTTTGTGTGGCAATCTATTGCTGTTTGCTGCTTCTGTCAGGTCAGGAGGAAGCACCAGAAAAAAAAGACAGCACAGAAGATGGTATGTGAGACTTGAAACTAAAATGTATCGTGTGATTATGATCAGGAATATGCAACGCTTGAATATAAAAGCACCACGAATGCATTTCTAAATCAGCATTTTGCTTCACCACATTGAACCATTCATCAAACATCGAAGCGTGCACATTGATCCCGTAGAAACCGCAAAGAGGCTTTCTGTCACATGTAAGTAGTAAACAACGACTCTGCTGTCACATTCCAACTTTTATCACATGCTGGTACTGCCACTCGCTAATTTCACGTTAATTTCTGAGGACCTGCTCAGAGGACGCATCAAATGAATGCTGGAAACGCATGGCAGCCATGATGCATATGCGTTCTGAGTGTGAAGTATAAACAAGCCCTTAGGCTCCTGGCAGGGTACCACATCAAGCTTCTGACTCCCGCCGCCAATCTCGTGGCCCTGTGGTCCATGATACCACCCGCAGGACGCCTCTCTCAGTCTTTCACTTCCTTGCAGCTGTGCTGTCTCTCTTTGGTGAGTCGCTCCAACCGAGCAGCATTTCTGCCACTCCAGCTCCCAGGTAACTCAATTGGAGTGGCCTTCAGCCCCCGAACGCCATTCACATGCTCCCCTACAGACTGCCTGCCTTCTCTGGATCTTGTTCTTTTTAGTACTATCTTTTTCATAAAGTGATTCCCCACCCCCTTTCTTTTCAATTGACCACTTTTCCTTTCACGATCCGGCTCTTTCTTATATGCCTCCGTGGGTACAACGTCTCAGTCGTACACCAGAGTAAGCCAATGATGCAGCTGAGACGACTGCATTCTGTCTTGCCAAAATTACATTTTGCTTTTAAAGGGAACTTCTCAAACCTGCAGATGTTGTCTGATCAAATAAGTAATCACTAGGATGGTTTGTCTTAAACATTTTGCTGTGAGAAGATTTAATAGAAATTTGTAGGAAGCAACTTTACAAAGATAACTGCCTGATGATGACCGCTAGACACTGCGGTGGATGGCCGGGGTCCTTGCCTGGCTGGGAAACATCCACGCTGGGAGGACTGGGGGAGCCAGCCTATTCAGAGCGTTACCTCCCCTGGAGCACTAGATGGCAGCCCGCCTGGGTTGTAGTAGTGCCTAGAACTCACACAGGGCTTCATGGGAGTTGGAATTTGGTGTAGCCCTGTTGGGATCAAGTGGCACCGCCAGGGGGTGCTGTAGCTGCTGCTGAGCCTAACAAAGCAGCTCTTCCACCACACCCGGAAGTGCTTCTGGAAATAGGTCATCAAGCACCTGCAGCACTTCCGGGTGCCTTATAAAAGGAGCCAGAGTCGGGAGGAGGGAGATGAAGTTGCCAGGAGGAGTGGAGGAGGAAAAGAAGAAGAAAAAGGTAAAGAGTTGTGTTTGCTTATTGTGTTTGGGACTGTGTTGCTGTGCTTGTGGGAGATGTTTCCCACAAAGGAAACTAAATAAATAAAAGCCTTGTGTGCATTGAACTCGTGTCCTACACCTGTCTGTGTTTGGGGTGGCCTTTACAACACACATTTCACTGTTTCCCACAATGATAGGCCCCTAGATAATGAAAAGGAATGCATGAATTCCTAATTTAAAAATGGTATGAGCCAGGTGCTGTAATTAACTCCATAGCTGCCCTACATTTCATTAGCAGCTTTCCCAGTCCTTTACCCATCTCCTGACATTTGTACTTCATACCACCACAAAATGACAAATTATCCTGTGTTTTGTTACTAATGGTTGACAGGAGCAAATTAACAAAACTGATTTTTTCAGTTAAAAGTCTGCACATCTCTTTTTGAAGACCGCATCTCTGAGCACATCATGTAGTGCTTTGTTGTTATATTCTTTGTTCGGCCATTGAATTCTTAACTATTGGTTTCCAAAATTAAAGTCTGTGTGGGTTTCTGGGCAGAAAAATTACACCTTTTTATTGCTGTATCTCTATTCCTACTGCTGGACCCCATGGCTGTTCCTCTCATAGTTTACCTGTTTTTTTCACACACATTGACTCTTTCCTTTCAGCTTGCTGGCGAGAGGAATACTGCCCACCCTCTGTATGTCCCACTTGTCATGCAATATATGCTAAACATTGGTCAACCATATCCAAATGGCCACAGGAGGTGGAGGTCTTAATAAGCAAGTGTTCCCAAATCTTTGATCCCATTTATTGTTGTTTCTTTTTGTATTTTGTGGTTAGATAAGCAACAATTTATAAACTATTGAAATCGACAGAAAAAAAAACTGAAATGTAGCGATGTCAGGCAATTGAAAGGAACTCCTCTGGGCGTCTCTCACCTAGGAGGATTCGTTTGCCGATGTGCTCGCATCTCTTGTGCATTAGCGGTGGGAGGAAAAGTAAAAGGGATACCATTTTTTCGGATGTTAGTGGCTCTGCGACTTTGTCTTTCTTCTGAGGTTTTCTTTTGCTGATATGCTGGCCCCGCTTGTGTTATTAGCAGCTAAGCGAGTTTTCTGCTTTCTCAGAGGTAAAGTCCTTACCCCGACTCCACCTCTCACTTCCAGGCCGAACAGACACACACACTTCCACACGTAGACGTTTATATATAAGATGTGTGTGTGTTGAGTTCATGTTGTCTGGGAGAGTCTTTCCCTGAACACCTACCTGCTCATGCCTCAGGTACTCCAGTGACCTTAGGAAAAAAAATGGTGACTTAGGATTGCAGGTTGGACTGATAATCCATCCATCATATGCTCAATGTAATTTGTTATGCCGAAACATTCCTTCCTGGTGTATGTGAGATTGTCTTTCAGCTTGCTGGGTACAGGGGTATGGGAACAGCTTTATTGGCCCTGTATTTTCATCTATAACAGGGTTCTCAAACTCTGGTCCTGGAGGGCCGCAGTGGTGCAGATTTTCATTCTAACCTTTTCTTAGTTATCGACCTGTTTTTGCTGCTAATTAACTTGTTTTGGATTAATTTTAGTTGACTTGATTTTTAAGATTTGTTCCCCTGAATTTCTTCAACATTCCTCTGAATTACTTCATTTATTTCCTTACACAGAAATGAAACGTAAAGTGAGTGAGCCAACAGAAGACCAACTAAGTCAGGGCCGTATACTCCAACCAGCTGCTTAATTAGGCGCCGATTCTTGTTGTTAATTAAACCCGTTCTTAAATTTCATGGCTTGTTGCTGCTCTCGTCGTGCAATAGCAGACATTTTCAAAATCATTGATTTTTTTCTTTACTTTTCTAAGAGCAGTGTTAAAATGTTTTGGGGTCCTGAGCAAATCAACATTCCTGAGACCTTCTCCCCTTTTATCTTCAGATATGGTGTGATTAACTGGTCATCTTTTGGTTCCTTTTGTATCTCATTATTGCTTGGCTTCTAATTAAGGAAAAAGAAATAATAATTTTGTCTGAGGCTTCAAGAGCAAGTCAATTAAAAATAATTCAAAATTAGCAGCAAAAAACGGGTCACTAATTAAGAAAAGGGTTAAAATGAAAACCTGCAGCCACTGCGGCCCTCCAGGCCTGGAGTTTGAGATCCCTGCACTATACCTGTGTGTGTGTGTTGCACATGTGCGACCTTAACTTCTCAGTTCAGTGATGGGGCTCAAAGGTGAGAGCTCATTATTGTCAGCATTAAAATGAGAAATGCCCGTTTTTTTTAAATTGCGTTTGCACAAAGAAGCAGGAATAATCTAATACTCTTCACTTATGTAATGTTAGTCCTAGAAATCTAAAATAAGGAAGCAGATGAATATCACAAATGCACAGAGCACGAGAGTGACGTCTTGATTAGGCCCACCTATGAGGAGGAGGAGGGCTGTGCTAACTTTAAGAAAGCCACCAAGGAAGCCTACATGTGCTCCTTCCACTTCATGGAAATGAAGCCAGCAGTATGATGTTCTTGTTTCAAAACAGCACAGCTTGTATTTAGAAAATCATGTTTTTAATCGTTTGCTGGCCTTATGTTGTCCAAACACTCATTTTAAAATCCTGACTGATCATTATGGAGTTTGCATGTTCTCCCTGTGTCTCAGTTGGCTCTCCTGACAGGACTGTAATTTTCCTTCCATGTGACAACGACCTGCTTGTATGGTTAGTTGTACTGGTGGCTGAGTTTGATTTAGTAGCCTTAAGAATGTTATTTTTTGCTGATATGAAAAATATTTGTGAAAATGAAACAAATACAGGCAGACATTTTGTAAATCTTTGGCTGTGGGGTCCCAGAACAGGTGAAATATGAATAAATGGACAGACCTCCTCAGTAACGTTCCAGCCTACCCATCCTTCAAAAGTAGCCAGACTGTGACCAAACCCTTAACTGCTGCTCATCTCTGGTACAATCTGAAAGTTTGGGCAATGAAATTTAGCAAAGTCTATGAAGACAGATAGATAGATAGATAGATACTTTCTAGAGATTCAGGTGTGCAGTAGAAAATGTGGAGGTCTTAGGATGATTTGACTGCTTCACGAGAGAACATCATCCTGCTTTCCTGGACAGGTAGATTTTGAATGGACTGTTTAAACATTGAAACAGGAAATAAATGTACAAAAGGAAAAGGATGATTACATAGCATTGATCACTTAAAGGAAGAAAGAACAAAAAAATAACCGGGCAGCTGTCTGAAAAGCATGGAAGCTGCTTTACAATCTTGATCAGAGAGTCTTAGAATAGGAATCAAAATTCAGATGTTTCAGGTCTGACATACCGTACCTGATATGAGCAACATAGACTTCATTCCCAGTAATCATTTCATCCTTCGAGTTAAAACGGTGCTGCTTCACCACACACATAATGTATATAATAGGCGGGAGAAGTTTGAGCTGTGCAGTGATTTAACTGCCAATTACACGGAGTGGCGACTTTTTCACAAGAATGTATCCTTCCCATATAATTAACTGTTGAATGAGACAACGCTATTTATGGACAGTGGCAAAGGATTGTTTTTGCAATTCTGAAGGAGAATACATACATATTATAGTGGGGGTGTTTTTAAATTGATGGCTTGGAGATTTTACTGTCACTTGTGCTGCGCACGTGAGTTGCATGTGTCTTTATTGGTGTTCTGCAGTGTAATGTCAGTCTTATTGTCTTTATTTCTTTATTTTTCTCAACCCATTATTGAACCAAGAGGAGCCTAGAAGGACACTCCTCTGAAACTTGCAAACCACAAACTGTGCCTTCATTTCAAAACTAAGTGTAGGCCCCCCTTCTGTCTCCCACCAGTGACTGAAAGCTTCCTGTCTTAATGAGACTATAGATGGACGCTGACCAAACTCCCTCTGAACTTCTTTTAAGCTCTAAGATCCATTCTTCCATGCTCAGACTCTGTGCCATAACTGAAGCCAACCTGCGAGAACAACGTTGGGTCCAGATTGGCTCCTGCTTTTCCCTGTGAAGTTGCAGAGAACACGAGAAAGAGCCTGCAGCCCAGATTGACTTGAGGAAGGCTACAGATCACCACTGCACATGGCAAAGGTAAAGGGTCTTGCTCCTAAGTTTATGAGTACTGTATACAGTATAATGAAGGCAGGCATTCTGCAAGCCATTTCATTTTTCTTCTGGAATGTATAATACAGTTATCATGGTACTAGAGAAATCTATAAAAGACTAATGATGTATTTATGGAGTGATTGTTTTAAACTCAGCTGAATAATGTAATTGTGCAGAAGCAAGTCAGACATGAACTAAGGAAGAACAATGCAGAAGAGACAGAGGTGGTGACAGTCCTGATTTGTTAAGGGACACTTGTAATCATTTTAAGTTACAGAATACAGAGGACAGCAGAGAACATTCAAAGAAAATCAAAAGATGTTAGTATGCTTCCAGACGATACAATAAAATAAATGCACATTGTAATGCATAAGAAATGAACAGAACTAAAGACTGACTGTTGTGAAGATCTTACATTTTTTTAGAACAACATGAGTGAGACAATATTTTTTCAATGATAAAAGATAATTTTATAGTAATAAACAATTTCTGACTCTGGATAACATTGTGTTGATAATTATTTATGTTATAATTATTCTTTTGGAAATATTTTTGGCACGTGAAATATAAAGTAAAAATAAGGATGCAGGCCAGACTTGATCTCCAGTGCTACTGACTTGCATGTGGACAGGTTATTATCTGCGCCAGCCAGAATGTAACTGCTGTAGACTATTAAATGTAAACCATCACTTCTCAGTTACTTTAACTTTTTGGTTAGGCTGGACCTTTGTGGGCCATGAGATCGATCCATTAGTGCAATCCCTTTATCCTTAAGTTGTCAGCAGATTGCCAAGAATTTGTTACTAGTTCACAGGCAAAACTGGCATAAGGTGAGTAACCTGGTTAATGTAGAATTCTAGCTTCTAAAAAACTTACATTTCCATGTACAAGTGCATTTCTGGAGTTCTGCTTTGGCAAAATGCTTTGACATCATTAATCTGTGCAAAAAATAATGAAATGTCCTAATCGGCTGCCATGAATCTAAAAACAAGCGTGAAGCCAGTGATGATTTTCTTGCGTTTTATAAATTCGTTTAGTCCTTTGTGTGCTGTGAAGTAAATAACATTCCACCCCCTTTTACATCCTCAACCTGAGCCCCCGCGGTATGAACACTGGGCTGTTTTTACATGCATTTTTATTACTCTTTAATTTAATTTTTTTTTTTGTTTTTTTTGTATCAGTATGATGCTGCTGGATTATATGAATTTCCCCTTGGGATTAATAAAGTATCTATCTATCTCACTGCATCACCCGCTCACAGCTGGATTAAAACTAAACTGACACTTACTGATAGGTTTCTGTTACCGGAGTGCATGCAGCACACTATGTGACTGAGCCCTGTAAGGTGTGGCATAGCGGTACATTTGCTTCTTGCCTTACACCCAGTGCTGCTGGGATAATAATAATAATAATAATGCAGGTATTTTTACTTCAATACGGTAAGTATTGTACTAAGCTACTCACTACTTTAAAAAGTAATCTGATGATGTAACACATGTTACTTTTAACGCGTCACTGCTCCTGAGATTGTGCTGCTGAGCTTAACACAGTATGTTCAGCTCATCAACATAAATGTAGCAATTTCTGAAATATGAAGAGAGATTATTTCAACAAGGGGAAGGCATAAAGCAATCCTTTGGAAATGTATCTACTGGATGCTTCTACCTGTGGCTGCTGAAAGCGTTGGTGAAACTACCATATGTGTAGGCAAACAGAATGTTAGGACCAAGCACAAACTACAAAATCCTTAACTTTAACATGGTTGAGAGTTTACATCGCCTAATAACCGGCTTAGTCACAAAGAAATCTATCTGATTTCTCCAAATGAAATATATGTTTATATGGCACCATCTGTACTAGTCGTCTAAGATGGAAGAAATAATCAATGCAGTAGAGGCAGAAGTGGCTCCCCCATTCACGATGTAAAGCACTTTGAGTAGTGAGAAAAGCGCTATAGAAATATAAAGAATTATTATTTTATTACTGCAGAGTCTTGTGATGCATCACTTATTGGAAAAATTGCAACTGGATGGACGCACAGACACACTGACACTTATCCATTTATTAAGGTGTACTTTAGAAACCAAACTTCTGTGAACAACCGTGCTAAGAAAGTGTGTATAAACACACTCGGTCAGTGAGTCAATTGAGGAGTCATTCTTCTGAATATATTTGTGTATACATACTATAAATATCAAGATAATAAAATGATACATGATACCACTGACTTGTAGTTGGATATGCTCTGCTCTTCTGCAACTCCTTGTAAGACCAACACTAAGATCACCCTTCCTGACTATAAAATGACAAAGCTCATCACAATTTCTTTTCTGATTTTTTTCATAATTAATTTTTCGATAAGGTTGGAATTTTCTAGGCCTCAGGGGCTTGAGATTGCCCTATTAATGAAAACTATTTTTCCTTACGTTGCTTGCAAATAGTCAAGAAATTTTTGTCAATCAGTCAGCAAGCCAATCAGGAGCATGTAGACTTATATATAGATTTCTGTGTAATAGATGGTCTTACTAAATCCTGTTGCCAGATTCAAGAACACAGGTCCCAGATTTGATTTTAGCTACCGGTTTAATGAATCCCAATCAATCACACAGGGCCAGCACATTACACATTTATTAGCATAAATCCATGCCCATCAGCATCCAGTTTACTGCAGTTTAAGGACATGGTGATTAATGTGGATGCAAGGTCTGCAAAAATGTCTTAACCGAAGAAAGAAAAATATCTTGTCAGATGCTGAATTAGAGGTTAGTTTAGGTGAGGTGTAAAAATGAAAAATCAGTTCGTTTTCGGTATCTTTAATAGATGCAACTGCATAAACAAGCAATAATTCTTTTCAATAAGTAATCTGTCTCTCACAGATGCATGTTTCATCCATCCTCTTCCGTTTATCCGGGGTCGGGTCGCGGGGGCAGTAGCTTAAGCAGAGAGGCCCAGACTTCCCTCTCCCCGGCCACTTCTTCCAGCTCTTCCGGGAGAATCCCAAGGTGTTCCCAGGCCAGCCGGGAGACATAGTCTTTCCAGCGTGTCCTGGGTCTTCCCCAGGGCCTCCTCCCGTTTGGACGTGCCCGGAACACCTCACCAGGGAGGCGTCCAGGAGGCATCCTGATCAGACGCCCGAGCCACCTCATCTGACTCCTCTCGATGCGGAGGAGCAGCGGCTCTACTCTGAGCCCCTCCCGGATGACTGAGCTTCTCACCCTATCTTTAAGGGAAAGCCCAGACACCCTGTGGAGGAAACTCATTTCAGCCGCTTGTATTCGCGATCTCGTTCTTTCGGTCACTACCCATAGGTCATAACCATAGGTGAGGGTAGGAACGTAGATCGACTGGTAAACTGAGAGCTTTGCCTTATGGCTCAGCTCTTTTTTCACCACGACAGACCGATGCAGAGCCCGCATCACCGATCCGCCTGTCAATCTCACGGTCCATTCTTCCCTCACTCGTGAACAAGACCCCGAGATACTTGAACTCCTCCACTTGGGGCAAGATCTCTCCCCCAACCCTGAGAGGGCACTCCACCCTTTTCCGGCTGAGGACCATGGTCTCGGATTTGGAGGTGCTGATTCTCATCCCAGCCGCTTCACACTCAGCTGCGAACCGCTCCAGAGAGAGCTGAAGATCACGGCTTGATGAAGCAAACAGGACAACATCATCTGCAAAAAGCAGTGACCCAATCCTGAGTCCACCAAACCAGACCCCTTCAACACCCTGGCTGCGCCTAGAAATTCTGTCCATAAAAGTTATGAACAGAATCGGTGACAAAGGGCAGCCCTGGCGGAGTCCAACTCTCACTGGAAATGGGCTAGACTTACTGCCGGCAATGAGGACCAAGCTCTGACACCGGTTGTACAGGGACCGAACAGCCCTTATCAGGGTGTCCAGTACCCCATACTCCCGGAGCACCCCCCACAGGATTCCCCAAGGGACACGGTCGAACGCCTTTTCCAAGTCCACAAAACACATGTAGACTGGTTGGGCAGACTCCCATGCACCCTCCAGGACTCTAAGGGTGTAGAGCTGGTCCACTGTTCCGCGACCAGGATGAAAACCACACTGTTCCTCCTGAATCCGAGGTTCAACTATCCGATGGACCCTCCTCTCCAGAACCCCTGAATAGACTTTTCCAGGGAGGCTGAGGAGTGTGATCCCTCTGTAGTTGAAACACACCCTCCGGTCCCCCTTTTTAAAGAGGGGGACCACCACCCCGGTCTGCCAATCCAGAGGCACTGTCCCCAATGTCCATGCGATGTTGCAGAGACGTGTCAACAAAGACAGTCCTACAACATCCAGAGCCTTGAGGAACTCCGGGCGTATCTCATCCACCCCTGGGGCCCTGCCACCAAGGAGTTTTTTGACCACCTCGGTGACCTCAGTCCCAGAGATGGGAGAGCCCACCTCAGAGTCCCCAGGCTCTGCTTCCCCATTGGAAGGCATGTTAGTGGGATTGAGGAGGTCTTCGAAGTACTCCCCCCACCGACCCACAACGTCCCGAGTCGAGGTCAGCAGCGCACCATCCCCACCATATACGGTGTTGACACTGCACTGCTTCCCCCTCCTGAGACGCCAGATGGTGGACCAGAATCTCCTCGAAGAATCTCCTCCTTGAACCGTCACCTTATCATGGTGGAGGGGTTTGCGTGTCCCAATGATCCTAGGAGCTATGTTGTCTGGGGCTTTATGCCCCTGGTAGGGCCACCCAAGGCAAACTGGTCCTAGGTGAGGGATGAGACAAAGAATGTTTCATCCATAAGAGCTGATTTACAGAATTCAGCTGCCGTAAGTCTCACAAGGCCACAACGTATAATAATAACCAGTCTGCATCATAAATAGGCTGCACATTAAAAGAATGGTCATTTTCCCTTATTTTTAATTTCAAAAACAGCACTAGCCGCAGCCTTGATACTTACACTCATGTAGTCTGATGACGCTGGGTACAGTGGTGATCTTGTTAAACCTGTGCTTTATCTGCACTTGCTGTTGCTCGGCACAGGGAATTCAGAAATGCACAGACAATCTAGTGATGCTTCCCATTTTGCTTGTAATGGCATCAACTGGATATTTTAAGTGTTCAGTCATTCAACAGTTATATGTATTAGAAAATGTGCCTACAGAGGGTGGACATTCCCCAGGAAACTGTTCTTTTTAGAAACACAGCTCAGAGGTTGAAGGCTGGCCAACTGGGGAATCAGATGTTGTAATGAGGAAGATCCAATCAGGGAAAGGCTATGTAATCAGCAAAAATAAATCGGAGTGCGATTAGATTTTGGGTTTTTAAAAGTCTTTGTTTTTATCCATCCACATTAGAGTGCCGAGTTGCCGTTTTCAGAAGTATGTTGCTCTGAAGAACGTTTTCAAAAGCCTCAGTTTTTGCAGATTAAAAATGTTGGGGTAGTCTGAACGAAAGTTGTTCACTGCCATTGTGTGGAACGATGAAGTAGTTCTTTATAGTGTCATTAGGCTCTATCGCCTCACTGTGCTGGGTAATAATGTCCTCACAGGTGGCGCAGTGGTAGTGCTGCTGCTTTGCAGTAAGGAGACTGTGGAAGATTGTGGGTTTGTTTCCTGGTCCCACCCTGTGTGGATAGTGCTTTGAGTACTGAGAAAAGTGCTATATAAATGTCATTTATTTTTTTTTTATTTTTAATTCTGCATTCTAGTACTGTTCCCCTGTTGAAAACGAGCACAGTGTGACATTATGTGCATTATCTCAGAATACAGAACTAAAGGTACTGTACTGTATGTGTAAAATTCACTGTTAGTAATGCAGTCCATTAGTATCTTGCCACAAGTAAGCTTAAACATTGCAGTTACTGTATTGTCGATTTCCACAATTTCCCTTGATAGCAGCCTGGGAATAATGCGTCCGAATTTTGTATAGTAATGGCTGGCATTCACCTGAAATTGCTATCTGTAATAAAACCAGCATAGCAGGTTGCTCGGGTTTGCATTACTACCAGCTCTTTTATCAGGTTTCACTCTTGCTTTTGAACTCTTTACTCAGACGTATAGTTTTCTAGTTTGTAAATTAAGTGTTATGGTTCTGAATAAGCCTAAAAGGTTTGTATTACCTTTCAGTTTAGAGTCAATTGGAGGGGACAAATAAATAAGAGAACAAGGTAAGGAGTGACTGGATTTGTGCAAACTAAAAAACACTACATTAATGCTAAACACTGAGCTATGACTCAAATAAAGCTAAGACTTATCGTTCAGACAGCAAGTTATGTGAAACCCGGAATATTAAGTGACTAGTTTCAGTGGAAGTCTTTAGTCAGTTTATCTCTCTACAACCTATCACCCTTTTTACACCAGACACCTAAGCTTTGCTGACATTCTCCGTGAACACCTTGATAGTGCCCACTTGGGTTAGGACAGGGCCTTCCTGGGTTGAGTCAATCTAGTTTTGCTGTATGGCTTCATCGATTCAGCTGATGAAAAATGTA
Source organism: Polypterus bichir lapradei (assembly GCA_026402145.1). Taxonomy (NCBI): domain Eukaryota; kingdom Metazoa; phylum Chordata; class Cladistia; order Polypteriformes; family Polypteridae; genus Polypterus; species Polypterus bichir. The sequence continues at coordinate 4,212,821 of JANRMT010062822.1, forward strand.
ACAAGCATACAGTGGGTACGGAAAGTATTCAGACCCCCTTCAATTTTTCACTCTTTGTTATATTGCAGCCATTTGCTAAAATCATTTAAATTAATTTTTTCCCTCATTAATGTACACACAGCACCCCATATTGACAGACAAAAAAAAAAATTTTTGAAATTGTTGCAGATTTATTAAAAAAGAAAAACTGAAATATCACATGGCCCTAAGTATTCAGACCCTTTGCTCAGTATTTAGTAGAAGCACCCTTTTGAGCTAATACAGCCATGAGTCTTCTTGGGAAAGATGCAACAAGTTTTTCACACCTGGATTTGGGGATCCTCTGCCATTCCTCCTTGCAGATCCTCTCCAGTTCTGTCAGGTTGGATGGTAAACGTTGGTGGACAGCCATTTTTAGGTCTCTCCAGAGATGCTCAATTGGGTTTAAGTCAGGGCTCTGGCTGGGCCATTCAAGAACAGTCACAGAGTTGTTGTGAAGCCACTCCTTCGTTATTTTAGCTTAAAAAAGGGTCTGAATACTTAGGACCATGTGATATTTCAGTTTTTCTTTTTTAATAAATCTGCAACAATTTCAAAAATTCTTTTTTTTTGTCTGTCAATATGGGGTGCTGTGTGTACATTAATGAGGGAAAAAAATAATTTAAATGATTTTAGCAAATGGCTGCAACATAACAAAGAGTGAAAAATTGAAGGGGGTCTGAATACTTTCCGTACCGACTGTATACAAGATTGACAAAGGTGTAGAAGAAGGGTAGCAGATGTGACTTAGGTGGTAGAACCATTCTTGAACCATGCAAGGTGCAAAACCAAACTTGTGGCTGGCTGGCTGGCTTAATATGCTTTTCTTAAAACCCTACCTCCAAATATATCATGCAGCAGCAACCTGGCATCGTCTTTTGGACTGAAACATAATGTCCCTGAGGTGTTCTATTGGATTTAGGTCAGGTGAGCATGGGGGCCAGTCAATGGTATCAATTCCTTCATCCTCCAGGTACTGCCTGTATACTCTCGCCACATGAGGCTGGGCATTGTCGTGCACCAGGTGGAACCCAGAACCCACTGCACCAGCATAGGGTCTGACAACGGGTCCAAGGATTTAATCCTGATACCTAATGATAGTCAAGGTGCCATTGTCTAGCCTGTTGAGGTCTGTGCCTCCCTCCATGGATATGCCTCCCCAGACCATCAGTGACCCACCACCAAACTGGTCATGTTGAACAATGTTACAGGCAGCATAACGTTGTCCATGGGTTCTCCAGACCCTTTCACGTCTGTTCTCATGTGCTCAGGGTGAATCCTGCTCTCATCTGTGAAAAGCACAGGACGCAAGTGGTGGACCTGCCAATTCTGGTAATCTGTGGCAAATGCCAATTGAGCTCCAGGGTGCCGGGAAGTGAGCACAGGGGCCACTAGAGGACATCGGGCCCTCATGCCACCCTCATGAAGTCTGTTTCTGATTGTTTGGTCAGAGACATTCACACCAGTGGCCTGCCTGCTGGAGGTCATTTTGTAGGGCTCTGGCAGTGCTCATTCAGATCCTCCTTGCCCAAAGGAGCAAATACCGGTCAGTCCTGCTGATGGGTTAAGGACCTTCTACGGCCCTGTCCAGCTCTCCTAGAGTAACTGCCTGTCTCCTGGAACCTCCTCCATGCCCTTGAGACTGTGCTGGGAGCCACAGCAAACCTTCTGGTAATAGCACGTATTGATGTGCCATCCTGGAGAAGTTGGACTACCTGTGCAACCTCTCTACGGTCCAGGTATCTCCTTATGCTACCAGTAGTGACACTGACTGTAGCCAAATGCAAAACGAGTGAAGAAACAGATGAGGAAGGAAAAATGTCAGTGGCCTCCACCTGTTAAACCATTCCGGAAACTGATTAACAACTACCTCTGCTACTTGATACAAATCAATTTCCCAGAAGGTTCATTGACTTGATGCTATACTCGGTTTAAAAAGTGTTCCTTCAAGTTTTTTGAGCAGTATGCAGTATATTGTGGCCACCGGGGGCACACTAACTCCACAAACCTGACACAGAGAGACACCAGGTACAAGTCCAGCAACTCACACATTTTATTTTCACTGAGAAATTCTTTTCCTTTCATATCCCACCTGCACAGCACAATACCAAATGTACAATAAACAGCAGAACACAGCACTCTTCTGTTTTCTCTCAGTCTTTCTCCATCTGCCTTCACTCCTCCTCTGGCAAGATTCATATTCATATTCATCCTCCTCAAGTAAAGTGAGATGGTCCCTTTTATGCTGCACCTGGGAGCACTTCAGGTTGACCATCAACATTATGTGGAAGTACTCCCAGGTATTATGGAAGCCCAAAGTAAGGCTCTGCAGCTTCCCCTGGAGTCCCCCACGGAACCCAACAGGGCTGTGCCAAACTCCAACTCCCATGGAGCCCTGCAGGAATCTGATGCACTACCTTCTAGTGCTCTGGGGGAGGCAGTGGACTGTGTACTTCTTCTCCCCTGGTCCTTCCTTCACAGCAGCCTCCTGGCCGGGAGAAGGCCCCAGCTGTCAGTCACAATAAATGTTTTATTTATATATATATATATAATATATATATATATCCCAAAAGCTCCCTATATTCTCAAATCTTTTAATTTCTAAAAAAAACTCTGAAAACCCAAAAATCTGTAGCCCTCATTTTCATTTATTTCAGCAAAAAATATCTCATGTGAAGGTGAGCTTAATTTAGCTAAATATGGGTATTTAACTGCAGCCATGAATTTTATCTTTTTTACATGCTGGCAGTTTATCCTTTCAGGAAAGGACGGAGAGACCAGCAGCATCTTACATGCAAATTTAAATATTTGTTGCATGCTGGAGTTAATGCAGTATCAATACAAATGGACCCAGTGCTCAGTCTTTCATGGCATTCTCTGGTAATCATCATTGTTGCCTGTTCCATTGCAACATTTAGCAGATCAATAACAGTGGAATCTTATATTACCCCAAAATAAAATGCTTTATTAGTATTTTTAAAAATATGTATGCCGTGCATATTGCATGGCGTTCTTTTTTTTTTGCTAGTAGCTTACTATTATGTTTACTGTTTTAATTGCATATTACTTTGTGTTATTTTCCAGATGTTCAGTATTAGCTGTTAGTGTATGACAACATGGACTTTTCAGTAAAGTGCACTTTATAAATATAAATTGGATTTTCTTGTAATGCAGAAAGCCTATTCATACAAACACGTTTTAGGTGCTAATTTTTACCAAAACATCTAATGTGCACTCACAATAACATTGGAGCAGAATACAAGGTATAGGGAGAAACCTTCTGGGTGAATTTTCCTCTTTTGTCACTAAAGGTACAAAATACTTTTTTTCACAGCTGTCAGATGTGGGCTTGTCAGTTTAAGTGCTGTTCTTTCAAACCAAGAGCAGCACGTTGGGCTTTCTTAAGGCAGAGACTAAGTGCTTAGTTGTCAGCGCTTTACATTCACCCTTTGTTTACTTGCTGTCCTCTACCTTTCCTTGGCTTTCATCATGGAAACCTTTCATTTTATCAGTTTCTGCCACCACCTGACCTCCTGCGTTCAAAGTGCCTACTGACTGTTGAACTCTGTTTGCCCTGGAGAAATCCCTGGTGAATTTGTTACTTACCTTTGCCCCCTGTTGATGTCCTAGTAAACCCTTGCTAGTCATTATACATTCTAACAAAGGCATGATTACAGTGGTCTCTCATTATGTGAAAGGGATACTGTGTTAGCAATATCAGTGCATGGTTCTTTGTCTACCTCTTGGGCACATTATTCCCTGGTTTGACTCCCAGATGAACTACCTATGTGATATTTGCATGGTCTTTTTATGTCCTTGAGAATAGTTTGACTTGATCTGAGAATTCAAAGACGTTCGATCAGGTTAATTAGAGATTCCAAATTGTCCTGCTGTTTTACATGTGCACGAAGTGTGCAGTACATTTGTTTATCCATGTTAGTCCTAACTTCCACAAACGCCTGCTAGTATAGACCCCAGCCCCCCAAACAACCCTGACTTGGTTTTGTGGAATGGATGGATGTGTATATTTCTTGAATATTTGAAAAATTATTTTCATCAAAGAATAGTAACACAGCATGAATGGGGGGAGACATGTGCTTGAACTAAAATCCAAAGAAGCTGATCTGATAATATAGCAAATTGCACCATTCAAAGACACGCCTGTTTAAAAAGTGTTCCTACAGAAATACAAATGCTGCTTCCTGAAAAGTCCAGAGGTCATAAAAAATAAAATATTCATCAGCAAGCACACTCATTATGAAAGAGGTAGAGTACTGTGAAACAGGTCTTATGAATCAAATAGCCTGAAGCAAAATAGACATTTTATATTGCAGCTATCATAGCTTTATGATAATCGGCCTGTAACTTCTTTTGCTTGTTCCTAGGGCTGCAAAACCTCCCATCTTGGAAACCTTGTGAGTTTTACTTTTACTTTAACTTTTATGCACCTTGCAGAGACTCTGATTAGACAAGGTTTACAAATTGTAAATATATAATCAAAAGCTGTTAAAAAGGAAGATTTATGCTGCATGTGCAGTGTGGTGATACGATTGTAAAATACAAAATAAAGAAACTCTTCATTTGATAATACTTTACTTTGAAAAAAAAAATACTGGGAAATATTTCATATCTATAAGAAGCAAATGGTCTTGAGTTAGCCTAAAGTATTCAGACTCCTTCACATTCTGTACACTTTATTGTGTTGTGGATTTAATTTGAAATTGATAAATTTGCCATTTTCCGCATCAATCTACACTGTATAACCCTTAATGATAAAGTGAAAACATGTTTTCAAAAATGTTTGCAAATTTATTAAAAATCAAAAGCTGAAATCTTTCATTCGTATACAGTGCATCCGGAATATATTCACAGCGCATCACTTTTTCCACATTTTGTTATGTTACAGCCTTATTCCAAAATGGATTAAATTCATTTTTTCCTCAGAATTCTACACACAACACCCCATGATGACAACGTGAAAAAAGTTTACTTGAGGTTTTTGCAAATTTATTAAAAATAAAAAAACTGAGAAATCACATGTACATAAGTATTCACAGCCTTTGCTCAATACTTTGTCGATGCACCTTTGGCAGCAATTACAACCTCAAGTCTTTTTGAATATGATGCCACAAGCTTGGCACACCTGTCCTTGGCCAGTTTCGCCTATTCCTCTTTGCAGCACCTCTCAAGCTCCATTAGGTTGGATGGGAAGCGTCGGTGCACAGCCATTTTAAGATCTCTCCAGAGATGTTCAATTGGATTCAAGTCTGGGCTCTGGCTGGGCCACTCAAGGACATTCACAGAGTTGTCCTGGAGCCTTTGATATCTTGGCTGTGTGCTTAGGGTCGTTGTCCTGCTGAAAGATGAACCGTCGCCCCAGTCTGAGGTCAAGAGCATTCTGGAGCAGGTTTTCATCCAGGATGTCTCTGTACATTGCTGCAGTCATCTTTCCCTTTATCCTGACTAGTCTCCCAGTTCCTGCCGCTGAAAAACATCCCCACAGCATGATGCTGCCACCACCATGCTTCACTGTAGGGATGGTATTGGCCTGGTGATGAGCGGTACCTGGTTTCCTCCCAACGTGATGCCTAACATTCACTCCAAAAAGTTAAATCTTTGTCTCATCAGACCAGAGAATTTTGTTTCTCATGGTCTGAGGGTCCTTCAGGTGCCTTTTGGCAAACTCCAGACGGGCTGCCATGTGCCTTTTACTAAGGAGTGGCTTCCGTTTGGCCACTCTACCATGCAGGCCTGAATGATGGATTGCTGCAGAGATGGTTGTCCTTCTGGAAGGTTCTCCTTTCTCCACAGAGGACCTCTGGAGCTCTGACAGAGTGACCATCGGGTTCTTGGTCACCTCCCTGACTAAGGCCCTTCTCCCCCGATCACTCAGTTTAGATGGCCGGCCAGCTCTAGGAAGTGTCCTGGTGGTTTCGAACTTCTTCCACAGATGATGGAGGCCACTGTGCTCATTGGGACCTTCAAAGCAGCAGAAATTTTTCTGTAACCTTCCCCAGATTTGTGCATCTCAGAGGTCTACAGACAATTCCTTTGACCTCATGCTTGGTTTGTGCTCTGACATGAACTGTCAACTGTGGGACCTTATATAGACAGGTGTGTGCCTTTCCAAATCATGTCCAATCAACTGAATTTACCACAGGTGGACTCCAATTAAGCTGCAGAAACATCTCAAGGATGATCAGGGAAACAGGATGCACTTGAGCTCAATTTTGAGCTTCATGGCAAAGGCTGTGAATACTTATCTACATGTGATTTCGCAGTTTTTTTATTTTTAATAAATTTGCAAAAACCTCAAGTAAACTTTTTTCACGTTGGCATTATGGGGTGTTGTGTGTAGAATTCTGAGGAAAAAATGAATTTAATCCATTTTGGAATAAGGCTGTAACATAACAAAATGTGGAAAAAGTGATGCGCTGTGAATACTTTCTGGATGCACTGTAAGTATTCAGACTTTTAATTCAGTACCTTATAGATGCCGCTTTGGCAGCAATTCCAGGTTTGAATCTCCATGGGTAAATTTCTACAAGTTTTGCATTCCTGGATTTGGGCAGGTGGCTAAAAAGACAATCTACAGTAATAAAGTCCCAATGCTTTAAACAAAACATGAAATCCTTAAAAGGCAAAAATGTGAAAAATGCCAGAAATTGCAAAGAACAATAAACAAATGAGGAGAACTCATCGTCATCATTATCACCACCACCATGAGCACATACAATGTACCATAGAGGAACTGCAATTCCCATGAACCTAGTTTGGGCAGGAAGCAGTCCGTCAATGGAGATTGACAAGTGACCCCACCTCTTGGAGAACCACCTTCAAAGCATAATCGATATGGCTGAAAATTGAAACACACATCAAAACCAAACAATAAAAATGACAAAAATACATAGTAATACAAAGATTAAACATAAATAACAATAAAAACCTAGTCAACAATTGAAGAATTACAAATGAATGAAAAAGACATAAAAAATGAATTTAAGCTTAAGCCTACCCTGGCTTGCACATAAAAACCACAATTTGGAGTGCCATAGCAAAGTGTTTGAACATTTCTATAAATAAGACATTTAAGATTTTGATTTTTAGTAAATTTGTAACCTTCCTGAAAATATGTTTTCAGTTTTTTATTGACTGTAGATTGATCGGCAAAAATTCATATTTATTAAGTTAAAATTAAATCTACACCACAATACGTGTGCAGAAAGTGAAGGGGTCTGAATACTTTCTGAATCTTGTATACAGTATTACATTATTCATATGCATTTTAAGTTGGCTTATTTTAATGTAGAGTTGCAGGCAGCTGAAGCCATTTTCAGCAGCACTGGGCACAAGGCAGGAAGCAAGTCTGGACTGGCTGCAAGTCCTTTGCAGGGCACATTTTCTTATAAATGTAAAGACACTCACAACACTCCTATTTAGAACCACCTATCAACCTCACATTCATATCCAGGAGAACAAAAATGCACAAACATATAAAGAACACTCAATCTCCACACAGATAGTAACCAGGCTCGGCGTAAAACCTAAAACTGTAGAGCTGCGAGGCACTTGTGTTAACCAGGGCAGCACTCTCCTTTTGACATTATAAATATAATCAGTGCACAGTATATTCTGTGCACAGTATTTGCTACAAAATGTATCATTTGGTCAGTAAATGCACTGAGAACAAAAACTAGTGTCTCCATTCACACTGTCTTATGTAGCACGTTTTGAAGTAATCCACTTCACCAAGAAATTAGCACATAAACTGAATTCCACAACATGTCAAGTATGATTACATAAACTGTTGTTTGCGGCACTCACAGAAGGCAACAGCGCTTCGAATCATACTGCAATGTGAGGATAGATTTATGTAACAAAAAAAACAACTAAAATATAATATTAAATATCTCAATAATAATAATAATAAAAGAATATTAAGATGATCACATTTGAGAATGTATGATGATAATCCAAATATATCAGTATTTAGTAAAATGAACAAAACAGCAACAAAATGTAGAACACAAAAATGAATCATTATTTAAGATAATCTGTCATCTTATCCCCTATTTCCTACCAATCCTCTTTATATGAACACAGAGCTGCACATATTCTTACAAATCCTGTGTTCAGTGTCCTGATTTCAAGTCCTGTACCTGGTCATTGTTTCTGTGGGTTTTGCATATTTTAACACTTTCTCCATGGATTTCGCTCTGGATACTCCAGTTTTGATCTCTTCCTCTCTGTGAAAGTTAATTACAGTTAACATCCTATGTTAGATGTTATATTTAAACTCTCTCTTGATACTTTCTGTATTAATGTAATGCTTTCTAAACACATATTTCATTTTCCACATATTGTCTGTGCACAAAGTTTACCACAATGAATACAGTGTATTTTGGGATGCAAATGTTAAATCTTGTTCACAGTCATATGGAGTGTACTCTTTTGTTGCATGCAATTTGAAGGAGTAAATTCTGTAAATCACCTCAAAATGACCATCTCTGAATAATGTATGAATTGTCATTTCTAGAAAGTTTGTATTGTTATCTACCCTGTTCTCCCCCTCAGTTCCTCAGAGCTATCAATAGCTCAGTGAGAGAGAGGGACATCCGTATCCTACGTGTTATTTTTAGCAGCTACTACCATCACCTGCCTTACAACTGCACTTTACTGATTGTGTCCTGGTACTATTATGACTAAGAGTCCAACAGCACATAGGTCCCAAAAAGTATCAAAAGCATTTCCCATAATGCCCACTAGAAGGGGATACACTGTCAAACGCCAGCTAGATATATAGACAAACACAGAAACTGAATAAAAATAAAAATGTTATTCTTCATAAAAATGCTCTGTCACACAGTAAAGCTTCATAGAGAACAATGGCAAAATAGAGTTGTGTAAAAACATAAGGCAATCCAAGGCAAACACAGTCCCTATACAGAAATCTCAAGGTTATGTCAAAAAACGGAGGAACTATGAAATACCCTCAGATTTATAGGGTAGAAGGCAGTTTCTGGTGGCGATTGCCAGGTGGCCCTGCCTCCTGGGGGACCACCCACAAAATATATGGGACATAACACTACAGCTTAAAGGCAAGATCAATAATAAAGAAAATGCACATAATCAACAAAAGCAACATTAATATAAATAACTGGCATAAAAATGTGGAAGAATCCTTGGAAGGTACCTGCTTTGATCACCTTGTCTGGCAATTTTCTTCTTATAATAATGGGTGGGTATATTGGCACTTTGAAATTCTGTTTTTTTACCTTAATACCGTTTTATTGCACCAGGTGTAAATGGGGCCAATTCCCTGGACACACGAGCTTTGAATGCACTCTGGTGATTACCCATCCCTCCTGCACCTTAATCCACAAGAATGCGCAGATGGCCAGTTATTTCATCCCCCCCAATCTGTCACAAAATGTAGCTCATACTTTACAAATGACAGCTGTCTTCAGCCATGTCACCAGTTGTGTCATGACTCCCACTGGAATCCACTGCTAGAGCAATGTGGCTTTAGTAGGAGATATTGAATAGCCTGGAGCACTCATGTGGTGCCTTCTCCCTCTGTACCATTTCAATTTGCATATGCCTTTTGGTGGTACAATAATATCATCCAGGGCATTGATTTATTTATCAAGGCAAAAAAATAATGCATGCCTGTTTGTCAGAAGTTAAACACCTGGGTTCATGGCAAAGTTCTCTGGTGGATTCCCCTGGCCAGAGAGAGAGAGAGAGAGCGACATATTTTACATAGGTTTCTGGAGTTTGTAGGCGCTCACATCACTCAATAGTTGTAATCCAACTGGAATATTTGAAATAGGACAAACATTAATATAAATGGTATATAAATCTGTAATGCATCACTTTCTTACTTTCAAGAGTAGCCCAGAATTTTGTAATTTTTTAATTCAAAACTAGCATAGACCACAACTTCTACTTTACTAGGTTGGTTATCGTCATATGTACAGTCATATGAAAAAGTCTGGGAACCCCTCTTAATTCTTTGGATTTTTGTTTATCATTGGCTGAGCTTTCAAAGTAGCAACTTCCTTTTAATATATGACATGCCTTATGGAAACAGTAGTATTTCAGCAGTGACATTAAGTTTATTGGATTAACAGAAAATATGCAATATTCATCATAACAAAATTAGGCAGGTGCATAAATTTGGGCACCCCTACAGAGATATTACATCAATACTTAGTTGAACCTCCTTTTGCAAATATAACAGCCTCTAGACGCCTCCTATAGCCTTTGATGAGTGTCTGGATTCTGGATTGAGGTATTTTTGACCATTCTTCCATACAAAATCTCTCTAGTTCAGTTAAATTTGATGGCTGCCGAGCATGGACAACCTGCTTCAAATCATCTCATAGATTTTCAATGATATTCAAGCAAGGGGACTGTGACGGCCATTCCAGAACATTGTACTTCTCCCTCTGCATGAATGCCTTTGTAGATTTTGAACTGTGTTTTGGGTCATTGTCTTGTTGGAATATCCAACCCCTGCGTAACTTCAACTTTATAACTGATGCTTGAACATTATCCTGAAAAATTTGTTGATATTGGGTTGAATTCACCCGACCCTCGACTTTAACAAGGGCCCCAGTCCCTGAACTAGCCACACAGCCCCACAGCATGATCGAACCTCCACCAAATTTGACAGTAGGTAGCAGGTGTTTTTCTTGGAATGCGCTGTTCTTCTTCCGCCATGCAAAGAGCTTTTTGTTATGACCAAATAACTCAATTTTTGTCTTGTCAGTCCAAAGCACTTTGTTCCAAAATGAATTTGGCTTGTCTAAATGAGCATTTGCATACAACAAGCGACTCTGTTTGTGGGGTGAGTGAAGAAAGAGCTTCTTTCTCATCACCCTGCCATACAGATGTTCTTTGTGCAAATTGCGCTGAATTGTAGAACGATGTACAGATACACCATCTGCAGCAAGCTGTTCTTGCAGGTCTTTGGAGGTGATCTGTGGGTTGTCTGTAACCATTCTCACAATCCTGCGCATATGCTGCTCCTGTATTTTTCTTGGCCTGCCAGACCTGGGTTTAACAGCAACTGTGCCTGTGGCCTTCCATTTCCTGATTACATTCCTTACGGTTGGAACTGACAGTTTAAACCTCTGAGAGAGCTTTTTGTAGCCTTCCCCTAAACCATGATACTAATCAATCTTTTTTTTCAGATCTTTTGAGAATTGCTTTGAGGATCCCATGCTGTCACTCTTCAGAGGAGAGTCAAAGGGAAGCACAGCTTGCAACTGACCACCTTAAATATCTTTTCTCATGATTGGACACACCTGTCTATGAAGTTCAAGGCTTAATGATCCAACCAATTTGGTGTTGCAAGTAATCAGTATTGAGCAGTTACATGCATTCAAATCAGCAAAATTACAAGGGGGCCCAAATATTTGCACAGCCAGTTTTTCACATTTGATTTAATTTCATACAACTAAATACTGTTTCACTAAAAATCTTTGTTCAGAAAACACCCCAGTACTCAGATGTTCCTAGGAAATGAAAGACATACCACTGTTATCTTTTTATTGAAAGTAGAGTAATTATTATGCAGGCTGAGAGGGATTCCCAAACTTTTTCATATGACTGTAATTGGCCAAATTTTTAACACTTGTTATGAGATAACACTGGCTTAAATGGGACTTTTCCTTGGAGCATGTCTTGTCAAACCTGTGTTTTTAGAGCCTGGCATTACAAACTAATTCCATGTTTATGCCAGGCCAGACTAAATACCTTCTCCAAATTAAAAATATTACAAAGAACTCTACACACATACACTGAATTTGTTAGGGACATACAGTACACCAGCAATATCTTGTTGTGTAAATAAACTTAGCTAAACTGCACTCAAACACATGATTTCTGTTGGCCTTAAAAGTAATTAATATTAGCTAATCTAAGAAAATATCATGGAGTACACAACAAAGTACAAGAAGCAGATATGACTTGGTTGCAAATATAGGTTAATTACCAATTACGTATCATGTATTATTACCTGTAATACTTATCATCCTGGTTATAGTTGTTGCTTCAGTATGATGTCAAAGGTTAGCAACTAAAATACATCCAGCACGATACTGTATATTTCTTTTATTTTTGGACTTTTTTTCTTAGGTAAATTAATGGGGACGCAACTTTGGCATTATTTTAAAATCTATTTGCAAAAAAAAAGAAAAATTTAATAGTAGCATTGCAATGCATTGCTTTTGGTATTTAGAGGATGCCCCCTTTCATCTGTAACGTTGAATACAACAATTTACTAAGAACTTTCTTTTTGCTCTGCTGTTGAACTGTTTGTGTGTTTTTAAAGACCTTTGTGTTATTTAAACTTAAACAGTCCAGCAATCTTGGCCATCTAGCATCTTTTTAACAGGATGAAAAAACCCATTAAGATATGAAAAATGTTGGAATGACCTGAAGTATAGAGAAGAGCCTGCCAGCACTTTCATGCTCAGTGAAACTTGTGCCATTCCTTAGAAAGTCATATTTATAGAGCAGAGTTGTCAGACAGCCAATTTTTCCATCAAGGTAGGCAATTCTTGATCTCAAAAAAGAACAAAATTGGCTTTTTACAGTTGTCTTTTCTGAATATGTTTGTAAGGTTCTTCCAGGGTGTTTTTTTTTGGCTTTTTCCTAGAAGTAGAAAATGCTAATTTGCATTGTAAACTCACATGAAGGTCTTAAATCCCTGATTACTCAAAGAGATCCAATTAAACTATTGCCAAATCTCTAAATGGGCTACTCCATCTTGAACTAGGGGCCCTCCTCTAAAAATCTAACCATGAAAAGGAGAACTGGGTACAAAATTTCCAACTCAGCCTCCAGATCCATGGCTGTCGACAATGCTGCAAACATTTGAGTTTAGTGATCATGTACATTATGATAAAGGTATTACAGCATATGCACCACTGATGACACATTTTCTAGAAACCCTTCACATAAATATGTACTGTACTGATTTTAATTTTAAATGCTATTGCTTACAAAATCCATTCCTTCATTAATTTTTCCAGTATATAGTTGCAAGAAGACAAATGTAAATCCTTTGTAATTACCTGGATTTAAGCATTAATTACTTACAACAATGAGGTCTGATTGACAGCTGTCACAATAATAGAAACACAATCTGCTTAAACTGAATGTTAAAACATTAGTGCTTAGAAATATCATTACATTCTTGTGTTCATGTTACATGCATCAGCATGAGATTAGTACTTAGAAAAACTTAAAGTTAATGTAACTTCAAACAATTACTGTATGCCTCTGCTTTTACAACAGTATTTAATAAAAAGTTATTTTTATATAGCCTAAAAATACACAAAGAATGCATCAATGGGCTTAAACAGATCATTCTGAATAGACAGCCCCCAGCCCTGACTCTCTAAGAAGTCTCCAAAAAAAACTCCCAAAAACACCTTGCAGGAAAAAGGAATGTAGTGAGAAGTCAAGCGAAATGACACATTTTATTGACTAACTAAAAAGATTACAATGTAGAAGCTTTCAAGGCAACTCAGGCCCCGTATTCAGGCAGTCTTTCTAATCTGTTTAGTTGGCCAATAAAAGGTGTCATTTTACTTGACTTCGACCTACATTAATAATGGCTAACATGGTACAACACCCTAGTAATACAGGCAAAAAGGACAAACATCTTAGAAAGGGCAATTCAGAAAGAGACACACTTACAGGTAGGTTGGGCATACAATAGGTGTCAAGAAATAAGGTAAAATACTACAGAGAATGCAAGTAGTCTTCTTCTCAGAGCTAGATGGTGGTTATACAGTAGGTATTGATCTCATATCAAATGAGAACATCAAGAAACTGGTTCTCCCACTTAGATATCTGTGATGGGATACGTTAGGATCAGTCTGCAGGTCTTTCAACACAAGACTCTTGTTGGTTTTGGCAATCACATTGGTCTTAGGCACACACTCCTAAGGAGGTCAGGTTGGAGGACAGATTCCAGGATAGCTCAAGAGAATAAAGACAAGTGTGTGGTAGCAACATTTGAACTGGTCAATCATTCCATAAAGTTATTATTTTTGAGTGCAATAGTTGACTTGTTATCCCTAGCTAAGATGGCATAAGTTAAGTGAGAAGAAAGATGGCAGCTCAAGTCAAAGGGCTTTCTGAGACATTGGCACCACCACCACAGCAAAGGATGCAGCAACAGAAAAGCAACAGTACAGGTCTCCTAGTCAGCCAAATTTTTCTGTGGCGCAGATCTCAAATTTCTTTGCACCTTTATGTGTTAGAAGAGCCTGCCAAACATGTGTTTGCGCAGTTATCTCAGGGAAGGTATTACCCTACACTGAATAAATGTGTTTTTAACCTAGACTTTTGTAACGTAAGTTTAATATGTCACTGTCCTTTGTACAAAAATATTTTATAAATCTAGTTTTCTTTCTACTCACATGCACAGTGGACACAGATTTAGCACAGGGGCTCATGATTTAGAACTGCTAAGCAAGCATTAGAAGATAAGACAGTGACAACTGCAAAATAAGCGTTGTATACTATTTTTGTGTGTCAAAGTCAGCATGAAACTCTATCCTGTTTTCCTTGTTTGGAATGGCATGATTCACCGAAGTGGGGGCCTGCACATGAAGAAAGAGTAAAAGTTTTGGAACATTGCCCGGCACACCTTTGAAGCCGATGGACAGATGGGAGATAACATCATCCGATCTGGAAAATCCTTCCAACACAGAGACGAAAATGGCAGACTCTATACATCGGGCCTCCACTTACGAAGGTCTTGTCATGGCTTCCTTCATCTGTTATGCCGCATAATCTGTCATTAAAGAATGCTAAGTTATTTCTCCTATGTGATTTCTTACCAGCGTATTACTAAGGGATGGGTATTGCCTTTTTATATTACAGTGGAACCTCGGTTTGTGAGCATAATTTGTTCTGGAAACGTGCTTGCAATCCAAAGCACTTGTATATCAAAGCGAATTTCCCCATGAGAAATAATGGAAACTCAAATGATTCGTTCCACAACGCAAAACTATCCATATAAAAATGATTAATACAATATATAAAGTAAAAATACATAAAACAAATTAACGGGCACTTTACCTTTGAAAAGAATCATGTCTGGTGTGAGTGAGTTTCTAAACTCTTGTGAGATTCGCCATAAAAGCGAATCTGAAAAGATCACCGACATGCTATAAGTGCCTGCCGTTGATGGGTGATACAAGGAACAAGAAACATTATAAATGCGCTGGGTACAGGATTACTTAGCCACGAACCTGGCTATGACCCTGCCTGATTGCCGTGTCTGTGTATAGGAGAGTGGCAGATCCTGCTACAATAAATAACGCGCTGTTCCTGTTTCAAGCTGAATAAACGCTGGTGTCGCTAAAGTACTGAGACTCAGCTTCGTGTTTTGGGGTGCAAGATGGGGACTCACACGTCACAGCACACACACGTGGTCACAATGCTATAGTAAACAGTATACACTCGTACTGATGTTCATTATACGAGTGAGGCACGCCGAATGACAATTACCCACAATCCTGCAGCGAGAGAGAGAAGAACCATCAGCTCAGTTATGATCACGTGACCCTCGGCAGACAGAGCATACACGTACTACTCGTATTGCAAAACAGTCGCAATCCAAGGTTCCACTGTATATCTATATAGTTTTGGGTTATATAACATGCCCAATTACAAAAGAATTTATTCCAACAAGGGAGCTAGCGCCCCCTGCTGGATACAACTTTACATATTTAAATTTGACAGCTATTAAAAAATAAATGACAAATACAGTTGTGGCCAAAAATTTTGAGAATGACATAAGTGTTGATTTTCACAAAGTTTGCTGCTTTACTGTTTTTAGATCTTTCTGTCAGATGTTTCTATGGTACACTGATGTACATTTACAAGCATTTCTTAAGTTTCAAAGGTTTTTATTGACAATTACATTAAGTTTATGCAAAGAGTCAATATTTGCAGTGTTGGCTCTTCTTTTTCAAGACCTCTGCAATTTGCCTTGGCATGCTGTCAATCAACTTATGGGCCAAATCCTGACTGATGGCAGCCCATCTTGCATAATCAATGCTTGGAGCTTGTCAGAATGTGTGCATTTTTGTTTGTCCACCCACCTCTTTGTGATTAACCACAAGTTCTCAAGGTCTGGGGAGTTTTCTGGCCATGGACCCAAAATTTCAATGTTTTGTTCCCCGATCCACTTAGTTATCACATTTGCCTTATGGCATGGTGCTCCATCATGCTGGAAAATGCATTGTTTGTCACAAAGCTATTCTTGGATGGTTAGGAGAAGTTCCTCTCAGAGGATGTTTTGGTACCATTCTTTATTCATGGTTGTGTTCTTAGGCAAAATTGTGAGTTAGCCCACTCCCTTGACTGAGAAGCAACTCCATACATTAATGGTCTCAGGATGCTTTACTGTTGGCATGACACAGGACTGATGGTAGCGCTCACCTTTTCTTCTCTGGACAATCTTTCTTCCGGGTGCCCCAAACAATCGGAAATGGGATTCATCAAAAAAAATGACTTTACCCCAATCCTCAGCAGTCCAATCCCTATACCTATTGCAGAATTTCAGTCTGACCCTGATGTTTTTCTTGGAGAGAAGTGGCTTCTTTGCTGCCCTTCTTGACACCAGGCCATCCTTCAAATGTTTTACATCTTACATCTGCCTACTGCCATTCCTGAGAAGGCTCTGCACTCGTGGTGCCCTGATCCCGAGCCATGAATAAAGAATGGTACCATAACATCCTCAGAGAGCAACTTCTCCCAACCATGCATGAACAGTTTGTTGATAAACAATGCCTTTTCCAGCAGGATGGAGCGCCGTGCCATAAGGCAAAAGTGATAACTAAGTGGCTCGGGAAACAAAACATTGAAATTTTGGGTCCAGGCCTGGAAACTCCCCAGACCTTAATCCCATTGAGAACTTGTGGTCAATCACCAAGAGGTGGGAGAACAAACAAAAACCCACAAATTCTGACAAACTAAAAGCATCGAGTATGCAAGAATTGGCTGAAATCAGTCAGGACTTGGCCCAGAAGGTGATTGACAACATGCCAGGGTGAACTGCAGAAGTCTTGAAAAAGAAGGGCTAACACTGCAAATATTGACTCTTTGCATAAACTTAATGTAATTGTCAATAAAAGCCTTTGAAACTTGTATAATTACAAGCATTTCACATCAGTATACCATAAAAACATCTGACTGATTTAAAAACAGTGAAGCAGCAAACTTTGTGAAAACCAATACTGTACTTTTGTCAGAATGTTTTACCACTACTGTACTATCCCAAACTCAACATTCAGTCTGATCTAAAAACACCACAGCAAATTTTAAAAACTAAACGATTTTATTTTGGATTGAAAATTGTGCAACGCCATGGTGGAGTATTTTTATAATCTACTTAGAAACGCATTTTGTGAGAGAAGGGGGTTAGGCTGTTTGCGTATTGGGCGTGGAACGGCATTTAATACACAGTGCAGGCCTTAGAAGACGGGATCGCTGATAAAAGAAGCCCAGAATAAATCCACTTCTCCAAAAACTGCTTAATCCACAGGAATGTTTGATAAACATTTCAAGCTGTTGTACCGCGCCACCTGGCACCTTTGTTTAGTTAATAGTGTTTTGGTCTCTTTCTGAAAGATGCATGCATGAGCTATTTTTAATGTAAACAATGGCTAGTCCCTATAATTCACGCCCACCTTTATACTTCTGGGATAGGGGAACGTAAACCATTCAATGGGCTTTTAACCGCATCTTTCAAGGGGGCGTTGGGACCTCAACAAATCTGACACGCACAGACTCATCCGATAGAATCACATCTGAATTCGCACTCACGGAGTTTCAGTCGAGTTTGTCTTTTATTTTTTGTCGCGCCTTCTCCTGCTCTTATCAGCTTTGCGCGTCACTTTCCTTGGCTGAGCTCTTGGAGCTTGAACTGTTTGGCTTCAACGAAACTTCTTACACAAAAACACTGAAACTCAGCCCGCCCCTTAATCCTTGCGCGCCGCCGCCTGATGCCGGAACTCACCTGCGCGCAGAAGTCTAAGGACTACACCCGAGGCCAGCCACCGAGCTGAGCTTTGCTCGAGTCGCGAGTGCGTTCGAATTAAAGTGTTCTAGGACCGGGGAGCTACTGTCTTCTAAACTGCACATTAGCGGTAAGTGTTTTTTTTTCTGCGATTTTACCTCTTTAGAACAACTCCATGACTTGGAAATGCGATCCTTCCAGGTGTGCAGCTCATTCAAGAAGCAACTCGAAGAGAGCGGTAGTGGGCTGACTTGGATTGGGCAGGCGTGATTCGTCCAGTTCGTTAGAGATCGAGAAGGGAGTGAAAATATCTATCTATCTATCTATATATCTATCGACTTAACATTAAAAAAGGCGTCAGACTTGACCAGTAAGAAGACCGTGAGGGCTAAGTGGGCAAATAACGCCCTTTACAGTTGGACCCTTTTTTCGGTGTTCTTTATAAAAGACAGTTTTGTGAGAAACGCAATAGGAGCACCAGGGCATGCACTTAAACAAATCCAAGTAACGCAAAAACAAGCAAAAATGGAAATGCTTCCGTATTCGGTTTCGTAACAATCCACTCAGTTTTTGAGCCATTTTTTTCAGGAGCAGGCGCAAGACAAGTGCTATATCTGGACTGGACGTCAGGCTATCGCACTCGGGCAGATTTCACACTCAATCACATCGGACCTATTTATCTATAAAAGTCAACCTTACAGCGTTTTGTGTATTAAAATGTTTATTAGGCATTGTATAAAACACAACTGATTTTTTGTGAGTAGTTTACACCCGAGGCTAATTAGAATATCAGGACATACGATTTTTTTTTTTTTGAGCACAGTGAAGGGAGTTGAAGTTGGTCAAACAGGCAGTTATTGAACATTTTGGTTTAAAGGCTAGTGCCCTCAACACTTCTAATATATTAATCAGAAAAAGAAACTAACACAATACAGGAATTTAAAAAAAAAAAAAAAGTTTCTAATGAAAAAGAACATAAATGGAATTTCAGAAATTACACTGGAGAAGCCCATCATTTACTTTGTTGTTTTTATCAGATATTTAAATTGCTACAATGAGAACAAAAAGTATACTTTATATAATGCAGCAAGAGCTTGTGGACAAAAATGCATCTTTTGCACTTGTGATCGCATCCGTATAACAGTTTGATTTACCTTTTAAGACCCCTCCTCCTGAAGTTGTAACTATCCGTTTACTTAACCCACTTTCAGTTTCTGTGCTTGGCTTGGCAGTACCGGCCACAAGGCAGAAACCAGCTTTGGATAGGATTCCATAATAGGGAACACTCCCTGATTCATACCAGACCAATTTAGTGTCACCTGTTAATTTAGCATCTATATATTTGGGATGTAGGGGGGAAACCCATGCATAAGTGGAGACAAATCCACAGGAACACCGTGACCATTCCTCTGGAATCACGTACTCCCACTGAACTCTCATGCAGTTAAAATATGTATGTTCATCCATTTTCTGTAGTGCAGGGTTGCAGGAAATTTGGAGCATATCCCAGCAAGCATTAATCACAAGGCAGGAACAATCCTTAGACAGGGTGCTGGCCAATCATAGGGTGAACACATCAGGGGTTAATTTAGTATCACCAGTCCACCAAACTTGCATGTCTTTGGACTGTGGGAGGAAACCAGAGCACCAGGACAAAGCACATTTGGACATGTGGTCTCCTTAGGAGTATTGTGTACAGTTTTGGTCTCCAGGCTACAAAAAAGATAAAGATCCGCTTGAAAAAGCCCAGAGAAGAGTGACTAGGCTGATTCCACGGCTGCAGGGGATGTGTTATGAGGAAAGATTAACAGAGTTGAGCCCTTTGAGTTTAAGCAAAAGTAGATTAAGAGGTGTCTTGATTGGAGTGTTTAAAACTATGAAGGGAATTAGTACAGTGAATTGAGGCAGGTACTTTAAAATTAGAGTTAATAAAGAACACGGGGACACAGTTGGAAACTGGTTAAGGGTAAGTTTCACACAAACAGGAAGTTTTTCTTTACTCAGAGAACCATAGACACTAAGAATCACTTACCACGTAGTGTTGTAGACAGTAGGACTTTAGGGACCTTTAAAACTAGACTTAGAATTAACTGGATAGGGCTGATGAGTTCTGTTGGGCTGAATTGCTAGTTCTTGTTTAAAATTTTCTAAAGTTGTAACTGTTCTAATGAGGAGAATGTGCAAACTCCTTGCAGGGGGCACCCAGGGCTTGAGGCCTGGTGTTCTTTCTGCAAGGCAGTAGTGCTACCCCTGGGCCACCATACCACCCTTTATATAATGTGTACTAGCCATGTGCGCCCAACTACGTTGCGCGTGTTAAAGTTGCCTGTGAAGGGCTCCCTGTTTAAACGCAGCTGCCAGTCATGAACTGGGCCCTTCGTCGCACAGCATTATGATTTTTTATAAGGGAAACAAAATTACAAAAGAAAACCCTTGGACATTGATTCGATAGGAACGGCCTACTCGGAATCACTGTCTGAATAGTAATTATGTGGTGGTGTGGGAGCATTTCTGCTTCTGTCCGTTCACAGTCCGTCTCGTTTTCACGGCGCTATTGTTTCCTCTCACAATGTCTTCTCAACCTTTCTCCAGTCTCGCAGGTTGCTTTGTGGCAATCCAAAGAGTAAGGCAATATACACGGAGCAATGGTTATAAAAGGGGGACACACAGGTATCCAGGCTCTTTAAAGCATAAATAGGGATCACTTCACTGACATGTGAGCAAGGCATGGTACAACTGTGAGACGCGCAGCACTCACCGGCTACAACGTAGCAATAATAATTTCCGGAACGTGCTGTTATGTTGTCATTCATTTTACCCACTGTCTTTCTTTCATTCATATGTTACGTAGGCACGTACCTTTTGTCTTCGGCAATCTCATTCTCTAACCAGGCCTCAGGAGCTAACCAGCGTAACACTGTCCACCACCCCTTTTGTTATTCCGGCACATTGTTGACATCCGTGAGTAACAACAACGTACTAAACTGGAAGGTGGTCTACGCATGTGTGGAATTCGCGGACAAACAAAGATCAAGATCTAAATGAAGATCTCTTTAGTTAATTTAAAGCACAACAATTTGTTTAGTTTGAATGTCTGTGTTTTGAGGTGTGACTGGAGTACTACAGTCTTCAGTAGTATAAGCCTGGAGGAGATTCTTAATGCAATGCCTATGTTTTAGCTGTCTCTCTTCTGCCATCTAGTGCTTCTTCTAATTCATTCACGGACAAACAAAGATCAAGATCCAAATGAAGATTATATATAGAGATAAATAAATGTACAGTACTGAATATTTTACTGTGTTTCATTGGTTGCATTGAGATTCAAAGCAGATGGAAAAAATTAAGAAATACATAAATATGAGGACGGAACCAAAGCCCAAAGGTTAACACTACATACCTTTTGGATGCAGCCTCCTGGGTTCTAATGTTGCACCTGGTTGTTGTTTGTGTGGAGTTTGTGCACTCCACCATGTTGGCTTGGGTTTTCTACCAGTCACTCCAGGTGTCCTCCAGCATCTTTAAAGACTTGGGTTATGTTAACTGGCGACTTCGAATTGGCTTTCTGTGAGTGTGAGCAGGAGTTAGCCATTTTATGAACTGGGGTTCCATCCAGGTCTGTTTCCCTGTGTCTCTCCTGTCCAATGCTGCTGACAGTTCCTCCTGAGCCTAAATAGAATTAAGGAGGTTTGAGAATGAAATGTTATTTTAAATAAATATGTAATAAAAACATAGAATAAAAAAAACACAAGCAGATAAATTAAAAATGTCTCTTCCCCTTGACTTATGTGGCTGCACTGTTCCATGAAAATTAAAACTTATTTTTGCTGAAGACATTTCTAAACACTAACTCTCAAAATGGGTTTTGCCTGTGTCACATAAACAAATTGTTTTCCATTTTGCGGCTATAATAATGTTAATGAAATGAAAAAGAAAAATAAGACACGTCTTCTAAAAGAAGAAAGCATTTATATATGATTTAGACTTACAAGTGAGCGACATGTTCAAAACCTTGTTCTTTTATTAAAAATTGTAAGTATATGGTACATTTTTGTATTTAAACTGGTATTCTACACTGTACCATCCTTGAAAGGCTGATGCCAAATTTGTTTTTGTACACCCTTGTTTAATAATTTATATATACAGTATTGTTGTTAGATTAAATGTAGAATAACCTTTTACAATGGTAAATGTCCCAGTTCACTTACAATTTATCTAAATGTTTTGCATGCAGCACGAGTAATTAATTATTTGTGTCTTGCAGTTTTTAATATTTCATCATGTAAATAATTACTGCTGAGGAAGATACAAAATCTGAAATATCTGTTAGATATTAAAATAATTTTTATGTTTTATTTTCTCATTTAGTGTCTTTGAGCAACTCCAAGAAAATTAAACTTTGCACCCTCTATTTAATACAACTTTTCCATTTTCTGGATTCTTGTATATGCAGTATTTTATTGACTATTTTTCATTTAATAAATACAAAACATTTGAAAGTTTGTGGAAGTTTCTGTGTTAATACTTGTTTTCTTTTATATATTTTATTGTTATTTGTTGAGTAGCTTAAAAAGTGGCTGGTGCATTTGGTAGTACTGCCTTTAATTGACAAAACAATTTTTGAATGGAATGTGTAAATTATCTTGTAATGAGCTTTGCTTTAGGAAGTAGTCTGGGCAAGAGAGAAGTCTGCTTATAGTTCTCTTCACAGTCCATTACAAATAGCTTCTGTCTAGAAATAGTAATAATAATGCAACACATCGCTCTACTCTGACACTGTTATAATCCAGGCATTTTCAATTGGAGAGAGAGGCACAGTATCACTTGTGACTTTTCTTCCAGCAGCATAGATTCATGTGATCCATCTGGTTATTTGAAGATAACTCTGGGACAGAATTTACTATTTACTAAAGCCTTTGAAACTTATGAAATGCTTGTAATTATACAGTATTCCAGTATACTATAGAAACATCTGACAAAAAGATCTTAAAACACTGAAGCAGCAAACGTTGTGAAAACCAACACTTGTGTTATTCTGAAACGTTTTGGCCACGACTGTACAGTCTTGATCTTCTGCACTGGCACAGAACCAACTTTTTCAATGTTTTCCATATCAGTAGCTATAGTATACAGCAAATTCAGGTTGTGCCTGATTTTTGTGGCATGATGTTTTTTTTGCCCTTTGGGCTTATATGTTTTATCATGTGACAGTACTTTAGTCAACATTGCTTATAATATCAAAATAGATGACTTTAGATCCAACATTACCCACCTGATCCACAGAGTTCCACCTGCAAGCCTGCCGAGAGAAACCTTTTGTTACAGAATCCTTCTGTATCAAAATTAGATGACCCGAATAGTTTTTTTCCTGGTAGACAATGACTCTGTAACTTACCATTTGTTTTACACATTTGTGAACTAACTTAATCCATGACAGCAATACAAGCAGCCACAGCCCTTACTAGCAGTAATATCATAAACAAAGTAGGCGCAAATCTTGGTTGCAACACCAGTCAGCAGTGTACAGACTTACGCATACTACTACTCTTGAGCAAACAGAGCCAGTGTAGAGTCAATAGTCAATTTAACCTGCAATTCTTTGAAATATGGAAGGAGACCAGATTATCCAGTGGAAAGCCCATATACAGTACACAGGGGAATACGCACAGTCACATGGTGACCAGACAGGATCTGAACCCAGGTGTTGGGGGCTGTGACAAACTTACACTAATTGCTGTGGCCAACATGCCACTCTCCATACCATTTAATCTATTTCTTATTCATTTTTTTGCTTCAAGGTTTTTATTTGCTATTAATATATTTGGCAGCCTTATCTATCTCAAGATATGTTTTCCATAGACCTTCTGAAATTCCATTGCATTGCATGTTCATTTAATTTATTTGAGAAGCTTTGAGATTTGTTTGAGAACTTGATTCAAACCTATGTGGTTTAAGAGTTGTTTTTAAAATACAGGTATTATTATTTTTTTTTATTAGCTGTGTTTGCATATAATGCAAAAATACCTCCTGTTGTCATTATGTTTGTCTATCTTTCTGCCCCCATGACAGAATTTGACTCCCAGTAGACTCCATTATTCTTCAAAGAAATTCATAGAGGAGGTTTAATTTTCATTACAATATCTCAAATACAGTATAGATTTAATATATAATACACTGTATAGATTTCTAAAATTTTGAAAACTTCCATTGAAAAGCATTGGTGACTTTTCAAACACTTTAGCATTAAAACTGAGAAACATTGTGAGATTTTAGTTATTAGTTTACCGTTTCAAATTTACCTTGAGGGGGTTACTTCAATATGTGTATTTTGTAGACTTTTTGTCTTTTGCATATCCTATAGCATGGAAACAACAGCAGAATCGTGTAGAAACAGCTTATATTTGCACAAAGCTTTGTTTCATCAGCTCAATTTTCTTGCTGCTTAAAACTGCAATGGGTGAGTTGTATGATGTTAAGGACTGTAAAAGTAAGAAATACAAGCAGTCAAAAATAGGGAATAAGCTACTTGTGTCTCTTGAGATGCACTACATAGCAAATAAATGTGTACTCATGATTTCTGTTATACTAGAAATAACCTCATGACTACATTATCTGCAGATCACAATGATTCAAAATTTCTCTGACACTGTAATTTATTTGGAAAGTGCTACCCATCATGATCTTTTGCAATGAACAATTTTATCTTGAGACTTCAATACAGATTTGAAACCCCTTTTTTTGTTTTTATCTTTAAAAAGTTATGTTTAAGAATCTTGAACTCCAGATAGCCATAGACCCTTCATAACCAACAATTGATGCTATTTTTTCATCATTTGAGCTGAAATCTGCTGTCAGTGAAAGCTGTTTCAGTCCCACAAGCTTATATGGCCTCTGTTATGAACTACATAATATTATAAATTATTAACACATGTAATTACATTCTATTGTCACTATTATTTCTGAAAAATGACTCAATTACTTATTTGATAAAGTCATGAGAAACATTAAAACTGCTGCAAAGTTTTCAGACTCACCTGACTGTTATGCCATTTGTATATTTTCTTACTTGTCTATGATTTTCTTTTTATGTTGAAGAGAGTAGATGGCATAGTGGTGATGCTGTCTGTAAGTATGTGGGATTTGGGGTTAGTTCAGTTTGTGCACACACAGGTTACAAAAAAACAGAAAGAATTTACAGATAAAACATCCCAGCAATTATGTAATTACCAAATGTGTAAATAACCAATATTTTTACTTATTTTGTTTAGTATAGTGCAGCGTCGCCCCTCCCAATGAACTGAAACAATTATTAGGGTAACAAGTGGTGTAACTTAAAGAAAAATACAATAAACACTGCTCAGGCCACTACAAAACTTCCTGAATAGGCACCAGTTAGTCAATTCTGGTATGCACACTTTTAGAATTGTTAGACATAACATTTGGTGGTAAATGAGATACCGTTGTCTGCTTTTCACTGCCACATAACATTGTGTCTTATTTTGATTAAACTTCATCACAAGCCAAATGGCAGAAGTGACTCTGCTCCGTTGGGCTCTTGACTAAGGCCCTTAACTTGCAATTGCTTCGTCCTGGGTGTGACGTTAAACTGTATCCAGCCCTCCAAGCAGGTCCTCCAATTTAGAGGTAAAACTTGGGAGTTGGTGGCAGGATTGGCACTCCAGCCATTATGAAAAAAAACTTCACATTGTTCCAGTGTGGTGCTTAGGTGTCACTGACTGCATTTAGGTCTCAATACAGGTGGTATGTCATGTAGTGGGTGTGGGCACTTTCCAGGCATGCTCCCAACCTTCATCACAAGCAAGCCATACAAAAATTTATGCAAAATGTCTACATAACGTATATGCTAATGTTTGTTCAAGAAAATTCTGTCTAGATGCAGGACATGTCATAGGTGCACTTGGGGCTCTGTCACTCTCATCAAAGATATATGATAAGCTGTGTAGAAACCTAAGGAATGTTTATGAGAGGAACCTATCTGTCACTAATGAACACATTTTCTGATTTAGGTCAATTGTTGAGAATAGAGAGTAAACAGAAAAGATACAATATAATTTGCTGTGTGTAAAACATGTTTATTTACAGTAAACATTTACCCAAAACTAAGTTTTTCCTGTTTTCTCTGAATAAATTTTCCAGATCTGAAGCTTTTTATAACACTTAAAATTTAGTGTTCTTTGCAAATGCAACCCTTTTTTGTCCTAAAAGTAGATAAAGAGAAACCAGTTAAACAAATGAGATAAAGATATTATACTTGGTCATTTATTTATTAAGGAAAATGATCGAATATTACATATTTGTGAGTGGCAAAAGTATATGAACTTTTGCTTTCAGTATCTGGTGTGACCCCCCTTTGTAGCAATAACTGCAACTTAACGTTTCCGGTAACTTTTGCTCATTCCTGCACACTGTCATCCATCCATCCATCCAGTTCCGCTTATCTGAGGTCGAGTCGCGGGGGCAGCAGCTTGAGCAGTGAGGCCCAGACTTCCCTTTCCCTGGCCACTTCTTCTAGCTCTTCCGGGAGATTCCCAAGGCATTCCCAGGCCAGCCGGGAGACATAGTCCCCCCAGCGTGTCCTAGGTCTTCCCCGGGGCCTCTTCCTGGTTGGACGTGCCTGGAACACCTCACCAGGCAGGCATCCAGGAGGCATCCTGATCAGATGCCCGAGCCACCTCATCTGACTCCTCTCGATGTGGAGGAGCAGTGGCTCTACTCTGAGCCCCTCCTAGATGACTGAGCTTCTCATCCTATCTTTAAGGGAAAGCCCAGACACCCTGCGGAGTAAACTCATTTCAGCCGCTTGTATTCGTGATCTCGTTCTTTCAGTTAATACCCATAGCTCATGACCATAGGTAAGGGTTGGAACGTAGATCGATTGGTAAATTGAGAGCTTTGCCTTACGGCTCAGCTCCTTTTTCACCACGACAGACCGATGCAGAGCCCGCATCACTGCGAACGCTGCACCGATCTGTCTGTTGATCTCACGCTCCATTCTTCCCTCACTCGTGAGCAAGACCCCAAGATACTTGAACTCCTCCACTTGGGGCAGGATCTCTCCCCCAACCCTGAGAGGGCACTTCACCCTTTTCCGGCTGAGGACCATGGTCTCGGATTTTGAGGTGCTGATTCCCATCCCAGCCGCTTCACACTCAGCTGTGAACCGATTCAGAGAGAGCTGAAGATCACGGCCTGATGAAGCAAACAGGACAACATCATCTGCAAAAAGCAGTGACCCAATCCTGAGCCCACCAAACCGGACCCCCTCAACACCCTGGCTGCGCCTAGAAATTATGTCCATAAAAGTTATGAACAGAATCGGTGATAAAGGGCAGCCCTGGCGGAGTCCAACTCTCACTGCACTCCGGCTTGGAGGAATTTTAGCCCATTCCTCCATACAAACAGCTTCAACTCTGGGATGTTGGTGGGTTTCCTCACATTAACTGCTCGCTTCAGGTCCTTCCACAACATTTCAATTGGATTAAGGTCAGGACTTTGACTTGGCCATTCAAAAACATTAAGTTTATTCTTCTTTAGCCATTCTTTGGTAGAACGACTTATGTGCTTAGGGTTGTTGTCTTGCTGCATGACCCACCTTCTTTTGAGATTCAGTTCATGGACAAATGTCCTGACATTTTCCTTTAGAATTCTCTGATATAATTCAGAATTCATTGTTCCATCAATGAAGGTAAGCCGTCCTGGCCCAGATGCAGCAAAACAGGCCCAAACCATGATACTACCACCACCACCATGTTTCACAGATGGGATAAGGTTCTTATGCTGGAATGCAGTGTTTTCCTTTCTCCAAACATAACGCTTTTCTTTTAAACCAAAAAGTTCTATTTTGGTCTCATCCGTCCACAAAACATTCTTCCAATAGCCTTCTGGTTTGTCTATGTGATCTTTAGGAAACTGCAGACAAGCAGCGATGGTTTTTTGGGAGAGCAGTGGCTTTCTCCTTGCATCCCTGCCATGCACACCATTGTTATTCAGTGTTCTCCTGATGGTGGACTCTTGAACATGAACATTAGCCAATGTGAGAGAGGCCTTCAATTGCTTAGAAGTTACCCTGGGGTCCTTTGTGACCTCGCCGACTATTACACACCTTGCTCTTGGAGTGATTATTGTTAGTCGACCACTCCTGGGGAGGGTAACAATGGTCTTGAATTTCCTCCATTTGTACACAATCTGTCTGACTGTGGATTGGTGGAGTCCAAACTCTTTAGAGATGGTTTTGTAATCTTTTCCAGCCTGATGAGCATCAACAACTCTTTTTCTGAGGTCCTCAGAAATCTCCTTTGTTTGTGCCATGATACACTTCCACAAACATGTGTTGTGAAGAGCAGACTTTGATAGATCCCTGTTCTTTAAATAACACAGGGTGCCCACTCACACCTGATTGTCATCCCATTGACTGAAAACACCTGACTCGAATTTCTCCTTCAAACTCACTGCTAATCCTACAGGTTCACATACTTTTGCCACTCACAAATATGTAATATTCGATCATTTTCCTCAATAAATAAATGACCAAGTATAATATTTTTGTCTGATTTGTTTAACTTTATGCAGAAATATAGAAAATTCTAAAGGGTACACAAATTTTCAAGCACAACTGTATATATAATATGTGTGAGTGTGTAAGGATGGAGAATCGAATAATAAAAATGAATCGCATAAATGTATGTAATTAATCACATCTAAAATTAAAACGTAAATATAAAATTAATACATAAATCATGAGGTAAATACACACTGAATCACTAAATTAATGTAGAATCAACACAAAGAAATAAAAAAATAGCATAGTTTACAATAACCTTAAATCTGAACTTTTAACAAAATACTACTTGAGCAAGTACAACCTGAACTTTTTTTATTGAATTTATTAAATGCAAGTAGCATTGCATTAAACTAAATTCTGGTGAACCCCAACCTAAGAGAAAGAGAGGAAGGCCAACAGTGTAAGAGTGTAAAATTTCAAGAGTAGGAAAGGGGGAAGAAAATCCTTTTCCCCAATATAAAAGTTATTCTAAAATGTTATTAATTAGGTCCAGCTAGGTTTTAAAAATGTTTGGAACAGATCCTCTAAGTGAGAATTAGTTTTTTTTCCAATTTCAAATAGGATATAACATCAGTTGCCCACTGACTTAAAAGAGGTGGGCTAGGATTCTTCCAGTTGAGCAAGATAAGTCTATGTGCTAATAGTGAGGTAAAGACAATTGTGATTTGTTTGTACTTCTCCACCTTAAGGTCATCTGGGAGTCCACCAAACACAGCTGTTAATGGGTTAGGAGGGATTGTGACACCAAGGCTGTCTGAATGGCTTTCAAAGATTTTGGTCCAGAATGATGTTAATTTGGTGCAGTCCCAAATTATGTGGCCCAATGAGGCTGGAACTCGATTTGCAGGTTGGACAATTTAAAAAAAATGTGCGAAATAAAAGATTTTAAGTTGAATAATTGTATGCTTTGTACATATGAAGCTTGAGTGCATTCTGCACATGGCTACCTTCCACTCTTTTTCTGAAATGTTGTGTAAGTGATCCTTTCCCAACTGTACTTTGTGATCTTTGAAAGGAAGGGACTTTAAAATGTTTTATGTTTTTGTGTTTGCTCTGGTTAGTGAAGTGAGGCAGACAGAGGACCACCTGTATGAGTGTGCAAAGGTACGAACCAGCTGGGAAAAACATCCAAAGTGCTCACTAAGTGCTGTGTCTGTGAATGGCAATCTCAGAGCTACTTTTTTTGTTGCCTGCTGTCCTACCCTTTCAAACAGTTTAGCACGTCTAAGTCCGGGGATATACTTAACACTATGCAACGCATGCACTTGAGGACGCTGCTGCTACACAAGCAGTGTACTGTCTATACTTGTGTGTGTACTTTAAGTAAATCTGGAGGATTCTACCAAGTGGCAGTGCGAGAAGTCATCACGGTGAGAAAACATTGTCCGGGTTCGCTATGTTGTGAGTTGTAGGAAGAAAGATTTTAAAGATAAAAATCTTTATATTCTGATGCTATTGCAAAGATGCAAGAAAAATAAAAGATGACAACTGCGACACAGAAGATGGTATGTGAGACATTTAAATGTATTTTGTCATTACGATGGGGACTATGCGAGAAATGGGTTAAAAAAAGCACCATGAATACATTCACATGTCGTCAGTTAAGGTTGATGATTTGCTTCACTGCATCAAACCAACATCACAGCATTCAGATTTATTCTGTTGGACCTGTATTGCAGCTTGCCATCACATGTTGATAGTAAACAACGATGCCGACGTCACATACCAAAACTTGAACACACATGCCACACATATTTTTGCTGGTGCTGCAACTCGGGCATGCATCACATGAATTTCTGACAACATGCTCAAACGATGTGTGAAAAGAACGCTGGAAACACATGGCAGTCATATTGCATGCGTGTAAGCATTCTGAGCATGTAGTATAAACCTGCCCAAAGAGAATTAATGCTTTTTTGTTTGGTAGAATCGTGGTTTGCCTTGGGATTTTTTGGGTTACAAAAGGTGTGCCACCTTAGAAAAAAGGTTGGAAAACACTGCTCTACCTTTACCTTTGCTCCTGACACACTAAGAAAATCCCTGTAGCTGCTATCTTGCTTAAAATCTGACACTTGGATGGTTATGTTGCTTTCTTTGCACAAATTAGCAAAGATACTGCAAACCGTAATAGTGGGGTGGGGATATTCATTACACTTCTATTTTGTTCAGTTTTGTCATTATATTAGGGTAGTCAGAACTGTAAACCACCTGGCAGACCAGCAAATTAAGTACACAACTCCTAGAGCAGGGGTATTGAATTAAAATTTAAAGAGGTCCAATCAGCAAATTTTTCTCCTATAAAAGGTCCAAACCTCATATTTGTTCTGTGATTCAGATCCCAATATATGTAGTCATCGAATGTATATTACAAAAATAAAAAAGGAAAATTACCACAGCCTTTCAACAATAATTATTTTCAATTTTCAGTAAGGACTTCAAACATGTAGACCCTTTGAACTGAATTGGCCTTGTAGTTTTATAGAATAGAAATAACTATCTTTAACATAACATATAAAACAAATAAACAACTCTATTTATTAAAAGATAAAAGTAGATTTATCACATTTGCATTTTAAATAAAAGAAAACAGAACCATCTGAATAAAGCTAAAAAGTGCACTCCTTTACAATGCTCCTAAAAGAAAATGTTTTTTTTATGTTGCCCCAAAATCCATGCTCTTTTAATTGAACATTCATTTACACTCTTTTGGGCTGTAAATGAATGTGAGAGGACTCCGGTGGATCTATCATAGTGGGTGCTCAGTTTGGTTATTTTTACATGCCCTCACTTTGGACTGTCGTGGATATGTTTACACAAATGATCGATGTTTTCTGTCATAGTGGCGCTTCACATTGCTACTTTTTACTAAAGCCATGGTTGCAGAACACATGAGAAGACACACTGGTGTTGACCTACCTGCAGGAAGAACGAACATATATTGGTTTGTCCATTCATCTTTGAAAGTTCAATTTTCTGTGTCTACTTTCCTTTTTTTGGAACAAGCCAATGCTCCCTGTTGCTCTTTTGTTTCTGTTATTTCCTTCTGTGGCATCTGAACATTTTACCCATGCACTGTAACAATCACACTGATTCACTCTTTGTTTAGTGGCACAAATAGACTTGCACTCAAAAAGGGAAAAAAATGCTGCATGAATGTTAGCAGTCATTCACATTCTTTTATTAGAAATGTGTCATGGTCTGGATAGTGCCGTCTCTTGGCCCCGGTCCGCCATTTAGTGATGCCTGCACTAGAGACTTATTTTGGTTTTAGTGCCACTCAAAGATAACTTATTTAGCACTTATGTGATATGACATTGATTAGATCTTCTTGCAGAAACTTGAAATAAAAAAAAAAAAAGAGCGTAACTTCTACCTTCTCAACTTTTCTCTAGCATTGCACCAGGACTGCCATAGACCCCGACCCCCGCCAACCACTTTCCTCCCACTCCCGTGCACCTTTGTCAGTATGTATAAATCATGAAAACGAACACCAGTGCTACGTATTGACATGTGGCAAATTGCTGTGAACTGTGTAATATGAAATTTTAAACCTTTAATTGAAAATTTTATTAAAATTGTATTGGTAGTATATACAATATTATACTATTATGTATATTAAATAGTATACTGGATGTGTATATGTAATTCTTTAGGTTATTATTTCTTTTTGCCCATTGCATTTGGAAATTTCCCTGGCAAAGCCGGGTAACACAGCTAGTGTTTGTACAAATTAAAAAGATCAGCATCTCCAACTCTGATTTCTGCAGTACCTCAGTTTCAGCCTCTCTTAAATCGGAATATTGCCTTAAACCAGGGGGTGTCGAACTGTAGTCCTGGAGGACCAGGAAAACAGAAAATCAACAGGTTTGGAAATGTCTGCTGTGGCAGAATGAAAGCAGCAACAAGCCATGGAATTAAATGACGGGTTTAATTAACAGCAAGAATCGGCTTCTCATTAAGAAACTGGTTGGAGTGAAATTGGTTGGAGTTTGAATCCCCAGTTTAATTGGTCATCTGTTGGCTCGTTTCAAGTCTCAGTTCTGTTTGTCTGTCATTTAATGAAGAAAAGAATCAATTCAGGGGACTGAATTCTTAAAAAACAGGGCTAAAGAAAAGAAGTTAATTAGCAGTGAAAACTGGTCACTTATTACGAAGAGGGTTAGAATGAAAACCTGCAGCCACTGTGGCCCTCTGGGTTTGGAGTTCGACACTCCTGCCTTAAACCCATTGATATCTGTGGTTAACCCAGTTTCCTAACTTTCAACAAACCATATCCTAAATCTCATCACTTTATAACTTAATGATTTTCTCTGTGCACCAGTTACCATTAATTAGCACCAATTAAATTGAACTTTAGTGCTTCAACATTTGATTTTTAGAACATAGTATTAGTGCAGGAGAAATTTTAAGGTGGAGTTGTTTCTGTCTTTTGAGCCCTAGTTGCTGGTGCTAGCATGGGCTGTGATTGTGACATAACTTTGGTTTGCCCTAGAGGTCTAGCTGTCTGTGGTTATTGCGATGCTCTCTGCATCTTTTAGGAATTCCCTCACGCTCATCTTATCCTCGTTATGCAGGGCCGGCAATACAGTGTCACTAAAGTGCAGAAGTGAGGGAATCCTGTACTTCGTCTCTAGCGTGTTCATGAGCAGCTGAAACCCTTCGTTCTCAGCGACTGAAAATGGTCTTGTATCCTTCGCAATAAAAAACACCAGTACATTTTATTATTTCTTTGACCCTTGCATTCGACTATGGAAGTTGTGCTGCAAATAAATTTGTCAGAGATGTTTGGCTTTTAGGCAATTGCTTCTTTGCAGGTGGTGATTTCTGTTTGTCAATGTGATGGCATTGTACATGGTTCAATATGTTTGTAGTGTTTGCTGTAACTTATGTCAAAACTCTCTTGTAGTGCTTGCAAATTGTCTTTTTCTTATCAACTATTTTCTCACAATTTTGTCCTTTAACAGGAAATCCGAAATGCTACCAGAGAGCACACTTAAAAAACGACAGGGCATCTTCAATTTCTACATTGTCTGACTCCATTATTATTTAGGTTACTCTGTGCTTAGCTACACACACTCAAAATAAGGCAAGGGCTTGTTAATGCATATATGATGCTGACTG
Source organism: Polypterus bichir lapradei (assembly GCA_026402145.1). Lineage (NCBI taxonomy): Eukaryota > Metazoa > Chordata > Cladistia > Polypteriformes > Polypteridae > Polypterus > Polypterus bichir. The sequence goes on from JANRMT010062822.1 coordinate 4,246,591, forward strand.
CACCCTCTGTTATTTAAAAAAAAGCATATAAGAAGAAGAGAGCATGCATAACTTTTTGTTAGTGGTTAGAGAAACAGATTCATTGGATCAACATCTATATATGCACAATGTATTTTATCGTAGTTTTGAATCTCAAAATTTCATTATCATTCATTTTATCACCACATTCCTATTTGTAATGTAAAAAGGCAGTATGATCATAAGTTAATTTTTTTATCATTACATTCCTATTTGTAATATAAAAAGATGGTACGATCTCAAGTTAAATTTTTTTGTATTTAATACTTCCTCTTGATACTTCCCTCTCACCAGCTCTGTAAGCAGTCTGATTTGTTTTGGCCTTTCCCTCAACATCTTTTGCTTAGTTCATGTTCCTCTGTTACTTGGTCTGTAAATAACAAATATATTTTTATTGGGAAGTCAGCATTTGTACCTCTGGCTGTAATCGTTTTTAGAATCTAAAATCACTGGCTAGCACTTTGTGTAGGCACATTACACTGTATTGAGCATTGCTCCAGGACTCCCTTTTTGAGCACCCCTTACTGCCATACTAAAGCCTGCTACAAAGAAAGACTGTGTTCTTACAGCTCAAAAGTGGCATAATGACCTTACCAGCGTTAGTACTCTAAGCTTATACAGAATGTGGTAAATAGCTAGAGTATTAATTTGAGCAACCGCTGAACATGAAAACCTATAGCCCTTCTCAACTGCCTCTGACTTTGGCATTGTGGCATTTTCCTTGTCATAATCTACATCCTTGAAAATGTCAAAAATTAATTAAATGTAATAATTTAAGATTAATAGCAAGTGTGCAGAGTAGTGCTGGGCGGTATGCCCAAAATTCTCTCAGCAAGAGAGAAAAGAATGGGAAGTTAAGCTCATGTTAAAATTTAATACATTACAGCATGGCTTGAATAGAGACAAGAGTTTTATGGCCAGGTATGAGGACTGTTTGCATCTCTCAGACTGACACAGATAACCTGACTACAGACCCATATTGTTTTGAAAAACTCATCACAGACTTCAAAAGACTTTGCTGGACAGTTATCTTATCCAAAAATCTCTTGACCATACATCGTTTTTCTCTCTCTTGTTAAATTAATCTTAGCCTGAGTGAACCTATTAATTTTTTACATTTAAGATTTTTCCTTTAAAGATTTACCATTGTTGTTTCTTGTCCTAGTGTGTGGATATAAACACAGGAAACTTCAGTTTCTGTATTACATCTTGCCTGAAGAAGGGGCCTGAGTTGTCCCCAAAAGCTTGCATATTGTAATATTTTTAGTTAGCCAATAAAAGGTGTGATTTTGCTTGGCTCTTCTCTAAAAAGGTTGTTACAAATGTTTGAAAAAAGTTAATACTAAACTTGGGTATTTAAGAGGTTTTAGGGTCCCTTTATTTTACTTGGTGTAGGCCTAAGTAGAAGTCTCTAACATCCCATATATGGTTCATAAGTATTCATTCAAAATATGATATAGGTTGAGGCTTAACACATTTTCTTTTTGTTTTAAAATAGCAAAAACTACATTAAATTTTAATGTCAATGCACATTTGCTCAAATTTTAAGCTGACTTAGCCAAAAAATGTTTAGTGCCAATAATGCATAATATTTGCTTACAAACATGTCTCAACTTATGGACATGAAAAATAAGCACAATGGTGACACCAGGAGAGCAAAATTGAGTAATGGTAGTATCACTGAGCATAATGAGCATGAGCATAAAAAAAATCAAAATTCATAATAATGATTAAAAATTAACAAAATCCCACATAATGTTCTAGAACAAGCCATAACAAGTTAGCACTACACACTCGTAGCACACACTCATAAATTAAAAATAATTTTGGGTTTGGGTCCTGGCCTTCACACTGTTCAAATGGAGTTTTCATATTCACTCAGCTTCTAGATTTTGTTTTTTGCCACAGAAACTTGTAATAGGAGAAATGACTTTTATACCTTTTGTTTTAGGATAAAATTATACAACTCACACTGCTACTTCTTTTTTGTTATTTGCAAGTGCATTTTTAAAATTACTCTCTGCTGTGGATTCTTCTGTCCAGAAAAGTAACTATCTCTGGTCAGTGTTATAGTAGCAAAAGTGGCATATTATTTTGTTTTTGGAAAAAGATTACTGTATATTGCAGTTTTGGTGCATTTCATCCATAAATCTATTACCTAACTTGTTCAGTACAATTCAGGGTTGTGGGAGTGTTGTTCATTTACAAACAAAATTAACTTTTTAGTTCAAATCAGGGCAGCTACTTTAAATATTTACTTTTCAAATGCAAACCTACAAACTCAGCTTCAAATGTATTAAGCTATAAAATTCTCTTTGGAACAAATGTCCCAGTTGTGTTCATCTACACTGTATCACATTAAAATATAAGAAGGTTATTACCAGGCAGCACTGGTTTAGTGCATCTTCCAAACATGCAGTGACAGGATAAGTACTCTTGTGTGCTTATTTGAAACACTTTTTGTGCTCTTACAAATCAGAGTGCTGTTTGAGTTCTGCATAAATTAAAAAAAAAAAGTATATGGATATGGACTGTCTTGAATTTTTAATTTCTTTTAAGGGATTTTTTTGGAAGTAGCCTGTTTATGCTACTTTTATGTACATAATCGGAAAGTGTACCACATTTTAACATGAAAAATAAATGCATAGGGCCTATGTTCTTTAATACATTTTTTATGAGTTACTTTAATGCTGACTTAAGCCATGAAGGTGAGGTTATATACAAAGACAACAGATACTTCGTTACTTTTAGTGCTAGCAGCACATTGCATAGAATCATTGCTGGTCTTTAAACAGTAAGATATTTATTTAGAGCCTCATCACTGACTTGCTACCTTATCCTAAGCATGTCAGTGCCCCATATGTGACAATATCTGATCTATTGATTTATAAGATGCTTTTGGCAACAAGTACAAATTATCCTTAATAAATAAATGAAACTTACTTTATAGCAGGGTTTTTTAAAAAGTGTAAAGACATATTTGAAATGGGTCATTATTTTTAATTCAATTACTGTTCTGTTTTCATTTTACTGATTGAAGTCTTTCTGCAAATGAGGTAAAGGGAATGATATAAGCCTTGTCAATAGCATAGTAAGAGTGGTCCGTGCTGTAGCCTCACAATTCTAGTAGACTAGGTTCAGAAATCCAGCCCCGATATTATTTTTTTGGTCTAAGGATATTTTCACTGTGTGCTTTAGTTTCCTTCTGATATACCAAAGAGCAGCATAATAGATTGAGTGGTTACTGTAAATTGGCCAAATATAAGAACGTGAGTGTGTCTTGCAGTGTAATGTCAATCCATCTATTGCTGTTTCCTACCTAGGAAACCATTTTGCCAGGATAGGGTCCAGCTCCTGCCATCTTACAATGAACAATATTGTTACAGAAAATTAATAAATGGAACATCATAATTTAATACTGTAAGACAGATATATTTTATGGCAAGAGCCGTCTGAGTCATTGTTGGTTTTTATTCTGTCTTGCAGATGTTAATAGATTACTAGAAGTGACCATTGATGTTGTCTATAGTTTACACATCTCTTATACAAGAATGAGTCAAGTTTATTTCCATGTGTACATAGAACAATGAAATCGTTATTTTACATGTCTCTACAGAATAGATCCATTTTTTTAAATAAATCATTTAATTCAAAGTGATATTTAAACACTAAAATTACATTTTTTATTGCCAAATAGAACTGTTAAACAGTAGAGCAAACACCTTGGTTTGACGAGCTGTTTGCCATGTGTGCAGTCAAAACACATTAATGCAAATGATATGACGAGCAGCGTCTCACGTACAAATGAGCTTGTTCCAAAATTAAAAAAAAGACTAACGTTAAGTCAGTTGTCTGGAATTGGTTTGGATATGAAAGACTGAGTGTTGAACAAAATGGTTTGCAGAAAGACGATAGCAGTTAAATGTGGCAGCATATCCAGTTTATTTTAGCACACCCATGAACACCCAATAGAATGGAACCAATAGAGAAAGCAGGAGATGAAACTCTGATAGTTCAGGAGTATTCTTTGCTCTGTTTCAGCATGCACAGTAGAAAGAGACCGGTTGGGAGCATGCGCTAATGCACCGTAAGCATACTCTTTTCTATATATCCACTTAGGATACGTGATTAGATTTGGAAGAGAGTGTGCCTTGTCTGGAGCTGGGGGAAGAATATTCCAGAGATGTCAGTTGTGTCCTTTTTGCCCTGAAACAGTGGCTAGATTACAGCGGGAGGGAAGAATGAGCAGGTTGGCTGTAATGGGTGGTTCAAAGGCTATCAGAGTGCACATGGAGACAGGAACTCCCCAACTGGCAGCTTACTCCGGTGGCCTAAAGTTATGGTAGAGGAAAGAACAGAAAGGAAACAGGTCTGTGGTAGTAGCTAAAGGTGTATCTGAGCTATAGGGAATAGCAGAGAAGGGTGAAAACCAGGAAAAGTTTAAAGATATAGTTAAAAGTGATTTCTGTGTTGACATATTCAGATAAATCATAAATCGTCCATAATTAAAAAAAACAAAAAAGTGGCCCTACTTCAGAACAGACAAAATACTATCATAAAAAAAACCAAA
>JANRMT010062822.1:4251578-4270815 GCA_026402145.1 Polypterus bichir lapradei
TATATATATATATAATAAAATGTTGCGGCCAAAACCCGAAGTTCGGCCAGTTCCCGAATTGGCCAGCCATTTCGCATTTTGGCCGAGAGGTGTAGCTAAAGTCCAATGCTACTTTGGTCGACCATTTCGCAAAGTGGCAAGAACTCCCTGGCCGAAATTTGATGTGCTGATGTAAGACTGTCCGCTCAAGGTGCGAAGATGCTTAAAAATTTCAAATGCAGATTCAAAAGTGAGTTTTCCATTCTGCACGAGAAACTGCTCAAGGCAGGTCTTGTTTAGAAGGTGGACGCCACTTGAGATGGCTTTCCTCTCACCCAAACACTAACCTTAAAGTCAATAAAATAGGTCCCTAATGTTAAGTAACTATTTTAGGGCTAAAATGATAACAGAAATGTGAAACCAACTTATATACCTAATCTTAATTATTGTGAAACAACCAAGTGGCATCCATTTTCTGAACAAGAGCTGCCAAGGCTACACTTGAAGCAGTTGCACTACTAAGTAGTCGATGTAATTGACGACGTCAACTACAAAAAATCGTCGACTCTGCTGATGACTGCAGGGTCGTCTAGTGCAGCGGCTGAATCCCAGAGACAGTGTTGCTGGAGTTCTGCCGGTTGCGGAGTTCAATGAATTTACATTGCCGAATATATGTCGCCACATATACTCGGCTTCGGCATGCTTCCAAATTGCACTGGAAACCGACTCTAGCTGGTTGCGGCGTTCATCAATTGTACTTTTCCGAATATACTTGGCTCCAGTGTGCTGGCAGTAATTACCTTGTTAAATATTTTAGTCCGTTATTTTTTTATTTTGGCATAATATAGTACACAATGTTATAAACTACAGCACTTTTCTTTCAGAGTGTGATGATTAAAACATCTTTCTCTGTCTGCAAAATCATTCTTATGTATTCCTGCTACCTCTACTCCCTCTGAGCGTCTCTTCTCAGCAGCTGTGAACATTGTCTCAAAGAAGAGAGCCAGCCTCACACCAGAGCATGTTGAAATTCTCACGTTCCTGCACTGCAATCAGGAATATATGAACTGAATCTTTTATAAACTGTACATTATTGTTTTATTTTATTTGGGTTGAAACTTTATTTAAACTTTTGGACTTTAAGACACACCAGTGACCATTTTTGGTTAAGGTTAAATGCACTTTTTGTGTTTAAAGACTATGTGCACTTTAGTTTGTATTGTTTAATGTATTTCTTTTTTATTGTAATGGTCACACTAATATAAAAACATCTGATTATTTTCAAATTCATATGTTTCACTGGTTGTTATTTTAATTTGATTATTATTAATTTTAATCATGTTAATGCAGAGACATCAGGGTGACATTCACAGGTGGACAGACATGAGCAGATGAGGTAAGACATGCACTGGAGCCCAGAACAGGATGTGTTCTGGATGTGGGCATGAAATAATTGTGACTAATTGAAAAAAAAATGGAATGATTAGTCGACTACCAAAATAATCATTAGTTGTCGCCCTACTACTAAGTGTGCAACAAATCGCTGCTCATGCCTTTTTTTCTTCTGACTTTGGCTAATCGCCCCATGCCATTTCAAGGAAAAGATCGGACATTGGCCACTCAATTTACAGTGACATTGGGCATTTCCTGATATGGCCAGACACTTCCCACTTTGGCCAATTTCGGGTTTTGACCGTATCATATATATAACATTGCGTCACGGTGGCTGGTTCGCTTATTTGACAGGGTGAATATCGGAGTATTACATTCTTAGGTGGTGTTCTTCTTTTCCTTTTGGCTGCTCCTGTTAGGGGTTACCACACCAGATCATCTTCTTCCATATCTTCCTGTCCTCTGCATCTTGCTCTGTTACACTTATCACCTGTATGTCCTCTCTCAACACATCTGTAAACCTTCTCTTAGGCCTTCCTCTTGCCTGGCAGCTCTGTCCTTAGCATCACTTTCTCAGTATACCCAGCATCTGTTCTCTGCACATGTCCAAACCAATGCAATGTCGCCTCTTTGACTTTGTTTCCCAACTGTCCAATCTGAGCTGACCCTCTAATGTACTCATTTCTAATCATGGCCATCCTTGTCACACACAATGCAAATCTTAACATCTTCAACTCTGCCACCTACAGCTCTGTCTCCTGTTTTTTGGTCAGTGCCACTGTCTCCAACCCATATAACATAGCTGGTCTCACTGCCGTCCTGTAGACCTTCCATTTTATTCTTGCTGATACCCATCTGTTACAAATTACTCCTGACACTCTTTTCCACCCATTCCACCCTGCCTGCACTCTCTTTTTCACCTCTCTTCTATAATCCCTATTACTCTGTACTGTTGATCCCAAGTATTTAAATTCATCCACCTTTGCCAGCTCTACTCCCTGCATCCTCACCATTCCACTGACCTCCCCTGTCATTTACACTCATGTATTCTGTCTTGTTCCTACTGACCTTCATTTCCCACCTCTCTAGAGCATATCTCTTCCTCTCCAGGGTCTCCTCAAACAGCTCCCTACTATCGCTACAGATCACAGTGTCATCAGCAAACATCATAGTCCACAGGGACTCCTGTCTAATCTCGTCTGTCAACCTGTCCATCACCACTGCAAATAAGAAAGGGCTCAGAGCTGATCCCTGATGTAATCCCACCTCCACGTTGAATGCAACCATCACGCTTACTGCAGACCACACCATTGTCACACTTCCCTTATACATATCCTGTACAACTCTTACATACTTCTCTGCCACTCCTGACTTCCTTATACAATACCACATCTCCTCTCGAGGCACCCTGTCATACATTCTCCAGGTCCACAAAGACGCAATGCAACTCCTTCTGGCCTTCTCTATACTTCTCCATCAACACCCTCAGAGCAAACATTGCATCTGTGGTGCTCTTTCCTGGCATGAAACCATATTGCTGCTCACTAATCATTACCTCCCTTCTTAACCTAGTTCCACTACACTTTCCCATCAACTGTATCCCCCTGTAGTTACTACAGCTCTGCACACCCCCTTATTCTTAAAAATCATGAATTTATTTTGAAGTATCCTCATTTCCTTTCTGTCTCATATTGTTACGCGCTAAACTCTTTCTAGGCATAACTAAAAGTGAGATATCTTAACTTCCAACGCAGCCCCTAATATTGCATTTGGGGATTTTTAACAAGTGATAGTTTTTTTTGTAGTTTTGTATATGTTTTAGTTTTTCTTATGTACAAGATCTTTTTAAATTATTTTTACTGCAAGAATAGTAGCATTATTTGACAAGGAACACAAATGATACAAGCCAAAATTTCCATTTTTAATTTAAAAAATATTACACAGTTACACATGACTTCAGATCAAAAGAAGTGGAACAATAACAAGTTACATATGACTTCAGGTTAAAAAAGAGGAACATAACACATAGTCAATGTGAAGATTGATTGTCATTCTAATTTTTATAGCGTCATTAATGGCTTTATGTTTTATAGTGTCATTAGTGTCAGGTTCCAGTACAGTTCTGCTTCTAACTTCAGGCTATTTACGTATGTATTTTTAAAGGTAGGATGAAGAATGACAAACACTCTCAACTCTGTCTGAAACAATAACTTTCTTCTAATGATTAACACTAAGATGCAATTTTAGATACCAGTATTTTATTGTAAATGTTAAAGTTCATCTTTGTTCTTCATTTTACATTCTTCTGCCTTAGTCTGGCAATTTCTAAAACTGTTCTAAAAATGATGGTATGAAAAACAAGTTCACTAAAGCAAAAAAAATTGTAATGTTGGTGGGCCAGACCTGAGAGAGAGAGAGAGAGAGGGGGATGCATGTGGAAGGAGGGAGTGAGAGGAGAGCACATACCTGAGATTTTCTCTTTCACGGAAATTCATTGGTCTTGGCGCATGCGTGGTTCATGAACTTTCTCCATCCTGACATGGATTGTTTTAAAGGGGGGACGTGATAGTCAGGGAGAGGGGCATTACCTCTGAGCCAATGTCAACATGGGAAGACTTTTATTTGGCACAGGCTTTTTATATAACAAAAAGTAGTTTATTTTGCTTTTAAGCTGCATACCAATAAGACTCAATGCATTTTGTCTCATCAAAAGCTGGAGCATCCATCTATTCGTTAGAATTAACAAATGTGGTGTGGTCTATGGCTGGCTTGTCATCCCGGCCAATACCCCCAGGCCGCCAGATGGAGCTCTCCCTGCAGTATGGAGGTGCCCCGGATACCAGCAGGGAACCATGGACAATGGTGTTTTCCTCTACAGCCCTGCTGGATACCACAGGGGCCAACAGAGGACGCTGCAGGGAAGCCCAAAGAGTAACATGTGCCCTATAACCCGGAAGTACGTCATAGGCCAAGTGACAACGGAAGTGACTTACTTCCAGGATGAAGAAGAGGATTTTTATCTGACCCGGAAGTGATAAGGAGTCACATGGACTGAAGGATGAGAAACACTTCTGGGTCAGGGACTATAAAAGAGACTGAGAAACACCAGAGTGTTGAGCTGAGCTGGGTGGAAGGGTGGCAACGCATCTGGTAGTAGTGGATTGTGATTATTGATTTAGTATTGTGGTGAGGAGGGTGCTTTGTACACTGTTTATTAATAATAAAGTCAATATTTGGGCTTTTACCTGGTGTCTAGCACCTGTTCTGAGGGTTCAAGAGGACGATAGCACCCTCTGTCTGTCACAGTGGCTACACAGTACTTTGATCGATGGTGGTGGTGTTTTGAAAACCAGAAAAGAAAAAAAAGAGTAAAGCAGAGGTTAATAAGGCAAATCCATGCATATATAATCTGTTAAATGTGAACTAAAATGTAGCCATAAAAAGCCAAATTCAAAAAGTGGACTTGTAGGAATTATTTATTTATTTTATAATATTAGCCTGGTGCATCTCTAACAGTAAAGTATTCCAGATTTTTGGCGCATAACAGCAAAAGGCACCCTCACTACTTCTTTTATGCTTAGCTCTTGTAATAATAAGCAAAGTAGCATTCAAGGTTCTAAGATTACAACTGGGAATACAAGAAGGAGCAAGGTTATATGCTGCTTTGCATACCATTAATATAATTTTAAAATTAATTCTAAAGGTTACAGAAAACCAATATAACAATGCTAATACTAGTGTTATATGCTTAGAATGTGTGGCATTTGCACTTGTGTTTACCCTGCTGATCATTGTATTTCGATAAAATTAGGAGGGAAAGCTCCATCAACAATAAATTTAGCACAAAATGATAAAACAAAGTTATCCATTTAAAGCTATGGCAAAAATGTAGGTGTCTTATAAAAGTAAAGCTCATATTACTGCACTTTTTCTGAAGACAAAATAAGAGAAGTGAAAAGGTTGCATAATTAAACAATGAGATTGATGAATGGTACAATGATTCCCTGATTGTGAAATTGTTTGGGACAAAAACTTGCAGCCTGAGGACTGAACTTGAAAATGCCTACTTTGGAGTAAAACTATCAATCATGTTATGTTCATTGAGGTTCATTGTTTTTTTTTTTTAATGTGATTCCTAAGATACATGTAACTAGTGACTGTAATTTGGCCTGGAACAATTACAGCATGAGAGCATGAGACACTTGTCCAAGATTTGCCTATACAGTTCTTCACAACCCTATACTGGATCAAGTGGGTATGATAATGGTTTCAAAGACTTTTTCAAATTGCACCCAGAGTCTTTAATTGCATTCTCAGTTTATCCTGTTGTGTATATTTAAATTTATAATAACATTTTAAATTTATTGTAATATTATTTCAATTACAACCCTTGCATTTGACAATACAGATTTGAAAAGCACTATATACAGTATACATATTCTAATTGATAATACATTAGATATGTGTTTAAATAGAAATACACTCTTCTAAATATTATATATTAATAATAAAGGTAATAACTAGTATATCTCATAAGTACACATAGCTCTTATGTATATTCTGTACATTGTTTCATATTATGACTGGATGCAAGGACTTTAGCAATCTTTGCTCTAAGGTTATCTATACTTTCTCAGAATTTGTTTCCATGCATTCTACTTAGATGAAAGCAACACACATTGCCTTACTATCATACTAATTATAGAAGATCATATGATCTTACATTCTGATCCAGTTATAAAATAGTTTGACTGATAATTGTACTGCAGTGTTTGTATATGTGTGTTACACACTTTTTGTTGGATTTTTTTTATAAAGAATAGTGTCTTATTAACAATGATTACCATTGTTGCAACAGGCTGTCTTTCTGAGTGAGACAAAGATAATAAGGAGGAATCAAGCTTTTATGTGATTGCTGAAATAAAAGATTATAAGTCATCTCGGGGACTGTCTTTCAGTTTTGTTTAAGAAAGGAAAATTAGAGAGGAAATGAAACTTACATAATGCTTTAGGGGAAATATTCTGTCTACTTTTCCATGTATTGAATGATTTAGTATTTTATCTTGTTCCTTGTTTGTAATTGTACTCTTTCTGCCTTGTGAAGTGAATTGTGATGATGTGTTCAGTAAAGGGTGATAATTATAAAATAAACATTTTTAAATTAAATAATTCATTCCAATGCTAATTGTGATTCCCAGAATAAACAGTTATAGTTTAGAGAAACCCTGTCCAGACGTTTTGAAAAGGAAGAATGGAGAAAACCTTTTGTTTCATGTGATAGTATATGTGTTTCATTTTTTGAACACATTATCCATGGATTTCTTTCACCCTGTTCTGGCAGATTCACCATTCTTAATAAAACTTTTTAAATGTCATACATCTTGAGTCTTTGAAAGGAACTTGGCAAAGAAAATATTTTGCTATTTTTTCTGCTACAAGTTATTACAAGTAGATATCATATGCCACACATTGTTTGGAATCCTTTGTAACAAGCTGCACAGACATGATAGAACAAGTATGGAACAGCAAGAATTTTCAGTCATGCTAAAACTGATTTGTATGCTATGATCCTTAGCTGCTGGTTTCTGAAGTACCACAAAAGTTTTCTTTTACACAAATCAGGAATTTTATTAAAATAAAATAAAAGTTAAAGTTCACTTTCTGTAGCAAAATAAATTAACATATTCAAGGTAATTTTCAGATGAAATTGAAATTGTGATAAGATAATGACTTTAAATGTTCACTTTAAATTCTACTGCACCACTTGCACTGCTTTAGTTGATCACCTTCTTTTAATTTTTAATTTTTTTTTGTTAATGTTGGTATTAAGAGCTGTATTAACCTTTTCATTCATATGAGGTGAAAGCTAACATTGATATCCGCTGGTGAAATTCTTATGCACCAGGCAACAATCATAGAATTCATAATCAATTTCTGATCACCATTCATCAGATAACATTTGTTTACAGAATCTATGATGATCTGTATCATGCTGAACCACGGTCCTAAATGTACCTTTGTTTTCAATTCCATGTACATTGCCAGAGGTTAACATATACAGTCATATGAAAAAGTTTGGGAACCCCTCTCAGCCTGCATAATAACTTACTCTACTTTCAACAAAAAAGATAACAGTGGTATGTCTTTCATTTCCTATTAACATCTGAGTATTGGGGTATTTTCCGAACAAAGATTTTTAGTGAAGCAGTATTTAGTTGTACGAAATTAAATTAAATGTTAAAAACTGGCTGTGCAAAAATTTGGGTCACCTTGTAATTTTGCTGAATTGAATGCATGTAACTGCTCAATACTGATTACTTGCAACACCAAATTGTTTAGATTAGCTTGTTAAGCCTTGAACTTCATAGACAGGTGTGTCCAATCATGAGAAAAGGTATTTAAGGTGGTCAATTGCAAGTTGTGCTTCCCTTTGACTCTCCTCTGAAGAGTGACAGCATGGGATCCTCAAAGCAACTCTCAAAAGATCTGAAAACAAAGATTGTTCAGTATCATGGTTTAGGGGAAGGCTACAAAAAGCTATCTCAGAGATTTAAACTGTCAGTTTCAACTGTAAGGAATGGAATCAGGAAATGGAAGGCCACAGGCACAGTTGCTGTTAAACCCAGGTCTGGCAGGCCAAGAAAAATAAAGGAGTGGCATATGCGCAGGATTGTGAGAATGGTTACTGAGAACCCACAGATCACCTCCAAAGACCTGCAAGAACATCTTGCTGCCGATGGTGTATCCGTACATCGTTCTACAATTCAGAGCAATTTGCACAAAGAACATCTGTATGGCAGGGTGATGAGAAAGAAACCCTTTCTGCACTCACGCCACAAACACAATCGCCTGTTGTATGCAAATGCTCATTTAGACAAGCCAGTATAATTTTGGAACAAAGTGCTTTGGAGTGAAGAGACAAAAATTGAGTTATTTGGTCAAAACAAAAAGCGCTTTGCATGGCGGAAAAAGAACACCGCATTCCAAGAAAAACACCTGCTACCTACTGTCAAATTTGGTGGCGGTTCCATCATGCTGTGGGGCTGTGTGGCTAGTTCAGGGACTGGGGCCCTTGTTTAAGTCGAGGGTCAGATGAATTCAACCCAATATCAACAAATTCTTCAGGATAATGTTCAAGCATCAGTCACAAAGTTGAAGTTACGCAGGGGTTGGATATTCCAACAAGACAATGACCCGAAACACAGTTTGAAATCTACAAAGGCATTCATACAGAGGGAGAAGTACAATGTTCTGGAATGGCCATCACAGCCCCCTGACTTGAATATCATAGAAAATCTATGGGATGATTTGAAGCAGGCTGTTCATGCTCAGCAGCCATCAAATTTAACTGAACTGGAGAGATTTTGTATGGAAGAATAGTCAAAAATACCTCCATTCAGAATCCAGACACTCATCAAAGGCTATAGGAGGTGTCTAGAGGCTCAAAGGAGCAAAAGGAGGCTCAACTAAGTATTGATGAAATATCTCTGTTGGGGTGCCCAAATTTATGCACCTGTCTAATTTTGTTATGATGCATATTGCATATTTTCTGTTAATCCAATAAACTTAATGTCACTGCCGAAATACTACTGTTTCCATAAGGTATGTCATATATTAAAAGGAAGTTGCTACTTTGAAAGCTCAGCCAATGAGAAATGAAAATCCAAAGAATTAAGAGGGGTTCCCAAACTTTTTCATATGATTGTATGTGTTAAAACTAAAAAGAACATTGCTGTTACTGTCTTAATCATGGAATTAGATAGTTCATATAACTATACAAGATTGATATTAACTTAAAGTAGAAGTCTTAAAATTTTACATTTCACAATACCTCCAAATAAAATTCATTTCCAATGCAGCAGACATTATATGAAGAGCTATCTGATTGTTTGTTTTTTTTTTTTATGGAGTAGCATTATACAAAGAACAGGCTTTGCCCTCTGCCATGCTGCCTACATTGACTTGATACAAAAGTAAAGTCAGTTAGACAACTGCTTAAACTGTCAGCTTTAGCAGACTGATCTGTTTGATTAAGCTGTCTGTCTATGTGTACAGTTTTATACTGTCAGGAAGGGTTGTCTTCTGTGTGAAGCTGGCTTGCCCTCTCACTGTCCAAAAATGTTTTTACATTTAAATTTGGGTGCAAAATGGTTTGGAGTTGCATTTGATGTCAGGAATAACTTTTCTTTGATTCATTCTACAGACCAGAAATGTTCTGGCACACCTGTGTAGCACTCAAAAGGTGTGTCTTACTACAGTAGTTTCCCAACTATTGTGAGCAGCATAGCTTTATAATCTCATGATAAAGGAACTGAATAGGAGAGTATCAGCCTTCATCCAGATTATAAAACCTCACCTTCAGATGAAGATTCTGGCCAGAGCTTCCCCAGCCAGAGATTATGTACTGCCATATGTCTGCCATGCACTTGCCAACACTCTCTGTAACTCTTCCTCTTCGTAGCAGACTTTCACAAACTATACCTTCTCTATCTCTTTAGGCACCTGCCCTCTAGTATCATGGTATTGCACGTTTCCTGTCACTGTCTTTAACCTGTTTTTCTGCCTTTTGTATTTCTTTTCCAATTCACTTAATGTGACAGTGTCTATTTCCTTCTAGATGCACTGTTTTCCCAAACAGACATGTAGTCTTGGTATCTTACAGCCTGTCATGCTATTCTCTCTTCCTATCTCTCTCAAGGTTTGCTGTAGAACTTCTTTATGCCTTTTGATATTTCTTTTGTATTGACTAGTTTCTTGCCAGCAATTCACCACATAACATTGTGATGATGTATGCTTCATGTAATTAGAGGAGTGCTTGCAATTTAGGCTTAATCTATAAACCTTCTCTTTTCAAACATATTGCTGTGGTAATAGATGACAAATCAGAATATATGATGTCTTGTTTATTCTAGGAGCTGCTTCAGATTTATAGGAGCTCTAAATCAAACAGACCATGCTAAATCTTGTAGTTCATCATCAAATTAATTAAATGTCTCTGAATAACATTAGTTCACTACATTTTGACAACAAATTATAAAATATGCTATTATTAATAGCCAATATTGGTAATTTTATAGTTGCACCTTTGCCAAATTCTAAGTATACTAATAAATGATGAAGAAGACAGATGTATGTCCTTGCACATAAGCAGGCCATTTATCTGTTATTTGCCTAGTTGGGGGGCTTGCGTGAATAATGCCAAATCAATATACTCTGGGAAAGCAAACCTGGCAGTTTCACAGGTCAAAACCTAGTATATTAACTGTGAATCTTACATGCTTATGTGTAAAACAAGGAAACTGCTCTATAAAGCAAGTCAAATGTCATGCAATGTCATGACATTTACAGTATGTGAGTAGACAAGATTGATTGTTTTCTAAATTTGACTGATTACTGTATACAATAATGGAGATACTGTCCAGTAAAGCCAGGAAGGAAATGTTTGAACTTGGTTAAGATCAGATGTATTTTTTTACTGTCTGGTTCAAATCCACTGTTTCTACCAGAGTAGGGAGTATCACATACCAATAGAAGCAAAGCAGAAATTAACCAGTTTGGAGTGCATCTAATGTATTTTTACAGAATGTTAAAAGTTCAGTAATATACATGTTAGATCCTTGCTCCTTTGCTGGACTCGGCTCTGGGGTTGATTTCATGGGACATTCATGTGTACCCACACAGACAGCCAATATATAGTCACTAAATACTATGGAAGATGGGAAATGTTACCGACCCCATGTATGATAACAGAACTTATTTGATGATACAATGATACTTGGACTTTTTTATGCCTTAAAGTGTTAAGTATTTCATTTAATTTCTGCTATATATTCAGCTTGTTTTTTTTCCTTTTATTTGACTGAAGTTAAAATTTACATCATATCACTATTGCTATCATCAAAAATCTGTCCAACTATAATAACTACTGTAGTACAAAAAAAATCCTCTAGTCAGTTTATTCCAAATAAATCTTTAATTGCAGAAATGTATTTCAGGCAGCTTAGCAAGCTTCACAGTAAAACTGGGAATAGTCAGTTATGGTCCAAAAAGCATATTACAACATCATCTAAATTAGGTGGCACCACAGATGTGTAAGGGAGTGGTTTAAAAAGCATGTTACTTCACCCTCCTCAATTACATATACACTGCACATATAAATATAATTTTAATTATGAAATATAAGCCTCCTTTGAACTGTGATTATACTGCTGAATAATGTTTTTATTTACTGGAAAGATATGCAGTTTTTTTAAAATAAAAACTAATATTAGTGAAGTGAGGAAAATGTGGTAAAACTAAACTGGTAAAACAAAACACACCAATCATGGAAAAGTAATATATAAATAAAAGTGAGAGAAAACACAAAACCATGTGTAACTGTACTGTGAAATTTATTGCTCCACATCATGTGTAATGCCTCAAAAAAAGTGGATAATTTCCAGCTTTCTGTATATTATTATTGGTTATTTCAGGATGCTATTAAGCTGGAATCTTAATCTTAATTTAGACACCTCTAACTATGGAGGAAAAGCCCATAAACTCTTTAAAAAAACAGCATGCACTCAAATTACACGACACAAAACATAAAGCGAATGACATCTTAACTTGCAGTGAACCTTTATCTAAAGTCTTCATAATTTTCTTCACAGTAACTGTCCAAGGTTGAAAGAGCAAGACTCTTGCTGTGCACATTTGTTACCAATATGCTTTTGTCCGATACGTTTTTGTCACAGCATCGATAGATCTAGCTGTTCATTGGAGATAACGTGGTTAGCAATTAATTAAAATTAGAAAGCTTTGCATTTAAAATATTGTTTGAATATATACAGATATGCAAAAATGAAATTAATTAATTAAAAAAAATTAAATACTCGTTGCAGCACACCCAGAGATGAGCTTTGAGCAGTCAAGACAGGAGCAAACAAAGAACACTGCAGCTGAATTTAACAAATTATTTCAATTGAGGATTTTTATTCTTTACGTTTAAAATATATCAGATTATGAATCTAAGTTAAGCATTAATCAGCTTTGAAATGCTCCTGACAGCTTGATTTGGAACGATTAACATATTTTGTAGTATATATCACGTGATTTTATTATTTCAGTGCTTTGAAAATAATATTTTTCATTTTAATGCTTCTTCATTATAATATTATGGAAACCAAAATATTTGTTTAACTTAAATCTGCACAAAACACCTCCAGGACTGCCAACATGATGGCTTATGCTTTACAAAAGTACTCACACGGTCTCCTGACTTTTTTTTGTCCAGTATTATGCAAGGGTTTGCAGAAACACCTGGAGTCAATACGGTAACCTCTAACCTGGTGTCCTTGATCCATTTGGAGGAAAAGTCCTCATCTGGAGGTACTTTAAATGAAGCTGGAAATGGCCCCAGAAGTAGTCGGGGGCTATTGAATTTGGAGTTGAGAGGAGAAATGAAGAAGGTTTGACTGGTTGGAAGACAGAGGCCAGGGTCCATGGAAGGAAAGCGGGATTGGAGTTGAGAAGAAAGTGTGTTTACGGTGTTTAAACTGGTTAAGTACAACAAGTAGCATAGCTAATAGTAATTCAAAATGGAACTGGTTGAAAAGGCTAAGTAGGATAGTAGGTTTATTGTTTGTTTGGTTTATTGATTTTGTACTTTTGCTCCTTCTACTTTGGTATTTATTTAATAAAACATCCTTGTTTAACTCACTACATGGATTTGTTCTTAGTTCCGAACAACTTGAGAGTGTCTTTTCAGTCTACAACCAATAAAATGCTTTGTTCTTACATCCCTACAGATGGTACTTTGCAGATGTCTCTGTTGAAGAGATTCCAATACCTGTACGTGGATTTAAAAAGTTCAGATGCTTTTTCACAGTGATACAGTATATCACAATAAAGATTTTTCCTACACTTGTACTAATTTCTAATTGCCAATCCTCAATATTTTTGACATGTGGAAGAAAACTGCAATATTCGGGAGGAGTGGGATGGGGGAAATCCATGCAGACTTAATGTCAACAGTAACAGGTTTCTGATTTGAACCTAGTCACCTTCAAATTATGCCTCATGGTAGTAGGGTCAGAGGTTGAGCTGTTACAGTCTGAAATTGTTACACATTAGTCTTTTGATATTTTATAAAAGGAGATGATTCAATAAAGAATGATTACAATCCAGAGAAAAAAAATGTTGAAAAATTTTGAAAGTTTTGACTTTCTGATAACGAAGTGGCAGGGTTATACTGGTGTGTTGTGCAAGTGTGATACTGAAGAGTGAAGACTTAACTATGCCAGAATCAGCTAACATCTATCCATATGTTTGCCTGATTTTTTTTTTTTTTTTTGCACCAGTTTACCTAAATCAATGTCCTGTAGCCCAGTCACTACCCTAAAAGTCTTTTGCAATTAGTCTTTATTTTAGATAGCACTGCTTATACTATCTACAAACTTCTTGAAAAGAAGCTAAAAATAAAAAAATAAGCTTTTGGCCGCTGGTACTTGAGCTACAACATCAGATTTAAAATTAATTTTCTTTCCCTTTCTCTTTCAACCTCTCTCTCTCGATATGGGTACAAGAGCAGCTGCAGGTGTCTCCGTTAAAGTCCTTCCTTTTCGGAGTGAGCCCATGGTTACAGATAAACATGGGACGTTAATGTTGCAACAATCACTTTTTAGGGGTTCTAATAAATTAGGGGTAAGCAAAACAGTGACAGAAGTCTCCAATTCCAAACAATTTGTTAACTTTACTATATGCCAGTTCTTGTGTGTTTGTTTGTTAAATATATTGTTTACTGTCTTGGAAAATTAAAATGTGTACTATTTTTGCAATAGCAATTAGTAAAGATGTTCATTAAGTTTGGGACAGTGTCTTTCACAGTAGCAGGCGGAATAAGGTATAGATGTCCCAGAGTTTGAGTGGGCATCCTGCCCAGGGTTGGTGATGAACTCCTTACCTGGCCAGGATGCCATAAAGGAAGGATAGAATAAGTGGGGGCAATACCCGGCCAAGGTGCCTTATGATTTCCATCCTACTTGGGATACCCACAGATGTCAGGAACCAGTGGGCAAGTGGGCAACACTCACTTTGAGGACTGAAAGAGGGAAGATTCATTGGTTTATTGTGTTTATAATTGTATTTGTGGCTTTTTATTGGAAGGAGAGTTGAAGAGGTGCTTTGGAAAGGAATAAAAATCCTTTATTTTATTCTATCAACATGTGGTGCTTTACTGTGTCTGTGGTTTGGGGCTCTCTGGCACCTCCTTGTGCTCATAAAGGGTGCAATCATAAGTGAATGTCACAACTGCCCATGGGAGGGCCTACTCACATGTACACCACTCACATGGGGTGTGCAGCTTGACACTTCAAAACTAGAGTACACAAAGAAAAACTCATTCCACATTCAATCACCAGGGTTTGGATACAACCCTAAAATATGCCACTACGTAACTGTGCTGTTCTTTTTGGTATACTCTCCTATAAGTAATGTAAATAGCCAATGGCTGCAAATGTGCAAGAACACTTCTGGATGAAGTAGCAAATTTTCTGAAGACGCATGCAGTCTTTGGTCTGCATATACCCAGTGACAATTCCTACATTTTGTAGGGTATTCCAGATTCTCATGCTAGACCCTTTAATTATCCTATGGTAAGGTCAGTGTACTATCTACCTACTCCCTCATTCCAAATGTAGTTAATCTTTTGTTCTTTATCTGAAGACTTTTTTGGGAACTAAACCAAATTGATTTTGAGAATTTTATTTTGCTCAATATATATTTATTTTACAAGTAAATAATTGCAGGAGAAGGTGATTTTTGTCATTTTTGAAAATAAAACCATCATGGTGTTCGACTTATGAAGAAATTAAGTAATTCTTTAAAAAATAAGGAGGCCTGATGTTTTCTCACACCATTTGCCTTCAGAAAGCTCTTACCTGATAGTGTTTTCATCCTCTTTCCTGTGATTTCATCTCCCATTTCACCTCCTGATTATACACTCAGTGGGACTTCAGGGATATCTTCTTTGCCTCATTTGTGTCAAATGACTTTGACAAAAAGAAACACCATACAGCACTAGGAAGTTGTAGCTTGCCACTATACCTTGTGCCCAGGGTTAACTGGCTGTGTGTTACAGGCATAGATAATAGAGTAAATAGTTTTACAGTTAAGTGATTTGAATTAGGTTCTTCATTACAGTAGTCCTTTATATAGCTCAAACCTGTCTGTTTCCAGTGGCATTTTTTCAATGTACATGCTGTTTTTATAGTTTTGATAGTTTTATAGTTCATTTTTTCAGTATTTTATTTCACTTTAGTCATGGCCTCTCATGAAGTTTACATATGTAGTGATTACAAAAAGATGACAGTCAACAGATGAAGTATTTTTGTTTTTTGCCATGTGCCCAATGTAAAAACTACCTACTTTATGTCCTAAATTTACTTTTAGCACTTACCTTCAATGTTTAAGCTTTTTATTAATTGTCCTATTTTTCATATTGTGGCTCAACAGACTTACAGCTGTCGGGATTACTTGACTTCTGATTCTGTTAAGCCACATTTTAAATAATCCAGAACCAGGTTCCTGTGTCAACTGTTTCCCAGAACCTTCACACACATTAGCTCATCCTCATATGCAGCTTCTTTGCTCCCTGGCAACATTGTTTGTTCATACATCAGTGCTGTGTGGGCTGAACTGCTCTCTGACTCGGTTTGTGTTGTTCTGCTGCAGGCTTTTGTCCTGCAGCTGGTCACAGTATTGCTTCTAACAGAAACTCCTTCACATTGGCTACTGCTCCCTGTGTCACGCTATCGCACTGCCCTTTAGCAGCATAAGAGCAATCTCTAATTGCTTTGATCACTGTCAATGTTTGTAGCAGTGCTTTGATTATTTCACTTTTTTTTTTTTTTTCCTCATTCAGTGAAAAAATTTGTACAGTCCTCTTGGGAAATCATTGTTTTCTAAAGTCTTCCCATTTTTCACACAAATCTTTTGACCCAATGTACAGTATACAGTATATCACAAGTTATTTGTTCAGTGTGTTATGTATATATTTAATTTCTCTGCAACAAAGTTCTCCTTGAGTCCTTGGGTAATGGTCCCAAACTGTTTTTTTCAGATCTTTACACCACTGGTTGATTTTACACGAGTAAATGGTCCCATGTCTTACAGTATATTTTGTTGGTGCTGAATCGTGTCACTTCTGAGATCAGCATGAAGCAGTGATTTAACAAGATACATCATATTTGCTGTGCTTTTTCTATAGTTAATTATTGTATTATATAATCCATCCATCCATTTTACAACTCTTATTTTTTATTCATGTGCAGTTGCTAAATTAACTGCAGTCATTTATAAGATTAACACATGAAACAAACAAAAAAAGGTTCGGAGCTCCTTTACAACTCATGAACTGAAGCCATCAGTTATGTCCTGATGCAGTGCTTTTCATGTTAATGTCCTATTCCCTGTATGTGCTTTTTTGTCCTTTTCTCTACTGATACCTTATGTTTATAGATATCTTTTTAAAATAGATCAAAATCATAAGCAAGCTAAAATAAGAAGACCAAACTGGCAAAGTTTCTTAGTGTAAAATACAACTTATAACTTATGCAGCATATAGACATATCCTTATTTATGACTAAATATAAACTACAGTAAATATACAGAAAAATATACTATAGACTTAAAGGGCATTTGGACATCAAGGGGTATGACTGCTCAGTATTTATATTTTAGTGGTCACTCACTGTGTGGAACAGCTCTAAATTGGCCCCACATTGGTGAATGTCAATATGTGTTTTACTGTGCCTTGTGATGGACTTGAAACTCATTCATTGTTCGGTTCCTTCTTCGTATCCAGTCCAACCCACACATGCTCTAGCCCCCTACGCCAAATAGATTAAGGAGATCTGATAATGCATGAATGAATGTATTGCATTGGAGGTGATTTGAAATAGGTAATTGTGATGATTTTCCATGCAGCCTACAGTTGTAATGTGTACACTACTGACTTCTTCTCATGGAACCTAACTGTGTTATAACTAGTTTTATTTTGCTGATTTTTTTTGTGTGCTATTTTTTTTTTTTTAAATATGTTTGTTTTTAATTATACAAAACAGGTACCATAGAAACACATTTCCATTTCGTCACAATTATTTCCCACCCCAACAAGAGAACATCACTCTCTTCTCCCCTATAGATATACATAGAATTCTCTTACACGAGACAATTTAAATGCAAAACAAATATTGCAAGGTACCCAAAAACCAAATATACATTACTGTACTTTACACATAAAAGTTACCTTTTCCAAAAAAAAATAATAAAAACTTATACTTAGTTACACCTCTTGTAATAAATGACCAATATTATTGTTGTTAATGTAGTACTTAAACGGCTTCCATATTTCTTCATATACATCCATTTTGTTTTTAATAAAATATGTTACTTTTTCCATGACCATACACTGTGCCATGGCATTAATCCAAGTTCCAATAGATGGCGGATCAGGCCTTTTCCAGCTAAGAGCTATCGTTCTTTTAGCTTGTAATATAGCATAGTCTATGAATTTGCGCTGCTGAAGATTTAGTTTAAGGTTCTTTGGATATAAATGTAGCAAAATCATTTTTGCATCTAAGGGAATATTCAAGGGTACAATTATCTTTGTAATATTAATCACTTCCACCCAAAAGTCTCTAATAATGTTACATTCCCAAACACAATGCACAAATGAACCCTGAGCCTCTCTGCATTTGAAACATGTATCAGGAATATTTTTATTAAACCTATTTATTTTGACAGGAGTTATATAAGTCTGCATCAACCAGTTATATTGAAGTAGTTTTAAGCTAACACTCCCTAACTGTTTCTGAGAATTTTTACAAACTTGTCTCCATTCATCCTCAGATATATCCTCGTTCAATTCCGTCTTCCATAATTTAAGTTTCGGTGTTGTTGATTCAGTAGACCCTGATACAAGCCAGTTGTAAAAAACTGATATTAATCCTTTGTTATTGCATTTCTTAGTAATTAATTCCTCCAAAGAAGAAAGTACTGGCAAGTTTAGTGCTTGATTCTGCCTAGAAAGAACAAAGCTCCTTATCTGTAAATATTTAAAGAAATGTTTTCTTGGAATATTATACTTAGTAGATATCTGCTCAAATGACATCAACGTTCCCTCCTCAAAAAGATCACTAATTTTGCTTAATCCCTTTTCAACCCACAATCGGAATCCTGAGTCCTTCGTGCCTGGTTTGAATAATGTGTTGCCCCAAATGGGACTATACTGGGATAAAGAGTCAGCTATTTTCATGTACTCTCTAACTTCATACCATACTCCAATCATATTACAAACTATGGGATGCTTGGTGACTGTTTTCAGTTGTTTAATCTTATCTATACTAATAAACGGCAAAGCCCTCACTCACTCACTCACTCACTCACTCACTCACTCACTCACTCACTCACTCACTCACTCACTCATTCATTCATTCATTCATTCATTCATTCATTCATTCACTCATTCATTCATTCTCCAACTTCCCGTGTAGGTAGAAGGCTGAAATTTGGCAGGCTTATTCCTTACAGCTTCCTTACAAAAGTTGGGCAGGTTTCATTTCGAAATTCTACACGTAATGGTCATAACTGGAAGCTGTTTTTTCTCCATTTACTGTAATGGAGATGAGCTTGAAACCCGTGGGGGCGGAGTTTGACATAATCACGCCTCCCACGTAATCACGCAGTACGTAGAAAACCAGGAAGAGCCCCAAAAAGCGCTGAAGAAAACATGCATTATATAATTGAGAAGGTAGCGAAACAATAAGAAGCGAGCGAGTGATATATACAACCATATTCATGAGTTCTGCTACTTCGGAAACAAAGCACA
>JANRMT010062822.1:4291467-4304037 GCA_026402145.1 Polypterus bichir lapradei
GATTATTTACAGTACTTTAGATTGACCAGCTGATGAAATAAAAATAAATTATCTTTCAGCAGCTATTAATTGTTAATTAATTTGAATTAGCAAATGTCAGAAAGGCAATGTTTTAATTAGTATATAAGCCTTATTTGAAACATTAATACTAATTCAAAGCAAACATCTATGTATACTTCTATAATACAGTGCATCGATAGAATTACAAACATTTTGGACATTTCTGAATAAATTATCAGTTAAACAATGTATATGTTATTTTGTCAGTTTATTAAAGTTAATTAAAAACGAAGGAAAAAAGCTTGAAGATCTGATTATTACATAATGCTGATACTAATCATGAGTATGTGAACAGTAGTTTTTAAAGTTGTCTTTTTTTTTCACAAACATAGTTTTTTTGTTAATGTGGGAACCAAGTGCCACTTTAATTGCTGCATGTAATGGTACTTATCATATCAGATGCTATTATATGACATTTAACAGGAACAAATAAATGTAAATGTTAAAGTAAAAGTTGCAGCTATAAGGCCTGAACATATTTGGTGTACTAGGGTGTTTTCTGTTATTTACTGATAGGTAACAGACATACAAAAATTGTCACAAAGAAAATAACAGCATAATATTGTAAACAAAAATTAAATAAAAAATATGTTAATAATTTTATTTAATTCATTGAAAATGTTTTGAAGAAAAATGAATAATAAAATACTGAAATGATGATACCTAAAATACGGTATAAACTTTTTTCGTTCGAATGCTTTTAATGCATTAAGACTGTCAACTGTATGTCTAATAATAAAAATACATTGGAACATTATGTCAGACTTACCCTGCCTGCTTCCATAAATTCCAGTTTCTGCTCTGTGGCAAAAGCTCCCTTTTATTAAGAGGTGCTATGCCCATAGCAGCTTGCATGATGGTAATATACTTCTTGTACTTCATGTTGATATCTATAGACCACAGCTATCCTGTATGCATCTCATATCTGTGGTGGCTACCAGATGCCCATTTAGCTATACTGATTTTTTTTAGTCAGCTTTAAAAAAGAAAATGAGAGCGAGAGCGACAGAGAGAGCATTTGCTTCCTGAAATCTCATGAGCGTCATTCTTACATAATTCTGAAGATCTCTAAACATTACACTAATGAAAATGCTCCAGGGGATAATTGCGTTACTAAGCCCTGATAGATAATGTAAATTCCCACATTTTGTTTAAATCCCTAACAATAAAAGAAAGAAAATTCTCTACTCAGCATACAGTATTAACCCCTTACAGGGCTCTGAACCCCTTTCTGAAAATAACACTGTATCACATTAAATTTAAGAAAGTGATGGCCTTCTCCTGCAAATTCTGTTATGTGACATCAATTCTTTTTTGTTGGTTTTTGGCTTAAAATGTACAAAGCAGGCCAGAATAAACAACCTTCAAAATTAAATTATACACTGGCAGCTGTAGCAGTGGATTACATGCTCCATACTCGAGGATTGTTAGAATTTTAACAGATACTGGGTTAACTCATGTTTATAAATTATTATAAAAAATACATTTAAATCCATTAACAAAATTGGCAAATACCTGAAAATGATACTGTGAACAATTCATATGTTATATGCACTCTGATAGTGATCTAGAGAATACTATGTCAAGAAATATGATTCTTTTGTCATAAATATGATCTAATAATCCAATTTCATGTTATTTATAATACTTTCAACTTACATACCATTTATGTGATCTCCCTGTTCCACAAACTCTTTTTAAAAATAGGACTTTTTTGGTAATAGTCTTATATAATAATTAACAATAATAATTAGGTACTGTACATACAGTGGCACAATGTTGCCTCACTGATCCAGAATCTGAAATTTGAATTCCCTACACAGTTGTTGTCTTGTCAGAATTTTATACATTTCCACCATATCGGTTTTGACCAGGGCCGTTTGAAGGAATTTGGGGGCCCCAAGCAAAATGGACATGGAGGCCCCCCGCACGCACGCACGCACGCAAAGGAACCACAGCATAGCCGTACAGTTTAAATTCACTCACGCTTTATATAAATAAAAAAGGTTTACAGTGCAAATACTGCTGTTGCATATACTGTGCATAAATAAAAAAATGTTTAGAGTGCAAATACTGCTGTTGCATATAAAGTGCATAAAATTTGAACATTTTCAACAATTGAACATTTGTTGGAATAGTTAGTATAGCATGCTATGCCACTTTCATCAAAACCTATTACAAAGCTATAGCAATGTCATGTCATTTATGTATGATACATAAACATATTTCTGCTAGCCTACCTGCTGCAAAATTGCACTATTTGTACAAGACAAGTAGAGCTATTTTATGTGTGTAATTTATCACTTACCACTGTCTTGTTTTTTTCTTATCCTCCTCTTCCTTTCTCTTCTTTCTTTTTGGCTTCCTGAAGCATAATTCCGCTTCATGACTGCCGAGGAAGTTTTGTATTTTGCCGGCAGCAGAGATCGCGTGGTTGGCTGGCTGCTGTCAGCGAGGGGGGCCCCCTTGAGGGGGATCCCGATAACAGTGTCATTGCACTTTACTGCATTCACTATCAGTGGGGCGCTCACACAGTTTGTCGCTGCATTTTATTCTTAACCAGTCGTTGTCTTGGGGCCCCAGGCCAGCTCGGGGCCCCAAGCAATTGCTTGGTTTGCCTGCCTTGTCGCGACGGGCCTGGTTTTGACTTTCCTCCTAAATCCCTAAAATGTGATTGTTAGGTTAACTGGTAACTTCAAAATTGGCCCAGTATATGTATGAGTTCCTTTGTAGTGGACTGGTGCCCTATCCTGGGCTGGCTGGCTCTTGCATAGAGTCCAATATAGCCAGGATAGGCTACAGTCCCCTGCCACCCTGGGTTGGATTAGGTGGGTCTGAAAATGTTATGTTAATATAATGATAACATCATGTCCATACCAGTGACACTATTCCAATAAGGGTTTTATTTTCATCTCTTAACTGAAAATAATAGTTAATGCAACAAACTTATATCCATCCATCCATTATCCAACCCGCTATATCCAAACTACTGGGTCACAGGGGTCCGCTGGAGCCAATCCCAACCAACTCAGGGTGAAAGGCAAGGAACAAACCCTGGGCAAAGCGCCAGCCCACCGCAGGGTGCACACACACACACACACCCACACACCAAGCACACACTAGGGACAATTTAGAATCGGCAGTGCACCTAACCTGCATGTCTTTGGACTGTGGAAGGAAACCAGAGTACCCAGAGGAAACCCACGCAGACACAGGGAGAACATGCAAACTCCACACAGGGAGGACCCAGGAAGCAAACCTAGGTCTTCTAACTGTGAGGCAGCAGCACTACCACTGCACCACCGTGCCACCCACAAACTTATATAATGAATCTAAATCAATGGAAATAGAATACAGTCTTCAAGAGTTAAAATATGTGGGAAGACACTTATTAAAATATTGATTATATTGTACTTTTTTACAATATATCATATAAAATTAAACACATAATAATGCACTTACATAAGAAAAAAACAGTATTAATACACTTAAAAATAGTAAAAAAAAAAAATAGGTTATTTAATCTTTTTATAGGAGGTAAATATTAACTCTTTCAGGGTGGATGTCGGCTTTTCTAGTGAAGAGCAAACAGCGACAAAAGTGGTATTGACATCTGGTGAGAGATCGAAGCAAATACACAAAGCAAACTACTCCGTGGACGACATTTTGTATATTATTGCTGAATTGGACTCAGATTCTGATACAAGTGATCTGGAGATCAAGATCGAAAACGAAAGTGAGGTACCATCATCAGCTGATTGACCTCCAGCTAATTGTGGTGCCAAACACGTTTGTGTAGATGAAGACCGCCACTCATAATGACACGAGGTACGAACCAGATTGCATTGCACTGTGACGGCAACTGCTGCTGCCATCCCCGCTCCCGTCACGCGAAGATAACCTGGCAGCCCCTCTGCCACGCATTCCTGCCAGCTGGCATGCCACCCATGAGCGTCTCGAGCCACAAGAGACTGTGAACTGGCGGCCACAGCACCCAGCAACTGATATCTTAGGTTGATTTATGTGTGAGACCCTTGCTTTGGGTGCTTTTTGGAAAATTGCATGTTTTAGAAAAAGTATTCAGTCCTCAAAGAGTTAATAGCTTGAGTTAGAATATATCTGAGCAGCGGATGATCAGACTCACCCAGATTTGGGATGAATGGTTCTGTCTCTCTGCATAACATTAAAAAATAAAAAGACAAAAAAATTCTACAATTACCATAAAGAAGGCTTTGGACCATGTGGTGTAGTGTTCCTTGCAATGCAATTCTGTTAGCTTTTAGCCCTGGTCCGATTGGTCAAATAATTTACCTGTACTCTGCTTATCTGTAGGTTAAAGGCAATGAAATGTTCATAAGTGAGTCAACTCTGGATAAAGCTCCAAGCTCTCCACACTGCTGGAGATAATTTACAGATAACAGCAGTGTTGAAAGGGGCCTAAAATCTAAAGTGGATATATAATGCAAAGTTGTCTCACACACTCATTAACAAAAACACAATTTCCCATTTAATTAAAAAGCTGACGTTTGCAGGATGGTACGTCTGGGCCAATAAGTATCCACTAAGAAAGAACATTTTGGTATATCTGTATTTAGCGGTAGACTCCCTCACAAAAGAAAAATGAAATTCCACAAAATCTCAAAAACATGCTACATAAATGTACAACACTGCTATTGTGGACATATGATCAAGCTATGAAATGGACAGGGAAACTTTGGTAAAGTCCACAGTAGATATAAATCTCTTTTGTTAGTAAATGCTGTTTTCTGCTGTTGACTGCTGGCTCTCATCTTGGTTATCCGTAAAGCTCCCTCAGCCTAAAAATTCTGAAAATTCAACCCCCTGTCCCACCCTTGTTCTTTGATTGCAGTACTGCACTCTCCAAGGGAGAAACTTATGGACTTATGAAGCGGCCCTTGAATTTCTAATCAGGAAATGCTCTGTCCTCTCGTGTTGATATATCTTTGTAACACATAATATTAGTACTTCAAGCACTGCTTTGCAAATATTGTACATTCACATCTGCAGACTTTAATGCAGGACTATATACAGTTGCACTCAAAATTATTCAACCCCCATTGCAAATGAGGATTATTGGCAAAATATGCAAACTTTCAGCTGTTTGCAATAAACAAATCAAACAAGAGCTTTTAAAAATGTCAATACAAATAATATTACAAGAGGTTTCTCTGCATTCAACACAAAATGCCACTTTCAACGACAACTTCAGTCTCAAAATTATTCAACACCTTAATGACGAGCATCTTTATTACTTAGTAGAGCACCCTTTTGCTGTTATGACCTGCTGCAAACATGATGCACTGCCAGACCCTAGGTTCTGGTAGAATTCCCGAGGAATCTTAGTTAATTTCTCATCGGCAATGGCCTCCAGTTCACTAATATTCTTGGGTTTGTTTGCTGCAACTGCCTTCTTCAAATCCCACCAGAGACTTTCTATGGGGTTCAGGCGGCTGTGATTGCCATTCTAGAATCTTCTAAGACTTTTTCTGAAACCAAGTCTTGGTGGAGTTTGAAGTATGCTTGGGATCACTGTCTTGTTCATAGGTCCAGTGACACCCAAGCTTCAGCTTGACATTTTCCCCTAGGATTTCTTGACACTTGATTGAATCCATCTTGCCCTACACACACTGCAGGTTTCCAGTGCCAGATGAATGAAAGCAGCCCCAGCAAATCACCAAGCCTCTGCCATACTTCACTGCAGGCAGGGTGTTCTTTTCAGCATATGCTTCATTTCTTCCTCCTCCAGACATAATGCTGAACCATTAGCCCAAAAACTTCCAGTTTTATTTCATCCCTCCACAGAACAGAATCACAAAACTTCTATGGCTTATTTATATGGTTTTGTAGCATATTGGTGCCAACTTTTCTTGTACATTTGGGTCAGTAGTGGTGTATGTCTTGGAGTTTGGGAATGAAGACCTTCAGTGTTTAGTATGTCCCTTACTGTGGAAACTGAAATGTTGCTGCCTGCTTCCACCAAGTATTGCTGCAGGTCTTTTGCAGTCACTCAAGGGTTTTTGGCCACCTGCCACCTCAGAAATCTGATGGAAGCTGTTGATAGCTTCCTCTTTCTGCTACATCCAGTGCAGCCAGTGTATTCACTGTATTGTAAGATGCTATTATAAGTTATAAGACAGCAGTGCAGGGCTGTAGGCAGCGTTAAGAGGGATGGCTGGTGGGTGTGATATGTACAAATATTGATGTCCAGAAACTTAAATGGGTGGGAATGTCCAGGGGAGATTGCACAAACAAGCAAGTGCTAAAACTCCAAAAATGGGAGGGTCTGTGCAGAGCAGGCTGTTGCCAAGAAAAACATAGCTGTGGAAAATGGACCATAAGAGGAGGATTATTGTGCAGTGGGATTCTAAGGTGGAACTTTCTCCAGGAAGCAGGTGTGATCCAAGGCTGGAACATCAGAACAGACTTGAGGGATTAACATTATTGTGCTCCGGGGTTGGAACCACAGAATGGGGTGCAGATACATTCACGGTATGCTCTGGGACCAGGACAATGGAGAAAGTTGTAGAGATGCTTGTGGAATGCTCTGGGATCGGAACAGTGGAGCAGGATATAGAGGCTTTTCCAACATGCTCCCAGACCAGAACGCCACATTTAACATGTACTCTTTATATCTGCCGTTTATATCATGAGATTTTTTTGAGCTCTTTTGAGACCCTCCCTAACTGTGCTGCATGCCGAAAAGTGGTTGACGCACCTGTTGAGGGTTGCTTGTCTGTCACCAAGGTGAACACAGGTTTGCGGCGCCACCAAGGCAAATTCAAGTTTGCAGCCAGGACACCAGGGGTCTCATGTATAAACGGTGCACACACACAAAAATGTTGCGTACGAACGTTTCCACGTTCAAATCGCAATGTATAAAACCTAAACTTGGCGTAAAGCCACGCATATTTCCACGGTAGCTCATACCCTGGCGTACGTAAGTTCTGCTCTCTGTTTTGCAGACTGGCGGCACCCAGCGTCAAAGCAGTGCTGCTGTTCCAGTGTGGTTTCCCTTTCTTTTTTAGATCCACATCCCTGACTCAGCTTTATAAATACACTGAAATTAACAACATATTGTTTATTAGTTTAATGAATCTGATTGTAATTAACCTATAACAATATAATGGTCCACAGAATGGTCAAACTATTCTAAATACAATAGCTACTTTAGCATTGTTACTCTCACTGCACCTTCTTCTTCTTCTTTCAACTGCTCCCGTTAGGGGTTGCCACAGCGGATCATCTTTTTTCATATTACTCTCACTGCACCACTCGGAGTATTTATATCGCTGTATCTGAGTGTGGAATCACAGCTCTACAGCAGCTAACTGGAAAGAGAATTATCGGTATACAGCATCCAGCACACGCTGCCTCAGCCATGCTGTCTATTGAACTGCTCTCATACGGCAAACGCTTCAGAGCCTTTCCTCATGGTTCAGAAACAGTTTCATCCCAAGAATTATAAACACACTCAATCAGTCCATCAAGTGCTCCTTGTAGAACTGTTTGTACTTATAAGTACAATTACCTCACTGTAAACTTGCGATAGTTATAATATTGCACAACCTGAGCCACTTTATAAAGTGCATATTTACATATGATGATGATATCATTTTTAAGATGAAATGCAGCAAAATAAAACTTTAACTTAATTTAAATAATTCATATTGTTAATAAATAAACATGTGAGGACACGTTGTTGCAGCGCTAGCAAGGAGCTGGCGCTCCATTCACGGATTGTTCCTACCTCACTCTGTATTCTTGCTGGGACTGGCACGACACTGGATGGATAGAATAATTTAACATATACTACGAAGATATTTAAATGTTCCTTGAAAGTTCTGAAGAATCGGCGTTCTAAGCTTACAGATGGCTTAACATCTATTACAGAGCTAATTGTGTGGCGATTGGGTATTTTGAGAAGGAAAAGTAAGGACAGGAATTGGGGGTTAGTACAGTAGTGAGACAGTAATGCTGCAATAAATTATTTTATCGAAGGTAGCACACGGTGCAGGAAGCCATCTTGTATGATGCATGAACAATCACTGCGCCATCGTTTTCCCATGTTTAATAACATGCTTTAATTCCTATCATCATGAAAATGATATCACGTATACATCTCAGTATTTTAATTATTCAGAGAGCTGTAATATCACGAATGCAATGGATTCTGTGCCCTGTCGGAGGAAGAGAAAGCCCTACACACATAGAGAACATAGAAGATCAAATACAAAAAAAGCATTTAACGTGCTACTTTAGTTACAATGGGATTTGAGAAAGTAGTAAATTAAACGATTTTAAGATGAAGTTTATGATGTTCTACTTTAATGACAAAATAAACTACGTGATTAAAGTGGAAATTTAGAGATTAAAGTTGACATTTCGTGCTTTTTTCCCCCCACTGTGTGCCTATTTTCTTTTATCTGTACCCTAATAAGCTTTCATATGACACTCAGATGGTGGGCTACGACTCGCCTTTTCACGGCGACTTTGATATCTGACAACTTCTTTTTAATTTCGGGCACTTTGCGACTTTGCGCACATGAGCTTTCAAGTTTCTCCGACACTCTATGTCACTAGTTCAACTTTTTTTTGTAAACCAACAAATAGTACGTTTTTCCTTGCCTCCACTTGGTATTCGCTGAAATTCTTCTATTTCCCCCCGTGCTTTTGCCATTGCCTTTTCACAAAACGCTGAGCTTAAGGGCTATTTATATTGATTTGCTTATTCAAAGAGGCGTAATTCTGGGAGGAGACTGGGCAGGACAGCAGGCGCGTGCACATGCATTACTTTTCACGCTGACCGGGATTTATGTAGCGGGAGAACGTGGAAGTTAGCGTTTGCACAGATTTATGCATCTGGATTTTGTTGTGCATAAGCACATTTCCGCTTTTGTCCGTACGGCATGTTAGAGTGTGAATTCTACGCACGGTGTTTTACATGAGGCCCCAGGACACCACAGGCTCATCCACCTGCATCTCTCTGAGTTAATCACTTAACAGGAATGGCAATGATGGTAGGCAATTGAAGGCACTGGAGAAATTGCATTCACTATTGTACATAGCAAGTAAAAATCAAGGTAAGTTTCTGTGTGGCTATTTAGGTCGTCTACTCCAGTGATGAAATGAGATAATCTCTTTGCTAATACCAAAATAAAACATTTAGTGTATAAATGCTTTGAAGCACAAAACATATCTTCTTACTAATACATCATGTATGATGTCAACACAGTTGCTGTCTGTAGAATTTCACATCACAGCCACAACAACCTGACAGGTCTACCATCCCCACATTAACAGCAAACTTCAAATCTGTTTACTGTGTGAACTTTGCATTTCCAGTGAATGGCTAAATAAATTGAAAAACATATTTATTCAGCTGAATAAATAAAAATATTTACACATCGGCTTTGAACTATATGGCAACCTCCTCTCATAGTATTGATTAATGACAGTAGCATTTTTTTTTTTTTGCTACAAGTTTTTGTTGGCATTTCAGCTTGAATCCCTGGTCTTCGACGCTGGCAAGGCAAGTTGCTTCTAACACCATCCTAATCCCCTTTTTCCTTTACTTCTCTCGGGGACATGATGATTTTATATTTCAGGGTTATTCAGTTACAGCCTGAGGTCTGTAGTTGCTGTAGGATTTCACTTTATTTTCTAAATTAGAAAATTGGGCTTAGTTTTAGTTAACTTGGTTGTTATTATTCAGAATCCTTAATTGCCTCTTTAAGTTTTAAACTGCTGCATTTAAGTTTTTAATATTGCCTGTTTTCTTAACTAGCCATCAGTTAACATGCTTTTATTTAAACCTGTGCACATACATTGTGAAGTATCTGTGTTAATGAAATGTTTTCAGAAAAATGAGAGAGAAGGGAAAGACCATAAATCATATGAGTAAAATTCTCAGTAAACAAAAATATTAAATGTTTGTCTTGGAAGAAAGAAAGCACTAACAAGTCATATAATTAAACACCTAGTGTCATTATCCGTTAGGCTTGGTTTCTGATTATCATACTGGTTGGAATGAAAAACTGCAGCCACTGCAGCCATCCAGGATCATAACTGCGTATTCCTGTAGGGGATTGAACCCTGTCCTGTAACAACTCTGTGGTGCCTTTTGTTCCTGGTAATACCCTCACTCTGCAATACAGATTTGAATCAAAGAAAAACGGACAACAGATCAGCAGTATATAAGTTGTATCAGTTTTGTTTTACATTCTGACAACCAATGGGGCGTTTTCTACTTTTGTAAGATGCTCATTCTAAAGCTTCTACTCTATAATTTTTAATAACCTAAAGTATGATTTAAACTCTCCCACAAAAAATAGCACTCAAAACAATTAACCAATTTCTACTTTGTATAATGCATTTTAATGCAATAATCCATAACAGACTTCATCACATAGCAAACAAGTACACATTTACAAATAAAAAATAAGCACATTTAATTATGTTACAATTAAAGGCTAAAATGTATACAAGTAATAATAAAAACAGTAAAGTGGTGTAGCTAACCTGACTGACAGACAGTATGATATAATACAATTTAGTAAGTACAATTGTTACACTATAATAGAATGAATTAACAACACAGTTACAGTCAAAGCAGTGGCATTCCAGGACCTTTCAGTTTTTACCAACCACAGTTAATGAAAGAGCTAAATATAGTCTCCTTCAGGCTTTACTAACAAGTCTAGCTGACTCAAGTGTTTTTCATATTTCATTTGCAAGAGATCATGATAAAAGACCAGAAACCTGCAGATCTACAGCTGGATTTTAGATTTTTATAATCAAAACTGATAAGTTACACATGATTAAGCGCTCTTTCATAGCTGGCTAAATGTTCTGTTGACTTTTTTTCCTTCATCTTTGTCATGCTGATGCCTTCTTCCTGCCTTCCAACTCCTTTTGACAGCTGAGCAGCTGTGACCTCACCCCAGGGCACAGTGGGCATCAGTGTCATGTACCCTGTGGGTCATGAACAACCATGTACTTAGTTGTATTCAATATGCATGTGCTGATTTGTGATTCTGTGGTACTCATTTTTCACAAAAAAGGGTGCTAAGGAGATGCAGTTATAAGCTTTTGTGATCTTTATTTGATTGCTAGACACTAAGTTCATGACATTGTTTCTTTCTAAGGTCTTGTGTTTTTGAGGAGATGTTTTAAGCATGTTGTTAATTGTTCTGTGTCCATCCTTTCATTGCGATTTAGCAAATATTATATTTCCTTACTGCTATTGCTGTCTCTGGAGTAACTACATGGTACTTCAGGATTCCTTGGATCAAATATGTGCTACAACTTTCTCAGCTCATTAACTTCCTTCCTGTCAAGTGTAGTGCGTAATAGTGTACATTTTAATACAATGTTTTGCACCTCGCCTTCACTACAAACAGTTTCTGCAATATGATTTTATTTTGTGTTATAACTGTGACCTCTTGTTGCAAACATAACAATTGAAATACTTTGTATACAAACAGGGCAGTGGGGCCAGACAGCATATCAGGTCGGCTCTTAACGTCCTGCTTTAAGCAGCTCTCTCCAGTTTTTCATTTGCTTTTTAACTGGTCACTGACCTGTGGCATTGTACCTAAGCTGTGGAAACAATCAGTCATTACCCAAGTTTCTAAGGTTTCCAGGCCAAGCTGTCTGAATGACTACAGACCAGTGGCACATACCTCTATTCCAATGAAATGCTCCAAACATTTGGTGAAAAACATTTTAATGACAGAGACCAAGTCTTTTCAAGATAACCACCAATTTGCTTACTATGCAGCCAGAAGTGTTGAAGATGCTCTGCTTGTTATCTTACATCAAATCTATGCTTTTATTGATCAGCCTGGTGTATATGTCAGAGCACTATTTCAGGATTTTTTTTTCAGCGTTCAGTTCAATACAGCCTCACATACTGATTGGAAAATTGAAAGAATGTAAACCCATTTATCACATTATGGATTCAGGACTTTCTTTTAAATCGTTCAAAGACAGTCAAGGTACAGGATGCTTTTCCAAAAGTCATTCATTCAAACACAGGAAGTCTGCAGGGGTGTGTCTTGTCACCATTACTATTTACTCTGTACACAAGTGACCTGAACAATGACCACTGCTCCATTATCAAATATGCTGATGACATCATGCTCATAGGACACATATCTGGGAAGGATGAAAGCCTCTATCTAAATCAAGGGACTGTATGGTATACTGGTGTAATAAAAACTTTCTCACTCTGAATGTAAAAAAGACCAAAGAAATGATATTTGATTTTAAGAGACAGAAATGTGTATGTTCACCCATTGTTGTTTTGGAGGAGGAGGAGGTAGAAATAGTGAATGATTATAAATACTTGGGAACTAACTTAGATAACAACCTTAACTGGAATGCAAATACAAAAAATATTCTCTAAATGCATTCAGCATTTATTTCTCATCCGTAAACTCAAACTATTTAAAGTAGACAAGGACCTCATGTTGTCCTTTTATTGTAATA
>JANRMT010062822.1:4329037-4349335 GCA_026402145.1 Polypterus bichir lapradei
TCTTCTAAGCAAACAGCCTCTGTTGAAACAGCCCCTCTGCTCAAATCTCCTCCGTCAGGCGCAGAGAACGTCAGAGAGAGAGCGCGAGATTAAAGCAAACAATCAAAAAATCAATACGTGTGCTTTTATGCTTTTAAATATGCCGAGCACCGCAATAAAGCGGCATTTTTTAGAGGAGCGTCAGTATCTTTTAAGCAAACAGCTTCTGTGCAAACAGCACCTCTGCTCACACTCCCTCTGTCAGGCGCAGAGAATGTCAGAGAGGGTGAGATAGAGGCAGAGACAAGCAAACAAACACCGCGCGGGATGCATATCTTATAGCATTGAGCAGTTTTAGTTAATATGTAATACATGCTCTGATTGGGTAGGTTCTAAGCCATCTGCCAATAGCGTCCCTTGTATGAAATCAACTGGGCAAACAAACTGAGGAAGCATGTACCATAAATTAAAAGACCCATTGTCCGCAGAAATCCGCGAACCAGCGAAAAATCCGTGATATATATTTAGATATGCTTACTTTTAAAATCCGCGATAGAGTGAAGCCGCGAAAGTCGAAGCGCGATATAGCGAGGGATTACTGTACTGTATACAGTATATATATACACAGTGTGTATATATATACACATATATATATATATATATATATATATAACATTAGGGAGAGTGCATAGTAGTAGTTTGACTTGTTTTATAACAGTCTGTGATATGGTTTGCAATATAGTTCTTTTTCTAATAGCGTAATTTTGTAAGTACTGCTGTATCAACAAGTTGATTTATTTTTTCCTTTCTTTCCTTTGTGATATTCGCATTGAAATAGATACTGTACATAATAGCCAAGAAACTAGGATTGTTCTGAATGTAGCAGTTAGGCACACAAGATAGTATTTTACATTAGTACAATTAGTCTCATAATACAGAAATGAATAGTCCATAACTGACTGCTGCTTGCTATCTGCTAGGAGGATTTGCATGGTGCTTTGGTAATCTTTCATACTTCCTGGTAACAAAGAGAGCATAGTCAAATATGCAAAGAGAGAAATTATTTCTAATTCATCATGAGGTTTTCACATGAGGAATGGTATGGTCTGTTCAGTTCCTTAACATCAAAAAGGGCTTACTGCCCTTCACCAAACCAGATAGTCATAGTAATAGGTTGATGGCTAAGAATGGTTCTGTGTTAGACAACCATGCAATACTGTATGTTTGAGGCAAAGTGCAGGATCAATTCACATTATAATTGCTTAATACTGTATTTTTTTCACTTGGAGCATAGGTATACTAAATGGTTTGCTAAGGGTCACCTAATGAGTTAGGGATAGGGAATGAACCAGCAGTCTTGGTATTTAAAGTTCAACACCTTAGCCAGTATATCACACTACTTTCATGTTCTTAGCAGATAACATTTAAGGGCAAGGCTCTACAGGTGAGGGGACGCTGGCACACGTAAGTTGCTGCTGCTCCTCCCTGTTAACAACACTTTTCGCAAAATTCGCCTTAATTCTACACTTTCTCATGCTTGTTTTATTTCTTTCATTGTACGTATAGTTCGTGGATTCAGCCGACTTGAATTGCATGGATTTGGTTAATATTTACAGATTTTATGGACTCTACTTTGACTGGGAACAGCTGAGTCTGTGGATCGCGGGACGAGACCTATGAACATTTCTTTGTACCTGGCGATCTAGGACCTCGGGATGATCTGTCTCCGTGATTATATTCGCTATGCTTATATGCTCCCGATTCATTTTACAGTACTCTACGACTGGGATCTGATCTAATGCTCATACTAACCTGGCTTATGGCTCCGGGGCGATCACGCATGAAACTACCAAGCGTTACTGTTTGTGGCTGTGTATTGGAACCTCCAAATCCTGCTATCTCCTCCTGCTATACTTTCTGCTGCTTCGCTATTGCCGTTCATCTCATCCACGCTACCACACCCGCCTGTCCTAATGGTTCCGCTATGCTGTGCTGCTTGTCCACTGCTTTTCAGATAAGTATTGCCAAGTATCATGCTAAAATACTCTCATGACAAACTCCTTCATATTAAACAGTTTGTCCAGAGCAAATGGTCTGATTGGAACATCTATAAAGACGCCGGTATTTTGCAGCGTCCGAAATATATTCATCGCGGGTCAGGTCGCCGCCACTGCCGGGCTGCGAATGAAAAGACAACCGGCAGCATTTGCTCAGGAATAAGCCTTCCTTGTCATGGCCCTGAAAATACAAGTGTCAGTGTGCCAAATTTACATTGTGTGGAAATAAACCCTGATCACGGCTCTGTGCAAAAAGATGCCTCATTAACTAATATTGCACTGTTTAACTCGAGATCCCTTAATGGCAAAGCATTGGTGCTGTCAGAACTCATCACTGACACCAAACTTGATATACTGTGTTTAACGGAGACTTGGCAAAAACCAAATGAATTGGCGTCTCTCACGGAGGCGACTCCACCTGGTTTCACTTTCCATTCAGAACGTCGCAGCTCTAGACAAGGAGGTGGGCTAGCGGTAATTATCAGAGCAGACTTAAATATCAAATGAATCCCAATTGACTGTCCACTGTCTTTTGAGTGCCTGGCTCTTAAACTAATAACAGAATCAAGTCCTGTCTATCTCATTGTTCTTTATCGTTCCCCAAAATACAATGCATCCTTCTTATCTGATCTGATTGAACTTTTAACCCACCTAAGCTCTTACTCTCAGAGAATTATCCTTCTTGGTGATTTCAACATCCATATTGACAGTACTACATCTAAACTGGGAAATGAATTCCTATCCTTACTGGACTGTTTTGACTTGACACAACATGTTGATTTTCCCACGCATTCTGGTGGTCATATATTGGATCTGATCTGCACTTCTGGACTAACTGTTGCCAATATTTACAGCACTGATTTGGGACTCTCTGACCATAAAGCAGTTAAAAATTCACTGTCTCACTGCCTTTACCTCCTCTTACCTGTAAACGACAAATTTCTTACAGAAACCTTAAAAATATTTGTCCCTCTATCCTTTCTGGATCCATTTCTGATCTTTTACTGTCTGCACCTATTCCGTCAACACTAGATAGTCCTTTAAACGTTCAGCTTCTTGGTATAACTCAGAATTGCGATCTATGAAAGCAGCTGGCCGACGCCTTGAGAGAATGTCACGTAAGACTGGCCTCACCGTGCACATCCAGGCTTTCTCTGACCACCAAAGAGCATACAGAGAAGCACTAACTGCTGCTAAGAACACCCACTATGGCAGAATAATAGAAAGTGGCCACAATAACCCAAGGGTTTTGTTTTCTGTAGTTAATAAACTACTTGAACCTGCATCTGGCCCAACTACCTCTTCTACTGAAGTCTGTGAGGATTTCCTCCACTTTTTCCGTAACAAAATTAAAGATCTAAATAATTCAACTAACATAAATACATCATCTGTTTATATCTTTCCCTGTTTTCCCACCCCATCCAGCTCCTTCTCGAAGTTCTCACCAGTCACATCTGCTTTTGTTAATGACCTGCTTTGTAAGATGAGACCGACTACTTGTGTACTGGACCCCATCCCCAGCACACTACTTAAATCCTGCCTTCATGCCATAATCCCGACTGCTACAACAATAATAAACTCATCCCTTAACACTGCCTCTGTGCCGCTCTCTTTTAAAATCGCTTCTGTAACCCCAATGTTAAAAAAGTCTGGTCTTGATGCTGACAATCTTAACAATTTCCAGCCTATTTCCCACTTACCTTTCCTGTCAAAAGCTCTTGAGCGTGTTGTAGCTTCCCAGCTCACCAATTATTTAACGTCTAATAATTTGATGGAACCCTTTCAGTCTGGTTTCAGGGTGCAGCACAGCTGTGAAACTGCTCTGCTATGGGTAACCAATGATCTGCTTATGGCAGCAGACTCTGGACAAACCAGCATATTAATTCTATTAGACCTCAGTGCAGCATTTGACACTGTCAGACATGACATTATACTGTCTAGAATGGAGAACAGGCTGGGTATCTCTGGCACTGCCCTCCAGTGGTTCAAGTCCTATCTGACTGATAGGCAAGAGTTTGTTAGTCTTGGCAACAGCAGATCCAGCTTGGCGCCAGTCACACAAGGAGTTCCTCAGGGCTCTGTCCTCGGCCCTCTTCTCTTCTGTATTTATATGCTTCCCCTTGGCCATATTATTTGTAGCTATGGACTGAGCTATCATTTTTATGCAGATGATACTCAACTCGACTTCAATGTTAAAAGTGGAACCTCATCAGAGCTTTCTCAGCTCACAACCTGCCTTATTGAAATTAAAACCTGGATGGAGCAGAATTCTTTAAAATTAAACTGCAACAAAACTGAACTCCTGCAAATTAAGACTAAAATGCAACTTAATAAAATGAGCTCCTTCCCAGTCCATCTTGGCGGTGATCTCATCAGAACTGCCTCTACTGCAAAGAATCTTGGTGTCATTTTTGATTCCTCCCTTTCTTACTCCGCCCACATAAATCACATTAAGAAACTTTCTTATTTTCACCTCCATAACATATCCCGTGTTCGCTCCTTCCTCTCCTTTTCTAATGCTGAGAAACTTGTCCATGCTTTTATCACATCCCGCATCGATCATTGTAACTCACTGTTGGCAGGTGCCCCTTCTAATCTTATATCACAGCTCCAGCTTATTCAAAACTCGGCTGCAAGAGTCCTTACTCGAACCAGCAACAGCGAGCACATCACACCCATCCTGCTCCGTCTTCACTGGCTCCCCGTGTCTTACGGAATCGAAAATAAAATCCTACTAATAACCTACAAAGCCTTAAATAACCTCGCACCAAACTACATCAGTGACCTTCTCCATTACTATGTGCCTGCCCGCTCACTAAGGTCCTCTGATTCTGGCAATCTTGTTGTGCCCCACACTAATCTTTACTCCATGGCCCAGACAGGGCCTTCAGCAGCATAGCGCCCAGACTCTGGAATGACCTACCAAAATTAATCAGATCTGCTGATTCCATGAATTCTTTTAAAAAACAACTCAAAACTCATCTGTTCAGGAAGGCTTTTAGCTCTACTTGACTTTATTACCCTTCTCTCAGTTTACCTCTCTGTGAAGATGCTCATGTAACCTGTATGTGTGTGTGCTAGACCATCAATTATGTTGTCTTTTAGGCTTTCTCTGAATTTACTGTCTTAATCTTCCTTATTTATTTATTTGCTTTGTACTATGCTATATACTGTATACCCTGCCATTCTTTCTTATATTCTGTAAGTGCCTTGAGCATGGGAAAGGCGCTATATAAATAAAATTTTATTATTATTATTATTATTATTATTATTAAAGGCATTATGTAAATTTTATACTGTCTATTTTATTTCCCTTGAATTTATTTTGCTTATCTAGTCATAAATAAACAAGAGAAACTGGATTCCTGCTCATTTCCTCCTATTTATTTATTTGCTTATTTTGCTGTTTTCTTTCAAGTACATTTGTTGAAATAATTTTCAAAAAGAATGTCTTAATACAATATATTTAAAAAAACATTTTGTATTTCTTCACAAAATATGCCAAATCAAGTGCACTGAAATACAGTCTTGAAACAGTAGGTCAGGTCAGCTGCATATCTAATTAAAAAAAAAAAAAAATGAGTCTACAGTATCGTTTTGCCGGTCATCAGTCTGTCAGTCCATTTTATGAATGTTATTTCCTTTCAATTAAAGGGTCATGTGGAGACAGATCCAATCCCAACAAAATCTTCCTCTGAAAGCAAGTATTATTTTGTGGTAAAGAATGGGACTAAATAGTTAATTAATGTTGGTAGTCATTGCCAGCTGTTAAAACAATAAAGCATGGCTATGGAAGCTGAACTAAGACTGAAAAAACAAGCCATAGATTTGCATTTAAAAGGCTAAGGCAAGAATAACCTACTACTAACATATGTTAATATTACTATAAGCCAAAAATTGGCTGCTCTCAAAATACTTTGAAATGTCAGGACAGCCTCACATATTCTTGTCACCATGACAAATCATAAAATATTACATATTTGACATATTTTTGGGTAAAAGTTAATTCTTGAAGTAAATGTATTGTTCTATATGGAATAACAGTTGAATTGCATATTGTATACGTAGAAATTCAATACGATCCACAACGCTACTGTTCAGAAATGCTACAAAAATAAAAACAAATTCTAATACTGAAAAATGCATCCTTTATTTTTCTGTCAAATTTCTTACAATAGTATATTTCATTTTTAAAAGACTTGCATTTTTTATAGTGAGAATATAAGAAAAGACGAGAAGCCACTGTAAAAGCATTACAGTAGGGGCCAGTATCTTTGATGCATGACTACTGAAAAGTGAACCAGCTACAGTTTTACTTCATAGTAATTATCTGATTAACATTGCCCTTTAGCAGCCATAATTTACTGAAGTAGTTCTGACAAGTGCAGGGATTACTTTGAAAACCTGAATGAAATTTAATGTAGTTTGGTTGACAATTTTGTCAAGTATTTTTTTTTTTTTCAAAAAGCCTTCCAAACCATCACTGACACAAAAAATGCAGCCTATGCTTTGTAATATGTACTGTACTTATCAGTTGTGATGAGGGCAGTTCCTGTGTGTCTCCCTTTCCTGCAAAAAAGAATTCAAAACAAGCTCTTTATCAAATTGTGTATTTGAATGTAACATGAGCACAAAGGAAGATTTAAACTGTGAGAAAACACAAAATAACCACATTAATCAAATACAACTATCATTGCCTCCAGACCAAGCTAAATGGGCTTTGCACCATGTTTGCCTGGGTGGAGTGGTCCACATTCCAAAAATATTACTTAAGCACAAAGAGAAGAGCCCTTGCCCAACTCTGCACCTGACTGAAAGTCACAAGAACTTCTGGTCAAGGGGCAGCATTAGGTTCTATTTATACCTATTTCCTGGGACATCCTCAAACCATTCTGGGGTCAGGAATGCCCATTGAATGTCCATGTTCAGCCTTAACCACAAGAACTCCCTTAGTAAAAGTTGACATTGCAAATGCCAATCATGTTTGAAGATTAGAGTGAGTGTGGCATCTTTCTAATTCTATAATTTTGCTTAGCGGTGTTCGCAACTCATGACATATGCTGGAGCGTAGTTGTAAAGCAAAATGGAGGTACACAACAATTTTCCTCTCTACTTTTCACTGATCGTTTATTGCAAGACAGTGTAATATAGACCAATTATGTTGGTCAAAAGAGGCATGTAATCAATATAAACTTCAGTATCATAAAAAATTGAGCACATGATCTTTACCAGCATTGACCTGGAAATTGAGTTACCTTGATGTTGAAGAGTCACCATGGGCCCTTTGGTTTTTCAGCTCAGGGTTCTTCTTGGAGCATAGGATTTGGTGATACTTCATTTTAGGAATCACCATTCTGAGCACCCAATGTGAACAGATGACTGCTGTCACTCAGTGGTAGTTCATGTGTAATTCTTCATGATGAGTGGATTCAATTGACCCAAAACCAGCCTAGAGTGTCTATTATTTCACTCACTGTCTGTCTTTGACTCTCTATTGAGATTATCACACAACATTTTCCTTCGATCATGAAAGTCAAACTCTCAAATCATCTTTCTCAAAGACAAGATATCTTTGAAAACCATCCTGCCACAAGGGAATTCTGCAGCCCATCCCATGATCCTGATGTATGTCAGGTAGGCAGGAATCAGTTTGACCAGCCCTTGTGTTCAGTTCAATAATAGCACTTAATTTGATTTTGTGGTTTTCTGCATCCATGTTCACTTGGTTCTATAATTAGAAACATGCACTATAATCCACAAATCTTAGAAATTTCTAAGTTATACATTTTAGTGCACAGGGGGTAATCTTGTGTGACTTAAATAATCAGCACTGTGGAATCTTCAAGGGTTAGGTTTAAAACTTTTAAATTAGCACTTTCACAACAGTAATGAATTTCTCAGTGCTGTATTTTGATATTAAGACCACCACAACTAAATTAGCAAAAAATTAGCAATTAGCTTTGCCCCACAATTTATACTTTCTTACATACCAGTTTGACAAAGAAAGGACATGCTTTTTTATTAGAATTTTG
Source organism: Polypterus bichir lapradei (assembly GCA_026402145.1). NCBI lineage: Eukaryota > Metazoa > Chordata > Cladistia > Polypteriformes > Polypteridae > Polypterus > Polypterus bichir. Next base: position 4,337,106 of record JANRMT010062822.1, read on the forward strand.
TAAATATAAAAAGTTTGTATAGTTCATAAAGTTCATCTTCTATAATGAATATTTTTTTTGTTGAATCTGTACCAGGAAAAACACAAGACACATATGAGAACCAGGTTAAGTGCATTTGCATTTATGAATTATGCAGTACTTGCCATTGTATTTAACAGTAATTAAATCTGACAGACAACTCAGGCGCAAAAATAAGATGTTAAGAGGACATTATTATAAACGGGCTACTGCAGATTGTGGAGAAATTGCTGTTACTTCTGATTATAAATATAAAATTGTAAATGAAATGCAAGAAAATAAAGTTACTGAACATGATTCTTTATTAGCATTGCCATTTATATATTAATTATTTGTGAATAAAGATGCCTTTTCAAACTGTTCAGGTCACATGTAGAATGCATTTCATAGGGTAAATGTTTAAGTCATGATTTCTACAGGCTTGCTTTAACATTTTTATTCTGTAAATCTGTTTCTCTAGAAGATCAAATGAAATGTTATAGTGATATAACTTCTGATATCTGGAAACAACAGCGCTCTAGGCACTTTAACTGAAACTGCTGTCTTCATGTATCAGCATTAAATCTGGTGCCACCAGCCTTGTCTTTGTGCCTCTTCAAGTATTTATAAAAATATGTTGACAATGAAAAGATCTTTTACAAAAGTACAAACTGCACTGTCACTTCAAGGAGACACAGTAAAAGAGTGCTCTGAGGAAAACCTACTAGATAGTGTACTACAAAACTTTTGTAAGAAACATTGACTGGAATATTAAGAATTACATTAATAAAATGAATAGGAAAAAGCTATTTATATCCAGAAATTTGTCTAAGGAAAAAAATGAAAAAGTGCAGAATAAAAATAGACACATTGTCATCTTATAAGCTATACAGAGGTGCTTTAAAGTTTGTGAACCCTTTAGAATTTTCCATATTTCTGCATAAATATGACCTAAAACATCATCAGATTTTCACTCAATTCCTAAAAGTAGAAACCAGTTAAACAAATGAGACAAAAATATTATACTTGGTCATTTATTTTATTAAGGAAAATGATTGAATATTACATATTTGTGAGTGGCAAAAGTATGTGAACCTTTGCTTTCAGTATCTGGTGTGACCCCCCTTTGCAGCAATAACTGCAACTAAATGTTTCTGGTAACTTTTAATCATTCCTGCACACCCGCTTGGAGGAATTTTAGCCCATTCATACGTACAGAACAGCTTCAACTCTGGGATGTTGGTGGGTTTCCTCACATTAACTGCTCACTTCAGGTCCTTCCACAACATTTCGATTGGATCAAGGTCAGGACTTTGACTTGGCCACTCCAAAACATTAACTTTATTCTTCTTTAACCATTCTTTGGTGAACGACTTGTGTGCTTAGGGTCATTGTCTTGCTGCATGACCCACCTTCTCTTGAGATTCAGTTCATGGACAGATGTCCTGACATTTTCCTTTAGAATTCTCTGATATAATTCAGAATTCATTGTTCCATCAATAAAGGCAAGCCGTCCTGGCCCAGATGCAGCAAAACAGGCCCAAACCATGATACTACCACCACCATGTTTCAGAGATGGGATAAGGTTCTTATGCTGGAATGCAGTGTTTTCTTTTCTCCAAACATAACGCTTTTCATTTAAACCAAAAAGTTCTATTTTGGTCTCATCCATCCACAAAACATTCTTCCAGTAGCCTTCTAGTTTGTCCACATGATCTTTAGCAAACTGCAGATGAGCAGCAATGGTTTATTTGGAGAGCAGTGGCTTTCTTCTTGCAACCCATTGCACACCATTGTTGTTCAGTGTTCTCCTGATGGTGGACTCATGAACATGAACATCAGCCATTGTGAGAGAGGCCTTCAGTTGCTTAGAAGTTACCCTGGGGTCCTTTGTGACCTCGCTGACTATTACACGCCTTGCTCTTGGAGTGATCTTTGTTGGTCGACCACTCCTGGGGAGGGTAACAATGGTCGTGAATTTCCTCCATTTGTACACAATCTGTCTGACTGTGGATTGATGAGTTCAAACTCTTTAGAGATGGTTTTGTAACCTTTTCCAGCCTGATGAGCATCAACAACTCTTTTTCTGAGGTCCTCAGAAATCTCCTTTGTTCGTGCCATGATACACTTCCACAAACATGAGTTGTGAAGAGCAGACTTTTGTAGATCCCTATTCTTTAAATAACACAGGGTGCCCACTCACACCTGATTGTCATCCCATTGATTGAAAAAAAACACCTGATTCTAATTTCACTTTCAAACTAACTGCTAATCCTAGAGGTTCACATACTTTTGCCACTCACAAATATGTAATATTCGATCATTTTCATCAATAAATAAATGACCAAGTATAATATTTTTGTCTCATTTGTTTAACTGGTTTCTCTTTATCTGCTTTTAGGACTTGAGTGAAAATCTGGTGATGTTTTAGGTCATATTTATGCAGAAATATAGAAAATTCTAAAGGGTACACAAACTTTAAAGCACAACTGTATGTGAATACATATTCTGTAAGTAGCGAGCTACATGTTTATAAGTACAAATGCACTAAACACACATTTGACAGGTTAAATATGTGGATGGATAGATGGATAACCCTACAATCATCCTCACAAATGCACAGCGGTTTTAATGCATTTGTTTCTAAGATAATATACTTAAATTCATGACATATTTGAAAAATGTATATGCAGAACTAAAATATACGAGGGGTGGCAGAAAAGTAATGAGACTGGCAACACTGCAAGCGATCTGGCAACGCTGCGCTGTTGTCCTTGATAGAGCACGTGTATCAGTACCCTCCCATAGCTCAGTGCGAGTTTCAACTCCTTCCGTTAACTACGTGATTTTTGTGACTGCTATTAGCGAAGTTGTGTTTTTAGTTGTGCGTCACGCAAAATGGAACAGCGGAATTTGGAGCAACGTTGTGCCATTAAATTTTGTGTTAAGCTTGGAGAATCGGCAAGTGTGACGTTTGAAAAGTTAAAACAGGCCTATGGGGAACATTCTTTATCCCGAGCTCAAGTTTTTCATGGAGGCCTTCAACTTCGAAAACCAATGAAAACATCGAACGTGTGAACACTCTTGTGAGATCAGACCGTCGTTTAACATTAAGAATGTTGAGTGAACAATTAAATTTGAACAGATTTACCGTTCATCAAATTTTGACTGAACATTTGCACATGCGAAAGGTCTGTGCCAAAATGGTGCCGAAAAACCTCACAATTGAGCAGAAGGACAATCGAAAAAACGCATTCCTGTGGTTCTCCAGCCCCCTTATTCACCTGACCTCAGTCCGTGTGACTTTTTCCTTTTTCCTAAACTGAAAAATGTCCTCAAAGGACGTCATTTCGGGACTTTAGAAAACATCCAAAAGAGTGTAACGGACATGCTGAAGACCATACCGGTTGAAGACTTCCAGCGCTGCTACCAACAGTGGGAACAACGTCTCCATCGGTGTGTAGCTGCCCAAGGGAACTACTTTGAAGGGGATAACATTGATGTTTGAAAAAAATAAAAACTTTGGTAAATAAAAAATCAGTCTCATTACTTTTCTGCCACACCTCGTACACATATGTGTGTATATATCACCAGAAGAATATTTGAAATTTTACGTGCATGTGTTTTACAACATTTGAAACTGTACAGTTTTATAGTAATTTTTCCCCAGAGATAAGTATATTTAACATGAAGCTATTGAAACCAAATTTCTTACTCAGAGGTGGGTTCATTTCAGCAGTTTATGTATATTCCTGTAGTGCATGATGAATAGTTTTGTAATTGATTTTTGTGGCACTGACCGAAAAAGTCAATACTGTTGACGTTAAAACAAAACGGTACAAGTCCGTTGAAGTTAATCACACAAGTGTCAAAGTTAAATAAATTAACACCCGATAATAAAACAATAAAATGTGATAGTTAAAGACACCATGCATTGTTAATTTAACTAAGGAGCTCAGTTGCCTCAAAGCAAAGAAGTGTAGTAGAGGCTAATGTATGTTTTTTTCTTATGATTAGTTTTCATCAAACTCTAGTACAGTAGTGTACTATGTCACGGACATTTAAAAAGGTAGCAGTCCTATTCATTGCTGTAACTGCGTAATGCTCTGCGGTTTTAAGGAAGTGTGGCTACTTCTCCTTCCTGGCAACATTCCTGAGTTGAGAAAGACAATGAAGTAATTTTCCGGTTTATCAGACAAGAATTTTTCCTTGCAACTTCAACAGGGCTGATGCGCAAAACCTACTACAGCCCGAAACCCTATAACCTTGGAAGAGCACGTACGGAGCGGGGGAGAGGGGTGCACCATTCAATAGGACATTCTCCAAATCTGGTTTAAAGTAGTAACAGTGTGTTTCTTATACAAACAGTTCGAACATGTTAAAACAGTAGATAGTGTGTACACTTAAACATTAGCAATAGGGTAGACCTGTAATATTCACTGTACGCTCTGTTCCCCCTCGAGTGGAATGGTACATCCCTAGGGAAAAGGTTTCCCTGGTTAAGTTTTGACTCCTCATAAGAATGTTCGGAGAACTGGTGGTGTGCGACGTTTTGTTTATATGATTATTTGTATATTTTTAATCTAAGTCAGTTGAGAGGAAACGTGCGGATTACAGAGTATTCTTTGTTACGGAGTATCGAAAGTCATGTTGAAGTTCAAAGCGTAAAGACTACAATTGAAAAAGAAGACTTTAAAAAAAAAAAAAACTTACTGCCATCACTTTGTTGTCGAGAGGCTCGCGAGAAGCGTATCGGCAACATGCCTGTGCGAGGAGACCGAGCAGCGTTACTGATCAAAGGCGCGTCCCCTCTGCACAAAGTGAGTAAATAACACGCCGTGCTAAAAGACGCCGATTTCATTTCATCTCAGATTCTTTTAATTTACGTCTTGCTAATTCGTTCTGCTCATTTGTTCAAGATAGTTAAGTGTATTTACCAAAGAAGCTTAATAAAGTTTAGAGTCACGGGGAGTCAGTATGTTCTGAAGAGAAGAAAAGGTGTACGTGAATTACGTATTAATATATTGTCGTGTCATGACCGCATAAACCATCTACGTTTGATAACGTCGTTACAACATGTAGTGGATTTCACATAGCATTTCAAAAGAACATCAGAATCCACTTAGGAGCGACACAGTTTTACGGACTTGCTCTACGGACCCAGCCCCTGAGGTTATGGAATATAAATGTATATTTTCTAAGTTTTCGCAAAATAATCTTTCATTTTTGAGGGGAAGCAAGTGCAGAAAATTGACCGATGATTTGATAAACTACAACACATTCCACACCTGTTCACTTAACATTTAAAAGCTGGTTGTACGGTAGTTGTGCAACAGGCTGATTTACATAGGTAGTTGTTTGAAGCATGACTTTTGTTTACCACACCGGTTTAAATGAAAAATGGCGTACCTGATAACTGGACAGATTTGCCCATTAATTGACAATAAAAGAACGCGAAAAGATGCATACAGCGTACATTGAAGCTTGGGTTTGATTGGCCCGATTTGCTGTACGTGTGGATTTGTGTGTATATGTTTGTACATATGTTACAATGTACAAGTATACAGTAAGTCTCTTGCGTTTATAGGTTTAATCACGTGTACAGAGTGCAGTGAAATTCTTACCTTTATTCCCTGATGAACATGTAACACGACGACAGTCTTCAAATGCTTGTACTTACATAACAAAAACCTGAGCAAGTACTACAATTCAAAGTACAGTAATCGCTAAATGTTTTCCGGACATTTGTTACACCTTAATACTTGAAGTACGTGCCGAAGTTCCGATCGTATAGCGTCCTGTACGTAACTTAGTTTGTTCCCGACGAATGCCTCAAAGAGCACCTCTGTATTTGACCGTGTTTCGAGATGACCTGCCATGTTCAAAGTGAGGAACGCCGTAGACTTTCAGTCATACGCTTTAATGGCCTTGAACACAGCAACACTTACAGTCAGTGTATTAAAAACCTATGTCTGTACGGACTGGCGGCACAAACTTTGCGTTTAAAAGTGAGTGTGACATGCAGTCTTACCTTTTAAATGCCCTCCTAAATAAAACTAGTGCATTATATTGTTTACTCAAATTTGTTCTGTCCATAATGAAACATATTGTAAATGGTGACCAGTCAAATACTAGGGTTTTAAATGCACAATTGTCAGAGCTAACCCAGCTAAATAACTCTTTATTGAAGTTAGATTCCTGTAAATGTGGACAAACATCCCATTGTCTTGTGCATATTGCCTTTTTGATGGCTCCCTTGCAAACTGAACGGTAAACTAAGTTACCAAAATTAATGGAATTGATGAAGTTTTGGCACTTGTCCAGTGTATTGCCATTAGGTTTAGAACTCTATCTGGCAGCCTGCAGGAAGCAGAATTTAACTATTCAAGGAGATGTGGCCAAAATGCAGTTATTGTGGGGTGATGTCATCTTCAGAAATGTGACAGGGCACATTGCTTCAGACACACAAATAGTTGCCTGAATTCAGTAGCTTTTAGTCTTTATTGAAGAGTTTATTTCTAAATTCACATTTCTGTTTATGATACCCTACTTTGCTTTGGTTGCTGCTGGGATGAGTGGTGTGTATTCTTCAAAACCTTATTTAGGTCTGGGTAGACTAAGGCAACTGATGCATGGACATGTTTTGTCATGTAAGCAAGGGGTGAACAAGTGTTATGCAGGGGGTCCACAGTGACAGTTTGGTTTTGTTAGAAACCAATTCTTAATTAGCACCACTAAATTAAAGCCTAGTTGCACTTTAATCAGCTATTTGTGCATTTAGTTGTAAGAGCTTTATTTTAAGAACTGGTAATAATGGTGGTCATATTACGTGGCATGAACTTTGTCTCAAAAATTTTCACAGGTCAAACCATTGGTTTCATCAAAACCCAGCAGTAACTGTGGTCCTCTTGAAGTCCACTTGACCATTACTGGTAAAGGGAGGATATGGCTATGTGCTTAATTTTTAAGTATACAGGACAAATTAATCGCAAAATGTTCTCAAATGTAAACAAGTTTGAGGGTGGGGTCGTGGAGTCTATACAAGCAGCATCAGGCACAAGACATAAAACAGGACAAGGTTCTCGTTCATTTCTGGGGCTTCATAATAACACTTGTGCACTTGCACTCACAAGAAGCCACTTTAGAATCACCAGTCACACTAATTCATATTAGGTTTGAGGTTTATGGGGGAACACCACACAGGCATGGGGAAAGAATGCAAAATCCATATTTACAGTTACTGAGCGTGGAATTCGGAATTCAGAAGTACATCCGTAAGGCAACAACTCTAATCACTGCATCACTCTCCTGCCCAGACAACAAGCCCAGTATTTGATTTTCCACGTAGCGTATCTGCTTTGTATGCTATTGTAGTATAGAAGGTTTAGGTTGCTAATTTTCCTCTGAAAGTTTAAATTGGTATATATTCAGGTTCTCTTATCCACAGTAGGCTAACTTGATGCAAAATCCTGTAAAATATTTTATCTTGCATGTGCAATAAAAATGTTTCTCGGTCACTAAGCAGATTGCCTGGCCTACTCTTCAGTCATGCATACTTTTGCTACTTGATCTGCTACTTGATGTCTGTGCCACTTTTTCAGCAAGATAACTTTCATTCTTATGAAGTTTGTTCTAATGTTAAGGATCAGGACTAAATAGCCATTATTGTGCTTTCACATTTGATTTTCTTAAAAAAATGTATTGTTTGGGCACAGAGTCATATCAAATTTATGCTTTAAGATTTATGCATATTAAAACATAAAAAAATAAGTATATGTGTAGAGAAGTATATGAGAACCTTTTTTATGGTAGGAGATTATGTGGTGACAAGTTTGTGAAGGACATTTTCTATATTTTGGTACTTTTTGAAGTATATAGTAATAAATATGAAAGATGAATTTACTTTTCATATGGCAGACAATGCTATTTTATGGCAGGGTTTTTTTCTCCTTGATAAAAGAAACAGAACAGTTTAGTAGAAACAAGCAGAATTTCTTATTCTGAATTAATTTACTGTTTGTCATAAAACCGATCGCCAGCATAACCCTATTTTGTACTTTAATATTGTCTCTTTTTTATATCAGCTGTTGAATAATTTACTTAATTAGAATTTTTTATTAGTAGCTTATTGGTTTGTATAAAGCATTAAAGTACCATGTGAGTATAAAAACATACTGGTGGACCCCATCCTCCTTACATGAAGAAATTATTTTTAATTTATTGATTTACTAGCTGCTGAGTACATTAGTTAACTAATATCTAAAAATATGCATTTAATGCACCCTTACAACATCTTGAACATTTTTTAGTCATTTTGCTCTTCTTTAAAATAAAAGCTTATGCTACATTGGCTAATTATTTCACTTTTTAAGAAAGAGTTAATATTTTCTGTAATGCCACCTTTAATAATAATACAGTATTAGAAAAGTGAAAAGCATTTAGTAGGAAACAATTGTGAAGACAGATAAAAACAAGCTTAAAAGTGCTAAATTTTTATTTTACACAGTATTTTAAAAGTTGGAGTTGTTGCTTTTTTTTTTTTTTGGTATGCTGGGACTCTGTGTACATTATATATTTTAGTTTTACATTAGATAGATACTTTATTAGGTAATGTTCTTACAAAAATATCTTGTGCATCACTAGTTACTTTGTATTTCTGAATATAGTGTCTATAAGTGGTACACAAGGCAGAAGATAAGAAAAAGAATGTTAATATATGTACAGCCCACCTTATCATCTGTTCATCTGGTTACAGGGAGCAGGTGCCTAACCTCAAGGCTGTTAACATTAATTTGTATATCATCAGGAAGGGCAAATGTAACTCCATAATATTCTGCTACCTTTGTGTCTTTGAAAGTTTTATATTTGAATTCAGTCTAAACAATAAGCTCCCTATTGGCATCATCCATAGTTCCTTTTTAAAATAATACTCAATCTATTCTGCTCATCCATTTTCAAGTGAGTTTGCATATACTTCACAAGGCACTTATTGCGATATCCCTGTCTGTCGGCATGAATCAGTGCATGACCCCCGGATGAATTTTGTTGAAATGTGGCACACTTATTCTTAAAGTTAATTTGTCAAGACAGTTTTAATTTTTGTTGTGATATCCTGAACAGATCCCGTTGTTCACCATTTTAATATTTCAAAATCTCCTGTTGAAAGGCATAGGGGAATTTGTAGGCTCATCTGTTTTAGAATGAACATACATTCAGTGCAACGTCAACAGCAAATTAGTTTACTGTTTCAATTATACCTTGCTAGCAGTTAAAACATCTTGTATATATTTGCCTCTTTTTCCCCTCCAGTAGCCACAATTGATTGCAAACAGATCCCCAATACAAGTTAATGAAGCATCAACAGACTGTGTGCGCGATAGGAAGTCTGTCACTGTTTGCATGAGTGCACGTGGGACTGCAAAGCTCCATAGGGATGTCCAGCTCGTCACTTGCAGAAACTTCCATGTCAACAGTTGATTTCTGCTTTATAAAGTCTTCCCAGCAGCTTGAACAGAGGAAAAAGAGAAAGATTGCATCAGTACCTTAGACCTCCTGATGCTGTAATTTGTAACAAATAAGTGAAATGATCTTCCTAGCCATAAATGTATAAAATGCAAGCAATAAAAATAAAATAATATCTAGCTATGAATAATTTACCCTATAATGTTATGAAAAATAAACAAACATTTGCTCAGTATTAACTATCTGCAAATAACCATTATTTGCAGATTACAGTGATTCCGTTTCCCCGTCAGTACCTGGGTGATCACACATCACCGTGACAAGGACAATCCTGATAAAAACTGAAGCATGTTAAAATATTCTGCTTTTCACAGACTTCCTATCTAATAAAACATTGCTCTGCCGAAACATTCTCACAATATATTTAGAGCAGTGCGTACAAAATTCCAAGGGGGACCCCATACCCCAGCCCTCCTCCTTTGATGTAATATACATTGTGAGACTTGCCCGGACACCACCAGTCGGAGACCACATCTTTATAAAAGTCACATGTTTATTATTCATCAATAATCACAGGAGTAAAGTCCCGAACACCAACACACAATGCACAAAGCAATAATCACCCCAATAAAGTCCTTTCTCTCTCAGTCCTTGTCTCCTCCTGGGAGCTTTGTCCTACTCCCACTCCCGACTCTGGCTCCTAGATTGCTGGGAGATGGTGCCTTTTATTCCCACCCGGATGTGCTCCAGTGGTGACGATCTTCCGGCAGCATTTCCTGGTGTGGCGGAAGTGCTGCCCTTTGCCCCGGAAGCACTCCCGGTGTCCCTGGCAGGTTCCTCTGCCATCTTGCCAAGTGTGGCGGAAGTAAAGTTCTCCCGGGTTCTAGTAGGCTTAAGGCGCCCCCTGGTGGTGGCCACGGGTCCCAATGATTTGGAATGTCTCTCTCCGGTCCCTCCAGGCATCCCGGCCAGGTAAGAACCCCAGACATCTGTGACAACATATAATAACATGGTCAAAACTACTGAGGGGAAAAGGTTGATTTAGGACTAGACACTCAACCACTGTGTAGAACTGTGTATGTGTTCATTTGTGTGTTTTATTTTCCTATGCCCCTTCTCTGATAATGATGACATAAAGCAGAATTTAAACATTTGAAGATGAACATGGCTGTACATACAACACAAATGTCCTGGCTTTGAACTTTGAAAATCTGGTCACCTTATAATTTACCATCAGAGTTCCACCTTTACCAAATGGCCATAGTAGTCACTTGTAAAAAAAGTTTGCCTATCACTTCTGCTATTCCATAACATTTGTCATAACCAAATAGCTCTTCAAGTCCCATTTCATAAAAATGTTTTTTTGTTATTTAGGTTAAGTTAATTGGTAATTGCAAAATGTCAGTATGTGTGAATATGGGATGTGTTTGTGTGTGAGTGAAAGTGGACCCTCTGATGGACTAGAGTCCTGTCCAGGCATGTTTTCAGCCTTTTGCCCAATCCTGGTGAGAGAACCTTTGGCCCCCGTAATACTGAAATGAATTGAAAAGGTTCTTGAGCCCACCTACTGAACTCAATCCTTTGAAAGCTACGGCGCCTGTACAGTCCACAAACACACCCAAATGTAATGCCATTTTATAACTTATAAACTTGCTTTTTCTTGGTTAATATCATGTGGTGCCAGATTTCATTGCAACTATGGGCTTCTCTGCTTTCTTTTATACTGATGCAAAATTTAATTGTGAAACTTTTCGTCTTCACTTTGTAGTAGTACTCATGCACACCAGGTTGGCAGGTGTTTGATAGACTGGCTTGCTTCACGTAGATATTGCTTCCTCACTGACAGCATATTGTTGTGGAAAAATTATGCAGGCACATAGCAGACAATCAATGCTATGCACTAAGCCAGTGTTACACGTATGCATTTAGTTTTAATCAGGTGATTTAGTACTGATATTTAAATGTTGGCAGAGCAAAGTCACAGAGTGAGTTCTTGTCACACAGCACCATGAACTCAAGTTTAATTGCTAGTCTTGTCAGGGTCTGTATGGAGTTTGCATGTTGTCATGAGTGTGCATAACAGCTCATTTTGTTTTACAGTTGGATATTATAAGTGTGTCAGGCTCTCAATTACCAAAATATGTTTATGGCTACATGTGTTACTAAACTGCATCCACCCAGTTTAGGATCTCGCATGTTGTTTATTAAGTGACTGAACTGAGATTTTGCTATAACAGATGTTCAGTTTTTGATGTAAATACTATGGTTGTAGAAGTGCACTATACACATGTAAAATATTTTTGTTATTAACACCGTTCAAGTAGTGACTTCAACAATATTTCAAAAAGTAAACCAAAGAGAATTAATTGTCAAATTATTATGATAATTATATATAAAACTAGCAAAATACCCGCGCTTCGCAGCGGCGAAGTACTGCATTAAAATTTTTATTAAGAAGAAAATTTAACCTTTTTAAACTGAGGGAAAATATGCCAATAATTATTTGTTAAGGATCTCTTTGTATACCATGTTGTCAGTTCGGCCCTCCGGTTGTAACATGGCCAACCTGTGCGCTGAGCTTACTCTTGAGCATGCAACTTACAGTTGGCCATGTGAACAGTAATCTTGTCTCAAATCTCACAGCTTGGATTGCTGCTGTCATAATCAGTTTGAGGTTCATGGTTTGTTTCAATTACGACAGTATTTGCAGGACTTGTGTTGAAGTGACATTCGGCATCTGTCAAGCGTTGTAAGCTTACAACCGGTTTCAT
>JANRMT010062822.1:4359335-4477936 GCA_026402145.1 Polypterus bichir lapradei
TCTTACAGCTTACTTACAAAAGTTAAGCAGGTTTCATTTCGAAATTCTACACGTAACGGTCATAACGGTCGATAACGGTCGACAACGTCCGCCATGTTGAACTTTCTTATTTATGGCCCCATCTTCACGAAATTTGGTAGGCGGCTTCCCTGCGCTAACCGAAACCGATGTATGTACTTATTTCGATGGTATGACGCCACTGTCGGCCGCCATATTGAACTTTCCAACGTCACCAATTTTCAAACTTCCCGTGTAGGTAGAAGGCTGACCCCATCTTCACGAAATTTGGTAGGTGACTTCCCTGCGCTAACCAAAACCGATGTACGTACTTATTTCGATGGTATGACGCCACTGTCGGCCGCCATATTGAATTTTCCAAACGTCACTAATTCTCCAACTTCCCGTGTAGGTAGAAGGCTGAAATTTGGTAGGCACATTCCTTACAGCTTACTTACAAAAGTTAAGCAGGTTTCATTTCGAAATTCTACGCGTAACGGTCATAACGATCAATAACGTCCGCCATATTGAACTTTCTTATTCATGGCCCCATCTTCACGAAATTTGGTAGGCAGCTTCCCTGCGCTAACCGAAACCAATGTACATACTTATTTCGGTGGTATGACGCCACTGTCAGCCGCCATATTGAACTTTCCAACGTCACTAATTCTCAAACTTCCCGTGTAGGTAGAAGGCTGAAATTTGGCAGGCCCATTCCTTACAGCTTACTTACAAAAGTTAAGCAGGTTTCATTTCTAAATTCTACGCATAACGGTCATAACGGTCAACAACGTCCGCCATGTTGAACTTTCTTATTTACGGCCCCATCTTCACGAAATTTGGTAGGTGACTTCCCTGAGCTAACCAAAACCAATGTACATACTTATTTCGGTGATATGACGCCACTGTCAGCCGCCATATTGAATTTTCCAACATCACTAATTCTCCAACTTCCCGTATAGGTAGAAGGCTGAAATTTGGCAGGGTCATTCCTTACAGCTTACTTACAAAAGTTAAGCAGGTTTCATTTCGAAATTCTACGCGTAACGATCAACAACGTCCGCCATGTTGAACTTTCTTATTTATGGCCTCATCTTCTCGAAATTTGGTAGGCGGCTTCCCTGCACTAACCGAAACCAATGTACGTGCTTATTTCGGTGGTATGATGCCACTGTCGGCCACCATATTGAACTTTTCAACAGTCTTTGTTACTTATGGGCCCATCTTCAAGAAATTTGGTACACGGGTTCCCAGCGCTAACTGAATCCTATTTATGTACATATATACGTCCATAGCCTGCAGCTTGGTCACCATGTGAGGCGGCGTTGGGTCTCCCATCCCATCACCTCCCACGTTGTTGGCTGCCTGCCTATATAAGGCCGTCCGTTGCTCCAGTCTCTACATTCCCTTCCTTGCTTCGCCACGGGATTCACGTCTCCCTACTGATAACTACAGCCTTTTTTTTTTAATCCACGGCTTCTCCGCTGTTTTATTGTTTGTTTATTACAATTATAGTTATTGTATAGGTATTTTACACTTACTTTACATTACTCAGGTACCCATTTCCTTCATCATTCCAACCCCCATTAACATGTCTATCGAGGTAATCACCATCGATCAAAGAACTGTCACTTACCGAGTGGTTTCCATGCCCGGAGATGGCACCTACCTTTTCCATTCCCTGTGTTACATATTGCACGGCCATATCAGGCTCACTCTTCATATCTGGAAGAACATTGTGTCTTATGTATTGAATGACTGGGACAGGTTCAAGGTGTGGACTGATGACAGTACAGGAGATAATTATACTACACAGGAGCACTAGAAGAGTGAAATGCTTAAGCCCTTCACCTCTGGTTCTGCATGTGAGTTGATGGCTGCCGTTGAATTGTTCGGTTGATGCTTTCAAGTGTACCGAAATGGCCAAATATTTTACACCTTTCGACAACCGCCAATGCCTCTTAAACATCTTACATTCATAGGTGACAATTTCAGTAGTGGACACTTTGATGTTTATGGATGTTTAAACTCTCAAAAGCTGGATGTGAAGTTATCGATGAAACCGGTTGTAAGCTTACAACGCTTGACAGATGCCGAATGTCACTTCAACACAAGTCCTGCAAATACTGTCGTAATTGAAACAAACCATGAAACTCAAACCGATTATGACAGCAGCAATCCAAGCTGTGAGATTTGAAACAAGATTACTGTTCACATGGCCAACTGTACGTTGCATGCTCAAGAGTAAGCTCAGCGCACAGCTTGGTCATGTTACAACCGTATGGCCGAACTGACAACGTGGTATACAAAGAGATCCTTAACAAATAATTATTTCCATATTTTCCCTCAGTTTAAAAAGGTTAAATTTTCTTCTTAATAAAAATTTTAATGCAGTACTTCGCCGCTGCGAAGCGCGGGTATTTTGCTAGTTCTTAATATTCTGTTTGTGGTCCTGACTAGTATTCTCCACTTACAGTCACATTGGTCATTTTATTTGCTGTTTCTCTAAACAAGCATTGTATAATGTTTGGCTTGTATAAATGTTTAGCAGTACAGAAGCAAATCCTGCCAATGTTTTTGACAAATCATTTTCTTGATGCCTCCCCAGCCTTACTAATTGCAAAACACCTTTTATCCTGAAGATGGGAGCAGAGAGTCTGCTCTGTTTATAAAGAATGAGATCATCATGGACCATCTGATTTATCTGACCATGTGCACATTTTAAATGTATTCTCTACTTTTTCTCCAGCAACTGACAAATGCTTACAATGCATACTTAAAATACTTAAATGCTTAAAATAATACTAAAATAAAAATTCAAACATTATTATATCTGTACTGTTGAATTAGTGAATTACAAAATAATTTAGGATACTTATATTTAAACATAGCAGAGACACAAGTTCTATCAGAGCATACGTTTATTTCACGTTGTTCCTCGCTCTCCACAGCAGCACAATACAAATAAGCAGAGCACCAAATGCCTTTCCTGTTCTTCCTTCTCAACCTCCTCTCCTCTCCCAGCAAGCTTGTCCACCTCCACCCGACTTTGGCTCCCCAAATGGAGTGAGGCGGTTCCTTTTAAGCAGAACTTGGGAGTGTTCCAAGTACATCATTAATCAGACCTGGGATCACCCCCAAGTGTAAACATACCATTTAAATCTATGTTTTAATAAAATACTTTTGAAATTGTTTTGTCGGAGAATTTGTTAGGTTTGCAACATTTGCTATTGTAAGATTTATATTTACATCATTAGCTTGTTAAAAACTCACTAAAGACAGACATTTAATGAATTGAGTCAAATTGTTACATGAATCCAGTGTAACAGAACTCCTGTAAATGAACCTTTGCAGTGTAGTTTCCAAAGTATCTCACATAACTGATCAGACTTTGATATTTCTTAGTCTATGTGCTATTCCAGAATTACGGAAGTTACCTATATTCAGTTAATTGTATGTTATGCTCATAAACATTAGTTTACTTTCAAAAACCAAAAGAATAACACAAATTTAGTATTTGAAGATTTGTATTCAGCAATGACATAATAATTGGGAGATGCTCTTCAAGCCCTGAAATCCTAAATACATTTTATGTTAGTATTAACAAATGGAGCAGCTCATTTCATTGATGATGCAGAAACACCAAATACAGTAGACTCCTGCAAAGTCGCAGTTCAGGGTTCGTGGTCTCAGTCGTTTGCGGATTTTTCCTTAGAACCTAACTATTAATTGTTAGCAGAAAGAGCAAATATCCTCCGCAATTTTTTATGGCTTTTTTCGTGGTAATACTGTGCTGTAGAGAGAACAAGAAGCAACCGCTGAGGGAAACGTGGTTTGGGATGGTGAAATTAGCCAAGCCGAGAGCATTATTCATTTCTCCTTGCTGCTGATTGACTGCTGCCCTGTGACACATCTCCAGGTGAGTGGGTTTACCACGGATGAGGAAAACGCAGTTTGGGATGGTGAAAGTATCCATTCCGAGAGCATTATTCATTTCTCCTTGCTGCTGATTGATTGCTGCCCTGTGATGCGACTCCAGCTGAGTGTCCTCGTGTTTTCCATTTTGTTATTCTTAAACGCACAAGATGTCGCTGAATCGCCCTGCACCTTCTAAGGCTTCTGGCACTGAGCCTAAGTGCCAGAAGAAGTTTAAAACACTCCAGGAGAAGGTTGAACTACTGGATTTGCCCCGGGAACTAAAAAGTTATGCTACAATAGCGCGCCACTATGGCATTAATGAAAGGACCGTACGCTACATGAACAACGAAGCCACGATCTGGAATACCGTATCTGTAAGTTTCTGTGATAGTGCCAAAAAGGTAATGACTGTAAGGAATAAAAAATATCGTCTAGAATGATAGATACTTTATTAATCCCAAGGGGATATTCACATAAAGTATCTATCTAATCTGCCTTGTCATTGTGGATCACCGACTGCAGGAAGAAGAACATTCCCTTGGACGGTAACATCATCCGTGAGAAAGCACGGAAATTATACCAGCAGTTTGCTACAGGAGACAATGTAGCAACTTCCCATCAGAATGTTCCTGAAACCTATAAAGAAAAGCCAGCATGAAACCACACCAGAAAAAGACCCGTCCAAAGATATGACTCTTCCTGAAGTGCCTGAAGAAGAGACGCCACCTGAGGAGTTTTAAATCCTCTGCATCGTACTGCACAGCCACTTCATCGTCATCATCATCATCAGTATCATTCATCATTGGTGAGTACCCGTACATTTTACTGTATTTTAATTAAATGAAATTATGTATTTACTCTACTTATAACAAGGAAAACGACAGCGCATACCAAAGAAAACGCACTTGCATGAATTATAGTACCTATAGGGGTAACATCGGTATTTTACATTGTAGCACTGCGGGAGACATAACAGTACAGTACTGTACGTTTTTAGGTAATGTATTAAGCCGAGTTTGCGACGAAATTAAACTGCTTTGGGAGCATGCTGTATTTAGAGTTTAAACTATAAAATATAGGCATTTAAAAGGCATTTTTTAACCACATTCAAAAGTCTCAGTTTTTCACAATTTGCAGATGCTCTAGGAACATAACCTCCGCGAATTTTGGGAGTGTACTATAGCCACATTGTTTGAAACTTGCATTAATTTTTAATTGCTACGAATGTTGTCGTTGTTGTCACTGTGCAGATTCATTAAATTGTATTTATTGAATATCAATCCAAAGACAATCCACATATGAGTCTCTGAACTGGGAACTTTAACCATTTTTAGGTAACGGCTCTACTGGGTACAGTTTTGCTTGGGAGACAGCTTGTATTTTCATTCCAGTAGTATTTACATTTTCTGGAAGAAATGCATGCTACAGTACACAGGAGCAGAAGTATAACTTAACTATTAGGAATTTTTCCTGTTGTTTGTAAAACCAAATTTACTATACATATGTGGAAATGCAGGATGATTTGAAACAAACCTCATAGCATATTTTTACACACCTGACAGCATCAGAAAGACAGTGGCAGTTTGATTGGTTGGTTCCCAGACTTTTTAGCTTCATTGCTTTTGTTTTTTACTAATTTGATACCAACTTTCCATAAATTTTTGTTACTGAGGCAGTTTTAGAAATATGATTGAATACATGTTAATATGAAAAAACATATTTTTGGCAGCCAAACCTGTTTAGTACACAAAGTTTCATTTTGTACAAAATATTTAATTACTTTTGAAGTAAATAAGAGTGGTGTTACTGTACAAGTACTTTGTAGGTTCTAATGTCTCACCAGTCTTACTGATACTGTTTTTTTTACCAGTGAGTATAATATGTAGATGTACCAGGGGTAAATTTTGACATAGAGGCAGTGTATCAAAACCATGAAGCATTTCCAGAATATATTATGAAATAATAGAAGTAAGCAGACGTTTACAGAAAACTTTATGGGGATTGAAAAGAAATTGTTGTGTGTTTCAAGGTTAAATGTTTTGCTCCTACTATACATTAATAGTTTTACTTGACCCATATTGCGGTTACTCCTGTGTAACTTAACAAATTATACCAATTTTATTACAGTTTGTTACAAGTTTGACTTTATACCTCCAGAGTCATGTCATATGAAACTTCCTCCTTGCAATCTTGTCTCTATCCAGACTTGCCTGGGGTTCTTTATCTGTAACTGAAAACCATCTTCTGGTCTCTCAGATCTATCCACGTGACTTGTTGGACATCTGAGCCAGCTCTCCAGTATGTAGTAACTGATTTACGCTGCAGTATTTTGTTTAATCCAAATGTCGAGAACCCTGCAGACTGCTATAGAAACAAATTCACTTTTGCGCAATTGACAATTAACCTTTGGCCTACTTCTGAGCAGCCTTGTGCTAGAACAGTACATTTTCTATATTTACTACAGTGCAGTCCATATATAGCACAGACATCAATTTTTTTAAAATCTTGGATTTCCATCAAGTATGCTACTTCTAGTCGTGTCCCTCCAGGTATCAACAACATTCTTCTTGTTTGCATTGAAAATCTCTTAGTAGTATTACATGTAAGCAAATTATGGCTTTTTAACCACTGCCTCCACTAAGAAAGCCAAATGCACCTAGTAGGTCTTACTTCCACAGCTAACAAAATGTTAAGGAAAGTTTAACAGGTACTGGTTACTTTCTTGACAGTAAAATAATTACAGTGCATCCGGAAAGTATTCACAGCGCATCACTTTTTCCACATTTTGTTATGTTACAGCCTTATTCCAAAATGGATTAAATTAATTTTTTTTCTCAGAACTCTACACACAACACCACATAATGACAACGTGAAAAAAGTTTACTTGAGGTTTTTGCCAATTTATTAAAAACTGAGAAAGCACATGTACATAAGTATTCACAGCCTTTGCTCAATACTTTGTCGATGCACCTTTGGCAGCAATTACAGCCTCAAGTCTTTTTGAATATGATGCCACAAGTTTGGCACACCTATCCTTGGCCAGTTTTGCCCAGTCCTCTCTGCAGCACCTCTCAAGCTCCATCAGGTTGAATGGGAAGCGTCGGTGCACAGCCAAAGATCTCTACAGAGTTTCTCAGAGCCAGATTTCACTGCTCAGGACTGCCAAATCTGTAAAGATTATGCATGTGACTGCCATCCAACTGCCTTTGCTCGTATTCTTTTGTATAATGTGTCATTTGTCATCTCCCCTTTAACCTAATTTGCCAAGGAACATATAATATTTAAGGATCAATGGGGGTTGGAGATCCCTCCACTACTCTAAAAAGTACCATTTTATATAAAATACAGTATTAAAAAGTTTGCATCTTATTATTTTAAAGCATAATATTTAGCTTTATTTATTTCCTTGGAATGTGCAGTGTTTATTTATTCCAAGCACAGTTTTGAGAGAGAATAAGAGAGAAAAGTTGGGAGGATGCGCAAAAAGCATGTTGCCACTCCCACCGCACAACAAACCACCTTTATTGGGACTCGAGTGCAGCGGGTGACACCTCAGCATCACACTGGAACAGTGTGAGGTTGGTTTTTTTTTTTTTTTTATATATATATATATATACAGTTGCTGGAGTGCCACCAACCCCCAGGTTTTCGCTGTTAGTTGGAAAACCTGCTTGCAGGACTGAGTGCAGATTAACGTCATACCCAGAGTGAAGCAATTGCAGGTTCTGAATTGTAATTTTATTAAATTAGCAGTCCCTTAGCTTCACAATCAGATGTTTGCAACCGTTTGAAAAGCAGATGAATAATAAGGGTAAGTTAAGATTGTAGATGTCCAGGTGTATTTTGAAGGTAAGTGCTACTTAAGGCTATGCCATATTTGGCAACCCTTTCAGTGATTTTCAGTCATAGGCTTCATTTACATGATCTTAGTGAGTCAGAGGCAGTCACCAACCTTCTCCCAATAAGCCAGTTGCCCAGTGTGACATTTCCAGCAGTTCACTGTAACTGGTCTGTGACTTGCTTCAATTAAATCAAAACAGGTTTAATGTTGTCTTTAGTTGTGGGGGTGAACTGTGTGTACCTTTAACCAGTGAATGCATATCTGGAAGTACAATGCATAAAATGCAGCAACAATAAATAAAGACCTTGGTGTCTTGGACTGCACAAACCACACAAACAGAAGGGGAGCTTGTCTGCCTGATATTGCTTGTTTTACAGAAAATGACAGAACAAAAAAAAAAAATATGAGTGCAACTGTATTAGAAGGTTAGTGCTTTGATAATAAAAAGGCACCACTGAGAAACTTCTGATCTTAAGAATTATCATTTTGTACTCGGGATAAAATGTGCCACAGTGATTAGCAATGAGTTGCATGATACCAGAGCAGTCAGTAGTCACCCATAAAAATGCTGACATTTTAACCTACATGGTCTTATTGATTACCATTGAGTTGCACAACGTAATTAAATCTTGCTCTGATGTCCACCTTCAGTGCAAAGTTGACATGTTTGCCTCACTAAACATAATTGCAAAACTACCATTTTATTAATTTACATAAGCGAGAAACCGCAAAATTACATAAAACTTTTCACTTTTGTAGTTAAGAGGTCATAGTCAGAACAACAGCTGTTAAGTGTTCAGTTTAATCATTTTTGGCCTGGATATGAACATAGCAGTAACAATACACTTGTATTGCTGTGACATATTTATAACTTGTTTTTAGAATGAACAGATAGCATGGTGACACAATGATCAGTGTTTCTTCTGGACAGGCTTTGATTCTCAGCCTTGTCATGCTTTCACTTTGTCCATGTGAGTTTTCCATTCATTCTGGTTTCCTAAAAGGGCCAAGTGATGTTGATGGTTCTAAATTGGCCTATTTCTAGCAGGTACTGGGGGGTGTGTGCACTGTGATGGACTAGCTGTGGTTTGAGCCTTGTACCAGATATGGTTAAATAGGCTTTGGCTCCCCATCATCCTGTAATGAGAGAAGCAGAATGGATTAGTATTCATGATGGACAAATGATATAATGTTTGCCTATTGATTTAGACTCCTTGTTGTGACAGAGCAAATGCTTATTATTAGTTAGTGTGGTATCAGTGGGAATTTACTTGGTTATTATTAGCTGTTGTGTTGCCAATGGGATTTTTCCTGTGGTGTTCCATGCTTTCAGCAGAAATATGCTTACAAGTCCATTACTGCTATACAATCACTAAGTAAGAACTGAGACTTTATGTATTCTGTACATATATAAATTGTGCTTGCATTAATGTTTTTCTGATATATCAGAGATAGATATTGTTTAATGTTTGAGTGGCACACCTTAGTTATTACAATACCAATGAAATGGGCTGACTCACCCCTGTGCAGATTTAGCCAGAGGTCATGGCTGTTGTGAATGTCAGCCCCCATTTTTCCTCTCTTGTGTGCATTCATCTTCACAATCTCAATTCTGTAAACATATACTGCATCTCTTTTTATATTAATAAAGATCTCTTTAAATACTAGCTATAAGGTTAACAAAACAGGTTGCCAAAAGATGTGCTTTTTTTCTTTTTCACCTTTCTGTAGAGAGACAGATAAAAATGAGAACAATACAGCACTACAAAGTCAGGAGTGTTTTAGAAGTGCAATAGCCTTCAGCATATTTACCTATGAAAGGCAACCTAGATAAGGCATGCTGATCAGATTACCTTGCAACTAGGTGTAGAGCGCTTTAATTGGTCAAGCTTGAAAACAACACCAGCTATGTTAACACCCTTCTGGCTGCATTTGATTAGTTTAAAGAAGATTGTTGGATAGAACTAGATTGTAAAAAGCATTGTTTGTGTGTGTGTTTTCCTTTGGCACAAAGAGGAGCAAGCCTAAGTGTGTTCCTTCAAAACAATGTTGGTTATGGGGATTAATAAATTTTGGACAAGAGGCAGCTTTGTAAAGGTTTAGTATATGAGTTGTGGATGTATTGCTCTGTGAAAAGTCAGAGGAAAGAAAACTTTTTGATATAATTCATATTAAACAGAACTTCAAAATGACTGTCAGGTTTCAAGACCAGGTAAGTCTTGTCATTACCTTTAATTGCTTTTATTTTGCTGTATAAGCACCAATATACTAAAACAAACAACTTGAAGCAAATTCTGACTAAGTGAGTGATCAGTTGTAAATTTTATTATGTAGATTGTGTTGTGTTTAATGCTGAACCTTACAATAAAAGTATTTTTGTGCTTGCTGTGGTGGGAGGCTTGCACAAAAGCAAGTGAATTAATGAGTTGCTTTTTCAGTTTTTTCTGTCTTTTATGATCATTGTTAGGTATCAGTTATCTTTTTGTTTAAAGAAACAGAACATTATTAATATTAAATTGAGATACAGAAAAGCCATAAATAGCGTTTAATGTCAATTTGAATGTTTCATTCAACCACTCCATTGGTTTCACATGAAAAACCCCACACATCACAAAAATGGAAAGGGACGTGGTCAAAGAAAAAAGTGGAAACAGGAGAGGACACTTCATGTGCCTGCATGCATTAGGGAAACTGTTACAAACCACTCCTGATTACTTAAACACATTAAAACATTTGCTAACTTTAGTTCCCCGTACCATTACCTTGTCCAGATCTGTGCTCTGCTATTTGTCTTTCTGATCCTCATTGTTCAGGTAAAGTGATATTTGGCGCTTCCACCATCATCAGCGCGCAGGTGTTCAGTGTTATGAGCAACATTTATGAGGATGGGAAGACCTCTCTCCATGTCGTAAAATGCAGAGAAGCTGCCCTTCCTGCATTATAACTTCCCCTTACAGGAATAGAAGTATTACTTTGACCATTTTATTCATAGTAGCAGCCTTTACAGTAATTGAGATTTATTTGTTTTGTAAACAGTACAGATTTTAATAGAATTTTGACAATACAATTTTAAATGTTATTCATTTATAATATTGTTTTATTTAATTATACTGATAGTTTAATTCATAGTTATGTTGTTATGGTTGTATATGCTGTTATTAATTTGTATGATTATTTGTCTGAATAATTGCTAATTGACACATTTTATACATAGGTAAAATAATCTGATTTTGTATGCTTGTTCTGTTATAAAATATAAAACATTTATTTGAATATATTTGTTCTTTTTTTTTTTTTTTTTTTATTTAAACCAGAGAATGGGCTATTTATCTATCACTTATGTCAGTTATAAAAAAATCACACACTTTTTTTTTTTTTTTTTTTTTAAATTGGTTTCATGCTGTATTTTCACAGTTCAATGGGATATTATACTAGAGTACCAGCAACAACCCTATAAAGGGTAGTTCTTTTAGAGACATGCAGTTTACATAGAAAACTTTAATTTGTTGAAATGATGCTTGCAGTGGACAGCTATACTTCTTTATAGGTAATTTGAACTTTACACTAGATACTGTACCACAGTGTTTCTAGTGAATGAACTGGGATCTTTGCTAACTTGCATACTAGGCAGGTAACTGTGTGTTGCTATAGTTGCTATGTCTTCTCTTTGTTTACTTTTCTCTGGGGCTCCTACTGTCCTCTTGTACACTAAAGACCTGCTGCTTGGTTAGATGACAGTTTTTGCATATTTGAATGAGTGATCGATCCTGTGATGGACAGGCAGTTAGTTCAGCTTGGGATTGTTTTTGTCTTGTGACTGTTACTACTGGGTTATGCTTTAGTAACCTGTGTCCCTGTACTAGAATAATACATTTCAGGAAATGGTTTCAAATTTTTACCTGGTTTTAAAATTAACCCTTAACTTCTCTCACTGGTGTATTTTGTACACCAATCTTATTTTTGTCCAGCATCCTTTTCCTTGAGCCTACCAGCAGCATCTGCCTTCTATCCTCAGCTTGATCCACTACAAGTACAGTGTCGCAGTGGTTTCCCTCCAGTGTTCCCCAAGCCGGTTTTATGAGTGGATTGATAGTTGCAAGTCCCATTTGGTGCAGTTGGTACAATAAGCATTGGAGAAGTGGATCACATTTATTTTCAGATAGTCCTAGACATTGTGAAGCTATTCAGTAATTTGATATTAAATTACTTTAAAAACATGTATAATTTAAAATAATTGCATTTTATATTACAACCTCATAACTTGCATATAAATAGCCATTTTAATACTGGTGCATAAAGTACACTGCACAAGTACTTATGAGATGAGAAATTGTGCGAGTAGTTAAAAGGTTAAATCTGTGGCATGTAATATGTAGAAAGAAGAAAGCCACCTTAATATATATGAAAATGATAAATTGTTATACCATGCAAATACTTTTTAAAAATTGTATAGGATTTATTTAAAATGGTGAAACAGTGCATATTTCACTTGCCCTATCATATTCTTGCTTGACAGACCCAACCCCGTCCTTGGTCTTGCTATTTGTGATTAAACCTTACTAATACTTAAACAGATTAGACAATGATTTACTTGAGTTAAAGAGCTTCAGCCAAGGGTCAGTTTAATCATGTCTTTTGGAGATCACACAAAGCACTGCAGACGTATTTAAAGAATATGGTCTGCTTTTACCCTTGGTGATCTTAACTTGTCAGTTAATGCTGATTTCAAATGTTTATCAAAACAAAAATGTGTAATCTATAGACTACCAAACCACATTTATTTTATTTAAAGTGAGACACTGTTTTCCCCAAATTATTTTAGTGTTTCTACATTGAGAAGTCTTTCATGAGTAAGCCATTGGAAATGAACAAATCTGAAATGTCAAGAGAAGTTCAAAACTAACATGAGTGTCGTTCCCTAAGGAGCATGCACAAGCCTTTATTGGTTGAATTATTGCAATGTAACATTGCTGGCTCATAATTATTTGTTTGTTTGTTTTTTCTCTGAGTTAAACTCTCTTCCCAGTTTTCTTCACTGATTTCTACATGTGAGTAATCTTTAGCTTTGTCATTTCCAGCTTTTATTCAAGCTACTGCCTTTAGTGGTTTACTTGATAGGGCTTTTGTATCCTTCAGAGCCATGTTGAGCAAAGTGTTGGCAGTAGTCACCAGACATCATCATACTGCTACAAAGTAAGAACTCTGAAATAGTTGTAAGATAGATAGATAGATAGATAGATACTAGTGTTATAGAACAGGGTGCGTCCTGTTTTCTGCTCCCTCAGTATATTCTTTATGTGGAAGTTAGCTGTGCATAGAATGTGTTTTCTGACTTTGTAATTGTACCTCAAAGTAAAGATTGTTTCAGAATGAACTCCAGTCTAAAACAGATAAATAGACACCTGACAGTATTTTTGGGTGTCTGTGTGTTTCTGTATTTCTCAGTTTTTTCCCTACCTGTAAACAAGCAGTAAATTGTTTAAAAAAAAACATTGGCTGTTGGTGTCATTAATATAGCTAAAGCGCTATAAAGTGCTCTTTGTTTATATATATATATATATATATATATATATATATAAAATATGTTGGGGGGGAAGTGTTTGAAAATATATTTGTAATATTGGCGTTTGTGTTTTCTTATTAACAGGAAGGGCAGGATGGTGGTGCAATAGTTAGCAAAGCTGCATTACAGCTTCAGGAGACGTTTTGAGATTGTCAGTCCATTTCAAGTCAATTTTAATTGTTATTGAAGGTGGAAAATTAAATACCCCTTTCATAACGATCTCACACTCTACTTGAACAGTAATTTTTGAATCATAATATACTGTAAATTACATAAAAAATAAACATTGCCTATAACTGTTTTATTGTGTGAGTTTAGTATTTTTGAAGTTAAAGGTTAGGTTTGGTATTTTTAAAATCAAAATTATTTTTCCACAATCATGGAATACATTAATTTGTTCTGGAAATTTGCCTTGTTAATTGGAGCATTATTTATAGATGTAAAAATCCTATGTCACCACCATCACTTACAGTGATGTACAGTGGGGCATTAGAACCGTGTGTAAAACAAAAGCGAGAACTCAAGTACACCCAATTAGAAACATTCCTCAGTCCTCCTGTTCTTGAGACAGCACAGACATCAGAAATGTCCACATTCAAATCATGTTAGCTGAAACATAGTGTCATGCTTCAAAGCTACAGATTAATTTTATATGTGATGTTATTCCTTAGCACTTTTAATTTTGACCACAGTTTCTTTTATATTGGCAAAAAATATAGTGCCAAGAACCTGGTAAAAATGACATCCAATTGCATTTTTTTGCCTTAGATACTGTATATTTTATTGAAGGTGAAGGTATGTCTTCTGAACTTAGAAACTTTATTACTTTGAATTGTTTTAAGGCTTCTGATTTAGGATTCTTATGTTAATTCATTAACTTCCTTAACTAGAAACATTTTGATAGCATATGAATGTATGCCACATTTGTGAAAAAATAATTTTCAATTAAAAAATACTGAACCAATCCTCCTAGGCTGTTTTTTACAATGGCGGTGAATTTACACTTGATCTATGCATAATGTTTAAATGAAGCTGTATTTAGTAATTTTAAAAAAATGCATCGTGCCCAAGAGACTTGCATTTGTGACCGTTACATTGTGCCATTTTTTTGCCAAGTTGTTTCTCTGTCTGAATGACAGATATTTAGTATTTTCCTCATGAGCAATGGCATCTCTTGACTTTAGATATATTTGAATATATTAAAACAATTAATGTGTTCACAAAGACAATGCCTTGCTGGCTTTATAAGCAAAGAAATTGTCATGAGCTGAAATGTTGCTTGTTCAGACAAGTGTTGTTGAAGACTTCTGATATTAGCCATTAAGATATTGAGCCCCTGAAATGAAGGGATTGTGTTAAAAAAATGCTTTAGTTGCCTCACATTTTTATGCAATCTTTTTGTTCAACCCACTTAATTAAAGCTGAAAGTCTGCACTTCAACTGTATCTGAGTTGTTTCACTTAAATTTCATTGTGGTAATGTACAGAACCAAAATTAGAAAAAAGTTGTCTCTGTCCAAATATTTATGGACCTATTTATTTATGTATAGTTTTTCTTTTGTGTCTCAAAGATTCATACATTAGGTCAGTTGGTTACTGTTGTGATGTGAAATTTCGTATACAAGTTTGTAAATATTTTGTATGTCTTTATTTGTAACTTAGACAAAGCAATGTAATATTAGTGTTACATTATAGATAATAACAGCAATGGTTTGATGGTTTAAGAACCCCCATACCCCCCCTTCCCCCTCCCTTGTAGGAATGAGTCTCTCTGAATTTTATGACAGGGTTGGTGGAAGTGCCTCAAATCAGTTTGGCTAATATTTCTCTGCTAAAGTCTCTGTCAACCCCCACAGGAAAGCCTGGCTGCCTAACTGCTAAACTTTAGATTAACACATGGTTTGGAGGGCAGGTGTGAGGCTTTTCTGTCCCTCCTTTGGTCTGAAGTATGGCTGTTTGGAACTGGCTTGTATCAAAAACTTTTAAGTACCACGACGCCCTATTAGTTCTAGGGGTTGGACAGAAAGCCTATACATTTGCTTGCTTTACCTCACTCTCTCTCTTTTACCAAATGATGAATGACCATCTCACACCATGAACTGAAAAGTACAACACAATGAAGAGCACAGTTCAGCAGCCATATTGAGACAGGCATGCGGCCTGTTCTTAAGAAAGCTGACCAGAAATGAGGACTTAACTAGAGACATTTTATTTAACTAACAAGTCTGTGTGCCCCCTGAAACTACACATCACCATTTATCAGGTTGTATGGTTGCCAATATTCAAATGTACTTTGCATATTGTTATTATTTATGAATATTATCAATAATACATTATTTAAATTGTAAGTAAAACTCCTGCTTGTCTTTTGGTACACCTAATTGACTGAGGTTGTAGATGTAGAAGGGAGAAGGTGGGGAGAAGTTATATGGTACAATACTTTATAAACAGTGGTAAGTCTGTGAGATTTGAGGCATTCTTTGTTTTTCACAAAAGGGGAATGTAGAGTAATATATCTCTAAACAAAGACAAAACAGTTACTTGAAGTTGATTTTGTTGTTGATGTATGTGCAAGTGTTCATTGGGATGTATTAGTGCCATGTCTACTGTTGTTTGCTGCCATGTGCCCAGTACCCTGACGTTTATTTGGGTCAAATAAGTTTTATAAAGGACAGATGGAAGAAATTAGCATAACTTAACACAACTACTTTTTTTTTAATTCTTTGTTGAAACTGTAAAATGCCATTTTGGACCCTAAGTATTTATGCAACATAAGAGAAAGGTTTTCATGGAAATTCTGTTTCTGTCCCTAAGGTGTTTTGAATCCAGTGTGTATGTGTGTGTGTTTGTATATATATAGTCCTCTTCAGAAAATATTCAGACCCCTTCAGTTTTTACACAGTTTATGTTGCAGCTTCCTGCTAAAATCATTTAAATTCATTCTTTCCATAATCAACAACAGTCAGTACTCCAGAATTACAAAGCAAAAATAAGATTTTGGCTATTTTGAAAATTCATTAAAAATAAAAATCTGAAATATCACATTGATACAAGCATTCAAAATCTTTGCTGTGGCACTTGAAATCTGACTTCTGACTGAAGTGCATCCCATTCTATTGATCATTATCGAAATGTTTCTACACTTTTTTTGGAGTTCATCTGTGATAAAATCAAGTGATTGGCATGATTAGGAAAGGCACACACCTGTCTATATAAGGTCACACAGTTGACGTGATGTTGAAGAAAATCTGCCTGCAGAGCTTTAAACACATGATTGCATCAAGACACGAGAGGTGGCCCAAGACCCAGATGGACACTCTGTCTGAGCTTCAGCGAACCTTTGTAGACATGGGAAAATCTTCCAGAAAAACAGCCACCACTGGAACACTCCCAACAATCTGGGTGTTATGACAGGATTGGCCAGGTAATGCATGAAATTCCACCTGGAGTATGCAAAAAAGCATCTAAAAGATTTTCAGATTATGAGAAACATCATGGTTTTCAGCAACAGTTGTTGAATGTAACAAAGTAAAGTAATGTCCTTAATGAAAACCTAATTCAGAATGCTGTGGACCAAAAACTGGGCTGGAGCTTCACCTTCGAAAAGGACAATCATCCTAAGCTCAGAACAAAGACAACATAGCAGTAGATTGTGTCAGCTCTGTGAATGATCTTGCGTGACCCAAACAGAGTCCATAACATTTCTAGAGAGGTTTGAAAATAGCTCTCCACCGACAGCCTCCATCCAACCCGACACAGCATGAGAAGGATCTGCAGGGAGAAATGGCAGGAAAACCCCGAAATCCAGGTGTGCGGAGCTTGTCGGGTCATGCCAAAGAAGACTTCAGGCTATAATCACTGCCAAAGGTACTTCAATGAAGCACTGAGTAAAAGGTCTAAATACTTGTGTTAATGTGACATTTCACTTTGTTTGTTTGTTTATTTATTTATTTTATTAAATTTACAAAAGCTTCTGCTTTCTGTTTGTCATTCTGGGGTATTTAGTGTTGTTTGATGAGGGGAAAATGATTTGAAATGATATTAGCATATGACTGCAACATAACAATGTGTGAAAATTGAAGGGATTTGAAATGTTTCTGAATGCACTGTTTGTATGTATGTGTCTATATTAGGGCTGTCAGATCGAACGGTGCTCATCTATTTAAAATGAGCCCTGCTAGAAGTTGAAAACTGACATTTGATTTTCGAAGAATGGTTGTTTTCTTTACCTGTACTAATTTTGGCATTGAATTACTCCAGATACACTATACAAAAACTCCAGTAGTTTACTCATTTATTTTTGTGCACAATCAGCCTTTTTTGCAATTTTGAATAGTTAGCGTGTTATCTTCATAAGTAAAAAATACAGTCAGACCCATTCATATTTACTGCCAATTTCTTTAACAGTGTTATTCTTCAATCCTTGAATTGTACAAGGCTTATTTTTTTTTACACTCAGAACAGTTTCTAAACACTTCTCTTGAGCCCTAAAATTATTGTTTTGCATCTAATTCTGTCCCATTCACTCTTAAACTGGAGATCTCAGACAGCTGTTTAATGCCAAGGCCCAATTACAGCAAATAGAAGAAAATAACTGTCATAATTCTGATTTTCCTTTTATTACAAAACTTTAAATCCCAGCCTTGTCATCCACCATGTCTTGTCCCACAATTAGTCTCCATCTTTTGTGGTGTCTGTTTTGAAGCATAATGCCTAAAATAATGAGATGTAATTAAAAATATTCAGGCCACTTTTTAAGAAATATTGCTGCATATGTAAAGGGATAAAAGTAGACAGACTGTGTGGACCTTGACTTAGTACTGCAACAATCTTGTTTTACTGGGTGGGTCCACAGGCGCCAGCTGGCTACTACCTAATGGTCACTTCCAAATGAATAAAGCAAGTCTGCCTTCAGCCTGCCTGTCTCTTTGCTTGCTGTTCTCACCCTGTCACAGAGATGTATTTTCACTTTAACATTAAAGAATTGGGCAGAAAGACCCAATAAAATCCATTGTGATTTAATTTATTATCATAGGATTTGTGAGATCAGTCATGTCCATTTATTAGGTTGGTCTACTCCCGTATCTTAAGTTTAGCATACACACAGATATATGCACACACATTCACATGTAGAGATCTAGCCACACAATTACACGAGTGATGTCCAATTGCCAGTCACTCTGTAATATTCCACATAGTACTCTATTAACATAAATATTTGAGTGATATCAAATGCATGTCACTGTATTACTTAGGTCCTCATTATCACCAGCACTAGTTAACATATGGTTGCCCTCGTGACACACGAAGGTTCAACAGCCTTTTTTGTTTATATGTCGCTAACCAACCAATGGTGTCTTACTTCTATCACACTTGTTCTTTCAAGTGAGGTTTGACCTCTCAGCCTTGATAACCCTGTAGACAAGAAAGCATCGATCTTCCCACACTAGGTGCCCAAATATTGACTTCAGTCACTCAAGATATGAATGTAAAAGCAGCATGGCATTTATTAAATTATAGTATTTCCAAAAGAAAAGTACAATAGAAAATTAATGCAAAAGTCTAGGTATAATCTTAGAAAATCTAACTGAAAAATCAGGGTTATAAAGGGCAGATGTTGTCAAGGGTTAAATGTTGTCCTTGGGAGCTTTTTTATTTAGCAATTGGTGTTATGTTCTCTATGTACAGCTCAGATGGTCTCGTGTCTTGAACTCTGATTTCACTTCTTAATACATTCCACTTTCATTGTTGCTGCCTTTTTTACCTGGGAATAGCCATATTTATGTTAAAATTCCATGTGGGGGCTTTGGTACATACACATTTGATTGGCTAACTGTTCTTGTGATGAATAAACTCTGCTCAGATACTTTGATCTTTTTACACACCCCCGTACAGCTTTCCTTTACCAAGTTATAAAGTAATGGAAAAGCTTATGATCCTATGGTGTCTGTTCTTGTGTTCCACTGTTTCTACCATTAAGTTATACACCATTGAGAAACAGATACATTAAAGTTAGTAATTACTAGTACAATACATGAAGAGATGTCAAGGTAGGTTGCTTTCAGTATTAGTTATCCCTGAAGTTAAATTGGTTTAAGAGTCCTGTAAATTCAGTTCATCCTAGTTAGTTTGAGCAAAATATAAACTTAATATAAGCAGCCTTTAATTTCAAAGTATGATGATTTTACATTCCAGGGCAATGTTGTATAATAATAAAATGTTAAAACTTCCAACTGTGTGTGTGTGTCTGCGTGTGTGTGTGCGAGAGAGAGGATATATATAATCACACCAAACTCTTTTTTATATAATAAAAGTACTTGGATGAAGCCGTTTGTTATGACAGAAATGTACACTTATTGTATAACCTATAACAACCGAAATTTCAGAGATAACCCTGTTCAAAAGATTACATACACTTGGTTCTTAATGTATTGAACATCAATGACTGCTTGAAGCCTTATGTGATAAATGTGAACAAGTTTTATCTTCTCAAGTGGTAAAGCTGCATACTCCTTTAAATTATTGGCTTGTCTTCCAAATACAGTGGTACCTTGGTATATGTCCTTAATCCCCTCCAGATCCTTTGACTTATACCAAACAGGACGTATACCAAACAAATATTTTCCATAAGAAATAAAGGGAAAATGATTAATCCGTTGCCATGAAAAAAAATCCTATTGTTATTGGCATATTATACATTTAATGGGGTTGTATAAAATAATTTAAACAGTGCTTAATACTAAAATACATAAATGCAAAAGCAATTAGATGAAATAAATGAAAATTTAACCTCAATTTACTTTTTAACAGCGTCTTTGTTTTTCACAATTGTAGATACTGTCGTTCTTGGCATACGGTATGCAGCAGCCATGTCCCAGATATGCATGCCACCTTCATACTTTTCAACAATCAATTCAAATTTACGCAAAAAAACACAAAATCACGTGAAAATTCACAGGTTATAGCGCAGGTTGTTCACTGAATGCTAGCAACTGCCGTACTGATGCTCGTGGGCAGTCGTGGCTTTGTCTCGAGAGAGATAAACAAGGGTAGGACGCGAGTCATATTCCAAACGAAGGTCGTATACCAAGTAAGATTTTTCATGTCCAAACAGGACGTATACCAAGTTGGACTTGTTCCAAAGTGGACGTATACCAAGGTATCACTGTACTATACATTAAAAGTTCTTTCAGCTGTGGGAGCAGTGAGGCTGAGGTGCAGGCTTTATGATGCCCACTAGAAAACATTCACTTTCATCTGTTGTAGCCACTGAATGGTCAACTTGCTTTTTGCTTTGAATCGTCGTGGTGTTGTAAAGTACAACTACATTCCATGAGCAGCTTGCGGAGCATTGCATGCATATTTTCCACAAAGATTTATTGATAATCTGCTGCATTCATCCCATTGTCAATTCTCATCAAATCTCCTGTGCTGCTGTATCTCAGCCCCATACAGCAGATATCCACTTCCACACTCTCACAGAAGGAATGGTGCGTTTCTCTTTATACGCTTCATTGACTTTTATCCACACATAATATTTATAGTTATTATGAACATAAGATTTATTTCTTGACTCATCACTCCAAATGACTTTATTCCAGAAGTCCTGAGGTTTTTGCAGTTGCTTTTTGGCACATTCCAATTGGATTTTTTATGTTGTTTTGCAAATAGACTTTTTTTTTCCTGGTAATTTTACCATAGAGCCCATTTCTATTTAAACTTCTCCTTAGTATGCTTGCTGAAACTGCCACTTCAGTTTATTTCAGCAAAGCCTAGCCTGTTATTTAGTAGAACTTGCCTGTGGGTCATTATTTGTATTTTCCATAATTTTTGTCTCTCTATCCCATCTTAGCTCAGTATTCACAGAACTGTTGGTTTTCTACTTTTTTTTTTTTTTTTAATCAGAGTTTGAATAGTGCAGATTGGCATTTTGTGTTTTTGAATATCTCCTTGCTGATCTACAGTATTGATCTTCATTTTCTTGCAGATCATTTTCTGAAGAACTAAGTAATACAATTACAGTCATCTGCCAACTTACAGCTCCAGTATACATACTTTAACTGCTAGCAGCACAAACCAGTCCTTGCATCTCCACAACCACATGCCATGTCTGTGTAAGGCAGTGTTTCTCAACCACTGGATCACATTGCTGATGAGCAATGGGCTGCTGTTGATGGTTTGCAAGTGGGCCATAGTGTGTTTCCTCATCCAGTATTTCTCAATGACTAGGTCACTACCTAGTTTGCTGCAGTTGGGTTGTGGGTTGCTGCTGTTGGTTTGCGAGTATGTCACGGTAGGTTGTCTAAGTGATTGTCAGTGCTCAACAATATGTTTCCCTGTTTCTAAGTGGGCTCGTTTCACAAAGATGGCCCCTCTGATAACAGTCATTTTGCCAAGGGGACTGTTTGCAGTTGCAGCTAGTGAGTTTCAGAGAATTTACAAAGGCAAAACTGGTGTCTTTTGTTGAAAGATGTGAAAAACTGATCTAAGGAAGGCAGTGCATAAGAATTAGACACTTGGAACAGCATCGATCAAAACAAACCTTAAAGGGTCCCTGTGAGATAGTAATAATGGAAGATGTATTACTGCAGCTGGTCTTCACCGTTTTTAGAACATTATTAGCTTATTGTCTTCTGTGGTGCGTGGCTAAATATGAATCGCCTCTCAACCTGGTCAGCTGTAAATTAATACATGACGGTATACTTATTTATGCACTGACACTGATTACAATCAAAAAGGGCATAGCCGCAGATCCTGTAGTCTCATGGTTGATCTCAGTTAGATTAAATGTATAATAACAGGCCCAACTTTCAATACATTTTTTAATCATTTAATTGAATGTATTAAAAGCAAATAACATTCCATACAAGCAAGTCAAATTTTATAACATTTAAGTTCAAATCAAATCAACCCCCCACCCATGAGAAAGAGAGCTAGGCCAAGAGTAAAACTTTAATAGTAGGAAAATAAATATATAAAGACAATTAAAATAAATAAGGGAAGAGAATCCATTTCCTCAATTTAAATGGTTATTCTAAAATGTTTGGCGTTTGGGTTATAGCAATATATCCAAGTTTCATCCTGAGTTCAGAAAGGTTCTTAAGTTTGTCCCAGTCTGAATTCAGAAGCTTGACATTATCCTTGGAACAATGGCTATAGTTATACTTCATATCAGAACATCCTAGTTATGTTTAATTCTGTTGAAAGAATTGATTCAAGTGGGCTATAATAAATCCTTATCTACTATCTAATGCAACTTAATTTTTCTCCATCATAGTTAACAAAACAATAGCAACATTTTCTTGTTTGTTATTGAAGGCCACTCAGGCCTTGGGTCAACTTCAGCAGTCATCCTGCTAAAACTGAATGTTGCAGTTGACTGTTGACGTTACAGGAATGCATATCTCTTTTTTTTACTGCCGTGGCCAATTCAGTGACAGCATGATACTTGATTTTGAGATTTTCGGCATTCATGTTGACTTGATACTGAATGATGAAACATCAATTATAATTTTGTAGTATTTGATATTAAAATGTATATATTTAGCACACAAGACCTAGTTTTTGGAATATTACAGAAGCAACGTCCTAGAATTCCGTTTTAGTTACACACTAAAAAAAAAAAATTTCCCTTGCTCCTAAACTAGCCTATAAACATACTCAATTCATCAGGACAAGGACTCCATGAAAGTGTGAAGTATGTGGCATGGAGGTGATAGTGTTGACTAAGATGTGCCGGAAAGCTCTTTTAGATAAGCTGGTAGTGCATTTCTGTTTCTAGTAGTTTGTTCCATCCACCCGTGTCTCAGACTGTTGGTTCAGTGAGTAGGATACTGAAATTGCTGTCACATTTCTGGAACAAGTCTGTCTAATGAATGACACCAAAAAGATATCTATCTATCTATCTCAACATGATCCATCCCTATCTCCCATAACATTCACACATTGTTCTGCCCATATTAAATTATCAAATTTTGTCAAAAAATCACACCCCATGGCCATTTCACCACCTGTAGCAGCCTGCATTTTTTATTCCAATCAGAATGACCTGTGTGACCATATCCTGGTCCTAATATTGGTGGGAAACAACAGGAACCAGGATCTGTTAAATCAGGCACAGTTTACCATTCTTCTAATGATTATGTTCTTTAAACCACTTTAACTAATTATTTTTTTTATCTGATTCCGCTGGATCATTCCCTGTCATTTTCCATAATATAGAAGCTATGAATTGTAATCTTCAATGTGCTTCTTTCAGTGCTGCTATTGTACTTGGTTGTTAGTTTTCTGACTGTAGTCCATCTCTTGCTCTACATACTTAAATTGTGTCAGCCTAAGTTTGCCCATTTTAATAGCTGCCTTTTTCAACCTTTAGTCTTTGGACGATGGCCCTTTCATGGTATGCCTGTTACACAGTTGTGGTGTTGTCTATGATAGATAATCCATGTCAGTTATCTGAAAACTTTTATTCTGCCAAAATTAAAGCCATTTAAATCTTTTTCCTTTCTTGTTTCCATGGATCTGCGCGGCACACTCATGATCGCACTATACCTGCTTTAAATAACATTATCTGTATGGATGATTTCAGTAACTTATTGAACAAATTGCAGAGGTGAATATAAAGACAGTTGGTTTTTGGTCAGTAAATGTTGGACTACGAATCAAAAATCAATATCTGTGATCGTAATGTGCTCTCTGAGCTTGGGTCACTTGTCTTGTCTGCATGTTACAAAGGGATCTCTGTAATAGTTGTAATTGCCTACTCTTAATATAAAGTAGTCTATTTTAACAATATTTGCATTGAAGAAACAGCATATTCACTTAAAAGCCATGTCCCAGCTAAAACTTAAAATTGAAAGATTTGTTTTGAAGTCACGCTTTAGGGGATGGTGGTAGGACATTCTGTGCTACAAATATAATTGTTCATTGATCTAATCTTCTGAATGACGGGATATCCTGTTTTGCTAAAACATTTCCCTTCAGGAAAGTCTGGAATTATCTACTTGAAATCTGTCTTATGCAGATGCTACATTGATGTTTAGGTTCCCCTAAAGAAATTATTTATGCACTTCATATTGCCATAAAGCTTCTTTTCATGAAGTTTATTAATGTGATTTAATGCAAAACATGCACAATTCTATAATGCTGGATGATATAGCTAAGCAGTTTCAAGGCTGTATTTTATTTATTATTTTTACTCTATATTTTATTGCCAAATGAACACATACTTTACTGCCAAAGTAGACAGCACATTTAAGGGTTTGTTTTGAATATGCATTTAATTTAGATAAATGTACTGTAATGTTATGGATTTTTTTATTTTTGTTTGATGTAAAGAGTTAACATTTATTTATGTTCACGTAAGGTGCAGATATGCTTTTCTTTTTACAAACTTGAAATGCTGGAAAAACAACTCTAAATCAGGTCAGGTTGGGGAGTATGCACTGGTACGGCGCATTGCCACACCCAACACACAATGAAACAGCTCGGGATCCTGGTTGGCAACCCCACAGGCAGACACGCGGTCCAGTCCCGCCCTCTGGAAATGACCCTCCATCTGCTGGTGCTAGGTGTTACGTGGGCATCCCCTTGGCCTGGAAAAGCCAAGGTCCTTAGTAATGAGGATCCTGCGAGCCAATCACCCTTGGAGAATTGCGCCACATGGCCGTAGTGCCATAACTGATGCTTCCTCACAATGCAAGTAATGTGCCTCATTCGGGACTCCATGAGGAACCGCTCATTTGACACAAAGTCAAACCAACGGTACCCAAGGATTCTCTGAAGAGACACAGTACCAAAGGAGTCCAGTCTTCATCTCGGGTCACTGGATAGCATCCATGTCTCGCAACAATATAGCAAGACAGGAAGCACTTGGATCTTTTGCAAAGATATTGGGAGCGCCACACACCTCTAAATAATAACTCATTATCTTTAGAACCATTTCTACAAACTAGTTTGCACTCAATGCATTTTCACTTTACAAGAGCAGGATTTTCATTCATTTTTTTAAAGAAATGTATTCCTGTTCTTAAGGTGCTTTCAGGTCTACTGTTTGATGATAAAAGTAGGACAATTTTAATCAGTATTGTAAAAGGTGTGTACCCTATGAATTAAGGTTATTTTACAATGTTAGCCAACGGAAAGTGGCTCTTATGCATAAAATCTGACAGCCTAATACTTGAAAGTTACAGGATGGATCAAGATTAGTAGACTTTAGTACCTTTTTAAAGAAATACTAGGGGGCTCCGCCCCCTGCCTGCTTTGCTCGCCCACCCCCGTGTTTGGTTTACCGGATATACAATTTAAAGAGATTGTTATTTTCATGGGAATTGTTACATATGCATTATTTTCACTTTTACTTTAAAAACTTTTGTAAAAACAATACTTGTCCTGCGAGAAAGAGATGTAACCACACCCATGGCCGGAAATAAAGGACGTGTAACGCTGCTCTGCTTGTTGCATGTCGTCGTTTTAAGAGCTGGGAGCACATGATGTGTATCTGCCAAAAGCAATCCAACAACTGCTAGGTTAGATGTCAGTGGACTTGTTTTAAATGATGGCTTACTGCCTTGTCCTGCGTGACGTTGTAAAAATAATACTTGTCCTTTGTTTCCGGCCCCGGGCGTGGTTAAATCTCTTTCTCACAGGACGTATAACACTGCTCGCGTTGTGAAGGGGGGGCAGCTACTGTCACACTGCCCGTTGATCATTTTAAAGCCTGTACAGCCGCTGTCCTTTTTGCCACTTCCTGTCTCTGCTGCTTGTGTTGTGAAGAGGGGGGGTTAGGGTGGCTGAACGCATGCAAAGAGAAATGGTCGGATCATCTGCTGCGAGCTACGTGTTTTGCTTGTCGCTTGTCATTGTTTTAAGAGCTGGGAGCAAGTTAAAGTGTCTCTCGCGGGACTTCAGATTGTCTTCTGAGAAGATCACGTCTCGTCTCCCTACTCTGTCTCCCCAAGATTTTTTTTTTATAATAGAAATAATAACTCACTTTCCTAAATACATTTCAAGTTAATCTTAAGTTAATCTTTAAATTGACTACATCCAGAACTTGCTTTACTCATTTGTGCTTTTACCCCATACATATATAGAGATGCATGGCATAGCTACTTCAAACTGTAAACAGAAAAAATAATAAAAAGACTAAAATTTATTTCACGCTTATAAATTTACTATAAAAAATTAAAAATGTATTTGTTTTTAAATCGTAATTTAGTATGATTGGCAAAAACGTAGCCCTTCATTTTTCATTCATAATCACTTTCACTTTGTTACCAGTTGTCTGTGTTAAATCTTCCCTTATTTTGGGTAATATGATGCTGACATATGGCAAAATATGTTTGGGTTAAGATAAATGCTTATTGCTGTGGTTCACCTGCCTTTTTTGTTGTCTCAATCCAGCCAGCAATCCATTTTTTCCCTGTAATTTAACACAGATTAATTTGTATTGATCATTACAAGTCCTGTTATAAGAAGGTAGTTACAATGGCTGTATGGCTAACTCTGCTTGGAGGAAATGCTGAGTTAGCAACTCAAAACACAGCAGTTTCTAATTATAGAAATGTTCCATCTTCAAAATCACTATAGTTGGATAGTTTATTTCAATGTTTATACTTTTTTAAACGAAACTGTACTTGGTTCTGTTTTATCTATACATACAAAGTATTGCACATGTTCACATTCCTGGAGTGTTTTTATATTGCTAATATGGGGCTGTTGTTGCCTATTGTGAAAGTATTAAGAGCAGACTAAATAAGACTGAGAAACAACCAGACTTTTCATTTGATTTAGAAACGCAACTGAACTGTGCTTAGTTTGATTACTTATTGCAAATTTAAATTATATGAATTTTGTGAATATGGCTTTGGGTGAATTGTTTTGTTGTTGAGAATGATGTGAAAAGCAAAAAAATGCCCCTTCAAAAAACTTACAAGACTGATACTCTTTGTGCTTACCTATGCCAATAAATATGTAAAATGTTCTTGAACCCCAAACCAGTGTAACTGTTCTTTCTTAAAGTCTTGTATAAAGAATGTCCTAATACTTTGAACCCATCAGCCTATTTATAGGTTTTTGAAGCAGAAATTTGGAAGATGGATTAACAGCTAAATAAGATCTGTAGGTGACTAAATAATTTCTTAAATTTTCTTATGCTTATTGAATTTTGTCTGCATGCACCACTGCAGCTGGAATATTAAATTAGCTAGATAATTTTACTTTGTATGTTATGC
This sequence comes from Polypterus bichir lapradei, assembly GCA_026402145.1. Classification (NCBI taxonomy): domain Eukaryota; kingdom Metazoa; phylum Chordata; class Cladistia; order Polypteriformes; family Polypteridae; genus Polypterus; species Polypterus bichir. The sequence goes on from JANRMT010062822.1 coordinate 4,386,885, forward strand.
ACTGCATTCCTGGACCAAGATTTTACGCATTCTTCCCATGTCAGTAGGTGTTTTTTTTTTAGTTTTCTTCCTACATCCCAAAGACACATGTATTAGACTAATTTGCCACTCTGAAGTGATCTGTTATGAGTGAGTAAGTGTAGTCTATCTAGTGTTGGTGCTACTGTGATAGGCAAGTTCCACCTCCTATGATCCTGTTGACCTGGTTGTGAAATGTATGTATGTTAATTGTGTATTCTGTGTCACCAATTGTACATTCTCTTTTCCAGTGCCAGTTAAAGTATATACAATTCAGTTTAAAACATATTTATTGTAAGTTAAAGTGCTGCAAAAAAGTTAAGTAGTATAAAAATAGGAGGATCTGTTCTTAGATGCATATATGGTAACAGCCAGCACCAGCTTTAAAATCTGTAGCTCCATTATCATTGAACCTTAACTGGGCATTGTCTAGATTTAAAAATATTTCAGACAGGGTTTAGTGCACAATACAAACAAACAATAAGCCCACACATGTATCTAACAATCACACAACATTCTTAGTCTTCATAGTACTCTATATCCAAAAAGGAAACTAATATGGTCAGAAAAATGAGAATGAAGTTGTACAGCTTATGTATACAGAACATGATGACTTTTTAGAAATAAAGTAATTGGTTCATTTTAAAATGATCAGTCAGGGAATGTCCATTCTGATTGTATTCAGTACGTTTAGATAAAAAAAAATTTAAATGTGGCACAGTGATTAGCACTGCTCTCTAACAGATTTGGTGTACTGGGCTTGAGTCCTCAGCTTGGTCATTCTCCATGTAAAGTTTGAATATTTTCCCCATATCGTCCGGTTACTACACTTTTCTATCCACATCCTCAAAGATGTGAAAGTTTGGTTAACTTGCTGGGCCTGTGTGGGCAGATATGCAAGTCCAATCGTGAATTGAATTAACTTTGTTTGTTGTTATGTTATTTAGAACTTGAGATTTTTTTTTTGTTACATTTTTTGGGGGAGGGGGGCATTTCTTTTCTTGTCTTCCTAGGTTAAGGCTTGGGTGCTGTCAAAAAAGGGCTAATTGAAGCATTCCTTGTGTGTTTATTGGGCTATACAAGAAATTGTTGTTTAAACAATGCACTGTTTATTCACATGTCCTTTAGTTAATAACATGCAACCAAAAAACTGCCATCCCTGGGATGCTGAAGCACATATGTATAAAAATATGTATATGTCATTTTTTAAGACAAGTATTGTTTGTTAAGAAAAAATGTTCATAGTTTTTGTAAACAGTGTGTCATTAACATGCTTTTGTTTATGGATGTTTAGAGTACTTCTTTATAGAAATTCTGTATTGTACATTACTGTATTGTGTATTAGTCTATTTTTTTATTTCTCTGTGCTGAGACCACCCTTTTCTGTAATATATAGTACATCTAAAGTGTAATTTTTTATTTTAATACTTGTCATATATAATATATAGAAATGGATATCTGTATCTGTTATCTATAAATAGATATACTGTATATAGATGTGTAAATATACACATGCTTGTAATGTGTCAGTTTGTATATTTGTGTGTGTGTATACATATGCATTGTTTTGCCCCTGTTAATATTGACAGCAGGATTTGTGTATGTAGGCCAGCCTTGTATTAAGGTTATGTAAGCAGGGGTAGATAGAATCTGGAAATGGATGCAACTGCTGGGCTGTGGGCGACTCCTCCAAGCCAGTGGTTTTCTAAACATGAAGACTGTGCAGGCACTTCAGAGAAAATGGGCACATACTGTGAACACCCTCAGGATTTTCCGAGGTTATGTGAGTTATTTTTAGTTGAGGGATTTAATCAGTTTTGAGCATGGTCTAATTACATTTGAATGAAGGAGTTTAAGAGAAATTAATCTTGTTTTTCTTTCATGCAACTGTTGTACAAGTATCCAAAAGTTCTGTAAAGATGTGGAGAACTCTGAGATGTGGGACAGTCCAAAGGAACTGAGTGGCAGCTTTATTTTACTTAAATAAAAATGCTACTTGCCTGCAGAAACTGGTGGGAAATGTGTGCATGTTTGCCGTGTGTTAACTCTTGAGAGCTGAAAAAAATATTTTTCATATATTTCTTTTAATTTTGTCAGGGATTTAGGGTATTGATTGTTACTACTTTCTGATAAGTTTGTTTTTGTCTTTTTTGTTTTTATTAATTATCCATAGTGTTTTATAAATAATTTAGGTAGTTGTAGATGCTTGGCTCTGATGAATCCTAGAATACTGTTGATATTTTACTCTTTTTTTTTTTTTTTTTTTTAATTTGTCTATCCTGAATTTTATAATAACATATCATGTGTATTGTTTTTTTAATTGGACACCAGAATTCTTTTTCTTAGCTTTGTCATTTCAGAAGTAATTAAAAATAAGAAACTTTGTATGCAGTTTTGCTTTAGCTTGACTACTGTGTTATGAAAGTCAAAAATTAGATTTGTTTTTGTCATTGTTGAGGACATACTCAATTCAAGCATTGTTTTCTGCTCGTGCAAATATTTATGCAAAACAGTTGTAGAAGAGCACAGTGCACTGATTCATTCCTTCTGCTTAAACTGTGTATCAGTGTACAGATGGAAACATTGCGTTTTTGAGAGCTTAGCTGAGGCAGCCTGAATATGCATTATCCTAGTAACTGAATCACAGATTTAAGAAATGAGTTTTAACTTCTCAACTACAGCTAGCAGTCTTGTGCTGGTTTAATGTGGTGGGGGGTGTGACATTGCAGTGACAGCTTTGATCTCTCACTAAACCGTCTTTATAACTATAGCAGACTACTGTCCCTCATTCGCAGTGGAAAACCTCAGGAGGGGTGCGTTTGTTTTTTATGAGAAGTGATTTCCCAGGTTAGTCAAGAAAATGTTTATATATTGTTTGCTAATGAATAGGTCAGTGTGATGAACAGGCTGTTTGTGTAGTAGAAAAGAGACGATGTGTGGGGAGAGAAAAAGGTACTGGGTTGAGGATGCTAACTAAACACTCTTGTTTTAAGCTTTATACAATGCAGGAGTTATCATATGTCAGCCCTTAGTTTGTTTTTAAAGGGGCTACTTGGATCATTTATCAACGCTTCATCTAAAGGACTGTATGTTTACATGGAAAAGAAGTATTACATTTTTTTCTTGAAGAAATTTCATATATTGAAGATTTTTTTTGTTGCAATTATTTCAATCTTGATCCTTGTATCTTCTTTAAACTGCTTAAATTATTTGGAAATACATGAGGGTACTTAATTATTTACTGATTTAAGGGTATGTATGTATGTATGTAATTCTGTAAAACTCTTGTTCTGCTTAAGAAAACATTTATAACTTTAGATGACTAGTTGAGAAACTTCTTGTTGATCGTGATTGGTATCTTTGTTTGGTATTTGTTTGATCCATTGTAGTTTGGAATAATTTGAATCTATGGTTAGTTGGGTGTGGGTTTTTAAGTCACTTATAAGTCTTGCCTGTTTGTATATAAACCATTTACTTGTGTAAGTTTAAATCTGAAAACTTAAAAAGTTAGCATTATTTAATTAAACAGAATTCTTTTGGAATGTGCAGTAGATGCTGTAAGATTATCAAAGCTATAGCTTTGTACATTAAGTCTCAGAACATACAGAGGCATTTACAAAGGAGAACGATACATTTAAAAAAGTACAAGAAATGGGAAATGTAAACCTCATTACTCTGAACAGTGCAATTTGTAATATGCTCTTTGGTAGTTAGCTACTAACATGTAACTAGTTATATTTTTGTCATTTGAGAAATGATGGGAAGCAAATGCTGAATTACTTTGCTAAGAGGTCATTTGTAAATACATCACACTGATCCAGTGTTGGAAAAAAATGCATAACAGTTGTTACCCATGTGTAGACTTGAAGTTTAAAACTGATGCTTTGACTTCCCAATAAAATTCTTGATGGTTTTTCCTGTAATACAGCTTCAATAATTAGAAACTTTCTATAAACCTGAGCTGGCATTTATTAAATGATTGTAAAAACAGATTTAATCTTAAATTACATTACATGGATTTCATCTTATGGGAAAAATTATATATATATATATATATATATATATTTAAGTTGGATATAAAAAACCTGAAATTGATGTTAAAATGCTCTTACATGTGAAAAGTATGCATACTTCTTCTTGTGTTTGAATGGTAGATTACTGTTTACCTAAAGAATAAATTGATAACCAAAATAACACAGCTAAAATGAAAATGACATTAACATACTATTTATCAACTAAAGGGCATTGCAAAAAAGACAGACGGCTATAAATCAATGAAAAAAACATTTTATTCTATTTAAATATAAAAACATAGGGAATTCTAAAATGCACTGCAGGGTTGATTTTCACGGTAGACTGTACACCATTCACAATTTGTTTGTCATTATTTAAGATATTACTTTGTAAAATGTGATGTTTACTTCTGTATTGAACTTCTTTGAGGAGTAAGCAAGCCCTGGCTGCACTTTCTGTACTGGAATACTGTAGGGTCATTCCATGTCAAGTCAACCGATTTTCCAGAAATCCCACACACTTAAGTCTCAAAAATTATGAAAAAAATACCAGGTGTACCTATCTTATTCAGGAGACACCCTGTAAAATTATTTTGATACAAGATCAATACTTAAAAAGACACAGCCAATTTTGTGAGGGGAGGGGGGTGTCAAATTTGACACAGCTTTATTTTTTCATCAGTTTCACAAGACCATATCCCGAGCTAAACCACCTAGCAGGCTCAAAGTTTGCATACTGGTACCTTTATAGGTATAGTACATAACACATCCAAAATGTTTAGTCCAGATGACACCACTTGTTAAGAATAGACCTTCAAAAATACAAAAAAAAACCCGTTTGCTATGTTTAGCCTTTCAGAAAGCATACTTCTAACTGATACAGCCTGCTGAAATATTTTTATGTTTAGATACCTACACAGGGCTTTTCAAAAGATTATAAACAAACAGGGAACTGCATCAGGGTTTGACTAGCAGACCTTTTAAATGTGAAAACATAATTTTGGGTCTAATTTTCTGACCAGATTAATGCACTGTGGTAACGTCCATACATTTTAATTTTTTTTTTTCTTTGTTCTACATGGTCCCTTCTTTCTCATGTTTATTTTCCATTCTGAACATTGGTTAAATTCACCATTTATCAGTAATGATAATCATCAAGTTCTTCATCACTAACTTAGTTATAGGGTTAATGGAAAAAAATAAATCACCAAAGGCACATTAAGCACAACACGTGAACAACAGCTGCTTGATTTATCATTAAATACAACACTAGTTATAAGGAAATATCAACATTTTTCATATTGTAGCAGCAGGAATGTGACACATTTTGATTCCATTTCAGTCGAAGTGTAGGGCATGTTTGTCTTTGAGATCAAGATGGTAATGCCTACCACTGACCCTTTGTAGGTGTACTAAGGAGTGCAATGATACACTGTAATGGCACCCAGCCAATATTGTCTTTAGATGGCCAATGAAAAAACTGTGTAGGACTGTGTCTGATTCCACTTCACTCTTATCACGAATCACACCAATCCAACATATTTCATCATACATGCACCCAACATGGCATCCAATTGGATACTGCTCTAATGTGAGGAACGCATCGGGAGTGTGATTGTGAGAGGGCAGGATGTCAACTGCTGCTTCAGTGCTGTATATTAGGACAATTAATTGACTGTCTTCACCAGACACCCAGCTGACTTTGAGTTCTTCTGTAGGTATGTAACAGTGGTGTTCTCGAGCACCAGGTACTGTTTGGCAATGGAGAATCACATTCTTTGTTCAGCAACATGAGATAGGACGTCGTTATTTGATATGGAAAAAAAAATCGACATTTTACATTCATGAAATGTAGTTCATTTTGACTTAGTGATTGAAAACTCAATGATTACCATTATTGACATATGGTGCATTCCGCTTATGTTTATGTTGGAAAATAAACTTGAAAGATTTATGTAAGAAAAGTAAGGTTTGTGTTTTGAGAAAGAAGGGACAATGTAGAATAAATTTAAAATATTTTAAAAATTATCTGTACATTCCAGATTTTTCAGAAAGCCTAGTTATCTGAATAAGGGAAAAAAGAAGTCTTTTTTGGTTACAAATGTGTTTGTGAGGCTTAAACTTAGCTAAGCCAAAAAATCTGGACCAAATGTTTTAAATTCATCACATACTATACCAATGAAAGTACCAGAGTGCAAATTCTGAGCCTGCTCAGTGGTATGGACTTGTGAAATTTGATGAAAAAAAGAGGTCAGATAAAATTTGACACCCCTCTCCCTTTGATAAACTGGCTGTATCTTGGAAAGTATTGATCTTAACATCAAAAAGGAGCTTTCACAGAGAACAAGTGGACAAGTAGGGACTATTCTCTGCCTACTTTTAGTTGACTCTCGCCTGATTTTAGTTGCCTTCAATATGGATCAGAGCCTGACTGATCACAAGGCAAATCCTGTTGATCAATAATGGGGCTCAATAACCTAATTAGTACTGCTAATCAGGGGATAAGTCTGACCCCATCAAAACATTCAAAATTCAGTGCATACATCAAAGCCATGAACCCCAAAGTGGAGGTAAGCACAGTTGATTACACTCTTGTTTCATTCAGTCATAGGTAAGCCTTATTTGTTCTTATGGAATAAATATATACATTGTGTGCCTACTGTAAACAATTACATTGTCAAAATAGTGTTTTCTAAGCTTAATTTGTATCTGATTTATTTAACTTTAGCCAGCAAACACTTGGTGCTTGTCTTTTATTTAAACAATCTTAGTTATCCTAATCTTCCATTTGAAAAGCAGTTATACCAGAGAAAATGGATGTAAATAACTTATATTGTATCTTTGTGTTATATGAATTAAGAAAAGATTGCATTAGAACATAGCTTTATGGCTGTAGCCTATGTTAGTGCACCTCAAACAGGTTTTGTAAACAAATTGAATTGGACTTTGTCAAAGTTGAAAACATTTTCTATCTGCAACAGCCTATCTTCAATTGCTATTTCATTTATATGACAAATTTACAATATATTGCAGTATGGGTATGTTAGCAACTTTTCAAAATGATGATTTGTTTTCTTAATTTGTGGGACCCAGGAACACATCCTGCCTTGACCCAGTTTGCACACACTCACACACAGATATACATAATAAAGCAGTTCCAATTAATTGACAATAAATAATAAACAAATAAAGAAGGGAAAAACACTTATTAAATAAAAATTCCTCATGCAAAAGCCCCTTCTATTTCCCCAATGCAATATTTAACACTAGAACTACCAGAGCTTATGAAAGAACTCAAAGATCCGGCCCACCTTAAATCCGTTCGCACTTCTCTGTCAGCGTCTTTTGTCCTGTAAATGTGCCGATAAAGACAAGCAGCCTACTATTCCATCGCTCCACCGCCGCAGAATGTGCTCATGCCTTGATTATCTGGGAGTGAAGTGCTAGAGTTTTAGAGTGGAAATAATAAATGGTAATTTGGAACAAGTGCATTTCATGTGTGTTCCGTTTCTAAAATAATCTCTGTAAACACATTATTAAAACAGAAACGTTTTCCATATTTTAGTAGTAAATGACAAAATGTTGGCATAAACTATATAGTGTGTGATACCTGAAGTCTAAAGATCAAATAAACACTTTCACAAAAGGCTCAAAGATGAGACAACAGCTTCCGTGGTGGAGCGGTAAGATTTGCTGACTTGTAATCAAGAGTCCCTGGTTCGATACCGATTGCCTCCTATATTTACCGTTTTCAGTAGTGAGCTGCTCTTATTGTTAATATTATACAGTAAACACATACATTTGGTTTGTAACAGATGGTGTACATTTATAGTACTTGTAAAAGTTACCTTTTTTTTTTTTTTTTTTTTCCCACTTTTATTCCCTCAGTTACGATCATGATACATACTACCACCCTAGGGATCTGACGCTGTTAGTATTTATTTGAAACTGGGAATAACTGTAGATGTGAGTGGTGTTTTGAGGTAATGGAACTGGACATTCTCTGATCTGGAGGGATAAAATCTGACACACAAATGCTGGTGAATCTGCCTTATTCGTATCTCACCATCACTTGATTTTTTTTTTTATTCAGTTATATTGAGTGTTCCTGCTCACGCTGAATTAGTATGCACTTTATGGTCCATGAAGGCAAAGCCTCTCTGACAAAAAAAACAAAACAAAAACAGAGACATAGGTATATATTTGGAATTATTCATTTTATGACCTGTATAGTACATTTCGGAAAACATTGTGGCACAGATGCAGTATTATTCATATTCATTCACATAACATCTTGCGGTTGTAATCAGTGACTGCATGTTTTTTTTTTTTGTTTTTTTCCCCGATCTTGCCAGTCTCCACGTTGCTGTATGGTGGTGGTGTTTCTTTTGTATTCCAGGACATGCAGAGGAAAGAATAGTACAGAGAGGTCAGTTCAGCGCTATATGCAATCATCAAATTCAAATGTTAACAGTTCACACACACGCAAGGACCGTCCTTCCTATATTTACGACATGTGTACCTGTTGCAATGTACACACTTCTCTATGCTGTGGGTTTTATTACACACCTGAAAGAAAGAGACAATATATGTGACATTTTGCAGAAATCATTTTATGACCTTAATAATACCAATCAGTAAACATCATCGTACTAATGCAATATTATTTGAAAACGAACAGCGTCAGATCGGATGTGAATTTATGCTGACACTGTTACTTAGAGTCAGATCAGGAGAAATGGGGTGGGGGGGTACAGCGTGATCGTGATTGAGAGAATAAAACTGAAAAAAGCTAACTTTTACAAGTATAATAAATTTATACCCAATATCCCATATATTTGTCTCTTTCTTTTTTTCTCCATGCTGCATTGACATTGTGCCCCAGAGGGCGTAAGCTTATTCAGTGCAAGCAGGAACACGCAGGTGGCCAGTTGCTGTGTGCTATAAAAAGCTTGACCTGGCGGCGATCAATGCACATGTACTGTGCAAGGCATGCATGGGGGCCACTGAGAAAAAAAGAGTGTTCATGGCTCACCTTGCAGAGGAACTTCGTCATCGCATCTTACTAGAAAAGGTGATGGAAAAAGAAAAGGAGGATGCAACACTGACAAGCTTCTGTTCCAAGACAGCCGCTTTCCCCAGGAAAGTAAACTGAGTCAGTGTCAGGTGCCCTTTCAATGTAATAGGAACCAAAGCATAGAGATTGTAAAATAATAAGTAAACAAAGGTCTGTGATATGGTTTGTATATTTGTAACTAATAATCCACGTATGAATTATTATTTTAAAGTAGTTTTTTTTTTTCCTAAACTCTTGACAACCTACCAGTTGTCATCGTCAGGGGAAACTGATTAGACATACAGCAATCAAATGCAATATACAGGTGCATCTCAAGAAATTGGAATATCATTGAAAAGTTAAGTAATTTCAGTAATTCAATTCAATAAGTGAAACTAATATACTTATTACACACAGATTGATATATTTCAAGCATTTATTTCTTTTCATTCGCTGATTATGGTTCACAGGTAATGAAAACTCAAAATTCAATATCTCAGAAAATTAGAATATTACATAACACCAATTAAAAAAAAAGATTTTTAATGCAGAAATGGTGGCCTACTGAAAGTATGTCTGTTTACGCACTCAATACTTGGTAGGGGTTCCTTTTCCAGTAATTAATGCATCAGTGTGGCGTGGCATGGTGGCGATCAGACTGTGGCACTGCTGAGGTGTTAGAGGAAGCCCAGGATGCTTTGATGGCAGCCTTCAGCTCATCTGCATTGTTGGGTCTGGTGCCTCTCATCTTCCTCTTGACAATACTCCATAGATTCTGTATGGGATTTAGGTCAGGTGAGTTTGCTGGCCAATCAAGCACAGTGATACCATGGTCATTAAACCAGGAATTGGTACTTTTGGCAGTGTGGGCAGGTGTTAAGTCCTGCTGGAAAATGAAATCAGCATCTCCATAAAGCTTGTCAGCAGAGGGAAGCTTGAAGTTCTCTAATATTTCCTGGTAGATGGCTACGCAGGCTTCGGACTTGATAAAACACAGTGGACCGACACCAGCAGATGACGTGGATCCCTAAATCATCACTGTGGAAGTTGTGGAAACTTCACACTGGACCTCAAGCAAATTGGATACTGTGCTTCTCCACTCTTCCTCCAGATTCTGGGACCTTGATTGAAATGAAATGCAAAATTTACTTTTATCTGAAAAGAGGATGTTGGAGCACCAAGCAAAAGTCCAGTCCGTTTTCATCTTAGCCCTGGTAAGACAGTTGTAGCCCATGTCCTGGATACTTCTGTATGTGGTGGCTCTTGAAGCACTGACTCCAGCCGCAGTCCACTTCTTATGAATCTCCTTCAAATTCTTGAATGGACTGTGCATCACAATCCTGTCAAGGCTGTGGTTATCCCTGTTGCTTGTGCACCTTTTTCTGCAACACTTTTTCCTTCCACTCAACTTTCCATTAATATGCTTTCATACAGCACTCTGTGAACAGCCAGCTTCTTTAGCAATGACCTTTTGTGGCTTACCCTTCTTGTGGAGGGGGTCAATGATTGTCTTCTGGACAACTGTCAAGTCAGTAGTCTTCCCCATGATTGTGTGGCCTATTGAACCAGACTGAGAGACCATTTAAAGGCTCAGGACACCTTTGCAGGCATTTTGGGTTAATAAGCTGAGTGGTGTGTGATACCATGAGTCTACAATATTGAACTTTTTCAGAATATTCTCATTTTCCGAGATACTGAATTTTGGGTTTTCATTAGGTGTAAGCCATAATCAGCGAAATGAAAAGAAATAAACGTTTGAAATATATCACTGTGTGTAATGAATCTATATAATATAAGAGTTTCACTTTTTGAATAGAATTACTGAAATTAAATTTTTGATGATATTCTAATTTATTGCGATGCACCTGTATAGTAAATTGGGGTTGGGGTACAAGAGGGAGAACCAATAAGGTGGAGTTCAGTGGGTGTTGGTCATAAATTCTTTTTTTATTATTTAGGTGTCCTCCTTTTTAAGCCTGCATATGCTAGATTCATGTCCAAATGTCTGTTAATGGCAAATTCAAGGCTAATACTAAAAGTGCCAAAGAGCTGACTGAATAATGCCTCTCAGCTGGAAAAAAGTGGATTACTAGATAAGTATATTTCAAAAAACAGCTTGTGGAAGGTTGTTAAAGTGCTCAGAACAGCTCAGTTTGATAAGTTTGTAGAGCAGAGTTATAGTCCTGTCCTCAAAGAATAAATAACATAATAATAATAAATAATAATAATAAATAACATAATAAGAATAACATGCTATAAAGCTAAAAAGGATTCTTTTCCCCCTTTACAAATTCATCAAAAAATGTAACACATGTAAACTTAATACTTATTTTTCATTAAGCTGTTGTTTTAGGAATTTTGTGTCTGCAGCTTTGAAAAGACATGTTTTGGTTGAGGTAACTAAGTATGCTTTCCTGACACTTGAAGCACTCTTTAAAATGGTGATTTTAAAACCATTAAAGGAAAATCAAAAATGTGGCCATTATTTACCATTATGTATGATGAGAATGGAAATCGGCTTTTGCTGGCAACAATGAAGCTGAATGGTTATCATTAGGGCCCACGATTTACTGCGGCAAGAAATCGTAAATTCCGCGGCATGTTTTTTTAAATTCTGCGGCGCGGCAAATGTAGTACCAGAACTCTGTAAGACTAATTCGTAACCCAAGCAAAATAAATGCAATTTTTCTTATTCTTAATTCTTAATAATAATCAATCATAATTTGTAATACTAATCAAATAGGTATATGAAAGTGTTCATATCCGCACATTTTAATCCACAGATTTGCTTTAGGCAAACGATGCTGAAATGAAATATATGTAGGCATAATATTATTCTCAGCAAACTATCGAATAATGTTTCTAAAGTTATTGTTTATTTATTGTTGAAGAAAACGGCACTGTAAGCTCGTAGGTTTTCTTGTGACAGAGAATATCCCAGTGGTGACAACACAGATCCATATTTTGAGAACGAACGTTCCACATCAACAGAAGAGATCGGCAACGCAATATAAACTTTAGCAAGAGCTGCTAAGTGAGGCAGTCTGTCCTCTAAGGCTTGCCAAAAAGCAGTGATATCAGCTGGAGTTACTTCACGAGATGCTATGTCCAGATAAGCTTGCCTTTCATCTGCTGCAGCCATCATTGTTGGCACTGATTGTGCATGATCAGCAAAATTCTTCGATAAGAGTGGTAGCTGTCGTGGATCAAATATTCTCACAGATCTGAATAGGTCTATTGCCAGCTGTTTGGTTCCCACAAAATATTCTTCAAGTTTAGCAGCAGCATTGTGCTTTGCATCTTCACAGCTGCTGGTTGCAATTGGAAATCCAGACGATTTCAGGCAAGACAGTAAGTCAGACACTTTTGTTGTAGACATCGACAGCCATGAATGACTGTGCCTCAAAAGAAGTCAAAGTGTTCATAATTGGCTGGCAGTGAACAGATACAAATTCAAGTTCAGCACTCAGCTCGTTAAGTTTATCAGTACTTTGCAGCCATGCCGACATCTTCTTTAACTGGACTGTAGCTCTACTGTGTTCGATTTCAGTAGCAATGAACGAGATATTAATGAGATGATGCAATAGGCTAAAGAAAGAGCTTAAAGAAGTAATCAAAACTAATCATACTAATATCAATATGCCTCAAATGGTGAGATTTCATTCAGATTTGGTATTTTCCGCGGCAGTTATGTTAATTCTGCGGCGTGGCGTTTTACCGCTGCAAAACCCTAAATTCCACGCCGTGGCGTTAAATTCTGCGGGCCGTGGTAAATTGTGGGCCCTAGTTATCATACAAAACAACAAGAAATCGGGGATTTCACATTCAAGAGTGAAACAAAATAGAACCAGGAACAAAACTATACTTTTAGGGCGCTGTGTTTAAAATCTGTTTTTAGTACATTCACTAGCCAAAAAGCAGAGCAGTGTACTACAAAAATCTAGCTGTTTTATAAATGACAGTACAAATGAACAAAAATGATAAACCCACTGATTGTAGAAATGATGTGCAAAACACATTAAAAATAAAGAAATATTGCCTCATCGCATGTCTGGAGTAACACAAAGCTGAAATTAGTATGCGATTAAAAAAAAAAAGATTGTTCTTTGACAATTAAATGTCAGTGTTTGCTTTCAAATAACAGTTGTTTCATAAAGATGTGAATTATATTCCTATAGACCTATTTAATCTGACAGCCCTGCATTTGTTTTCAACAGCAAATGATTTATACCTTGAAAATACATTTATTTTTCCGTGTTTGCAAATTGGCCTCCAAAAGTAAAATTTGGATTATTTTAAAAATGATGATGTATAAGATATGCCCGGAGACTACTGGTTAGGTTTCAAGTAAATCAAAATAACAGATCTCAACAAATCTTTGGAAACACCACCAGTTCCATTATGAAGAAGCAATTAAAGCATCTGAGCAACCGAATAAGGAGTATTTCACAAACAACATTGCAGCCTACACTACACCAAGGATTAGATGAAACAACTAAATGGTCACCAAATTACCCATTTGCAAAAGCACTGGACAGAAGTATTATGGAGATAACACCTAAAATTCTGCCATATAACATGGTTGAGAATGTTCGGTTAAAGAGCTTGAAGGCAAAAACAGAATTTTTTTCTGCACAGAGTTGCTGGAGGAGCATTTTAACAAAGATTTTAACAAATGTTAAAATAAAAGTCAGAGCTATTGACTGTTCAAAGTGCTTGTAGCCTTTTATTTACAACTGATTGCTAGTCGGGCGCTAGAGAGGCATTAATGAGTCTTAACTGCTCATTTTTTAATGCACAGTTGAAGAACATATCCAAAATGTTCATAACAGAATTGGAGGAGTAGGAAATTGATTTTTAATCTTGTATTATTAGTGCTGCATAACAATGGTTTGAACAAGGTGAAGGGCCTGTGGCTTATTGAAATACTTGCACACTAGCTTGTTATAAAGGGTTCCTTCCAAGTGACTGCTGATGAGTGAGATCTTTTAGACAACCTTGTAGACACCCTTAGCCCATTTGACGAGATAACACTAAAAGTGGTCAATCCGGATTCTTCCATTTCATGTATCTTGCAATCATTTGAAGTTCTAAACCAATTCCTTCATTCAGATGGGCTCCAGACAAGAGACATTCAGACTATGACGAAAACCGTGCTAAAGAGCCTATAATGGAGATTTGCCAGCATGAATGAGAGGAAACAGCTTGTCCTTAGATGTTTGCTTGACCCTGTTATAAAGACTGGCCACTGAATGAAGATCTTGAAAACAAGGTTAAAGACTGGTTAGATAAAGAAATATTGAGGGCTATGTTATAAGAGACCACCCACATCATCAGGTGCTTCAGAAGAGAAAAGACAACTGTTTTAAATACCTCTCTGTTCAGTCAAAGTGGCATTTGACTTGTCCACCATCATCAGTGCAGGTGTTTAGTGTTATGGGCAACATTTATTACAGCAAGGAGCTTCCTCCATGGCGTAAATGCAGAGAAGCTGTGTTTCCTGCATTATACCCCCCTTTTACTGGAATGGGAGTATAATTTTTGACCATGTTACTCATAATAGCAGCTGTTTGCAGTAATTGATATTGTTTTACTTATTGTTTTGTTTACTGAGAGTCATGCTATAGTAATGGTTTCAATCCACAGCCACATCTGGTTTTCCAGTCCAAGTTAGATATGGATGACTGCTGTTGTTTTCTTGTCCAAGGAACATTTTCACAAATTTGCTTCCCTTTCATCTTCCTTTCCTGGTGCTGATCCTTTACATACTGTATAATTTCTTTGTCAAAGCTCTCCCGTTTCTTGCATTAAATCTATGCCTTAGTGAGTAAAAGGCTCTTTTTGATGCAGTTATGTTTAATATTTGAATATGTTGTAAAAGTGGTAAAATATTCAGTCTGTAATGTATTGTCCATGTCTTCATCTGCTGTAGATACTGAAAATTTGACTTATTGAATATTCATCCATTCATCAATACACCCATTTATTCTATTTTAAATAGGTTTCTTCCATTACTGAATCCTTTAGAGCCAGAGTGTGACTTGAAAATAGTATGTGCCAATGAGGAACCAACCTTTCATAGAAGACTTGGTTCACTGCAAATCAAACAATTGGCAATGTGCTTCACTTGCTGCAACAACTTGAACCAGTGCAGGAAAAATATCAGGTGCAGAGAGAAAAACAAAACGTTGTCTGCTGAAACGCTGCTTAGCCTTGAAACTGTACAAAGATGTTTTCTCATTGTTTGATTACAGTGTTGTTTCAGTTCTTTGTGGTTGGCCTCCGATTTTTTATTTTTATTAATGCGATTATAACCAAAATTTGGGAAGCAAGTTTAGAATGGATATGTGGGCCATAACTGTTAGACATCATTTTGGCAGTGTTATTTAAATGCATATTTGTGTTTTGCTTTGGTATTGGATTACATTTTTATTCATTCCTCATTATACCTATGACAAAAGTTTTGATGAAATTGTATTACTCAGATATGACCTTTTGCCTTTCATGTTGTTTGTTAATTTTATTTAATGAAGATTACAATTTTGTTTGTCTTTGTAGTTTTGTTTCTTTAACATAATTCAACATATCTTTTGCAGGCTTCAGCGATGGAAGAGACAATATGGGAACAATATACAGTTACTCTGCAACGGGTAAGAAACATTTATGATTTTAGTGTTATTAGTGTTATAATGTAAAATGTAAAACAAATACAGTTTTCATGATTCTATTCTACAATTTAAAAAAAAGCATACCAAATAATATTAATTTATTGCTGATGATGTATCTAATGTGCAGTACCTTACTTTTTGTGAAATAATAATTTCATGATGTTCAGAGTTTCTGGGAGTCTCAATTCTCAGTTGACTTTCGTGCCTAGCAGATTAGCTGCAAGCAGCCAATGATGAAGTCATAGCTGCCACTTCAGCTCATTCTCAGCAACCCACCAGGGTTTCTTGAGAGTGCAGTTTATTGAAGCCTTCTCAGCAAGTGGCAAGGTCAAAATCATAGTGCAGAGGGGGCACAGCACCATGCTGCTTACCTCATAGATTGTTTCTTTTACAATTTGACAGTCTTTGCCACCAAGTAAAAATTTGTTCAGTTTAAGAAGATTGAATGTTTTCCTTATTATCTGCTGGATTTAAACAATTACATTTGATAATGTGCAATACATCTAAGCATTCATATGATATAAATAGTGACTTGGTACTTAGCTTCACTAGAGATAATGTTATGACATGAGAATGAATGTTCTATAATTAAGAAGGTTAGATCTGTTTATAACGTATTCCCTGCCTTTGGAAAAGTGAACTTTTTTTCTTCATGAAATGTATCAGTTTGATCAGATTATGAATACTTAGTTGCGGTGCTTGCCATCTATAACTGTTTTCAGAAAATTCAGTGGGAGATGCTCTTAAACACATCATCAGTGATGGTTAAGTGGTCTTCAACATAAGGCACTCTCATATAGGAAGCTCATTCAGAGTTGTAGTTCTCTAGACAAAAGTACTTAGTATGGTGTTGGAAACAAAACAAGAAAACTGAGAAGCAAATCCTATATCTGGGAGTGAGACACAGTGTCTTTACTGTACTTTTTGTGCCTGTGGCAACAAATAGTTGTTGGCTCCTGTACAAACAAATTATGAAAGTAACAAAAGGAAAACTGGGTTAGTCCAGAGCTTACCAAACATTCTATAAAAAAATCCATTTAATACAGAACATATTTTATTAAAACTTTAAGAGAACGAAACTGTATAATTTTAGTGTAATGAAAAAGGAAAACCTGGAAAAGTATTTTGTTTCATACTTAGCCATCTTTGCTTCTGACATCATCATCTTTTTCCTTTAAAATGATAATGTACTAATAATTCTTAGATTAAAATTGTGTTTATGGTTTAAAATAATTATCTTCATTTCTATGTGTGGAACTGCTGTCTTTCGGTCTAGTAGAATACTTTGTGTGTGTGTGTGTTTATACAGTACGTGTATACAATATGTGTGTATTTATAGGTGGTGGTTGCTATTGAAATACATTATATAACGTGGTTTGATTGTTTAGTCTGTGTATGGTTGCTTTACATCAGTACTTCTCAATGTGGGGAATCTGTGGTCTGCCACTGGACTGTGTGCAACTTATTTCAGATTAATGACAGGCTGAAGGAAATAAACAGAACTATTTAAAAATCACAATAATGTAAAAACAATTGTATAACTATTATACATTATTCCTCTAAGGAAGTGTTTAGTTTTTATATTTTACAAAGAGAACTATTTTGTAATACAGTATTTAAGTTTGAACATTTTTAGATAATCACACTTGTAGTACTGAGTGTAATTTTTCATTAGACATCAGTCAATTATTTAAATTTTTCTTCATTTATTAAAAAAGGTCTAGTATTGCTTACATTTGTATGGATACTGTTATTGTTTAAGGATATACTGTAAATGTATGGTATGAGATATCCTTTTTGTGATTACAACCTTATTACAACCAAGTAGTACATATTAAAAAAGAATAAACCTTAAATAATTTCAGCCTTTACTAGTTATTTTGTATCATTCAGCCTTTCCTAAAATGGATAGTCATTAGAATGATAGCAGGTGTTGCTGATATAATCATTAAAATAATCTTTTGAATCTGTGAATGTTCATGCCTTGAAACTGTGGAAGATTTGTTTATTTACTTTTTTAACCTTTGAAAATATGCATTTTGAGTCAAAAGGAGAATAAAAGAGAATTATTCTTTTACTTTAGAGGATGATTCACCAATGAACGGAGATTAGTTGTTTGCTGACCTTGAAAACTTAAAATAGTTCATTCATTTCAAAACATTTTAGCAGGAGACAGAACTTAATCAATGGGCTATCCTTTTGCTGCTGCTTGGTGTTCAATGATATTTTTTCTTTTTTTTTTTGTGGTGTTCCTTCGTCCATTAATATGCAAATGATGAGTGAAAATGTCTCTCAAGAATGCCAATCTGTTTGCTGAATGTGAATTAATGTCTGAGTCCAATAACTTTCATGAGAATAAATCTAAATTATCATCAAAAGAAAAATAATTTGAACCAGCCGTTCTTCTAAAATGTTACATTTAAATTCAAAACATAAAGAAAAAAGTTTATAGGATAAAGAGTACTTTGAAAGAAGCCGCATACTTTGAAAATAGAACTTTGAAATGTCACACAAAGGCACTTTACAGTGATCCCCCACCTATCGCAAAAGTTAAGTTACGTTCCAGACCCATCAGCGATAGGTGAAAATCCGCGATATAGAAAGACCATATAATGACACATTTTTTTTATAGTTTAAACCTTAAAATGCCCCTCCCACACGCTTTAAACACATGTAAACTTTTTTAAACACACTTTGTAAACACATATGATATGTGGATGTCGGGCTAAGGATATGAGTAACATCTCTCTATTATAAAAAAAAAATCTTGGCAGGGAGACTAGGCATGATCTTCTCGGAAGACAATTTGACATCCTGCGAGAGACATTTTCATGTCTTGCAAGACAAGGCAGTAAGACAGAAGGATAGCTGCTGTACAGGCTGTTAAATGATGGACGTGCAGAGCGACAAGCAGAACACACATCTTGGCAGAAGAAGCACAAAGCCAGTAGCTGATCCGTCCGCTTCTCCTTAGCATGCGTTCAGCTCACACCCCCACCCCCCCCTTCAGCGGGAGAGACACGAAGTGGCAGGAGCATAGCGCGCCTCCAGTGGGTTGAGCGAAGCGATCAAGACCAGATCATCTCAGAGAGACACTTTGATGACACATGAGACTAGACATTACAACCTTAGGAAGCAACCCGTGAGATGGGGACTTTTGCATGTCACGCCCTACTTACAAACAATTTAAAACAAGTTCACGGACATCTAACCTAGCAGTTGTTGGAATTCTTTGGGCAGACTCATTTCAGATGCTCCCAGCTCTTAAAACAACGACAAGCAGAACACACAGATAGCCAGCAGCAGCAAGACAGCAGCTGAACCAATCGCATCTCTTTAGTGTGCGTTCAGATCCCCCCCCCCTTCACAATGCAAGCAGCGTTATAAGTCCCATGAGAAAGAGATTTAACCACGCCCGGGGCAGGAAATAAAGGACAAATAATGTTTTTGCTAAATTTTTAAAGTAAAAATGAAAATAATGCATATGTAACAATTCCCATGAAAATAACAACCTCTTTAAATTGTTTATCCAGTAAACCGCACCCCAGGGATGGGTGAGCGAAGCCCCCTAGTAATAATAATAATAATAAATCCGCGATGTAGTAGGGGTGCGATAGCTGAACCACGATGTAGCGGGTGATCACTGTACAGACATCTTGTAAAGCAGCTGTTTAAATTGCTGAGGCTTAGCACACTTTTTAGTGATTATTTCTTTTGACAGATTTGACAGTTCTCAAATTGCTTAGAATATACCCAGAATGTTTCAAGTTGTACATTCATTTTTAGTAATGTTGAGGCTAGGTCTCAAATTATTTTATTTTTTATTTTTTTGTCGTTTGTGCCTTTCAGTTTATGTAATGTTACTAAGTATCTATGTTTTAGATCGTTTTGCTCAATGATGATAATTTATCCTAGCTTTTTACCTTTTTTTAAATCAGCTAGTTATTTTTTGTTTTTATTTTTGAAATATTGTACATTTCCCAAACGTACTGAAAGTATGCATTTTGGTTATGAACACTTCATACTACCATCACACTGAAGCATGGGTAATATTAATTTTATGGTGTATGTTAAATAATACTTTGTTTTATTAAATATTTGACTAATTATCACCTTAATAACCTGAAGCTGTAACAGTCCATGCTACTTCCACAATTAAAATTATGTTTGTTCCTCATGTTGTTTTTAAATAAGTGGATTTAGCTGTATTTATTAAAGGAAGTCATTTCTAATTGAAACAGTCATAAATTAAACCTACGGCAAAAAGAAAAAATTTGGCAAAGTTCTGAGAAGTTTTCTTTATGCTGTAAATTGATTCATTCTTACACATTTTTCTTAAATGCATTTAAAAAAGCATTTTTTGGCTTTACATTAAGGATTCCAAAATGGGATTTGGAATTGCTGTATCCGGAGGAAGAGACAATCCAAATGTGGAGAATGGGGAAACGTCCATCATCGTTTCTGATGTTCTGCAAGGGGGTCCAGCAGATGGTGTACTCTTGTATGTATTATTATATATTATATAAGCCTCAACCAATGTCAAATATTGTATGTCCAAAACATACTTTTCTGTACAAAGAATGACATATGATCTCATGTGAATGTTTAACACAGAAATTCTAAAATAAAAAGTATAATAAATTATGCTCTTTATTTCCAGAGATTAAGCAGTTTTTATTTAGAGACAACGTAAAATTAATTCTGAAGAACTGAATAGTGATATTCTTAAATGTGCCTCCTCCTCCTTATGTGAAAAAATATAATTGTGAGATTTTTGGTCAGTATTTTTTTTTTTAACAATGTATGCAAAATACTACTGCTGCATACAGAAAATGAAAATTACTGGAAATATTGCTATATCTATAAGGAAAAAAATAAGAAGAGGTTTTCCTGCCTGTAATTGTGAATAATATTTTATGTATAAAATATATCCCCTAATTTTATACTGAGTTTATCACTATCACTTCAATAAATTCTACTGTTTTTCTTTGTTTTACAGTGAAAATGACAGAGTTGTATTAGTGAATTCAACCCCAATGGAAAATGTGCCTCATTCTTTTGCAGTCCAGCAGCTTAGAAAATGTGGCAAAGTTGCAAAAATTGTAAGTACCTTGCTTGCAATGAAATAAAAAAAAAGTGTATGGTAGCATGCTGAAGTTTCTAGAATATGCATGTGTGGTCACCAGAGGACACCACAGCTCCCCAAGCTCCCAATACCCACAGGCTAGGACAAAACTTTGCCATAAACCAAGGGTTTTTATTTGTGCGAAACTATTCGGGCCGGTTTATACTTCACGCTTGGAACGTGCACACGTTACAGCTGCCCCGTGTTCACAGCATCCATTTGACACGCTCTCTGAGCGTGTCCTCAAAAATTATCGCAACGCATGCCCGAGTTGTAGTACCAGCAAAAAATCAAGGGATGCAGTGTGTTCAAGTTGTAATATCATGTCAGTCTTTGTTTACTATCAAAATCCTACAGGATCAATGTGTGTGCTTCAATGTTTGATGAGTGGTTTGATGTGGTGAAGAAAATCATCAAACTTAAATGCTGACATACAAATGAATTTGTGGTGCTTTTGTTCAACTATTTCTCTCATAGGCAATACAAGCGTCGCCTATTCCCCATTGTGATGGCGCGAAACATTTTAACACTAGAATTATTAAAGTTTACAAAAAAACTTGTAAATCCGGCCCACCTTAAATCCACTCACACCTCTCCATCAGCGGAACACACATGAAATACATGTGTTCCAAATAACGATATATTTTTTAGCCTATACAGCTCTAGGTACTTGACTCCCTGATAAACAAGACTTGAGGTGGGAGAACGTTTTTTTCCGTTTCTTTGGCGATGGGAGGATGGGATACTAGGCTGCTTGGGCTTATCGACACATTTACAGTGGTGTGAAAAACTATTTGCCCCCTTCCTGATTTCTGATTCTTTTGCATGTTTGTCACACAAAATGTTTCTGATCATCAAACACATTTAACCATTAGTCAAATATAACACAAGTAAACACAAAATGCAGTTTTTAAATGATGGTTTTTATTATTTAGGGAGAAAAAAAAATCCAAACCTACATGACCCTGTGTGAAAAAGTAATTGCCCCCTGAACCTAATAACTGGTTGGGCCTCCTTTAGCAGCAATAACTGCAATCAAGCGTTTGCGATAACTTGCAATGAGTCTTTTACAACGCTCTGGAGGAATTTTGGCCCACTCATCTTTGCAGAATTGTTGTAATTCAGCTTTATTTGAGGGTTTTCTAGCATGAACCGCCTTTTTAAGGTCATGCCATAGCATCTCAATTGGATTCAGGTCAGGACTTTGACTAGGCCACTCCAAAGTCTTCATTTTGTTTTTCTTTAGCCATTCAAAGGTGGATTTGCTGGTGTGTTTTGGGTCATTGTCCCGTTGCAGCACCCAAGACCGCTTCAGCTTGAGTTGACGAACAGATGGCCTGACATTCTCCTTCAGGATTTTTTGGTAGACAGTACAATTCATGGTTCCATCTATCACAGCAAGCCTTCCAGGTCTTGAAGCAGCAAAACAACCCCAGACCATCACACTACCACCACCATATTTTACTGTTGGTATGATGTTCTTTTTCTGAAATGCTGTGTTCCTTTTACGCCAGATGTAACGGGACATTTGCCTTCCAAAAAGTTCAACTTTTGTCTCATCAGTCCACAAGGTATTTTCCCAAAAGTCTTGGCAATCATTGAGATGTTTCTTAGCAAAATTGAGACGAGCCCTAATGTTCTTTTTGCTTAACAGTGGTTTGCGTCTTGTAAATATGCCATGCAGGCCGTTTTTGCCCAGTCTCTTTCTTATGGTGGAGTCGTGAACACTGACCTTAATTGAGGCAAGTGAGGCCTGCAGTTCTTTAGACGTTGTCCTGGGGTCTTTAGTGACCTCTCGGATGAGTCGTCTCTGCGCTCTTGGGGTAATTTTGGTCGGCCGGCCACTCCTGGGAAGGTTCACCACTGTTCCATGTTTTTGCCATTTGTGGATAATGGCTCTCACTGTGGTTCACTGGAGTCCCAAAGCTTCAGAAATGGCTTTATAACATTTAGCAGAGTGATAGATCTCAATTACTTCTGTTCTCATTTGGTCCTGAATTTCTTTGGATCTTGGCATGATGTCTAGCTTTTGATGTGCTTTTGGTCTACTTCTCTGTGTCAGGCAGCTCCTGTTTAAGTGATTTCTTGATTGAAACAGGTGTGGCAGTAATCAGGCCTGGGGGTGGCTACGGAAATTGAACTCAGGTGTAATACACCACAGTTAGGTTATTTTTTAACAAGGGGGCAATTACTTTTTCACACAGGGCCATGTAGGTTTGGATATTTTTTCTCCCTAAATAATAAAAACTATCATTTAAAAACTGCATTTTGTGTTTACTTGTGTTATATTTGACTAATGGTTACATGTGTTTGATGATCAGAAACATTTTGTGTGACAAACATGCAAAAGAATAAGAAATCAGGAAGGGGGCAAATAGTTTTTCACACCACTGTAGAAGACAAAAGACGCTGACGGAGAGGTGCGAGCAGATTTAAGGTGGGCAGACAGCAGTTGCCACACAGAGCACATTAAAATTATGATATTTCAGCTCTCTGCACATTAAAATCCATAGATTTATATTTGATATCATTTTCATGATGAAATCTGCTAATGTATGATGTTACATTTTTATAGATCGTTAATTTTATTTAAATAATTACACATTAGCAGCATGGTAGCGGAGTGGTAGTTCTGCTGCCTCGTGGTAGGGAGTCAACCAACCAACCATCATCCAACCCGCTATTTCCGAACTACAGGGTCACGGGGGTCATGACGTCCCTGGTATTCCCTGCATGGAGTTTGCTTGTTTTCCCGGTGGGTTTCCACAGTGTGCTCTGGTTTCCTTCCAAGGACATGGCGGTTTGGGGATTTGGTGATGCTAAAATGACGCTAGTGTATGTGTGTGCTTATATTCACTTTGCGATGAGCTGATGCCCTGTCTGGGGATTGTTTCTCCTCACACTTGATGCTTGCTGGAGTGGCTGCATCCCTGGATTGATTGATGTAATCATTAAGCATCCATCATTTTCAGAGATATTTTCTGTGTCCTGAGAATTTAATGGATATTTTGGGCAATTCACATAACAGCGAAGCTGAATATTGTTTTCTCTCCTTAATGATATCTCGCACTGCCACACAGTGGAATCCTCCAGATTTACATAAAGCACGCATGCAAGTATAAACAGTACACTGCTTGCATAGCAGTAGCTTCCACAGGCACATGCGTTGCGCTGTGTGAAGTTTAAACCTGGCCTTCTGGGGGAGAATTTCTCATACCACAGCCACTATTACAAATAAATGCAGTGCAGCACTTTTTTCTCCGTGTCCTCCTACAAACTGTGTCAGCCTCTTTCCGACTCTGGCTTTCAGTCTGAAGCAACGCTGCTCTTGTTATATTTCAATTGGGGTGCCCCGAAGCAGTTCCTAAGAAGTGCTTCCGGGTGGAGTTGGAGCCCGACCCAACAGTGCTCACTAGTCCTCCAAGCACCCCATGGCGGCATGCACAGAACCCAACAAAGCTGAGCTGACATGCTCCAATTCCCAGGATGCCCCATGGGAATCTCTGGTAATGCTGCAACCTGGGTGGCCACCATGTAGCATTCTGGGGGAGACCATGTCCAGTGTAAACTGTCTTCCCCTGTCTTTCCACTCCATGTGTGCGTCCTGGCCAGTTAAGTTTCTTAGTACAGCTCCAGCCGGGTTGCCTGTCTTCACATGGCGTCCTTCACAATGTTAAGTCCACGGTATTATAAAAATAAGGGTAAAAATAATCCTTTCACCAGTTTTTTTTTTCCCTCTCAAGCACATTCAGACACATTGTATCTTTTTAATGTTTTTAAATGATAGGATAGCACATTGTGTTTAAAGGTAGCACTGCATGTAAAAAGTATCCTCTTGGTAGTTAATTTAACAAATCCACTTATTTAATTGTGAAATCCTTGATTTCGGCTGGGTGTTTTAATTTTAATAAAGTATTTTTTCAGCATCTGCATTTTTAAGCTTTACAGTAATTTAGTTGTAATGCTCCCTTACAACAGGGTATTAAGGTAGTTCAGCTAATGTATGTGGTTTTTTTTTGCTGCAAACGTACTGTAATCAGAGAGCAACAAGGAACACTTTACCAGAGTGAGAGAGAAGAGTGGAATATTAGCCCTTACATTAAAGAAAGTAGAGTAATAAATTGAGAAAAAGGAATCGGAGGAGTTGTCCTGTGCATTTACACAAATAGCAAGAAAAGCTACTTTAATGAATTCAGACCTGTTTATTTTGTTCTTATTTTTGTAATTGTCACTGCTTGTCTGGACAGTGAGTGCACTTGTGTTTACTATAGCAACTCACAATTTCAAAAAGAAAAGGTAAAGAAGAATTTGAAATTGCTGCTTAGTAAAAAAATAGGCTTGTTCACTTAAAAGCATAATATGTCTATTTTATTAGTCAACTTTTTAAGCATGTCATCTTTAGATTTCCAGCTTTTTTAAGGGTTTGAACTATGTTTAGTGTGTGTGTGTGTGTGATGAGTAATAAGCACTGCATAATAAAAATGGTAGTCCATGTTTATAATTTCACTTCAAAAATTGGGAATGTCTACCTGGTACACTGTATGGAAAAAAAAGTATAAAAATTATTAAAAATGATTCAAAACTATGCATGCATATATACAGTGGGTACGGAAAGTATTCAGATCCCCTTCAATTTTTCACTCTTTGTTATATTGCAGCCATTTGCTAAAATCATTTAAATTAATTTATTTCCTCATTAATGTACACACAGCACTCCATATTGACAGACAAAAAAAAGATTTTTTGAAATTGTTGCAGATTTATTAAAAAAGAAAAACTGAAGTATCACATGGTCCTAAGTATTCAGACCCTTTACTCAGTATTTAGTAGAAGCACCCTTTTGAGCTAATACAGCCATGAGTCTTCTTGGGAAAGATGCAACAAGTTTTTCACACCTGGATTTGGGGATCCTCTGCCATTCCTCCTTGAAGATCCTCTCCAGTTCTGTCAGGTTGGATGGTAAATGTTGGTGGACAGCCATTTTTAAGTCTCTCCAGAGATGCTCAATTGGGTTTAAGTCAGGGCTCTGGCTGGGCCATTCAAGAACAGTCACAGAGTTGTTGTGAAGCCACTCCTTCGTTATTTTAGCCGTGTGCTTAGGGTTATTGTCTTGTTGGAAGGTAAACCTTCGGCCCAGTCTGAGGTCCTTAGCACTCTGGAGAAGGTTTTTGTCCAGGATATCCCTGTACTTGGCCGCATTCATCTTTCCCTCGATTGCAACAAGTCGTCCTGTCCCTGCAGCTGAAAAACACCCCCACAGCATGATGCTACCACCGCCATGCTTCACTGTGGGGACTGTATTGGACAAGTGGTGAGCAGTGCCTGGTTGTCTCCACACATACCGCTTAGAATTAAGGCCAAAAAGTTCTATCTTGGTCTCATCAGACCAGAGAATCTTCAGGTGTCTTTTAGCAAACTCCATGCGGGCTGTCATGCTTCTTGCACTGAGGAGAGGCTTCCGACAGGCCACTCTGCCATAAAGCCCTGACTGGTGGAGGGCTGCAGTAATGGTTGACTTTCTACAACTTTCTCCCATCTCCTGACTGCATCTCTGGAGCTCAGCCAAAGTGATCTTTGGGTTCTTCTTTACCTCTCTTACCAAGGCTCTTCTCCCCCGGTAGCTCAGCTTGGCTGGACAGCCAGCTCTAGGAAGGGTTCTGGTCGTCCCAAACGTCTTCCATTTAAGGATTATGGAGGCCACTGTGCTCTTGGGAAGCTTAAGTGCAGCAGAAATTTTTTTGTAACCCTGGCCAGATCTGTGCCTTGCCACAATTCTGTCTCTGAGTTCTTCAGGCAGTTCCTTTGACCTCATGATTCTCATTTGCTCTGACATGCACTGTGAGCTGTAAGGTCTTATATAGTCAGGTGTGTGGCTTTCCTAATCAAGTCCAATCAGTATAATCAAACACAGCTGGACTCAAATGAAGGTGATCTCAAGGTTGAACATGTAAACTCCACACAAATATAAATATATGAGTGTCACAGCAAAGGGTCTGAATACTTAGGAACATGTGATATTTCAGTTTTTCTTTTTTAATAAATCTGCAACAATTTCAAAAATTCTTTTTTTTTGTCTGTCAATATGGGGTGCTTTGTGTACATTAATGAGGAAAAAAATTAATTTAAATGATTTTAGCAAATGGCTGCAATATAACAAAGAGTGAAAAATTGAAGGGGGTCTGAATACTTTCCGTACCCACTGTATCTACACTTAAGCAGTGTTTAACTGCCAGAATCAATTAATTGAATCAGTGTGTGTGAGAATATAGATATTTTTTGTTACACAAATCATGAAAAACTTTTTTTTTTTTATTATGCTTTTTTTTAAATAGGTACAATACAGAAGAAATTAAACAATATGACAGCTTATAATTATAAGAAGAATTTTATTTTCATTTATGCAGTGTGTAATGGCTAAATATTTTCTGTATACATTTTAATAGTTAAGCATGTATTTTAAGGGAATTTTATTTATTATAGTATTTTTATGGTCACTAAACAATAAGGTTACAGAATTTAATTTTGTCCATAAAAACGAGCACCTGTGGTCTGTAGTTTAATTATAAAAATACCAAACTTAATATTTTAATATAGAACGTAAGGCTTTTACACATCTGGTTATTTGGGAGCTGTAAATTATTTCGGGAGTGTGAAAAGCGTTGCAAAGGAATTTAAAAAAATCTGTATCAGAATCGGCTAATTCTGCAATATGAATTCAGCAGTTGACATTGGCCCTAAAAACCTGAATGTGGCATCCATAAGGCATTTACACTAAGCAGTAATCACGACAGGGTGGCAGTCCAGAAGGTCAGAGTTCTAGGTGATAAATTCCGCATCTTTGAGCGACAGGGTGGCAGTCCAGAAGGTCAGAGTTCTAGGTGATAAATTCCGCATCTTTGAGCATCAGTGTAGAGTTTACATGTATCCACATATCTGTACCTATTTTCTTTTCATGGTGTTTTTTCCTTCCTCCCTAAGTTGGTTATTTTAATTTGTGTGTATGCCTTACAGTAGACTGGTGTCTAATCCAGAGCTATTTTGTTTCTTGCATCCCATGCAAAAGAAGTTAACATTAGCAATTGGTAGATCTATACTGTAACCATGTTCTTCCATCTCATCTCACACACGCTTGACTGGGTAATTCAGTGCATTTTGCTGACTTCCCTGAAATTTCATCCCTTTTCCACCATTTGAACAATGGAATATTATCCTGATTAAAAAAGCCCACTTTTGGGTGGATAAACATCAGAAATGTTAAGCAGTTTACATGTTTCCTTCCTTGTATTAACACTAGAATCCCTGAAGCCTACGAAAAAAGTTGTAATGCTGGGCCACCTTAAATTCCTTCACACCTCCTCATCAGCATCTTTGTCTTTCAAATATGTCAATCAGCAGCCTGCTCACTCATCCTCCTGCGGAGGCAGCTGAAGTCAACTCAGACACTGAAGTCTCTTTATCTGGCAGTGAAGTGTTTTGAATTGAATAGGGTCAATACTATATATGGTTGTTTGGAATACATACATTTCATGAATGATCTGGGTAAATGTAGGATGACAGGAAATCTGAGGCAAGAAATGTTGAACACATAACTAAAGCAGAAACTTTTTCATCTTACTCTATTAATGGCAAAATGCTGACATGAAGTGTATAATGTGTGAAGACTGAAGTCCAAATATCAAATAAACACTTTCACAAAAAGTATAACTAAACAAGTGCTTTTATTCAAGAATATACCCAAAGAAAAAGAAATCATTCAGTTTACATGTTTCTGTCAATGAGAAAAACCCAAGCACAGATATTAGTCAGTGTGTCTATTTGGCTGGTGTAGAGGTAAGAACTGCTGCGTCGTAATCAAGAGGTCGATTCCGGGTTATTTCCATTTTGAGTAGTGAGCTTCTGTTATTATTAATATTATGTAATAAAAACATAACATTTGATTTCAATCTGTTAACACCCAGTGTAAATTTTTGCTATTTGTAAAAGATTTTACTGAAGGGATAAGAGTAGACATACAAATGCTGGTGACTCATGTCTTCTTGGTATCTTGTCATTACTTAATTTTTTCTATTCAGTTTTATTCTTGAATGTTTTGTTATACCTTTGTGAAAGTGTAATTCTAGTGGTTACTGGAATATAAAATTAACATCAAATCTGTCTTGGCTTCTCTCGCACATGCACACACACATCCATGCATGAAAACATCATTATTTGAAAGCTATGACATTTGAAAATGGTATTTTTTTTTTTTTTTTTCTTCAATCTTGCCCAATCTCCACATTATGGTGCATGGTACTAAGGATGCAGACAGACTTATTCTTTTTGGGTGCATACACCGTCAGCATGGCACTGCCAGATCTAAACACTAGCGTGGAGAGTTGTTCGCATACTGAAGTGATATTAGCTGCAGGGGGAAGTCCCACTTTATTTCTGGTGCCAAGCAGAGTTGTGTTGCAGTGCAGCAGTCTATTAGAGCTGTATGACCACAGTCTCAGAAAGTCTTTTTCCTGTGGGACAACTGGGATCTTTTCCTAAGCAAGAGTGACATTGCATATGTAACTTTGTCTCCAAATCTGCCGCAATCAAAAACTTAATGAGAAATTTGTGAGGCTTGGTCGGGATGTATTTTAAGAAAGGACAATGGACTTTGTTTGGAAACAGTTGCTCATCAACAGTAACATGTTGCCCTGGGTTGTAACTGAAAACACAATTCTCAACAAAACGTTGCCAGATGTCTGAGATCGCAGCAAATCTGTCGTTTTTCAGACGTTCTGCATGAGTGTCCTTGTTGTTAAAGCGCAAATACCGCATGGTAGTCTTATAATGGTCACGGGGTGTCGTATCTTTGATTGCCGGTATAACAAAAAGTTCTGACCAGGCATCAACCACAGCACCAACTGTGGTCTTCGCTGATCTTGTGAAAAGAATAGAGATAAACTCCATCAACTCAGAGAGGGAGAAGCAAGTTCGTTGTACCATGTAAATGTGACGGAGAAAGTAAAACTTAATTTAAAAAAAATGCTAATGTTTAAAGGTAGCACAAATTTAACACAGGTGTTACAGTCAAATCAAATGTATGTTTTTTATTATATAATAATAATAATAGCAGCTCACTACTCAAAATGGGGAGAATCTAGGCTTGAACCTGCAACCTCTTGATTATGAGGCAGCAGTTCATACCTTTGCACCAGCTAAGCAGACATGTCGGTTTTGTATAAATGGACTTGGGTTTTACTCATTGACAGCACCATATAAATTGAATGATTTCTTTTGCTTTGGTTATATTCTTGAATAAAAGCACAGTTGTTTTGTTATACCTTTTGAGAAACTTTATTTGATATTTGGACTTCAGTCTTCATACATTATACACTTCACGTCTGTATTTTGTCATTATTACAGTAAGATGAAAAAATGTCTTTTATATGTTCAACATTTTTTGCCTCGCATTTCCTGTCATCCTACATTTACCCAGATTATTGTAGACATGGAACACACATGAAATGTATTCCAAATAATGATATATTATTCACCCTATACAATTCCAAACACCTCACTGACGGATGACGAAACTTCAGTATCTGACTTGAGTTCAGCTTTGTTGGTAAGGGGATGAAGTGAGTAGGCTGCCTGCTGCCAGTGACAGTCAACATATTTGCAAAACAAAGATGCTGATGAGGATATGTGAAGGAATTTAAGATGGCCCCAGCATTACGACTTTTTTTGTAGGCTTCAGGGATTCTAGTGTTAAGGGACCCAATTTTCGGCCTTTAAAATGATCCCTCACCATAACGTGGTAACAATCAACATTGTTAGCATTTTATGAGATGAATCTATGGACGCTTACTATTGTTAAAATATCAATGTTCTCTTTTTATCATGTAGTTACTAATTACCAAGAATATAATTGATCAGACTAGGTGGAATTTTTTCCAGTCTTTTTAATCTTCTTCAATCACATTTTTTATTTTTCACTACCATGATTAAGGTCATTTGGGTTGCCAGCTGCTGTTCAGGGTCATTGACAAACTATATAGTTGTGGTTGAAAGTTTGTAAACCCTTTAGAATTTTCTATATTTCTGCATAAATATGACCTAAAACAATCATCAGGTTTTCACTCAAGTCCTCAAAGTAGATAAAGAGAAACCAGTTAAGCAAATGAGACAAAAATATTATACTTGGTCATTTATTTATTGAGGAAAATGATCAAATATTACATATTTGTGAGTGGCAAAAGTATGTGAACGTTTGCTTTCAGTATCTGGTATGACCCTCTTTTGCAGCAATAACTGCAACTAAACGTTTCCGGTAACTTTTGATCACACCGGCTTGGAGGAATTTTAGCCCATTCCTCCGTACAGAACAGCTTCAACTCTGGGATGTTGGTAGGTTTCCTCACATTAACTGCTCGCTTCAGGTCCTTCCACAACATTTCAATTGGATTAAAGTCAGGACTTTGACTTGGCCATTCCAAAACTTTAACTTTATTCTTCTTTAACCATTCTTTGGTAGAATGACTTGTGTGGTTAGGGTCGTTGTCTTTCTGCATGACCCACCTTCTCGTGAGATTCAGTTCATGGACAGATGTCCTGACATTTTCCTTTAGAATTCTCTGATATAATTCAGAATTCATTGTTCCATCAATGAAGGCAAGCCGTCCTGGCCCAGATGCAGCAAAACAGGCCCAAACCATGATACTACCACCACCATGTTTCACAGATAGGATAAGGTTCTTATGCTGGAATGCAGTGTTTTTCTACAAACATAATACTTTTCATTTAAACCAAAAAGTTCTACTTTGGTCTCATCCGTCCACAAAACATTCTTCCAATAGCCTTCTGGTTTGCCCACGTGATCTTTAGCAAACTGCAGACAAGCAGCATTGTTTTTTTTTTTGGAGAGCAGTGGCTTTCTCCTTGTAACCCTGCCATGCACACCATTGTTGTTCAGTAGTGTTCTGATGGTGGACTCATGAACATGAACATTAGCCAATGTGAAGAGGCCTTCAGTTACTTAGAAGTTACCCTGGGGTCCTTTGTGACCTCGCCGAATATTACACGCCTTGCTCTTGGAGTGATCTTTGTTGGTCGACCACTCCTGGGGAGGGTAACAATGGTCTTGAATTTCCTCCATTTGTACACAATCTGTCTGATTGTGGATTGGTGGAGTCCAAACTCTTTAGAGATGGTTTTGTAACCTTTTCCAGCCTGATGAGCATCAACAACTCTTTTTCTGAGGTCCACAGAAATTTCCTTTGTTCGTGCCATGATACACTTCCACAAACATGAGTTGTGAAGAGCAGACTTTGATAGATCCCTGTTCTTTAAATAACACAGGGTGCCCACTCACGCCTGATTGTCATCCCATTGATTGAAAACACCTGATTCTAATTTCACTTTCAAACTAACTGCTAATCCTAGAGGTTCACATACTTTTGCCACTCACAAATATGTAATATTCGATCATTTTCCTCAATAAATATATATTTAGTATAATATTTTTGTCTCATTTGTTTAACTGGTTTCTCTTTATCTACTTTTAGGACTTGAGTGAAAATCTGGTGATGTTTTAGGTCATATTTATGCAGAAATATAGAAAATTCTAAAGGGTTCACAAACTTTCAAGCACAACTGTAGTACGTTATACATTCAGCGATGCCCCATTGTTGCGCTGAAGTGTTTATTGATTAACTGTAGTTCATCTGATACTTTCTACAGGCTGTTTGGCTACTTTCATCTACAACCTGTCTGGCAACTAGACCAAATTCCTGGATTAGTGGTGGCACATTTTTAACACACTTGTTGCAGCATCATGTATGAATTCCCCAGCATTGCTCCTATATAAACCCGTGCCCTGTCATGTAAATCTTTGGCCTTTCCAGTTGCTCCTGTGTATTGTCTGTCTCTTGACACTGAGTTGGCAGTGTGTTGGGAAGAGTAGTGTATTTTTTTGTAATAGTCTCACAGTGTAAGCCATGCTAAATTCTTTTGTCACACAGAGTGATCCATCTGAAGAGTGCAGTTTATATCCAGAATGTCAATAATGTACCTCTACTCAATGGATGGATGAATGGATAGATATATACTTTATTAATCACAAGGGGAAATTCACATTCACAATGCTGCTCATATTTCCATAGAGCAGTGTGTTTAACATAAGTTGCAGATCTGACTTGCCATTATCAACATTGTTATAATATGCCAAAGGCTGTTCACTTTGGGTAATTTATGTAGGAAGTCCCCTTAGTGTTTTCTGTGAGAGAAATAATGATCATGGCCTACTGGGAGGAGAATAAGAGAAAGAATACTCTTTAACAGGTTATATATCTGAGCTGGCCTTGGAGCACTTAATAAGCCACAGGGAGTAGTTGGAAAACTATTTCTGGAGACAGAGTTTGTCTTACAAAACCCATACAGTTGGAAAATGTGATGAGATGTTTGAAGACATTTTTAAAAGATGAAACTTTAATGTTGTTAGATCTTGTTTATTCCTGACTACAGGGGAGAAAAAAAAGACTAAAGCAGGAATTGTGGTTATCTGCTGCTATCATACTTCATTATTCCTTTAATTCTCTTGAATAAATGCAACATGATTCCTCACATTGTTTTGCATAGAGTACATTTTATGTGTTCCCAATTTAAAGCCTCCATTTTTATTCACTTTCTTTTGAAAAACATTGAACTGAAGGGATGAAATTAGTTTGTTCATTTTATTCAACACAGTGATTGTAGAGGTTGGACAAATTTGCAGAAACACATAATAATGTATTAGGACCTAATAACAAGCAGCAACATTATTTGCCTTCAGAACAGCTCCAATCCTTCTTCAAATGTTTTCATGCATATTTTGAACTATATGCTTTAGGATTCAATAAGAAAACTGTCCAGGTCTTTATAGGATGAAAGAAGCAGAAATCTGTTTCTCCTTTTGCACTCCAGAACTTCCAAGAAATCTTCAAAGTTGTTTAGACCTGGGGCTTCATTTATAAAACTTTTTGTGGATTTGAGCAAATATGCACACTCCAAAAACCTGGAAAATGTGTACAGCCAAAAAAAAATTAGATTTATAAAACCTCGCATACACACATTTGTACACAATTTACCCTTTATAAATTTCATTCACCTTGTAAATATGTGTCCATGAGCACGCCATGAACACTACCCTGAAACATCCATGTATGGAGCGTGCAAAGCAACCTCATACATATGCAGTCATGATGCTGCATAACTTAATTGGCTGGTAGACTGGCTCCCTCCTGACACATTGAAGTCCTGCCACCTGTGTTCAAGAGTATCTGACTGGGCTCTGCAACTGAGCATACAGAATCATGTGTGGCAATATAGTGCTTCTCGTGTGCATTCTGAGGACTCCGGGAAAAGTGTATGGCCCCAGCATCTGAACAGGTAGCCGCTGATTGTTGTTACAATAAATAGTACAGGGCATGTGAACAACTGAGTGTCAAGCCAATTACATTACCAATAAGCCATCCCCCACGTATAGCACCATCATGTCAAAGCTGATTTTCTTCAAAATAAATTAATCACAGGTTGACTCAGGCCACTGAGATGTAATGTTTGCCAGTCACATCTTGGTTGACTTGTAAATTAATGTAATATAACGGTTTTTGGTTAATAAAAACAACTTTATTCTCGCTATGTGCCCTTGTTGCAATATGGGTGCAGTAAAGTGCTACGGTTATGTTAGAACAACATTTATTTATATAGCACATTTTCATGCAAGCAATGTAGCTCAAAGTGCTTTACAAGATGTGAAAGAGAAAGTTACAAGAAAAGAAAAACAAATAAGATTAGGCAATGATATTAAAGAATGAGTACCAAAGAAGAAACAAATAATTCTATAAAATCTTTAAAAAAAAAAAAAACCCAGATAAATATCAAGTAGCATCGTTATATACAGTATCATGATTCAAGTCTCCAAAGATGAGTCCGGTGATAAGGTCAGATGGACAAGAGGACAGAAAAAAAACAAAAAAAAAAATTCCACTTAAGCTGGAGAAAAAAACAAAATTTTTGTTTTGGAGTAATTTTGAGTTTTGGTATAATATGGTATAATGGAAGCATGTATATTGAAAAAAGCAGCGGACCCAAAATAGATCCCATTGGTACATCATGTACAATATCTTGGATCTCTGAAGTGCAATCATCATGACTAAAAAATAATTTTCTACCTGTTAAGTAAACCTGAAATCAAAATTAAGATGCTGCTGGATAAGCCCACCCATTGCCTAAGTGATCTATGGTGTCAAATGCTACACTCAAGTATAAAAGAACAAGAACAAATATAATGTATGCCCTCTGTCTGCATTAACCCACAAATCATTTACTACCAGTGCAGTTTCTGTACTATGATTTCTTCTAAAACTTGACTGAAACTTGCCAAGAATAGATTAATCAAATTCATAAATAAATAAATTGGTAAAATAAATAGATTAATTAAATAATCGTTTTATCTGCTTAAAAAGTACTTTTTTTAGAATTTTACTTAAGAAAGGCAGGATAGATATTGGTCTAAAGTTGTCAAAGACAGAGGAGTCAAGGTTGTTTTTCTTTAGCAGGGGTTTAACAAATGCAGTCTTTACAGGTAGGGAAGACGCTTGTATCTAATGATGAGCTCACTATGTCAAGTACACTGTCAATTAGCACATCGGAGACTACTTTGAAAAAGCCTGCTGGTGCTGGGTCAACGACG
Organism: Polypterus bichir lapradei; assembly: GCA_026402145.1. Taxonomy (NCBI): domain Eukaryota; kingdom Metazoa; phylum Chordata; class Cladistia; order Polypteriformes; family Polypteridae; genus Polypterus; species Polypterus bichir. The sequence goes on from JANRMT010062822.1 coordinate 4,422,469, forward strand.
TGAGTGGAGTGTTTTAGCTAATAAATTATTCTCTGTTATTTAGGTAGATTTATTTCAGTGAAAATATTAAACTCACATAAAAGAGTATGCTGAAGTTCAACAGGATTAACCGTTTACTATATTATCTCAAATATTTATTTTGTGTTTAAACAATACAGCAAAACCTTGATGTGGTGACTTGCTTTTCAATTTAATGGCTTCCATCACAGTAGGTATGATGTAATGAAGCTTGTCTGAGATATTCCTGACCTGTTGGCCGTTTCCCTGAGAAGTGACAACAGGAAGCGAGCATAAACTGATGAAAACTACAAAAAAAGCAAATATGTAACATTGGACCTCAAAAAAAGAAAACTCAAATACAGTCTCTGCGTCAGTGTCAGAGTTGCCTTAAATATATGCATCTTCCCCTGGTGTTTTCTTTTATAAATCCTGATGTTTGTGAGAGAAGTTGTGTAAGTACATTTTGAGCCTCTTTATTTGCATATGCAAACTTTATAAATGAGGCCTCTGGTTATTATGGAGACCATGGAAGGCATAGGAATTCATCCTTAAATAAATTTAGCAGTGTTTATGGGAACATTATATCATCTTGGAAGATGACGACATTATGAGTGGAACAGTTCTATGCATCACAGGGTCCACTTGCAGATTTAAAATTATAAAGAGCACCAACTACCAAAAGATATTCTTTGACAAAGCAATCATTGGACCTAATGATTCCCATGAGATGGCTATTCATACTCCTTCAGATGCACCATAGGTTTAACAGTCGGCAGCAGACATCATGGGTTGAAAACCACTTTGACGTGCAGTGCACCCCCCGACTTGTATCAAGCACAGAGGTTGCCACCAGATTTACGTAGCAAAGAAGCCGTAACAAATAGAATCAGACCAACACCTAAGCCCTACTGTATTTCCACCCTGCCAACTGAATATTAGCACCACCCCAGGAAAATGCCCATACAGATTAAACACACCCAACACAAAAATATATAAATATTCCTTATTTACTAGAATAACTACTTACAAACACGGTAATGCAAAATAATGACAAACGTACTAAACAAACAACACAAACAAACCCCCACATGGCAATATTTTCAGTCCTGGAAAAAGTCCTTACAGTAGGTGATGGAAGTGGTTCTTGAAACATAAACTATGGTTAAAAGATGGAAAGATGTGCAGAATGCTCCCTTTTAATAAACTGCTCCCTGGAACTTGGATAGTGAAATACTGTTCTACCACCAGAGACCAGAAGAATAGTCTTTGGAGGCACGCCTCTGCTCACAGAGCATCCGTTGTCCAATTTGGGAGAAAAAAGAACCCACCACCGTCCTTAAATCCAGTGGTCGAGCAACATCCTTCTCCTCTACGAATGCCCAGTTAATGAAAGTTTAGGAGCTGCTGCTGATGAAATTGATTGGAAAATAGTACAATCAGAAAACCGGCCACATCCTTATCTTCTGATGTTATCAGTACAGTGCATACAAACTATAAATCTCATAAGCCCCTCCGCATAAAGGCACCGACCTCAATTTACAAACAGGAATCGGTGTAACCAGTGTTGTTGTTCCCATTTAACAATCACTCAACAGGACATACGTACACAAATAAAACCCCCCTGTGTGGCCCCGCTTCAGACATTCTCCGTGGCAATCCATCCATATGTATGAATTTTGATGAAAGATGACTCCTTGCACAATATTACTTTTTTACAGCATTGATAATATCAAGACATACAGACTTTTGTTAAGACTGGGTCACAGAGCTAATTTAAGAGACTGTACTTCTGTGAGGTATCTGTCTAGCCCTGTTCCTTGTTTTACATATGTGATCATGATTTTTGAGACAGTTCCACTTGACATATTAAATCATTTTCATTTATTTTATTAATAACTGTGTGCCCATATTTTGCCCTTTATTTGGCCTCTGTGGAATTCTGTTAATGTTGCCTCATGTTGCTTTGAAAACTTGCATATCATAGTGATATTTGCCAGACCTCTTTTATAGCTGATATATAGCTGATATATATATATATATATATATATATTGCTTATGCAATCAACTTACTGTATAATTCACCCTTGTAGTTGCATATATAACTGTAATTTAATTACTTAAAAATAAAATTCCTTTTTTATGTGGTGTTTATTTTATCCACCCCTATACATTTGACAGACTGATTAAACCTTTTAATTTCTGTCATTATACAGGTTGTTAAGCGACCACGCAAAGTTCCTGTGCAGAAGCGTGCCCCATCCCCTCAAGTTGAAGACCGTGTCTTTGATGCTGCTGATGATGAGGAGGATTATGATCACAGAAGTGTACGCAGTGGGCGGACTGACCCAGGGTGGCATGGAGGCAATGGAGCCCTTGGATATGGAAGAGATCACTACCTAGAACATGAACGTGGTGGCTACAGGGAACCTGATAGCCGGGGCCGTGATTATGACAGAGGAAGAGATTATGATGGAGATCGAAGTTATACTAGAGAGCGCAGTCGTGGTAGAAGCATTGACCGTGACCTGAGTCCCGATCGTGATTATAGAAGAGATCACAGCCGTGGCCGTAGTATTGATAGAGATCTAAGCCCTAAGCGCACCTACAGCAGAGACCCCAGCTATGAACGGGAATATGATCGCAGGGCACCTCCACAGAATACTTACAGACAGGAGAAAAACGTGAAAAGTCAAAGCCGTGATCAGCTGCAAGGCCGAAGCCCCTCGCCACCCTCTGCCCGAGATCACGACCAGCTGGAGAAACCTGTCAGTGTGCTCTTGGTCAAAAACCGGCCAAATGAAGGTAAACTTTGATTTACACTGATTTGTCATTTTTATTGAAACCTCCTTACAGTTTACAAGTGGCAATTTTTATTGGTTTGGCCATGGACCCAAAATTTCAATGTTTTGTTCCCGGGCCATTTAGTTATCACTTTTTCCTTATGGCACGATGCTGGAAAAGGCATTGTTTGTCACCAAACTGTTCTTGGATGTTTGAGAGAGGTTGCTCTCAGAGGATGTTTGGGTACCATTCTTTATTCATGGATATGTTGATTAGGCAAAATTGTGAGTGAGCATACTCCTTTGGCTAAGAAGCTACCACACAAGCAAACCCCAAGAACAGTTTGGTGACAAACAATGCCTTTTCCAGCATGATGGAACATCATCAAAATTTTGGGTCCATGGCCAGGAAACTCCCTAGACCTTAATCCCATTGAGAATTTGTGGTCGACCCTGAAGAGATGGGTGGACAAACAAAAACCCACAAATTCTGACAAACTCCAAGCATTAATTATGCAAGAATGGCCTTCCGTCAGGCAGGATTTGGCCCAGAAGTTGATTGACAGCATGCCAGGGCAAATTGCACAGGTCTTGAAAAAGAAGGGCTAACACTGCAAATATTGACTCTTTGCATAAAATTAATGTAATTGTCAATAAAAGCCTTTGAAACTTATGAAATGCTTGTAATTGTACTTCAGTATACCATAGAAACATCTGATAAAAAGATTTAAAAACACAGAAACAGCAAACTTTGTGAAAGCCAGCACTTGTGCCATTCTCAAAACTTTTGGCCACGACTGTACATTTTAACTCCATGGTGACTGGATTTTGATCTTTTAGCATTTAAGAGCTGTAATATTGCTAGGATAGCTTTTCTGTACCTTTTGTTTTTCTGCACTTGTTATAATGGAAGGTGTAACTGAAACAACAGTGTTGTGAGGTGTATTAGAAAGCAAGTCTGGGAGAAGTTGTCTTAGTAATAGGAAAGTATCCATGAGCTTGTATAATATTAACAAGGACGATCTGTTCTGATTGATCTGATTACTGATGCTGAATAGGATTGTTTCGTTTTCAAATCTTCAAAACATTATGAATACATTTCCATTGAGCGTCATCTTGAGATGTAATGTTTTATATGAAAAGTAATTTTCCTCAAAAATACTGATTTTATTTATTAATTACCGAGTTAGAGGCATGGCAGTGTAGTGGTAGTGCTGCTACTTGGTACAATGAGCCCAGGATTTACGTCCCAAGTGCTCACTGTATGAATTTTGCATGTTCTTCCCGTGTTCACTTGGGTTTTCTCTGGATGCTTCAGTTTCCTCCCAGAGTCCAAAGACATGCTGGTTATGTAAATTTGTGTTATTGACTTGACCCTAAAGTGTGTGTACGTTCATCCTGCAATGGACTGGTGCCCAGTCCAGGGATTGTTCTTGCCTTGTGACTCCAAACTTTTTTTGGCCGCAGACCCCTTTAACAAAAACTTTTAAAACCATCGACCCCCTAGACATTTACTTTACTTGGTCAAATTAATAAATGTGTACAGTACTCGATATTAAATATTTCACTAGATATCAAACTTTTCATTTTAACACTAGAATTACCAGAGCCTACGAAAAAACTCGTAGATCCGTCCCACCTTAAATCGCTTCTTAAAACCGCTCTCACCTCTCCGCCAGCCTCCTTTGTCCTGTAAATGTGCCGATAAAAACAAACTGCAAGCTGCCGGCTATTCCATCCCCCCACCGACTCAAAACGTGCACGAACTTCTCCGAGCTCATGCCTCGATTATCTGGGAGTAAAGTGGAGTTTTAGAGTGGAAATAAATGATTGTTATTTGGAACACACGCATTTAATGCGTGTTCCATTTCTACAGTAATCTGTGTAAACACAATGTTAAAACAGAAACTTTTTCATATTTTAGTAATAAATGTCACAAAATGTAAACATAAACTATAAAATGTGTGAATCCTGACAGCCAAAGAGCAAATACACTTTCATAAAAGGTTCAGGACTTTTACAACAGCTTCCGTGGTGTACTGGTAAGATTTTGTCACTTAGAGCGCAGCAGACTTGCTGTACTTCAGGAGTTCCGAGTTCGAGTCTCCACTAGAGAGAAACTTTATTTATTTTTAACCTTCGCCGTTCTGCCTGCCTGAACTCCCTGTCTATCTATATAGTAATAACAGTAATTTTATTATTATTTAGGAGCTTCCCTGTCTGCCTATCATATAGTGCCTTTCCTTCCTACCTATCTATATATCTATCCCCTTAGCTGTTTTTTATATATCTATTATACAATGCCTTCCCTGTTTATTTATATATCTAGTGCCTTCTCTGCCTGTCTGTCTGTTTGATTGCATATAGCGCTGAACTTACTGCTCTGTACTATTCTGTCTTCTGCATGTCCTGGAGTACAAAAGAAACAGCACCATACAGCAACATGTGCGAACTGGCAAGATCGGGGAAAAAACACGCGGTCACTGATTACAAACCGCAAGATGAATGAAAGAGACAATATATGTAAAAACATCATCGCACTAATGCAATATTATTTGAAAACAAACAGCGTCAGATCGAGTTTGAAAATAATATTGCATGTACTGTGCGTTGAAAGTGCAGCACTGAATAAGCAGACTCCTTCTGTAACAGCGTCAGCGTGTATTCAAACCCGATCTGACGCTCTTCTTTTTCAAATAATATTGCATGTATTGAACTATTTTAGAATAAAAACATACATTTGATTTAAGTCAGTCTGTAAGAGCCAGTGTAAATGCATGATAATTATAAAGGTTAGCTTTTTTTTTTAATTCAGTTCCATTCTCTCAGTCGCGTCCACGACCCCCCCCCCCCCCCATCTGACACTGCTTTTTTTCACATAAAGACGCGCTATAACTCAAATGTGATTTATTTGGAGATGCGCTATAGCTCGAATGTGATTTATTTGTAGATGCGCTATACTCGAATGTTATTTTATTTATTTGGAGACGCGCTATACTCGAATGTTATTTGTATAGGGAAGAAAGTACAATGTCAGGTGCTCATTCAGTGTAATAGGAACCATAGCACAGAGAGATGTGTACACTGCAACAAGTACACATGTCGTGAATGTTGGAAGGGTGTGAGGGAATTGTTAATATTTGAATGTGATGATTTTATATAGCACGGATCGGAAATCAGCAGTTCTTAGAATTGCACCACGCAAGCTGTCGTATCAACCGCCTACTGTAACTTGCTTTATTTTTTCTTCACATATAGTCTAGAATAAAAGTGCACTTGTTTTGTTATTCTTGTACACCAACATATGTTCCTGTGTTTGAGCGACACGGGCATGCTCAAAAAAATAGACGTGTAATGCCACGAAAAGTGCACGGAGGCTCTTCTGCATGCAGTTCGCAAGCATTGGTACGAGAATGCAGTCACAAATACGCTGCAGAGCTATAGCGCATGTTTATGTGAAAACAGCATTCTCAATTTGGAGGGGGGGGGATGTAGGGAAGGATCCTGAACACGACAGAGAGAAAGAAAAGTGAATAAAAAAAAAATAACCTTTACAAGTATCATAAATTACACCGCCTGTTACACACTGAAATCAAATGTATGTTTTTATTATACAATAGTAAGAATAACAGCAGTTTACGTCTCAAAACTGAATCGCGCGGGATCGAACTCACGACCTTCTGAATACTAGTCAGTGGCTGATACCATTATGCTACTGTGGCAGTTGAGATACCTATGTGTCAATGTGGCATGCTAAGGTGGCTTTTTTCTGCAGTTATATTTTTGAATAAAAGCATACTTGTTCTGTTATATTTGTACCTTTTGTAAATGTGTTTGATATTTGGACTTCAGGCTTCATACATTATATAGTTTATGCTTACATTTTGTCATTTACTACTACAATATGAAAAACGTTTCTGTTTTAAAAATGTGTTTACACGGATTACTGTAGAAACAGAACACATGTGAAATGCGTGTACTGTATTCCAAATAATCTATTATTTCCACTCTAAAACTCCACTTCACTCCCAGATAATCAAGGCATGAGCTGGGAGAAGTTTGTGCACGTTCTAAGTCGTTGGGGGGATGGAATAGCCGGCTACTTGCAGCTTTTCTTTTATCAGCACATTTAGATTAACAAAAGACGCTGGCGGAGAGGTGAGAACGGTTTTAAGAAGCGATTTAAGGTGGGACGGACCTACGAGTTTTTTCGTAGGCTCTGGTAATTCTAGTGTTAATCACTTGTAATTAATGATTGAAAAAGATAAAAGGACTACGGAATATGGCATTATCTTGTGCAACATTTAATATCAAAACCTGCACTAACAAAAATTAAAGCAAAAAAATACAAGCAGAGTTTTTTTTTTTTTACATTTTTGACATTTATGAAATAAATATGTAAATTCAGGATAAGTACAGTAGTCAAAGTTGTACTGTCTGCATTTCTTTTTTGGTTCAGTCATATTATTATCTGAAGAAATAAAAACTTTTATTAACAAACAATTTTGACAGCCCCTGTGATTAAAAAAACAATAAAGTATGTACTTACTTGAAACAGAAGATTTTTGTTCAAACTCGAATAAATAAACTGTGTCCTCTGATTTTCTGTTTCGTAATACTGCTCAATAAATATATTCAGAGTTCAAATCACAAATAAGTACATGTCACATCAAACGAACCAATTTATAGTGTTTTATGAAAGCATGACCGTACAAGACTGATAGATTCTGCTAATATCGAATATCCCTCATCTCATCCCGCTGCGAGCAAGTGCGGGCATGCAGCGGTTTTTCATGTACGCACTTGCTTTGATACGTTCGATAAGACAATGCACAGACATGTTTGTGCTGTGCTACATGCTTCATGCATTCTTACGTGTGACTCTTTTAATGACACATTTTACCTTTTCGTTTGCAAGTTTGGTATGTAATGTGTTTTTATCAAAAAAGTGTGGTTTTTTTTTCTCAATTATTTTACTTCTTAATTAGGTAACTATTGGAATCATAGATATTTTAAAGCAACAAACAAATAGCAGTAGTAAGGGGGTCTATTTTTGCTGTCGTCGACCCCCAAATTTTTTTATTGAAACTATCGACCCCTAGAAAGTTCAAATCGACCCCAGGGGGTCGATATCAACCACTTTGGGAACTGTTGCTGTACAGGATTAGTGGGTTGGAATGTTTGAACAATGGATGGATGGATTAATTATCAAGTTAAACGGTGCTTTTTCTGAGTGCACATTTTTCTTCTTTTAAAGAATATGGCCTCCGACTTGGCAGCCAGATATTTATTAAAGAGATGACGAGCACAGGTTTGGCAGCAAAAGATGGAAACTTACAAGAGGGCGACATCATTCTTAAGGTAAACTTGTGTCTATTTTTTGTTAATTATGCTAGTTTTGGATACAGTATAATATTGTCAGAATTTATCTGTGACACCTTGTTTCTACTACTTAGGGGTAGGGTTGGACGAGTTCCTACTGAACATATTACTACTCTGGATCTACTGTTTGGCTTTAATAAAACATCCATTATTAAACTCGCTTGAGCCTGTTCAGTGTCCTGCCCTGGCAGCTGGACCCTATCCCTGCAGCATTTGGATTAATGCAGACACCAACACTGGACGGGGCAGAAGTCTTTGAGCCTTTTGCAGGGAACTTGCACACACCCACTCATTCACATGGAGCCAGATTGTTTTTTGTTTTTTGTTTTTTTTTTTTCTTTTTTGGTGTGATTAGATTTTCAGTGAAATAATGCAAGAAATGGAAGTGTGGAAATTGAACCAATTATAGCATTATAGTAAAACAACCACAACCCACCCCATTGGCAAGCCAATTCTGCCCACACAATACAAATCCAGTGCTATCCTTGTGTATTCATTACTGTATTACTTATTATTAAAATTTTATTATTATTAAAAGATTATTTAAAAGCTAGATGACTGTGGATACACACAAAAAAATGTCAATATATAAAATGTTATCAGTACAGTATATAGATAATCTGTTTAATTTATTATTACATCGCCCAGGTAACTGTACTGTTCATTTTTATACATAAAGCTTTAAAGATATTTTTTCAGTATTTAAAGTTTGTGGCAAATATATTGTTATGACCAACAGTGCAATACTAGATGCTTATCTACATTATTGAGCTCATGAGTCCAACATACTTAATTATAAGAGTGTTAAGTATAGGTTTAACACTAGAATCCCTGAAGCCAACGAAAAAACTGGTAATCCCAGCCCACCTTAAATCCGTTAGCACCTGTCCATCAGTGTCTTTTGTTTTGTAAATGTGTTGATCAACACAAGCAGCAAGCAACCTGCTATCCCAGTAAAAACAATAAAAACATTCATTTGATTTAAGTCTATAACAGCTAGTGTAATTTTATGATGCTTGTAAATGTTAGCATTTTTTTTTTTTTCTTCAGTTTTTTTCTGTATATATATATATATATATATATATATATATATATATATATAAAAATCGGAATATAAAGTTTAATATTCTGTTTGTTGCTTCCCATTCTAAACATGACTGTTGCAAATTATGCTGCATGTCACTTTGATGAAAGGTTGTCCCTAGAGATGATAATGGCAGTAATTTTTATAATGATGACTAATTAGCATATTTTCCATGCATTGGAACGTGAGAAATAAATATGACAGAATAGGAGAGAGATTTGGAGAAGAATGCACACCAGAGAATTAAAAATCATTTAATATGTATAAAATCGTTTGATGTCAGACTGGCCTCATCCACCTGATGTCCTGCACACTAGAGCAGAGTACTGCTTAACTTGGTTTGGATGGAACTGGCATCTGTATATCTGAGGATATGGCTTTCTTCTAGAAAAGAGTGACATACTGTAGGGGAATATCTGCTTTGAGTAGTTTAATTGCATTGCAGTCTTATTTACAAATGAGAGCAGGGGCCCTCATATAATTGAGCAGTGGCAGCAGGATAGTGGTGAAACAAGAGTAAAGTCATCAGGCAGACATTCTATATGCTATCTAATTAATGTCCTGTCCTCCACCAATGCCATAAACTTTGAGTAGAGATGTTGCTGATGTAGGTGAACACGTTGAAATTACCGTGCAGAATTCACTTTTGCATGAAAGCTTTTATATGATTATCACTAACTGTCAAAATGTGCACAATGTTGTTATTCGAACTACAGAGACCTTGTTAGGTGAAAAACATAAAAAAAAATCCTGAAAATTGTTAGCCTTCATCACTTTCCACTCCTCCAAAGTTGAGAAAAATTAAATTGTCATAATTTTGAAGTATTGTAACTCTAGCAGGGCAAGATACAAAAATGTTAAAAATGTGAAAGTTTGTTTTTCACAATTGGGAGAAAAGAACTGAGCCATAAGAAATTACCATCCGCTTTAGAAACTTAAGTGCTGGTAATACCGTATATCATTTAGGCCTTACTGTTTGTTAGATGTTAATAAATAAGATTTAAATATTGTGTATACTATATGTAGAGTGATAATACCAATTCAGAAGCCACCTGGTTGTTGCTGAGTAATCAAAGGTCCTAGTTTTCAAAAATATTTTTATGAAGAATGTAACTTCAAAAATTAATATAATATTTACCTTTTTACCAAAAACTGAAGTGTTTGTTTTTATACCTATAAATATTTGTATATTTTTAAACTTCTGGAAAAAGACTGAAAGCTAGATCAGAAGTATGTCTTGGCACTTTATTGGTCAGGAATATCTAATCATTCTAAATTTCCAAGTGTGCATATACCCTACTAAAACAGTTGGAGTTTATGTTTGTAATAGGTCAGTATTTCTTAAAGTATAACTTAAATGTATGACTTTAAATGTAAGAGAAGGTGATGTGTAATGAAGAAGTGCATTATAAATGCAGTAGTATATATTAATAATTTTATATACATTTATAATTAATATTAATATCTCTATAAAATGGCGATTAAACCAGCAGAGAGAGTTGGCGATCAAATTATATTCATTTTGTACTAGTATCGTGTGAATGCTGTGATTTTTGGTATTTACTTTTTTATTTAGATCAATGGGACAGTGACTGAAAACCTGTCTCTTACTGATGCCAGAAGGCTCATAGAAAAGTCAAGTGGAAAACTGCAGTTAGTTGTGCAGAGGGACAACCGGCAAACTCTAATCAGGATCCCACCAATGGATGACAGTGATTCTGAACCTGATGGTAAGTGGTTAAAAAAAAAAAAATATATATATATGCAGTTTTTTTTCCCTTTTTTCTTTTTCTTTCTTTCTTTCTTTTTTTTTTTTTTTTTTTTTTTACAAAAGTATATCCTGTTTTTTTGTTTTTGTCTTTTTACAGATAATATGCAATTCTTTTAGCTGATGGATCCAGAGACACAACATAAGAATTTGGTTGCAATATCTTGTTTATTGCCCAAGCCATCAAAATTGTAAAACTGCCAAACTTTTGCACCTCTTTGCTAATTTTACTTTTCATTTTAAATAAATAAAAATCTGTTTATGTGCCTATTACTTCTGTGTGGTGTTCATTACCATTATTTTAAAAGCATTTAATGATTAAAACAAAACAGTTTGTGCCTATATTTTTACATATAAAAGGAGGGTTCAATAAGTTTGGTTTCTGGTGATCTCACATGGGATACCGCTTTTACACCTGTGATAGTTAAAAGGTTTTTAATACTATAGCATTGCCTGCCTGAAACTAACCTATTAAAGATTTCAGTTTTAGTGAATCTTTGACAATCACCCTTTTCCCGTAACCAGTATATAGTATAAAAAAAACAGACATTCTATTTATGTAAACCTTACTTAAAGCAGGTTTTGCATTTTGGGTATTTTGTCCCTGGTTTCCCAAACTAATAAGTATCCCTTGATGCATGTCTAAAAAGATTTTTTTGTTTTGTTTTGTTTTAGTGTGTCTGGGTAATATAGTGAAAGTGCCACATGCAATAGAATACAGTTGTGCCTCGTACTTCGAACGATTCTAACTTTGAACATTCCAAAGTTCAAATGCTAAATTCGAGAGAAATATGATCCAGAGTTTGTACAGTGCTTCTAAGTTCAAATTGTACAGATGGTGCTTAAGCAGCGAGCATAAATGTCATCTATTGTGTACAGTCTTAATGTTAGTACACCAGCTGTTGTTGACATACAGTCATAACTCTGTAGCTGTATCCGGAATGTAACTAGCAGAATGCAACTGTCCTTAACAATCTTATTCTCTGCATCCTGGAGCTTCAATCCGTTCATCTTATTTGCGAGGGATCTTGTGTTGATGAGAAAAATACTAGGAAGAGGTGACTTGTGTGGCCGCCACCATGGCCTCGCCAGCCATGCAGCCCTGCTTTTCCCTCTTGTCCCTGTATCGCCTCTGTCTCGGGGATGTTAATCTGTGGGGAGCCCTGGCTCCTGGCTTTGTCCTCTGGGATATCGTGGAAGTGGAGAAACTCAACTTTAACAGTCTGCTCATGGCACAGTACTATTTTTAGGAGATTGTGCTGGCTATAGACGTTTTTCACCCATCAGAATGCCATTATGACAATCAGCAACACATACACAAAAAGACAAACTAGGTGCCGAAAGGAAGAGCACCGAGCCGCTGTTTCTATGCGGACCATCATATGTTTTATTTTATTATACAGTATGTATTTTTTTCTTTTATGTTTTAATTTATTATTAAGAGCATTTAATTGTGTTACTATTACCTTAAATTATGTGTATTTGCTACTTAAATTTATCAAAATACGTATTGCTTAGTGTCTAGGAACAGATTAATTCAATTTCTATTATTTTTAATGGGGAAAATTGATTCGGACTTCGAACAATTCAAAGTTCAAATTGCTTCTTGAAATGAATTAAGTTCAAAGTATGAGGTACCACAGTATTTCAGAAATGCAGTCAAGAATGAGCTCATTTTAAATCATGCTGCATTTTTATGAACAGTACGTGGCATAATTTATGACAATTTAAACCATTTACTGATTGTTTTTTTGTGAAGTTAATACTTACAGTGTATTCTACACTTTCTGCCATTATGCTTATTTTATGTGCAATGCATTGCTTATCTTTTGTCCAGCAGCCAAAAAGGAAGTATGCATCATTATCATGAAGTTCAAGTCTCTTAACATTTTAATAAATTCCAGTGTTCTGCTCACGTTTTCATCAACTGTGTGATAAGTTGGAAAATTAAATTTAAAGGCTTTAATTAATTTAAAAAAATAGTTAAAAGGTATAGTTAGTTTTGTTTTTCTGGTCAGGTATGTAATTAATCATGTAGGGGTGAATTTAAACTAAAATGCTTACCGCTATGTTTTTTGCAGACATTTCTGAAATAGGGTCATACCACTCTTATTCCCCTCAAGAAGACAGACGATCCCATCATTCTGATCTTTCATCGCATTCTTCTACAGAACGGCTAAAAGATAAGCACAGGTACTAAGAAATTTAGTTTTTATTTAGCTGCTTTTTATACTGTATGCACATAGTTGTAGTACAGTTGTTTCCATGTATTTCTATCAAGCAAAGGACCCCGCCTTACTTGGGGTCACATAGCAAGTCTGTAAATGGAATCGAAATCGCATTTTTTGCTTTAAATTCCAATGCCTTAGCCTCAAGGACCACACCCTTTAGACAAAACGTTTTTATGTTCCATTGTTTTTCAGATAAAAACACAATTTTTAAATATGAACATCTAATTTCATTGGAAACTGGTTTAGAATACCATATACACATATTAATGAGTTATTTTTAAAACCTTTTATAAGCAAGCTTTTCATCTGCCGGAAAGTGTAAATTACCCATTGAGTTCAATAGCTTGGAGTTTGGTAAGCCTATTCATTATTTTTTTTTTAATAACTGCTCTGTCTTTCAAGAGATGATCCACCCAATAGACTGGCAAAAATGGGAGCAATGCCCACACCTTTTAAGATGACTGGTGACACTTCAGCCCCTGTAACAGAAGTGGATATTGTCGAGAAATGTGCAGAAGAACCTCCTGGTGAGTAAGCATATTTTATGGCTCTTACAGAAACTGGTCATTTTTTTAATAAATTTTGAAATGAATACAATCCCAATTCCAAAAAAGCTGTGACAGTGTGTAAAATGTGAATAAAAATGGAATGCATTGATTTGCCAATCTCATAAACCCATATTTTATTCACAGTAGAACACAGAAAACATATCAAATGTTTAAAATGAGAAAATGTTCCATTTTAAGAAAAGAATAAGGTCATTTTGAAGTTGATAGCAGCAACATGTCTCAAAAAAGTAGGGACAGGGCCATGTTTACCCATGTGTAGCACCCCTATTCTTTTACGTCTGGGCACTGAGAAGACCAGTTACTGGACTTTTGGGAGAGGAATGTTGTCCCATCCTGATCTGATAGAGGATTCTGGCTGCTCAACAGTCCTGGGTTGTCTTTGCCATATTTTTCACTTCATGATGTGGCAAATTTTTTCAATTGGTGAAAGGTCTGCAGACAGGCCAGTTCAGAACTCGGACTCTTCTGTTATGAAGCCATGCTGTCGTAATAGATGTAGTATGCAATTTAGCATTGTTTTGCTGAAATATGCCAGGCCTTCCCTTAAAAAGACGTCATCTGGATGAGAGCACATGATGCTCTAAAACCTGTATATGCATTTCAGCATTGATAGTGCCTTTCCAGAAGTACAAGCTGCCAATTCCATAGGCACTAATGCACCACATACCATCCGAAATGCAGGATTTTGAACTGAGCGCTGATAACAAGTCGAGTGGTCCCTCTCTTCTTTAGTCCGGAGTACATGGCATCCACGTTTTCCAAAAAAAATTTCAAATTTTGATTTGTCTTTACCAGATAACAGTTTTCCAGTTAGCCTCAGTCCATTTTAAATGAGCTTTGGCCCAGAGAAGACAGTGGCGTTTCTGGATCATGTTCACATATGGCTAATTCTTTGCATGATATAGCTTTATACCTGCATTTGTGGAAGGCACAGCAAACTGCTTTCACAGACAGTGATTTCTGGAAGTATTCCTGAGTCCATGTGGTGATTTCCATGACAGAATCATGCCTGTTTTTAATGCAGTGCCACCTGAGGGCCTGAAGATCACAGGCATCCAATACTGGTTTTCAGCCTTGTCCCTTGTGCACAGACATTTCCCCAGATTCTCTAAATCTTTTGATGATATTAAGTATTGTAGATGATGAAATATTCAAAGTCTTTGCAGTTTTAATGTTACAGAACATTATTCTGACAATGTCCTACAATTTGTAGATGCAGTTTTTTGCAGAGTGGTGAACCTCTGCTCGTCTTAACTTCTGAGATTTTCTACCTCTCTAAGATGCTCTTTTTATACCTAATCATATTACTGATCTGTTGCCATATAACCTAATTAATTGCAAAATGTTCATCTAGCTGTTTCTTTTAGTACCACTTACTTTTCCAGCCTTTTTTTTGGCCTGGGCCCAATGTTTCTGAGACATATTTCTGCCAACAAATTCAAAAAGAGATAATATTATTCACATGAAATAGTATAAGTCTCACTTTCAACAGAGTCCTTAAAGCTTCTCTGTATCAGTGTCTTTCAGATTGTATGAAACATTATTTATATTGCAAGTAAACAGGACAGATTCAACATAGAACAGTCAACTACTTAGTGTCTGCGTCTATTTTTTGAAAGTGACTTCATTAACAAGGCACTTATTTTTTGCATTTAATTTTCAACAAATATGCTGGAGTTAATTTCAACCCTCCAATGTCAAAATCCTGTTGAAAAGTTACTGGATTTTGTATCGAAATGTGTTGCTATCCATGGAAGAGCATAGTTGATGCAGGATTTTATTCCAGTCGATTCCTGTCTTTTGGATTCCAAATGTAAATTAAACTGGCTTTAATTTATTGCTTTCTTCCTTTTTTGTCGATTTAGAAATTCATAACAAGTTTTCTTAATTTACTTTGTATACATTATGGCTTAGTGGTCAGTTGTGTTTCCTCAACTCCAAATTCATGGAACTGAATCTTTATTTGAGAACTGTTTATGTAGCGGGATGTTCATCTGTGTTAGTGGTTTTCACTAGGTGGACCAGTTCCCTGTCTGTATAATAAAGATGTTTAATTATTGATCAAGTGTGAGCCAGTGTACCCCACTATAAACTAGCTTCATAGTTTCTTCCTACCTTGTGCCTGATACCCCTGGATTAGACTGCAACTGTAAAACCCTTAAATGTGTTTGATAATGGATGGATGCATTTATTTTAAAATTTATTTTGATATTTTAGTCCTTACTTGCTAATATTCACAAATATGGGAATGTTACTGAGAGTCACTTCTTTTCAGCATTTATTACCATTTATGCTTCCAATCAAATTCTTTGTTTACTTAGCTTAACAATTTTTGCTCTCAGTCTGTATGTAGATAAACACTGCATTGTGCAATGTGGATTCTGTGCCATAGATGTTAATGCACAAGAGACTCATCTGCCTATGTATTTACTTCATGCATTAGTGTTTGTTCCATTAATTGTTTCCAAGTAGTGGTAGTAACAAAGTACAGATAAGGGTGAAAACAACAATTGACATTAAAGAGGAGCTTTTCCTTAAGTGTCATTTCTACTTGTATGACAATTACTTACATAATAAAGAAATGTCCAAATATGTCTTCACCAGATACGTAAGATTAGAATAGTCCAATGTTTCAAAAGGTGTCAGTCTAAAGTAAGATCAGTTTCAACACTAAAATTTTATTTTGCCAGCCTAATTCCTTTTCACGGTATCAGTTAACAATCCTTACATCCACATTCTTTAAATGTATTTGTCATCATCATTAATTATATCTATTGTTAAACTAAAAACAAAAGAGATGGAATTGTGTGACAGATACTAAAGCCTGAGGTGACCAGTAGCAGAAAAACTTATGGAGCGATGAGTTCAAATTTGAAATTTTTGGTTCACAAAGAAGCTGGTATGTTAGAAGAATATTGTGTAGCGAAGCACGTTGCTGCCTTTTCTGAATCGTTCTGTGAAGCACAGTAGTAGCACTGACATGGTTGGTCTTAGGATGGATTTCAAGCACTATTATATAGGCTCTGGTCAAATCAAAAGTTTGATACCATTCTGAGAAATGTAATTAGATATATATTCATCATGCGGTACCTTAAGGAGAATAGCTTTTAAGAGATTAAATACTAACAGTGTAAGGTTATCCATTAATTTTTACATGGTAATTACTATTGTAATATAATTTTTGGGTGGAGTATTGAATACAGTAAGTTCATGCTACTACTTGTTTGTATGAGCAAGTAAACACTACTCGGAAAACTAGCTTTAAAAATAATTTTCTTGTGTAGTCTAAGGCTTTTGCAAAGTACTGTATAGGGATTTCCTAAGAGCAGAAAAATGCAATATGTTTTAAAATGTTCATAGAGACAACATGTGTAGTTAATATAGTGACTAATGGGTAAGCTGTTTCATATTCATAATATTCCATATAATGTAAATAAATTATAATAAATCGTTAATGTGCTGTTCTATGCAGTTTCCTTACACAGAAAGTGCATTTGGTTGTATTTTAGCCTGTCATATTTAATCATTCATCTATTCATCCATCTCTCCATTTTCTTACCCACATATCTAGTTCACGGTTGAAAGGAGCTGGCTCCTGTTCCTGCATCAAAAGTCAAAAGGCAGGAGCCAACTCTTGCCACAAACCCATGCCAATTTAGAGTCACTAATAAACTGAATGTGTTTAGGATTTTGGAGGAAAGCCAGAGTACCCAGAGGAAAAAAAATCCCATACAAATATAGAAAATGTGAAAAATTCACCCATTGCACCATCATTTTACTGAATCAGGTTATCACTACCTGTAACATTTTTTTTTAATTTGTTAATTAATTTTTGCTTCCAAAATCAGCTGGTCACTAATTACCATCATTGTATTTAAAAAGTCTAAATGTTACACTTTACAGGTATTTAAATATACATAAGGACGCCTGACTGAAGATGGTTTCAAACTATTAATAAATATGCAATTAATTATTTTGAATTCCCAATATAAATTAAACTAGATTATATCTATGAAATGTGCTGCTTTTGATTTTATAGCTGCAACTGATATTAATATTTCTTGAATGTGCATTTCTATCAGTTAACTAATTTCTAAAAACTGATAATGAATATTACTGTGAGTTTTGTTTATGCTGTGGCTTTATTGCATTTAGCTCTGATAATCTAATTTCATAGACAAATAGTGCTTCCCTATTTTAAGTATTGTATTTACTCCCAGTAATGTCTCTAGTGTTTATTTTAGCAAGAAATACCTGATGAAACCATTGCTCTTTATTAAGAATGCCATTTTATAGGGTTAATAAGCCTTCATAACTTTGAATTCTTTATTATAATAGTATTTTAAAAATACAAATAACTGTACTTTAAATAAGCATGCATTTTAAAATTTAAAAAAGGAAGAAGGAAATTTTAAAAAGGAAGAAACTCTTTAGAAACTTATATTGATTTTCCATGAGGCTAGTGTTTGGGTAGTGCAGCTCCTGACCTCTGTTCACCTTCTAAAGAGGATGGCATTAAAAAACAAATTCTTATCATGCATTAATTGAAATGGAAAAAACAGTCTTTCCTAGCCTTTATTAGCCAAAGTCGATGTGTATAACAAAAGAATAAACAGTTTTATAGGACAGTCATTTGGTGTTCATTTTTTTTTCATTGATTAATATTTTATATACTAGGGGGCTTCGCTCGCCAACCCCCGTGTTTTGGTTTTCCAGATACACACATTTAAGATTTTTTTTTCTTTGAATTGTTGCTATTTCATTAGTTTCACTTTTATTTCAGAACTTCTGTAAAAACAATATTTGGAATCTTTCGAGTCCCAATATGTTGAATCTTTTTAATGAGGTCAGTGAGACATGTGTTTAATGACTTTGTACCATAATTCAGGATATGTTTCTCTGTTTGGAATTTCAGCACAGACAACGCGATCTACATCATCAGCAGTTAATAATTTGTTTTGCAAAGTAACCAATAAATGCATGTGAGGTAAACCCCGTTTTTGAAATTCTCTGACTTAAACTTCAAAGCCTTACAATATTTACATACTTCTGACATATCACCTATGTCCATATATTCAATCTCTATTCGCCTTTTCGTTATTTCTCCGAGTAGTAATTTCTCTTTCTTTGTGCTAATGCGATGTTTACTTTCTTTGTTTTGACACTCATTTTTTTTTCTGCTTTTTCTACTCATCTTTTATTTCTGACCTTGCTTTGTCCTGCTTTTTTTTCAATGACACCTGGTCCGTGGTGATTATTTTCCCTTTTTCGAGTAATAATTTCTGTTTGTTTGCGCAACTGCAATCTTTACTTTCTTTTTTTATACTTTCTAATTTTCCTACTTTCATATTCTTTAACTTTCTCCACGTGTATCGCGCCATCTTTTTTTTTTTTTTTTTTTTTTTTTTTGAGCCTTTCGAATTCCACTGCTTTCATAATCTCTAACCAGCTCTGCATGTTTATAGCGCCAATGTTTGTGAACGTCTTTATGAAGTTCTACTTTGTCTTTTACTCTGTCTTAAATTCTGAGCCGGATTGGACTTGCTTTTTTCAATTCCACTTGTTCCCGTCTGATAATAACTTTCCTTATTTTCTGAATTTGCACCTAGATTATTATTTTTCTTTTTTTTTTTCTCTCCAGTGCTTTTGAGTCTCTTTTTTCCACACTGCTTTCTTCTTTGCTTAGTCGTCTATGTTTCATTTATAACGTATTGTCCTTATGCACTTTATATGCGCTGAGAGCCCTGGATCTGTGTGTGCTCAAAGCCTCATTTTCACACCACTGAATGTTTTGCTGCCCCATTGTCCTATTTGATAGATTGTAAGTAGGGCGTGTCTTGCAAGAATCTCATGTTCCATGTCATCGCGAGACGGTCCTGGGTCAATCTCTTGGCACAAAGTCTCATGTTTAAGGTCGCTGTCTCGATGCCCTAGTGTTTCTCTTCACTTTTTTTTTATAATAGAGAGATATTACTTTTTAAAAACAGGTATTTTTTGTGATTCTTGGAGGGAAAAGCCCTGTCATTTCAGTCACAATACCATTGTAAACAAATTGTTGTTGAGTACTAATATTAATATACTTAAATGATAAAAAAATATGTTTTTAAGTAAATCTCTCTTTACATTCTATAGCTGTGGTGCATGTGGCTCCTAAAATACATCTCCGTCCCAGTCCAGAAGATGAAGAAATTTATGGGTAATTTTTTGAATATGTAATAAAGTATTTCAAGCATTTTAAATTATTTGTTACATGTGATTTTGTAACTTAAGAGCTATTCATTTACTGTACCAAAAAATCATTTAAAACTTAGTCTCTAATTGAGTATTGGCTAATGCATTTGTCATCTTGTGAAACATTGGTTGTGATAACCTACACAGAATGTTTTTTGTAAAAGTATTGCCATTAACTTCTATTCCTTTATGTAGAAGAAAGTAAATAAAAGTAATGTTTGTAAAGTTTGTTAAATATAGACAAGTTTACTTAAGGGCCTTACTTTAATTTACACTGTCTTTGGGGCTTTTTGGCTCTCATAACGCATTGTTTTATATACAGTAGTATATTTTAGCTATTCTTAAGTTTCATCTGTATTTTGCTTATAACTGAATTTTCAGTATAACATATTTTGTGTAACATGCAGCAAATTTGTTTTCAAATAACACTGTATGCACTATAATATTTACTAAAGCTTGTATTATCATTTGTAAATACTAAAGCTTTTATTATTTATCAGTTGTAAAACTTTTTTGTAGTTTAGTACAACTTTTTTGAGGTATTTTAATAATTTGTAAAATCTGTTAATATCATTACAGCCCCAACACAATCATGGTGAGGTTTCGGAAAGGTGACAGCGTTGGTCTGAGACTGGCAGGTGGAAATGATGTTGGTATATTTGTTGCTGGAGTTCAGGAAGGAAGTCCTGCTGAACAGGAGGGTCTGCGGGTTGGGGATCAGATTTTAAAGGTACAGAATGAAAAACATATGATTCTTACAAATAAAATCATTCTTCATATCTTTTTTATTAACTGACTTTAAGCCATACTTTATATTGTTTTACTTGATAGGTAACAAGTAAAAAATGTTTTTCTCATGTAGAAGTCTACTTTAAAGATGTGTATGCATTAGGTGTGGAAAAAGTCCAATAATCATGAAGCAAAGCATTTTTTGTCTACTGTTAGAATGGCATGACTTATGATTTTTTTTTATGCACTTTGTGACTACATCCAGAATTCTAAACAAATATTGTCAGACCTCAACAATATTCAAAATAAATAGAGTTAACCATGAGGAAGAAGCTTGTTTGTTCATATCCCCGTAATCTCTCCTTCTCACTCCAAAACTTTCTTTTTTTGTTTACACTGCATAGCCAGATTTCCCTGGGATGATGCTGGTTATTTATACCACACCCTAAAGGTGGGTCAGGGTTCATTCAAAGCTTCCTTGCACACCAAATGTTTCTTCATTTCAGCCTCTTGTCTAATTGGATAACATACCTCTGAAACTACTTTAAACGGCTAGTATCATCTTTTAAAATTGGGCTAGGCTCAGCTACGAATTACGTGGTTACTACTCCAGAGCAGCAACGCCAGTGGTGCCAGATATGTGACCCTGACAAGTGCACCCGGGCCCCCTCTTGGGCTGTCATTGTCTCTTGGTATTTCATCTCTTTGCCTTTCTCTAAGGGCTTAGTAAAAATGTCTTTAATAATTGTTATTGCCCGTGGATACTGAATACAATTAAACCATTAGTCATATTTTATCCCTTTCTGTTTCTTTTCTAAACAGTCTTGGTTTAGCTTACTTTCCTTTCTTGATGTCATATTCTGTGACTGGACTCTGTTTCTCTTTGCTTTTGTATACATCCTTAGGGGCTACTAGTTTACCTGAAAACTTTTTTTTAACAGATTTGGAAATATTGTTACTTTTACATCCTCTTCATACCCTTAATGATAAAGTTGTGTTTGGTTTTTGTGCAATATAACCATTGAATCTATAGAATCCTAATAAAGAACAGTGGCTGCTTGTGTCCTGTGTACAAACCGTAAACAAGACATATTACACAAGTAAAACATAAAGGGCGACCAATAAATTTACAACTATTACACTGCATTCATAAAATGTAAAAATAGAAAATTGTTGTTAATTTGTCCGTTTATTACTTTATTTAAAAGGTTCATGTGTCAATCTAATAATTCAGGTTTCAGTAATAACCAAAATGAAGTATTTGTTGGTATGAGACAATTAAACACTCTGTGTTTTGAATATAAAATTACATAATAGCTTGGACTGAAACCCTGATCAGTTTTCTCCTCTTTGTCCTCGGCCCAAAGCAAACATCTGTAGACATTTTTGATGTTCTAAACTCCTGCATCATTTTTTCATGGTCAATCTCTCTCTCTCTCTAATATGTCTCACATTCTTTTTGTTTCAGAAAATATCCTGTAGCTTTTCAGAGCTTTGCTTCTGCAATTAGAGAATGCTTTGCTCATCTTTTGCACTACCGAGGCCAAGGATGCTGCTCTACTTGCACTTTTGTTTGCACTATACCTCCTGGCATGGCCATAAGGCTTTTTGACATGAAACATGTCTACTAAGTGACCCTGCTCATAAAGAGCTGTGGGTACTATGAAAAAAGACTTGAAAACCCCTTAAAACAGTGTACATATTATGGGGAGTGGGGAAGAGGGAAGAAAGTCCTCCTAGCAGTATTAGTGTTCTACAGTTTTCCAGCAGTTGTATTTGTTGATACTCTCCACATTTACAGTAGTAAATTGAAAAATAAAACGTCACATCTTTCTTTTAATATGTGTTTCACTGTTACTGGCATCCCTGACATCATTTTATGGTAGAAATTAACATGGTGGTCAGTGAACAGTGTGGTCTTTTAAAACAACATAGCAGCTTGGCAGTGAGTGGGAAGGCAAGTTTGAAAATGTATGCATGGCATAATATTTAGTTGCATTCTTGGACTTAAGTGAACTGATTTGAAAAGTGTTTTACATTTTTTTTTTAGTCATGCATTATGTTTTTCTTTATTACATTTTTTTTAACCTTAAGTCATAGTCAGAATCAACAATGATTGTAGAATGCAATTACATGTGTTAGTAGACTACATGAAATACTTGCTTTTTAACAGTATTTCACAATATCTAATGGTTACAAAATGTAGCCCAAAAAGGCTTGTGGTCACTCAGTAGCTTTCACAGAGAGCATGTTCCAATTCTAAAATATAAAATGACATTGATTGATGTCCTATTTATAGTTGTTGGTTTTAGATGGTGTATGACTAACTATAGTTCAAATTACTTAAAACATAACACATTTGAAAGGCATACCCAAAGAAGTGTAAAAGTTTATTTAAAGCTAAAAGTAAAGTTGTTGCTTTTCTAGTTATTTGTAGTGTCAGAGAAGTATTGAATAACTATGATGTGCAGACAATGCTGTCATGAAGTTGTTTTCAGTGTAATGTAGTGTAAACACTGAGTACATATCTGTTTACACTGTGCTTACAGAGTAATATTTACATTCATTTCTAGATAAGTGACTTGTTTAACTTTTACATTTAACTTGCCTGACGTGAGATGATGCACAAGTGGTTTACATGTGTGCCTACCCTGCCATTTGACTAATGTGTATAAGGGGATCCGATTTATCATTAGGAGAAGCTTTTGTGTGAGCAAAGAAGGAAAATGTGCAATTGATACATTTGAAACAGTAATCCTTAAAGTTATGCCAATGCTTTACAAGTGGAGATTTAGAAATTTCAAAAATGTGTATGCTGTGTTCTGTTTGAAGTATCTCAATTAAAACAAAATACAACATAAATGTTCTTGAAGAGTAAGTTTGCCAGCTTTCAGTTAAATGCATCCACTGGTAGCCGATTTGTTTCATGCTGATAAGCATGACAATCACTGTAGGTGCTTTTTGTATTAAAAGTGAATGTTAATAATAGTAACAATGATAATAAAACATTTATTTATATAGCCCCTTTATAGTGGTCAAAGCATGTTGCATCTATACAAATACAGTGTGTAAAGAGCATTTAGTCACATGAGTCTGGTTTGGGTGATGGTGAGTGTTTAACATTTTGCTGCTAAAGGGGTGTAACAGGTAGCAGTAGCTTGTAAAATGCCTAACCATTGAATGGAAAGACAATGCAACCAGACATTTTGTGGAGCTGATCTTTATTTATATATTTAGAGTTTTAAACAAATAACATTAATTATTGATTTATAGAAAGTCTAATAAATATCTAGTACAAAGAGTTTACAAAAATAACAAACACAAGTTTAATGTCAGATTTGTTATAATGCACATTATTCTAGAGTTTTTGCTACCATATGTTAATTGCTACTGTCTGATAGAATTTTCTTTACACTTGCATGAAATTTTTTTCATTTAGCAAAACAATATCATTTGCAGATTTATTAATTGACCATTGCATCTTGCATCTAGTTAATGTTCTGTTCTTGTTGTATATTGTATTATTTTAAAATGTATAAATTTTATAAAGGCTTGCATTTCTAAATGTGATTGTTAAATAAACAAATTCACTGACTGGCAGCTGTACTGATATCCCTGACCAGTCCTGGATGTGCCCCTAATTATAATGGTCTTCCTGAGATGGCCGAGGTAAGACGGAAACCCAGGATTTTGTAATTAAGAGCTGCCATTTATACCACTGAGCTAAACAGGATCTGTATTAACCAGCTGCAGAAATAGCTGTCTTAGCTTCTGACATGGCTTTATTTATGTTATGGCCCTTGTTGTCAGCAACACACAGATTGTGATGGTTAAAGCAAAAATAAAACAAAAGACACTATATTCCTTAATGGTATATCTTTCATCATTTAGGATTTTTGGTGCTCCTACTGATTGAATCAGATGCTTTAATTTTAATTATAAAATTATTAAAATAAACTGCAGCTTTGGCCCTTCTTCTTAGGGTAATAAAGTACATATCTAATCAAAAGTATCTATTTTATCTTTATAAGGTTAACAGCACTGACTTCAGATGTATCATTCGGGAGGAAGCTGTACTATATCTCCTTGAAATTCCAAAGGGGGAGGATGTAACCATACT
Organism: Polypterus bichir lapradei; assembly: GCA_026402145.1. NCBI lineage: Eukaryota > Metazoa > Chordata > Cladistia > Polypteriformes > Polypteridae > Polypterus > Polypterus bichir. Next base: position 4,447,363 of record JANRMT010062822.1, read on the forward strand.
TGCGCAAAACAAATCTGATGGTATGTTCATATTTGACTACTGATAAGTCCTCTGAAAAATGCATTGTTGTTCTAGCATGTTTAAAGTACACATTTTGATCACTAGTGGAAATGCATTTCTTATGCTAAATTCAGAACATTTTTACATATGTAATAATCAAAGTAATGATACTCACAATTCAGAGGTTTTAAGAAAAAGTGATGATGTTTACATTTGATCCTGAACTTTTTAACTGAAACAGTTCCAGTTTAATTTTTGTTGTGGGTAGTTCTGTTTTCTATTTCATGAGCTCTGTGTGTAGTACTAAGTAAATCCATTATAGTGATGAGCAAACCCCACATAGTTTGCTTCGCTGTTAGTTTGGCAAAATCACAAAAAATGTGAGCAAACATTACTGAACTCTACAAAATGCATTAAAGTCAATGGCAAAGAAGGAACTGAGCTGGTTTTGAGTACATTATAAAGGTGCATTGTCTTTTATGTCCCTGAGGGATAGGAAAAGGTCTACCAACTAGGCCGACCAATTATAGTTGCCAAATATGTGATCTGAGCTGTTAGGGCAGCAATGCTACCCACTGAGCCACCGTGCCTTAAACAACAACAAAACACAAACTAGCAGTAAGTAAATAAATTACAGATCATTGCGTTCACAGAGTTCCACTCTTGGGGACACGCACTGGCCATGCTACAAAGCGACGGCATGTGCAAAACTCATTCCATTATTTGATGCGGCTCCAGGCACAGCTACAACGTCAGTTTTGTTTTTCAATTTACCTGTGCAGATACTTTACCTCAAGTAAATAGAAGCACCTTGTAAATTGTAATAAATCTTTTGTTTTCATTATCTCACAGCATGTCTTATGTATTCTGATGAGGGGGAGAGGCAGGAGAGGGCTCCTTTAAAGCTTATTTGGGATGTAGCTGAGCACATGGGTAATTTTCATGCATAACTAAATACAATTCCAGGCTGACCATTAAGATTGACATGTGTACTGTATGTGTTTATCAATGATCTCCACATTTGCAGACTCCAACACCATACATCTCATTAAGATATTAACACTTCATTGTCTTAAGTCAAATGTTGCTTGTTTTTCTGCACCAATTTGTTTTTATGTTTAATAAAAGTAATAACTAAGTAGACCTTTAATACTCATACAATTTCTAATTAAAAAAAAAAAACAAAAGTTGGAAGGGAATGTTGGATTTAGAAAACTGATTGTGTGTGTCATGTTGTTATTAGAAAACCTGTTTTTTTCCTATCATCCATAAATAGAATTTTGTGAAAATACATCTAATTCATAATCTCTTAACATAGTCTAATGCAAGGGTGGTGAACTCCAGGCCTGGAGTGCCGCAGTGGCTACAAGTTTTCGTTCTAACCCTTTTCCTAATCAGTGACAAGTTTTCACTGCTAATTAACTTTTTCCTCATCACTTTAATAGCCCTGTTAGAAGAGTTCAGCCCTCTGAATTGATTCCTTTCTTCATTAAATGACAGCCAAGCAGAAATGAGATGTGAAACGTGTTAACAGATGACCAGCTAAACTGGGGCTTCAAACTCCAACCAATTTCACTCCAATCACTTTCTTAATGAGAAGCCAATTCTTGCTGTTAATTAAATCCGTAATTTAATTCCATGGCTTGTTGCTGCTCTCATTCTGCCACAGCACACATTTCGAAAACTGTTGTTTTTCTGTTCTTTCTAAGAGCACCATCAAAATGTTTTGGTGACCTGAGAGATCAACCTTACCAAGACCATCACCTCTCTTTAATTTCAGATATTGTGTAACGGGCACAAGGGAGCTGGTCATGTGGTGGCTTCAATCTCAGTGTCTTATTCTTTAGTTCTGTTTATGGACACTGCATTGTAAGGTTTTTAAAGCAAGTATCCAGTTTTCTCATTAAATTAAGTCTGCACTTGTTGTGTACTTAACTGAGTTATTAGAAAGATGTTTCTCCAAAAAACTTTATGTAAATTATGATGTTCTCTACACATTCTTGCAACATCCAAGAATCCTAGATTTTCGGTGAAGAGAATGTCTGTTTGTTAGGTAATTTCCTAAAGAGGCCCCACGTTTCAAAGCCTACTAATTAGTAGTTAATAATATGAAATTATTGGAAAAATTAAGTTCAGTTCATTTTTGTATAGCACTTATCAGTGAGTGCAGAGTTGCTGTGAAAGGCTCACAGGTAAGATATAACTACAGACTTTATATTATGCATACACATTACGGTACATGTTAGTTTGGACATACAGTAAAACATGGCATTTTCAAACTAAGGAACACAAGTTGATCTTAAAATACAAGTCTATTCACCTATGACCAGTTGACAAAAGAGGAGAGAAAAATACTTTAGCCAGCAACAGGTCAGATTAGGTTGGGGAGCATACACTCCCCATTGCACATTGCTGCACCCACCACATGACAAAACAGTTCAGGATCCTGGTTGGCAACCCCACAGACAGACACACGGTCCAGTCCCACCCTCCAGAAATGACCTTCTATCTGCCACAGCCAGGTGTTATGTGGGAGTCCCCTTGGCCTGGTCCAGCCACTTGAGTCCTCAACAGTGAGGATTATGCGAGCCATATCACCCTCGGGAAACTATGCCACATGGCCATATTGCTGTAGCTGATGCTCCCTCATGATGCAGGTAATATGCCTCATTCGGGACTCCTTGAGCAACCACTCATTTAACCAAAGTCAAGCCAGCGGTACTCAAGGATTTTCCGGAGAAACACAGTACCAAAGCAGTCCAGTCTTCGTCTCAGGTCACTGGATAGTGTCCATGTCTCTCAACCATATAGCAAGACAGGAAGCACCAGGACTCTAAAGACTTGGACCTTCGTCCTTTTGCATTGATATCGGGAGTGCCACACACCCTTTTCCAGCGACCTCATGCAAACCCCCCATGCTCTCGCAAGCCCAGACACAGACTCCTTGCTCAGTCACTTGAGAGCCCCAATCAGAGCCTCCAGTGACTCTGCGAAGATCACAGCATTATCTGCAAAATCAAGATCAGTGAATCTTTCTTTGCCATCAGATGCCCTACAGCCACTGGACCCCACAACCTTGCCCAACACCCAGTACATGCAAGCATTGAATAGAGTACAAGCAAGAACATACCCCTGAACACGTTCCCAGAATCAACTGGGAAAAACATAGAGGTTCTGCCTCCACTCTGAACAGCTGCAGCACTCACAGTACATAGACGGTCTATTGCTCACAGATTCCTCTAACAAACACCTCCTCATTTGCCCTCAAAGCCCAGACAGCCATCCTTCTCAGTTCCCGGTACAGATCAGAATTGCCATCAAGCTGTGCGCTGCGATTCATCTCAATGATTTCCAAAGTGTCCTGCAAGATTAAACACCTCCAACCCTCCGCAACCTTCAGAGTCTTGTCACAGAAGGCCTCCCACATGACATTAGGATTGGCAGTCACACCCAAATCTGTACGTTCCTCACACAAACTACATACTGACTCATCAGTAACAGCCTGTTCTTGGAGTCTGGCCATGTCCAGCCTCATTTTCCTAGTAGGTGGTATCTACAGAGTAGTAATAACAAGTCCATGGTCAGAATTCACAAACTGGGCACTTCTATAGACCCTGCAGTTTTGTAAGAGCCTTCCACATCTGCCCACGAGGATGTGTTTGATCTCCTTCACCGCACCACCAGTATTGGAGTCCCATGTCAATGATGCGTCTCAGGGCGCTGAAACCAGGATCCAGCGATTCGCAGCTCCTGACCTTTAGCAAAGTCAAGGAACATGTAGCCACTTTCACCACAGTCACCAGCCCCATGGGGACTGAGTCAATCCTCATAGCCAGTCCTGTCAGTGCCAGTGGCTGCATTGAAGTCACCCATGACCAGAGGACTATCACCTCGCGGACAACCATCATGGAAAAATTAAACCTCTGCAGTGTCCATGGTTAGCAATAATGCAAAGGTAAAAAAAACTAAGTGGGACACAGCCACGATTTTTGAGACTTAGGACATGGTTGCCTACTCTTTCCTGATTATCTCTGACTTTCCGACAACAGTGTCACATCTAAAGTTAGTAAACCTTTCCTGCTGGGATACTGGTTTTGTGTAAAGAATGAAGAATGTGCTTAGTTGTAAATGAATAAAGTTAACTGTACAAGTATTTTATGCTTCCTGTTATCTCTAGAGATGAAACAGTTGATGGAGATGCTGACATTTATGTTTTGTATGACTTACAGTTTATAAGGACATTCTTGCCTCAGGCAGAGGTGATTCGTTCTTCATTAGGACACACTTTGAGTATGAAAAAGAAACTTCTCAAAGTCTGGCATTCACTCGAGGAGATATCTTCAAAATTGTGGACACCTTATATGATGGGAAACTTGGAAACTGGCTTGCGGTGAGAATGGGAAAGGATAGTATGCAGCTTGAAAAGGGCATCATTCCAAACAAAAGCAGGTAATGTTTAAAAATGTGATTGACTGTTCAACACTCCTTAATTCTGCATATGTGTCTTATTTTGTGCCCCGTTCTAAAAATATCATTTTGTTTGCTATTTTTGAGGTTAGCCTTTTAAAACATTATTAATAGCACTTTAGTTGTCAAGCTGCTTTATGATTAACTAATGTCCATTTCAAGGTCTTTTTTATGTATAACCCAGTGTCTTCTGTGCTACCTCTTTTCTGCAAACTCCAGTGCTGAGGTTGAATCAATAGTAATGAGTTTAAGAGTGTAATTTTTTTTTCATGGAAAAATACCACAAGCCGTGTAGACAACTGTATGGTAATCCTTCTGTGATTTTTTTTTTTTTTTTTTAATGTTACCTTATTTTTTGTACATAGTTTGATTTTTATCCCATCTACATTTGTTTCCAGATTAGAACATCTAATCTCCAAGGCACATTTTACCAATATCTACTGCAGCCGTTTGTGTTACATGTTTTTATATTTAATTGTAACGTTGGGTTTTGCAGGCCTTGGGAAGGCTGCTGTCATAGACACAAAGCAGCATTGCTCCTTACAGATTCTACTCTTATGTCCTTCAAATGTCTCTTACGTTATGAGTATGTGGTTTTAAAAATAGGGATGTACATATCCAGGATTTCATCATATAGTTACTCTTAACGGGATGGCACATCAGTTGGCATTGTTGCCTCATAGCTCAAGAATCTTGAGCTTAGACACTAATTCTGTTTGTTTAGTCTGTGTCTGCTGGGTTTTTTCTCTGGCTATTACTGGTTTCCTCACATCCCATCCATACATCAGCTGTGTGTATGTGTAAGTGAGCCCAGCAGAGGACTTTACACCCTGTGCAGTGTTAGATCATAACTTGAATTTAATACTTCAAGAATAGGCAACAGGACATTTTGTCCCTGAACCTTGTAAGTAGGATTTAAAATAGTTGAGCAAATGTGATGGAAAAAGAAACAGAAATGCAGTATTCACAGTCATTGGGAAGGAACCTGAAGAAGACTGAACATCAATGCCTAAGACAAAGATTACATAAAGAGCAAAAGTGTTTGAGACTGGTCAGTGAGAGAACAGAAAAATCAATTTCTGTGATATAATGCAAAATAAGTTGTGCAGGTCTTAAATATATGTTAAAATGTTAGAATCGATGCAGTCTTGTGAGAGCTGAACTTAACATTCTTTAGGAGTCGGGTGTGAGTGGGTTACTTGATATCTTGCAAGCTTACCAGGGGAATATCTGTATTCTTGTCTGTTGACATTGGTGATTTTGTAAGATCATAACAGATCAGGGGTGCGGAAATCCAACGCCCGACTTGTCCGACACGGGTAAATTGACCGTCGGACAAGCATGTTTTTCTGGTTTCAGTTGTCCGCGGACAAGTGCAATTTTTTTACCACTACTTTCAAATTTTAAACATTTGGGTATGTACTTCGTACGGAAACAGTCTACTTAGGTATGTTCTTCATGTCTGAAATTGGTATTCAATATTGTTTACAAAATGACGGCTGATTTTTCAAAGGGGAATCACTCTTGTGGTCTTACATAAGTATTTTACCCTACTATTTACACACTTGGAGATGCGGTAATTTTTTTCATGCCAACATTACGATTTAATTTGATGATTTTTCATTATAATTGATAACTTTTATATATTATTGATAAAGTTAATTTTTTCTACATAAAAATGCAGTCATTTCACCTACAATGCAATTGTTTTCTCCACATAAAGCATGTTAGGCAGTTAATCTTTCCTGAAATTTGCGATTTCGCGTAGGTTGAGATATATTGAGGAGTTAAGGATTTTATTGCGCAACATCAATTTTGATGAGCTGTCTATAGATCGTTTTTGATGAGAGAATTTTTCATATAAAACAAGTTGGTTTCGCGCTGTCAGTTTATTAAAAATAAAGAAGAAAACATTCTAACGGTTTCCAAATGTTACGAAATATCAATAAAAATCTTCACTTAGACGCAATTATTTTTTTCCCCGACAACATTGGTAATATTTACTTCTTTGGAAATGTACCATCTTGCGGAATTTCGAATACGTCATTAGGAATTACCTGCGTAACCCATAATGCACTGCGGTAAGCACGTTGTTCTCACTGTATGCGTGTTGTTGAAACTGAAACAAGTAGCATCGCGGATGAGAAATGGATCATTGCTTGATTAAAACTGGCACAACAGGCCCTGAAAAACCTACGGGAGCGTATTAAGGCCACAGTGAAAAAAATACGGACACAGTGAAGACAAAAAAAATGTAAATGTCGAGATTAAAGTCGACATTTCCACTTTATTCTCGTAGTTTATTTTATCAGTAGAATTTATTTTTGTAGTTTATTTTATCAGTAGAATGTTGCAAACTAAATATCATCTTAAAATGAATGTTTAATTTACTAGATTTTCTCAAACCCCGTCATAAATTAATGTAGCACATTAAATGCTTTATATTAAGTGTTCCCTGACCCAGTTGTTAATCTCTGCGCGCTTCTTAAACTGACTTCCTCTTGCACTGAGGAAGCGCCGGCAGCAATCGTCGCACAGTGACTTCATGATATTCCTGCTCAATGAACATTCAGAATACTAAGATAAATACTTGATATCTTTTTCACGATGAAATGTAATAAAGCATGTATTAGACATGGGTGGCGGGGGGGCACAGTGGTGTGGCTGTAGCGCTGCTCCCTTGCATTAAGGGGTCCTCAGATCTACGTTCAGTGTAGAGAAGTTTATGGCAGGTGTGACGAGGCTCCAAAAAACTAGATATTTGAATGGGTATCGCACAGGTTTAACTGAAAATTGTGTAAATGTTGGGTTCGTGATCTGGAGGTCGAAGACACAAACGCAGAATTCAATGGATGTTTTTCTGAGCAGGCTTTCTTTATTGCATGTTTGCTGTGTATATCTTACGTACTAAACTCCCAGTTCCTATCCTTTGTCTTTCTCCATATAACCAATCACCACACGATAAACGTCTTTGTAAAATTAAGACTAGTTATAAACCTAGACCTCAGAGTTTTCAGAACTTTAAAAAAAAATTTCGTTATAATTGTTTGATTATGCCATCCATTCAGAGATCTAAGCTTATAACTAGTTTTAATTTCACAAATACGTTTATTGTGTGGTGATTGGTTATGTGCAGAAAGAAAAAGGATAGGAACTGGAGGTTTAGTACGTCAGATAGAGACATGAGTCTAAAAGTAAGAAAAAAGTTATTTCAATTGAAAAAGCGTTTTCTAAAGCTGAACACTCGGAGGTTGAGCGTTATGCTAGGCTGTTCAATACTGCTTCTTTAGAAGAGTTTGATCCACAACCAGCTGTGGAATTCTGGCTGTCACCTGGCAACAGGCACATCACTCATAAAAAACCTGAAAAGTCATCAGCATCCGCTTCTGCAGGACCATCAGTCCAGGAACCAGTTTAGCTCAAACAGAAATGAACAGCATTCAGCCCATGCTGTCTGAGATAGTAAAGATTCTTGGGAGAGAAGATGTTGCAAGACAAAAACTGAAGAACATGGCAGAAAATGAATAAGGACAGTGTTCTGTTATGTAACTATAACATATGAAAAAAGAACTAATGTAGCTATAATGAAAGCATTGTTTATTAGCCAGTTAAAATAAGGGAATCTTTTATATAATGTTCTAGAGCAAGGTGGCAAAATACTACTCCCTGAAAGAACTTTTTTCAGTTTTAAAATGGAAGGCAGTTTTGGTATCAATAAAAGAGATCAGAAAAAATAAACTATTTTTCACTTTTGTTATTTGTTTATGGGCAAGTGAATTTAACTGGCGGACAAGTGGATTTTCTAAGTTTACTTGTCCGTGGACAAGTAGAAATAAATTTGATTTCCACACCCCTGCAGAGGATCCTGGAAGTAAGTGAATTCAGGTAGCAGTGGTGAATTTTAATTTTCTGTTTTGATTTAAATCCAAACTGTACCAGTTCAGAATGTCACACTAGGGTTGTCACATTCACATGTAAATTGTGAGTATTTTTGAATGTGAAATTTCCATTTGATTATTCAAAATTAAATTGAAATTTCAGGACATCTTTGATTAACTTTACCCCCAGTCCCATTATTCAACATTGTGAGATTTTTAAGGTAACTGACTATGTTTGTCATATTTGTCTGTCACTCCCTGAAGCATGCTTATTATTATTTTTGGACAGATTACTTCAGTTGTCTGTATTCTGTCATCAATGATGTGGTCGTCCTGGTGCCCAATGAGAAAAAGCAGCCTCTTTATTTTTAATAACAGGCTGCTCAGTAGAGCTCTGTTGTGGATTCACTCCATTCTTCATTTCAACAAGAGGGGCTGGTTGAAGCTTTGCTTTTTAAACTCCAAACTCCAGCAGACAGGGAGGGTGGGACATGAGGAATGAATAATGCATAATATAGTGGAAAAGTTTACAATGCTCAGCACCTGCAAACATATTACATATAGTCCTTTATCCATCTGATATTTGTATTGAACTTTCCTGGGTTTTACCAAAGTCTATAACATGATACAAAAATCTTAAAAGAATCAGCCACTGATGCTGTACACACTACTGAGATAAAAGTGTTGAGTGTACAAAATGTCATCACATTGTAATGGTTCATGAATGATTATTATTGCTATTACTGTATTTATCAGTAGAAATGTAAACATTTTAAAATAAGGCACCAGAAGTTCATGCCAAGACAAATCAAGAACTAGCAGTCAAACAAAATAACAGCACATTGACATTTGATTCAGTAGTGTTAGATTCTCAAGATTGGACCAAAGAGCTACAGAGCATGGTGGATTTCCAACAATAGGAATATGGAAAGGAGACAGTAAGTTCACATTAATAAAGACAAGGTGTACAATGAAATATGTTTTTTTGTTTAATCACCAAAGTATTGCCATCTAATAACTAAATTGTTCATTAAATTAATCAACCTGGCTTTCATTTTTGACCGAGGCATTTCCTCCCAAGTTAACAGCAAATGCCTAAATTGTATCTCAAGTCTATATTTTTTAAAAGAATCATAAATAACTGTTATACTTAATTTATCTTAACATGTGCACACTAAATTAGTTCATTAAAAATTTCTGTTCAGTAATATAAAAATAATTTTTAATCAATTGTGTGTCAAAACACACTGAGCAACAAAAATGTACTGCCTGACATTTTTAGCAGTGTGCATGAGTTTATTTGTTTCAGTTGAGCAAAACAGAAATTCTCCTGAAGTGCCCAACTTGGCTTCAGTTGAATGTGAAATTTTACAAATGCTAAAGAAACATAGCAGCCAACCAATAATAGCAACCAAGGCAGTAAAATCTTGCCATCTGTGTTTTTCACTCCTTTTAAAGAACATCCTGTGGAAATTATTAGAATGTTTTATCAAACCTTGGCATGTGAATAGGGGAACCTGTGAGAGAAGCCACTGAAAGGCTGGCCATCACCTCAGAAGATCTACTAAATTTGGTGACCAAATATGGAGTAAAGGAATGTAACTCAACTGCACAAAAGGTTCATGTAATGCTAAAGTATTTTGGGTGGATGGTAAGATAGAAACCATTATTCAAGAAGATTTACCTTATGTTCCCTCTGGAGTTTGATCAAATACCCAAGAGGAAACTTGGCAAGCCTTTTGAAAGGGCTTGTAATTAGATAAGATCAGGATTGAGATTTTTGGCCATAATTCAAAAGACAATGTATGGTGTAAGCCAAACCCTGCTCATGGCACAAGATACTGTATCCTTATAATAGAATTTTGGCTATAGAGTGATTCTGTGGAAATGATTCTCATCTATAGGGAAAAAAAAAATAGGAAATTTTGAATGTAAGAGAGTAACAGAAAATATTGGCAGGTCACTTGTTTAATTCTGCTAAAAAACTGAAGTTTGGGAGAAGATTCAATGTAAATCTTGAAGTGGCTGAAGAATAAAAGATGGTGAATGACCTTAAGTGGCTTAGACAAAACGCTGACCTCAATCCCACAGAGAATCTATGGCATGATATTGAAAATGGTGGTCCACAAGCATTGTCCTGTAAGTTTAAATGAACTAAAGCAAATCTTGTAAGAGAATGGGCAAAAATGGTAGACCGCTATCTGGAATACTCAAAGCAGTTACTGTGGCAAAAGGTGGGTTAGCTGAGTGCCAGTGTAATGTAACATAAAATTCTTGACCCTGTCTAATCTAATTTTGGAGTGCAGAGTCTGGTGAAAATCAGTATCTTAATTAATAAAAGAAACTTATCCTCTAACAGGACAAATCAGTAATCGGGCAGGAGAAAAGCTGTCCATTGTATCTTTTAATTACTCCTTGGCAAATGGCCTTAGAGGTAGCAGTCTTCAAAAGCAGTCTGTTACAGCATGGTCAGAATGATCGGAGAAACAGAGGATTGAAGTTCATTTTATACAATTTTTAAATTTACATACATTGCTAATCAATGCAGTACATTATACTCTAGTTGGTTTACTTGGAAATGACATATAAAATAAAAGTCTGTATTATTATTTTCTGCTGCTTCTTACACATTTTGAGTTTAGTCACCACCCTTGAAATTTCTGTGCATGTCCATTCTGGTTATTCACAATACATCTGCTGATTTCTTAGTCATCTGTTTGTCATCTTTCAGTACATTCTGTTGTTCACTTGACCTTTATCTGGTTTCTTGAACAGGTTTCTGACATGTATTAACCCTTGTGGAAATATTCGGACCCAGAAACAAACAGGCAGACATAGAATGTCCTTAACACACATGTTTATTGCACCACACACGAATACAGTGCACCAATCACCATCAATCAGTTCTTCAGACTTCTTTCCTTCTCTCTCTCTCTCTGTCGCCTCCATTCCTCTCTTCCAAGTTCTGTCCACTTCCACCCGACTCTGGCTGTTGAGTGGAGTGAGGCGGCCTCGTTTATACAGCACCCGGAAGTGCTCCAGGTGCTCCCTAATTAACATACGGCAGCACTTCTGGGTGTGGCAGAAGCGCTGCGGACCACAGTACCAGAGCTGTCCAGTCACCCCCTGGTGGTGGCCACATCCCTCATAGGGTTGAACTCCCAAGCTCTGTGGCCCCCATGTAATCCATGGAGGTTGCCCCCTTATGGTCCAGGGAAGATACTGCCTTTTTCCCAGTCCTTCCTTTCTTCCGGCGTCCTGGTGGGGCAAGGTCCCTGGACATCTGTCACACCCTTTATGCTGTTTTTTTAAGGTGAATGCCATATTTTAATATGGAAATTATCAAAAACGCTTTATCCTAATTTACTGTCAGACCCCTAAATCTAATCTAATCTTCCACAAGAGCACCAGGTCATTAGAGAAATACTTATTTATGTGGTCTAAATATGTGTGCAAACATCTTTTTTTTTTTTTTTTGCTAAGTAACAACACTTAGGTAAAGTATAAAGTTGAATGTACAGCCCCTGCAGAACCAATCAGACCATGAAACATCATATTGTTCTTCATAATGGCACCGTTTGATGATTTAATCAAACAAGTTTTCACAGATAGCAAGCAACAGTTTCAAAAACATTGCAGTCCCAGTGAAACATACTGTTTTGTACTTGGTATAATTCTTTAACTTCCATTTATACATTTTAGAGCCGAACAGATGGCCAGTGTTCAAAATGCACAAAGAGCAGCAGCAAATGACAGAGGAGATTTCTGGAGATTGCGTGGTCAGAGGGCTGGAATGAAGAAGAACCTAAAGAAAAGTCGTGAGGATCTCACAGTGATACCTGTTAGCACAAGATTCCCTGCGTATGAAAAAGTGGTACTACGAGAAGGTAGGGGTTTGTTCAATTTAGTGGTTTTGATTATTCTGTCATCAAGACTGTTTGGTTTGTGTCATCATTTTTTCTGTAAATGTAAGGAGATGAAGTATTTTAATGTGGGACTTAATATGTAAGTTTAGCATGGTGTGGCCAACTTTGAATATACAATAAAGTGTATTACTTTTTAAAGAGTTTTGCAGTAATAAAAGCAAACATAAAAGCAATCCAATGGTTAATGGTAAGTTTGTTTTGGGGAAGGGATGAAAAAAATAAAAGCACTGCATTTTCTCATTTCTAAATGCAAGTTAACTTGCAAAATACAACAATGTTTTCCTAAAGGTTAGGTTCTGTATTTTTCAAGTCATTTTAATCACAGTATTTAATATAAGACAATACATACAAAAGTGAAATTATTTTATGACCCAAGTATTGTGGCGATGTCCCTGGCAGTTTCTACCCTACCTACAATAAGACAAAAGAAATCTTTTTGTTGTCTCACACAAATACATAGTTTTATATGGCCTGAAATAAAATATAAAAGCAGAACCTGCATCACTGGAGCATTATCTTTCCAGCATTCCGCTGTTATTAGTACAACAGGCTCTGGGTCCTGTGAAGATGAATATTATGGGGTGCTCACTTTATTTGGGGACTCTTTTTATTATATACATCTATAAATGTGATTTCTAAGCTATGTGTTTTATTGATTTTTATACTTCAGATATACTAGTTGTAACAGCTCACCCTGGCATCCATGGAAAAAAGGCATTGGATGAGTGCATGTCACTTGCGGCTGTAAGCACAAAAGAAGAATGAGAAAATTGATAAATAACTTCTATGCTTATATGCTTTTATTTGTACATGAATCTTGTATGTTTAAATGCTTGTTGTATACACTATATAGGCAAAAGTATTGGGACGCCTGACCATTACACCAACAGGGACTCTAATGATATTGCATTCAAATACATAGACTTTAATATGGAGTTGGTTCCCCCCCTTTGTAGCTATAATGGCTTCTGCTGTTCTTGGAAGGCTTTCCACAAGATTTTGGAGTGTTTCTGTGGGAATTTGTGCCTATTCATTCTGTAGAGCATATATGAGGCCAGGCACAAGAAGCTGGACAAGAAGACTTGCCTCTCAATCTCGGTTCCATTTCATCCCAAAGGTGTTTCATGAGTTTGAGGTCAGGGCTTCTTGCACACCAAACTAATCCAACCATGTCTTTATGGACCTTGCTTTGTGCACTGGGGCACAGTCATGCTGGAATAGCGAAGGGCCTTTCTCAAATTGTTTCCACAACGTTGGAAGCATAGAGTTGTCAGTTGCTGAAACATTTAGATTCTCTTTCACTGGAGGTAACGGGCGTAGTCTAAACCCTGAAAAGCAGCCCCACATTATTTTTCCTCCTCCACCAAACTTCACAGTTGGCAGAATGCAGTCTGGCAGGTAACGTTCTCCCGGCATCCACCAAACAAAGTCTCACCCATTTTACTACCAAACAGAGAAAAATGATTTGTCACTCCATAGAACATGTTTCCACTGCTCCACAGTCCAGTGGTGGTGTGCTATACACCACTCCATCTCACACTTGGCATTGGACTTGGTGATGTGAGGCTTGCATGTAACTACTCCGCCATGGAAACCCATTCCATGAAGTTCCTGCCGCACAACTTTTGTGCTTACATTAATGCCAGTGTAAGTTTGGAACTCTTCAGATATGAAATCACCTTAGCAGTTGTTGACCCCACTCTATGACTTTACGTGGCCTTCTGCTTTGTGGCTGAGTTGCTGGTCTTCGTAAACACTTCCAATTTCTAGTAATACCACTTACAGTTGATGATGGAATATCCAACAGGAATGAAATTTCACAATCAATCTTAGGGCAAATGTGGCATCCTATCATAGTACCACACTTGAAGTAACTGATCTTTTCAGAAAGACCTCTTTTGCTTTACAAATGTTTGTAAATGGGGCTGTGTGCCTAGGTGCATGATTTTATATACCTGTGGCAATTGGTCTGAGTGAAACACCTGAATTCAATAATTAAGGGGGTGTCCCAATACTTTTGTCCATGTCATGTATATAACAATGTTTATAAATTAAAACACGCTATTTAAGTAGAAAATATTTTCTAATACAAAATATGAGTAACAACAACAACATTTATTTATATAGCACATTTTCATACAAAACATGTAGCTCAAAGTGCTTTACATAATGAAGAATAGAAAAATAGAAGACACAGTAAGAAAATAAAATAAGTCAACATTAATTAACATAGATTAAGAGTAAGGTCCGATGGCCAGGGAGGACAGAAAAAAACCAAAAAAAAAACCCAGACAGCTGGAGAAAAAAATAAAATCTGCAGGGATTCCAGACCATGAGACCGCCCAGTCCCCTCTGAGTAAACACTGTCTTCATTGGCAATTGGCTTTCCATGCTTTTCTGTCGTAAGAAGATTTACTTAAACTATTGCTTTTGAGAGTGCTCTAAACCAAGTAACTTATATTTGGGCATGTGTTTAAAAATTGGCAGTGATAAATAAATGCCAGAAATATCTAAAGTTTTCTAGGTAATTTAAAATGGAGGAAGTGATATGCGTACGTAAGTGCTTAAATGTAGTATAAAGATGATTGCACAGATATAAATGCACACATCTGCCTCTGTATTCTTTATGTGGGTTATCCAAATTGGAGTTTCTGACATGTATTTATTATTACCTACATATTCACTGCATTCGTGTTATATGCTGCTTGGGAACTGAAATCTGTTAAATTTAAAGTGTCATCCATGAACACAATTTCAAACTCTTGTGGTAGTCTATGCTTGTTAACTACTGCATGTGCTTCATATTAACGTTCTTTTCTTTTTCTCCCCTACAGCTGGCTTTAAGAGACCTGTAGTGCTGTTTGGTCCCATTGCAGATATCGCAACTGATAAGTTAGCTTCTGAATTGCCAGATGATTTTCAAACTGCTAGTAAGCATTCTTACAATAAATCATTATTTCATTTTATATGCTATATTTAAAAAGAAACAAGAAAGCACTATAAAATGTAAGATTAATTTTTATACAGTACTTTCACATTTAATGCAAATCCATTACATTTTATTTGAAATAAAAAAAAATGAGACGTAGTACAAAAGTAGAGAAGTAACTTAATAACTAATTAATAATGCTCAGTCGATATATGAACACATCGTATTATTTATTATATTTTGTTATCTATCTAGAAACTGAACCAAAAGATGCAGGATCAGAGAAGTCTTCTGGAGTTGTTCGTCTAAACACAATAAGACAAATAATTGAACAGGTAGGATGTTTTTATTGGTATAAATCTGATTTTGCATATTTAAATGTAAAGTTGCCAGGGAGAATTTTGATTTTTAATATGCTCTTTATTTGATCACAAGGAAAGGCATGCTTTACTTGATGTGACTCCAAAGGCTGTGGATCTGCTGAACTACACCCAGTGGTATCCAATAGTGATCTTCTTCAATCCTGATAGCAAGCAAGGAGTTAAAACCATGAGGCAAAGGTTGTGTCCAACATCTAACAAAAGCTCTCGTAAACTGTATGAGCATGCAAACAAGCTGAAGAAAACCTGCTCTCATCTTTTCACAGGTAGAAGTGTTTACCTCTTATTTAGTGATTATCAGTTACATTATAGCAAATAAGTAAATATAAATAATTAAAAAAAATAGTTTTTTGTTACATTCATAGCATTGTGACCTAGTGTTTGGACTCTGGTTTAGTTATTAGCTTCTGTGTAGAATACCCAGGTTATTTGTTTCTCTGTGTGGACACCAGTTACTTAGTAGAGTCCTAAGAAATGCTGTTAGGTTGATTTGCATCTCTGATTTAGCTTAGTGAAAGTGAGTGGGTCTGAACACCATATTGTACATTAAAACTTAACTTTTGATTCTGTATAGGAACAGTGGGTTTAGAAAATAATGGATGAATGGACTTGTGACAAGAAAGCTGCTTAGGATAAAATCATAAATAACATTTAAATATTCTTATAATATCTGCACTCTTTAACACACTAACCCATTTTATTCTCTTCCTTCTCTACAGCAACTATTGACCTGAATTCAGCTAATGATGCGTGGTTTGGTGGTGTTAAAGATTCAATAAGAGAGCAGCAAACAGAAGCTGTTTGGGTCTCCGAAGGCAAAGTAAGTAATTTTTCTTGGTTTCTAAATTATTGAAATGTTATTTGTCAGAAAGTTAAGATTTAAAAAAGTGTGCATATCGTAAGAATATAAAAAATTTGATCAACGAGAGGAGACCATTCAGTCTATAAGGCTTATTTGTTTAGCTAATAGCTAAGCTGTCCCAATATCTCATCCTGGTGGAACTTAAAGATTGTCAATGTTTCTGCTTCAATGACATGTCACAATAGTTTGTTTCAGGTTCCCACAACTCTTTGAGTAAAGAACTACTTTGTGGCTTCAGTCCTAAACCCCTTAATGTCCACTGATGTCCTTGAGATCATGATTTACCATTACAGTGGAAGAATTTAGCTGAATCTGCTTTATCAGTGCCCTTGAGAATTTTAAAGACCAGAATTAGAGACTCACATATTCTCCTTTGCGCAAGACTAAACAGGTTTAATTCTCTGAGTCTGTCGGGGGGGGGGGGGGTTATTGCACCTGGTCACTCTCTTCTGCACAGCTTCAAGTGATGCTATGTCTTTCTTGTAGAGCGTTGACCAGAATTGCACACAATACTCCAGATGCGGACTTACAGTGCATTATATAGTCTAAGCATAACTGATCTGTATTCAACAGTTTTTACTATATAACCTCCCATTTTGTTTGCTCTTTTATAGTTTCTGTGGATTGCTTAGATGGTGAAAATGTTGTATCAGCATAAAACACTAATCTAGTCTGACATGCTTGTGTTTCTCATATTTTTACTTTCATACTTAGAAAACTGCAACTAATATCTGAGAATAACGACTGGTGAAATGTTTGTGTTTAGTGTGGTGTAGGTGCCCCTGTTGACATTGTCCATATTCTGCTTAAAGCTCTACTAGCTCTTGTTTTCTGGCATTTTATTACAGTAAAGAAACCCAGATATAAATATCAAATAAAATTTAAAGGTAGTGTGTAAATACTTTTATAGGTCCATTATAGATATGCTTCTCATTTTTGTTTTTTTTTGTTTTTTTTTTCACTCTTTTCAAATCTTTCTCCAATGGAGAATCTGAGATATTTATTTCCTGTTCATATTTTTGCTTTGATATAAAAACAATTTTCTGTGATTTCTACATGTTTTATTACATTATTTAACACAATTTATTTTCACTATTGCCAAGGTAGCAAAATGCAGAGTTTATCAATAAATGTTGATTATATTTGTGTCAAAACAATTATTTAAACCCATTGTGGTCTGTTATATGGACATATACAATAAGAAATTACAAAACATAGTTTGTCTTTTTGCAAGTTCATTGTTCCAGAAACCCATAGTGTTCCTCTTTTAGCTTGAAGGATCCTCTGAAGAAGACTTGGATCTTCATGATGACCGCATGTCATATCTTTCTGCAATGGGGGCTGACTACCTTAGCTGTGACAGTCGGCTGACTAGTGACTACGATGACACAGCCGATGAGGGAGGAGCTTATACTGATAATGAGTTAGATGATCTAGCAGATGAACCGCAGGTTTCTGCTATCAGTCGGTCTTCAGAACCAGTAGTTGGAGAAGAGGTAAGAAGCTTTATTTTCAAGGAGAATGAATACAAAAAATATTGAGGATGCTTGTGAAAATTGTTTATGAACTCTATAAAATTATTATTTTTGTTAAATTTCATCTTTCGTAAAATGTTGTTTAAGTGTGAGTAATAGAGTTGGAATGTTCAGAAGTTTAAAACAAAATTGTGTTTTTTTGAGAACAAAATGCAAACTGTTAGGATAATCAGTTATTTTAAGGGGTAATTTGAGTCAGGATTTTCAGTCAGTGACTTTATTCACACTTGCATCTATCACTGTACATGTGGTAAAAACATTTCTTGATAAACCCACCAAAATATGTACACAGAAATTTCAGTTATCTTGTAAAAGATGAATGTTTCAGCACTTGTAGTAGCAGATGTTTTGTCTTGTGTACAGAGTACAGTGAATTTCATATTTAACTAACATAACAGTATAGGTGTGCAATCTTAAAGTGACCTGACAGTTTCCTGGCCTCTTGCTAGATCTCCGTAGCCTACCTGATTCCAGTAAGGTAGAAATGCCCTTTGATTTCCACTATGGTGTTCCCTGTCTCTGTTTTGTCTGTTTGGAGGTTTCTGCTACAATTTACCCATTGATTAATTTCATTGTCTCTGCCAGCCCCTTGCCAGTTAGGCACCCAGTTACAACATTTATAGCACTAGCAGTAGAAAGGGTAATACAGACATGTTATTTATATTTTTTCCTGCAAATGTGTTCATTTTAAATTTTCTGTAATCATTGTGTACCAGCTTGTTCAGTTTTCATTTGCTTGATGGCAAGGCTTGGCCATGTATACCGGCAAATGGAAAGCCCATACAGCTATTATAGTTTTATTTGGGATGGAGTAGTGAATGGTAAAACAAGGCAAATTACTAAAGAAATACAGTCACGTTTTTTATTTTTTCTGTGATTATTTCATTGTTAACTTTGTTGAATTTCAAGTTCTTCTTTACCCCAAATTGACTGTGAAATACATGTATTAAAAAAAAATAATAATGTTGAATTAAGAAATGCACATCTAGCCTGAGTCTTTTCTACAAATCTGTATATACAGTATTTGTGTGTGTGTGTGTGTATATATATATATATATATATATATATACTGCTCAAAAAAAATTAAAAGATGCACTTTTTAATCCGAGTATAGCATCAAGTCATTGAAACTTCTGCGCTATTGATCTGGTCAGTTAAATAGCAGAGGGGGTTGTTAATCAGTTTCAGCTGCTTTGGTGTAAATGAAATTAACAAGAAGTGCACTAGAGGGGCAACAATGA
Source organism: Polypterus bichir lapradei (assembly GCA_026402145.1). Classification (NCBI taxonomy): domain Eukaryota; kingdom Metazoa; phylum Chordata; class Cladistia; order Polypteriformes; family Polypteridae; genus Polypterus; species Polypterus bichir. The sequence continues at coordinate 4,466,581 of JANRMT010062822.1, forward strand.
GATGACCCCCAAAACAGGAATAGCCTGACAGGTGGAGGCCACTGACATTTTTCCATCCTCATCTTTTCTTACTGTTATTTCATTAGTTTTGCATTTGGCTACGGTCAGTGTCACTACTGGTAGCATGAGGCGATACCTAGACCCTTCCACTGCCTAGCACTGTGGAGCTCAACTGGCATTTTCCATAGAATACCAGAATTGGGAGGTCCACCACTGGCGCCCTGTGCTTTTCGCAGATGAGAGCAGGTTGACCCTGATCACATGTGACAGACATGACAGGGTCTGGAGAAACTGTGGAGAATGTTGTGCTACCTGTAACATCGTTCAGCATGACCGGTTTGGTGGTGGGTCAGTGATGGTCTGGGGAGGCATATCCATGGAGGGACACACAGACCTCTACAAGCTAGACAACGGCACCTTGACTGCCATTAGGTATCGGGGTGAAATCCTTGGACCCATTGTGAGACCCTGTCCTGGTGCAGTGGGTCCTGGGTTCCTTCTGGTGCACAACAATGCTCGGCCTCATGTGGCGAGAGTAAGCAGGCAGTTCCAGGAAGATGAAGGAATTGATACCATTGCATGTGGGGGGAGTACGATTTGGAATTGTTGCAATGAAATGTTGGCAAAATGGACTAAGCCTGCCACATCATTTTCACTTTTGTTTTTTGGGGTGTCTTTGAATTCAGCCCACTGTAATTTGATAATTTTAATTCTCCAAAAACAATGCAGCATCATTTCGTTCCTAACACATTACCAGTCCATATCAGTATAAAGATCCAGCATGATTTTTTTTCCCTTTGTGATCTGAGGTGTTTTCAAAGTGTTTCATTATTTAACTTAAGACAAATATGAAAGGGCTAAATTAAATAACTTGTCACATTTCTCAAGCCGTTGTAATTATGAGTTAGTTTAAATGCTTCATAACCTTTCATGGATAACGTTAAGACAGTAATTCTTAGGTGTTTTTTGTGATAACTGCTCTGCCTTCATAACCTTTTCAGAGCCTGCATCATACCAACCTTGAGCCCAGAGGTCAAGTAAGAAGAGCTGGCAGCCAGGAGTTATTGAGAGATCCCAGTCCACCTCCAACTTTCAGACCAGAACCTCCAAAGGTATATATATATATATGTTTAATGAATAACACATTAGCTGGAAGCAACTAAATTAAGTTTTCTAGAGAAAGGATTAGGTGAAACATGTCTGGAAAGGTTCATTTGCTGTATTTGTATTGATCATGGTACTTCCACAACCCAGGTTACCTTATTATGACTTGTCTCCTACCAGCCCATCTACAAAATTTAATTTCATGTAGTACCTTATACCAAGGACACCGTAGCAAGGCTTTTGACAAAGCACTCAAGAACATAATTTTAAGGAATAGAATTACAAAGTAAATATCAGAGTTACCATATTCCTAGAAAGAATGTCCCCAGGAAAATAATGGCAGTCATGTACATTCATTCATGAGCCTGTGTCATGTAGTTCTGGGCTGGAGTCTGTTCTGGTAGCAGCTATTGTAAGGAAGAAAAAAGCTCTGGACAGGGCACCAGCTCATCACTGGGCACCAATTACTCTTTTATACAATTTTCATTAAATAAAAAATACATTAAGCATATTTTCACAAGTAGTTAAAATTAGGGCATGGTTGAAGTGATTAATGACTATTTGAACATCCTGTGAAAAAATGCATCTCACAATAAAATATGAATTTCAGACATATAAGGATTATTTCTGTTGTTTTCCATTACACCACAAACACTGATCATTTCATCATGTAACAAACTCTGTAGCTTCACACTGAAGTGCTCTGCTGCAACACATTTTTCAGCATTACTAATGAAAGTTTGTGTTCTACATTAGTTTAAGATGAGCACAACAAAAAACTAAAATAACAAAAGGCTTCAAGTGCACCATGATATTCTCAAAATATTCCCAGTAAAATTGTAGTGTTTATATTGTCAGCGTATAACTGACAATGGAGAAAAACCATGAAGAACTAAAGCATTTACAGTATATTAATAAATTAAATAACTTCAGATATCCCTGGAGGCATCCCATCTGTGAAACTGAATATGTTCTTAATTTCTTTTTGGATGCTGTATCCATGGCACAGTATATTTTCACCACTTATCCAAAAGTACAGTTAAATCTATTAGAATGATTTTAACTAAACATTTGGGCAGAATAAAACATATACTGAAACCATGAGAAGTAAATTTCACCTTATATCTGGCTTTTCTGGGTTTTAAAAGCTGTTTATTTTTCTCATAAGAAAAACACTGAGGACAGGTATAAAATACATTGAAGAATGAATTAATTCATACAGAGCCATGTTGGGTACATTCTTTCTGTATTGACAGCGTGTAGCCTACATTGTTGTCCTGAGTTTCCCGTAAGAAAAGCATTTAAAACAATTTCAGAAACAGTTTTTTTTTTTTTTTTTTTTTTTTTTTTTTTGTATTGTAGATATTGTAGATATTTCAATGAGGCCTCTACTTAATAGGTATACTGTTTAAAAAAATTTACCATGATAGCATCAGTGACTTGGGACTCCAGAATTCAGTGCTAGAAAATTCTAAATTGCTTCCCACATGAAAAACATGGGGAATAATAAATTTATTTTAAATAGTACACATAACTTTTTGAGGTGTGTGGTAAAATAGTATTTAGGAGAAGGTAACACTGGTCCTACAAGATCTTGGTGCGACCCCAAGGAGACATACCTCAGGGTTGTTCTTTTCCTTAAAGCAAACATTGTAAAAGATTTCAGAGTAGAACATGCCAGGCGTCCAAATGAGGGACTTAATAGGAAAAGACAGGCTCTGCATTCAGAACTCAACCGCTTGACAACTAAAGAAACAGAACAACTCATTTTTAAATCAAGACATCATTACTATGAACATGGAGAGAAAGCTAATAAGATCATAGCTCAACAAATCCACAAGTAGGAAGTTCGCAATGCAATCCCAGCAATCACCAATATAGACACACAAAATCATTGACCATAAAAATATAATGCACACATTTAGAGACTACTATAAATCCTTATATTCTACTGAGTTTAAAGAAGACAAGGCACAATCTAATGCATTTCTGAATGCATTACAGATACCACAAATAGATACTCTCAGGGCAGAGGAATTGGATAAAACTCTGGCACTGTCAGAATTACCAGATGCTATAAACTCACTTCAGAGTGGGAAAGCAGCAGGCCCTGATGGCTACCCTGCTGAATTTTATTAAAAAATTCTGAATTAAGCTCGCTCCCCTTTTATTAGCAACATTTAAATAAGCTAGAGACAATAAAATTCTACCTCAAACTTTTCGCCAAGCATTAATTACCGTCTTTCCTAAGCAAAATAAGGACTTGCCACAATCTGCCTCATATAGACCAATTTCACTTCTGAGTAATGATATTAAGAGACTCTCCAAAGTCCTAGCTAGAAGGATTGAGAAAGTGCTTCCTTTGGTAATATCATAAGATCAAACTGGATTTATTAAAGGGATGACACTTAGCTTCTAATCTTTGACGCATGTTTAATGTAATATATTCACCCACAAAGACTAACACCCTGGCGATATTATTGTTGGATGCAGTAAAAGCATTTGATATGGTTGAATGGAACTACCTTTTCACTATATTGGAGAAATTTGGGTTTGGCCCGAACATTTCTGCATGGATCAAACTACTGTATACCAGTCCAAAAGCTTCGGTTTGTATTAACAACATTAATTCAGACTACTTCAAACTAGAACGTGGTACTAGACAAGGATGCCCCCCTTGTCACCACTGCTGTTTGCAGTCACCATTGAAACACTGGAAGTTCACTGTTGAAATGCTAATGAGATAAAGGGGATTATCAGAGAACGACTTGAACAGAAAAGTTCACTATATGCAGATGATATGGTACTGTATATATCGGATCCACAAAACACTGTGCCTGCAATCCTAACAGCATTAACAGAATTTCAAAAGATATCTGGTCTCAGAATTAACTTGAATAAAAGTGTGCTCTTTCCAGTGAATTCTCAAGCACACAATATTAGATTGGACATCTTCCCTTTTATCATCTCAGATCAGTTTAAATACCTAGGGGTAAACATCACAAGTAAACATAACGCTCTTTAGCAACAAAATTTTGCCGTCTATATGGAAAAAATTGAGCAAGATTTGCATAGATGGTCAACCCTTCATCTCACTTTAGCTGGAAGAATTAACATTGTCAAGATGAATATCCTTCCTAAGCTTCTTTTTTATTTCAAAACATTCCAGTGTACATCAGTAAGTCATTTTTTTAAGAAATTAGATTCAACCATAACCTCATTTATTTGGAATTCAAAACATCAACGTATCCAATGGGTGACCCTACAAAGGCCTAAGGCAGAAGATGCTATGGCTCTACCTAACTTTCAAATTTATTACTGGGTGGCTAATATACAAGCTATAAAATCCTGGACATTGAGACAAATAAATAAACATATGCAGGCTTGGTCCATAATACAAATAAAATCCTGCAGTACTTAGTTATATTTCTTGCTTTGTACCCCAGTAAATACACGTCATTGCCAATATACTAACAACCCAATTGTGCTTCACTCACTCAGAATATGGAACCAATGTAGGAAGTATTTTAAGATAGAGAAGCTTTCATCTGTGGCACCTCTACACAAGAACCACCTTTTTCCATCCTCTCAAATGTACATACTTTTTAATGTCTGAAAAACATTTGGGATTAAATCACTTAGAGATCTGTACCTAAACGTCTTTGCATCCTATGAACAATTACACTCCAAGTTTATCTTTCCAGCAACACATTTCTTTCACTATCTTCAAATTGGAAACTTTGTTAAACAGAACCTGTCCGATTTTCCGCACCTTCCACCTCCCTATATGCGGGGAAAAAATATTGATCAGTCTTGAGGACTCGGACAGCATTTCCGTAATATATTAAACCATTTTACAGTCCCTCCCTTTCAAAGATCCCAGAGTACAGTGGGAAAAGGATCTCTCACTCAACATCTCAGAAAAGGAATGGAAGGCAGCTATGCACAGAATTCACAGAGTTCCATATGTGCAAAGCATATAATTATTCAACACAAAATTATATATCCAGCACATCTGTCTCGTTTGTCCAAAATGTTTCCAGGGCAAGATCCAACCTGCAAATGTTGCAATCAAGTTCCAGCCTCACTGGGCCACATGTTTTGGGCCTGCAGCAAATTAACATCATTTTGGACCAAACTCTTTAAGTGCCTTTCAGACAGCCTTGGAGTCACAATCCCTCCTAATCCACTAACAGCTGTGTTTGGTGTTCTTCCAGGTGCGCTTATAGTGGAGAAGGACAAACAAACTGTGATTCCCTTTACTACACTATTGGCACGTAGACTTATCTTGCTTAACTGGAAGAATCCTAACTCTCCTCTTTTAAGTCAGTGTGTAACTGATGTTATATACTATTTGAAATTGGGGAAAAAAATCAAATTCTCATTTAGAGGATCTGTACAAAACTTTTTCAAAACCTGGTAGGATCTGATCAATAATATCTTAAGAATAAGCATTTAAATTGAGGAAGTGGATTCTTTCTCCTCTTTCTTATTCTGTTTTTTTATTAATTTATCTATTTACTTATTTTTACTAGTTTAAAGTTTTTCTCTGCTGGCCTCGCTCTCTTTCTCATGGGGGGGGTGATTTGTTACTGTTAAACTTGACTTGCTTGTATGGAATGTTATTGATGTTAATAAAATCAATAAAATGAAAAAAAAAAAAAGATTTCAGACACTATATTGTGATATCAAAGCAAAATACTGAACAATATGCAGATTTATGATCAATGAGCATTTTGTCACCATATTTGGTCACCCTAATACTCTTTGTTCCAGAAAATTCTAAATTTCTTCACTTAGGACAGTAGTTAACTGTACTCTGAAGAGGACGTGTGCCCTGTTAGGGGTTGTTTTCTGCCCTTTTTTTATATTGTTGCCTGGATGCTATTCTGGACAAAATGAGATTGAAGATGGATTGCTAAATATTATTGGTCACAGCAAATAACATACTACTCTGAGTTAAATACAAGCTTTAAATTTTGTAAAAAAAAATAATAATAATATAAAAATTATATGTTTTTTTGTGAATATGAAAAAAGGTATCGAAGTAATTTAGTATGCCTATGAAAACTGATTTTCCACACACTACTAAAATTTTAAAATTGCTTTGTCACATTTTTATTGTTTATATTAAGGCAAAAGTTCAAAGTCGAGAAGAAATTTCCAGACAGCAGTATGACACGGCAAAAGGCTATGAATCTCAGTCCAGCCAGAGTCCAGCTAGTAGTGAACATCCAAGGAGCCAAGATTCTGCAGTGGGCAGACCAGTCCCACCTCCAGTAGCTCAGAAACCTTCCTTTGGATTACGCCCTGCCAAGCCTGCACTTCTCAGCAGCCAGCTTCCTGATGATGTAGAACCAGCAGATGTTTCTGAGGACCCTGCTGTGAAGTCCGTGCTAGGCAAGGTGAAAGTGTTTGAAAAAATGGATCACAAAGCACGCACGCAGAGGATGCTGGAACTGCAGGAGGCTCAGAGCGCAAGGGTACTGTATGAAGGAGTTCTCATGTACTTTTGTTCAGTTAGTAGAAGAAATATTTGAATTACTTGATATATCAAATGTGAATAAAATTGTAAGGTATTTGTTTCATTCATTTTTTTTTTTTTTTTTATAGATTTATTGAATGTACATTCTTGATCCACATGCTGTTTGCATCGAAAAGTAGCTTCAGACCTTTTTGGGCATGGCTGTAACCTAGCTGACCATGTCATTCTGTGTTTTTGTGATGTACAATTCTGTACAAAATATTGAAGGCCAGTAAATGCCATTTTGTCATAGACAAAAATAAACTAGCAATCCATTTAAAGGCCTAAAGCAATTGAAAGCAGAATAAAAAACAATTTTGAATAAATGTTCATGACACAATTGTTTCAGTTTAAGATTTTTAAAAATTCTTTTACTTAATCCTATATTGGACTTTTTAATATTTGAGGGAAGGACCTTAATATTGTTAATATCTTTTAGTTTTTTTTTTGAGTATTGTGCATTGGTTTGATCCTATGGGTATTTAAACTTAAAATACTGAGTATCATCACTTAACACACACAATTAAATATTATCATCCCTTAAAGTTAATTTTCCTGGTTAATTTTTATCATTACAGATGGAAATAGCCCAAAAGCATCCTGACTTGTACGCTGTTCCTATCAAAGTTCAAAAACCAGAGCAGAACAGGCCTCAACCTATTGGGTAAGTGGAAGACTAATGAAATCAAAATATGAGAAAAATATTTTTTGTGCTCCTACAATTCTGAAGTAATTAATACTGGTGTCACAATTAGGTAGTTTAAAATTCGGATGTATATTGCATGGTAAGTAATAGTAATAATTCTAGGTGATACTCTTTTGGGCGAATAACAGAGAAGTGCACTCCTTAGGGCCACAGACCAAGGGCCTTGTATAGCTTGATCAGTGAAATTTGAAAAAGTGTTCTATAAGAGAGTTTGCTGGGTTGGCCAGTGACCTTGTTGGCTTAATTTTTCCCTGAAAATTCGCCATGTGACCAACTTAGGCAAACGTTTTTGTTTTTTTTTTTTCAGTGCCCCATGATGCTTTGCAAGGCCAGCATGACATCACCGTGGTGTACCAATAACTGCTAGTACTCTGTGCAGTGTTGGATTCTTGGTCCTCCTTGTAGTATTTTACATAATGCATATAACGTCTTCGCAGATACAATAGAATACAATTCACTTTTGTATAGCCCAAAATCACATAAGAAGATGGGCTTTAACAGGCCCTGCTTCTTGACAGCCCCCCAGCCTTGACTCTCTAAGAAGACAAGGAAAACCTCCCAAAAAAAACCCTTGTAGGGAAAAAATGGAAGAAACCTTGTGAAAGGCAGTTTAGAGAGAGACCCCTTTCCAGGTAGGCTTGGCGTGCAGTCGGTGTCAAAAAGAAGGGGGTCAACACAACACAGTACACAGAACAGAACAAATCCTCAATACAGTATAAAAATAAAAACTTTACAAGTACGGAGCAGAATTTAACAGTAGGTGATACCACATAATATGATTTGGATTTGTTTAGAGTCCTGGAGACCTCATTCATCAAGCTGCCTCCCCCTGTTTGGCCATTCCACAGCTGAAATAGTGCTAATCCAATGAAAGGCCACCTCTTTCCCACGATTCCTGTGATCATCCATCAAAGATGACTTTACCGTAGGTGGGCTGTGGCACCAAGTGCCACATTTGAGAACCGAGAAGAGAAACACAATAGGTGAGGGTTACTAACAAATGATAACTATCATGTTACTTATGTTTTAGTGCTAATGACTAACAACAGACATGCAGTCTGTGCAGTTAATCAGCAGCTCTAGTCAGGATATGCTGAACTGAAGTAGTGAGTCTTCAGCCAGGATTTAAAAGCTGAGACCGAAGGGGCATCTCTTATAGTAGCTGGCAGATACTAGGAACGGGGTTTTAGGTTGGGTCCCCTTGGAGGTTTGTGTGCCCACATTAACTGCCGGTACTCAGAGTCTCAAACTGGGAATTACTGCAAGTTAAGTATTCACAGGCTCAGTGAACGATAGTCGCAGTGATAGGAGATCAGGAGACGGATGAAGGACTCTGAGAATGGAGGGCTGTGCTGTTGGCATTTTGTTTTTCGAAGCTGTTGTCTGAATTTTTTTTTTTTTGCACTTGTTGCTAGTTTGTGGTCAGTTGTCTATGCGGAAGACATATTTGCAGTAGTTAGCAGGGATGTTTCACAGATTAGGTCACATTTATTGCCACAATAATAAGTCCAGCATAGTTGGCAGACACTTCTCTAGCTTTCAGAGACACTTAAAAGACAACTGCAACATTATAATCTAATAATAATAATTATGATAAACAGTTTCTCCTTCCCCAATAGACTTCAGTGCATTTCGCCAAATTCGATGAAATTTCCAAACATTTCTGTGATTTTGCTAAACTCGAGGCAAAGCAAATTCAGCAGGGTTCACTGATCACTAGTTTTAAATTCAAAACCCAGGCCTTGTTGTCGTCTCTTTAGGCTTTGCACATTCTCCCATATGCCAAATGTGTGTGTTAGTATATATGGGATTGGGAGTGCAAGTTTGGGTGTATTAGTGACTGAGCCCTGCCATGATGGACTGCTACCCTCCGCCTGATACTGCTAGGATAGGCTCTGCCCATCCCTCCCATACCCTGATCTATAATTGGATAATGCAACTTTGAAATTGTTATGTAATATAATTCTTTTCTTCTTCTTTAGCTCAAGCTCCAGACCAGAACCACAGAAACCACCAAGCAATACTAGCTATTACCACGATGAAGAGGAAGAAGAGGATTACAGACGTCAACTTGCAGACCAGACAAAGCGCACCTACTATGCAAGTCCACAAAAATATCGTGACACTGAACTCTAGGCAACAAACATCTCACTAACCTCAATAACATTTGCTCCAACATCCATTCCAAAGGGATGCTCCCTGCACACTTTTTAATTAGACTTGGAAGTATCTTGCTTTTAAGTTGTTCTCACTTTTGCTTCAACGAAGTGAAATAATCTGTCCATATGGATGGGATTGCAACCTTTTTTAAAAATGTAAACCACCTGTTCATGTGTATTCTACTTTTTGGTCTATGCAATTATCTAATGTTTAAGCTAATTTCATCAAACAGCACTGTCTTTTGTTGTTTTTTATATAAGCCAAAAATGTTTATTTGTGCTCAGCCCCCCTTGTTAGGAAAAAAAATCGAACCTGTGTTACTTGAATGTCCATTCTCGAACATTGCATGATTAATTTGTACAAATTCTCAATTCTTTGCCTGTGTCGTCAAAATACATTTTAAGTGCCTTTGTCAAGTATCCACTACTTCTGTACTGTTGTTTGTACTGCATTGACAAAGACTGTTTAATGCTACTGATAAAAAAAGAGTAATCTTTCTTATATATTTTTCCCCAAAACTAAACTTGTCAATCCGTAATGCTTGTGCTTTCTTGTACATTTGCAAGGTTTGTGTATACTGTATGTTAAGGAATCCTGTTTTGTACAATATTGTATTCTGCATTACATTTAAATTCTGTTTCCTGTTTAAATTAATGTTTCATGTTTTTGTTAATTTTTGTTTCCATTCCAAATTTAAATAAACATTGTATTACAAGAAAAAAATGACATATTAAAAATATATGTGAGCAGTGATCAGATGTTTTTGAGACCGACTCTGATAGATAGATAGAGGTGATTTCTATAAGTCGTCAAGATTAGCTTTGTAATGCAGTGGTCCTCACTCTCGCTTCTCCTGTTCCATGATGTTACATGAAGATCATAACTGGTGATTTACAAGCCAAAGCTAATTAAACAGTTGATTCTGTTTACAACCATAAAACTCTAAATACACTTAAAGTTAATGTGATGGGTAGGGCTGTCATCAAGAACACAAGGGGTCCAGCCTGAGAATCCACAATGCAGAGGTCACTGTCTAAGATGGCAATGCAGTTTGACACCAATATGATGAAGTGAATGAAATCAGTACATCTAGGACTTGTCATGACAGCTCTGGGTGCTCTTCATTCACCGACAGCCAGAATTCTACTATTGATATTGAGTGACTGATCAATTGTTAAGTCCGAGTGTGTAGTTCAGAGAAGATAATGTTGCAGTTGGATAAGAATGGTTGGTTTATCCAGTTTGTGACATAGCAGGTCCACGGCTACAACAATTTATGGCCAGGTTTTAAAACCCTGAAGCCATGTCACTCTCCTTGGATGTGATTGCACGACCGCGGGGAGTTAATGAGGTAGTTAGGGCGAGTCGCACCTGCACATGTGGGTGCAATCATTCTCCATTGCTTCATTGGCTTCCTGGGGCATGTGATTAAGGCGCTGTGCCCACGGAGACGTGTGCATGTGTGTGGGTGTACGAGGTGTGGCAGAAAAGTAATGAGACTGATTTTTTATTTACCAAAGTTTTTACTTTTTTCAAACATCAATGTTATCCCCTTCAAAGTAGTTCCCTTGAGCAGCTACACACCGATGGAGACGTTGTTCCCACTGTTGGTAGCAGCGCTGGAAGTCTTCAACCGGTATGGTCTTCAGCATGTCCGTTACACTCTTTTGGATGTTTTCTAAAGTCCCGAAATGACGTCCTTTGAGGACATTTTTCAGTTTAGGAAAAAGTCACACGGACTGAGGTCAGGTGAATAAGGGGGCTGGGGAACCACAGGAATGCGTTTTTTCGATTGTCCTTCTGCTCAATTGTGAGGTTTTTCGGCACCATTTTGGCACAGACCTTTCGCATGTGCAAATGTT
>JANRMT010062822.1:4492936-4588065 GCA_026402145.1 Polypterus bichir lapradei
GATGTACTGACTTGCGCGATCACATTCCAAAAAATATTTCTTTTCAAGTTCTATTTAGTCCATATGAGTCAAACTCAAGGCCCACGGGCCACATCCGGCCCGGCGTGTAATTATATCCGGCCCGCGAGATCATTTTATATACTGTATTATTGTTATTAATGGCCCGGGTATATGAAGCGCTGGTAACACAATAAACTACAGATCCCATAATGCAGCGCTTCAGCTGCCTTGCCGAACACTTACCGCGTTGCTGCAAGTTATTGCGAAGCTAGCCCACACGATGCCGAAGAGAAAAGTTGATTCTGAAAATAGAGCCTTTAAAAACCGATGGGAGGCTGAGTATATATTTACTGACATTGCCGGTAAACCCGTGTGTCTCATTTGTGGAGCTAATGTGGCTGTAATTACAGAATTTAATCTTTACAACGACTGACAAACACAGAATGTAACTTGAACACAACACATCGTACAAATACGACCCTGATTGAAACAAATAATGATAATCGAATCCTTGATCACAGCAACACTCACAAAGCAATTACTGTATATTGACAATCATGTTACGTTATTTTTAAAATGTTCCCTTTTCTTTTTCATAGCTTCTTTAACACACTACGTCTCCGCTGCGAATATATATACATACCCCGATCTACATACTCTCAAATCAATAAGCCACACACCGTGGCGTAATTGTAGAGGCTTCGCCTCTATCGCCGAGGTTCGATTCCTGAGAGGGGATGTACTGAGTATGTACGCGTGCTTCTCGGTTCATTTTAACCTCGCATTTCCTTGGTTTGAGACGTATGAAAAAATATGCGGTTAACGCAGAATCATGTTACGTTATTTTTAAAATCTTTCCTATTCTTAGCACAAGCACAGCTGAGAAGCTTCGATGCATGTACTCCATAACAAAAAATAACGCATTTAATCACACTTTCAATTCCAAGCAAAGGGGAACTTTTGTCAATGCATGATTTCCTGGTACATCGATTACACTGATGCACACATCACAGCTACAAAAATGTTACACTCGGAATGAAGCGCGTTCCTGATCGGAGGAAAATTTAATTTCAAAAAACTACCCGAGCGAAGCCTTGATAAAAGCATGGTTTTGTGCACAGTGAAAAGCAAGCAAAATTAGATGCATTACAGAAAGCGGACTTTGTGGCTCTTACTGGGGATCATTGGACTTCCGTGACCGTTAGTAATTCTAATTACATCTAATTACAAAATGTTCAATGATCACACTGTTTTAGCTTAATGTACAAAATAATTTTGGCTATGGTTACTCAGAGTTTAAAGATTAAGTTGGTCAAATTACCTTTTATGTTTCCGACTTATTTTTTTAAGAAGAAAAACTGCACTTTATGTTGAAATTTTGGTTATTATTATTTAAAGACAATACCATTCTAAAAATGTACTTAAAGTACTTAAACTACCACTTTATTTTTAAGTCTGCCCAATTTTAACCAGGGATGATATTTTTGTTTCTGTTTTGAATTCAAATGCAGTTTAAAAGCATTTTTTTTTTCAGAAATTAAAAGAGCTTGAGTTTACAATATTCATGTCCATGTCTATTATTTGATTCTGTCGCCCACTAAAACCCTTTTAAATTAAAAAAACACATTTGCGATTTGGGGCAAATTTACGTGTGCGATTACATACGATTAATCAAGATTAATTATTACACAGCCTCTAATTAATTGGATTAATTTTTTTAATCGAGTCCCACCCCTAATATATATATGTAGATATATATGTAGATTTGTATATATATATATATGTGTATATACAGTATATATGTATATGTGTGTGTGTGTGTATATGTGTGTGTGTGTATATATATATGTGTATATATGTATATATATGTGTGTGTGTATATATATATGTGTATATATGTATATATATATATATATATATATATATATATATATGATGTGTATATATATGTTTATATATGTGTGTGTGTGTGAGTGTATATATATATATGCCAGCAACACTCATATCAATGACAAAACAATTACATTAACAATCATGTTACGTTATTTTTAAAATATTTCCTTTTCTTTTTCATAACTTCTTTAACACACTACTTCTCCGCTGCGAAGCGCGGGTATTCTGCTAGTATATATATATACATACACACACACACACATATAAACATATATATATACATATCCATACATATATACATATACACATATATATATATAAACACACACATATATACATACATATATATATATACATATATACACATACATCCACAAATATATACATATATATATACATATCTGCATATACACACATACATATACATACACACATACATACATACACACACATATATACACACAAATACATATATATATATACATACACACACACATATATAAACATATATATACATATACATACATATCTACATATATACATACACACACACACACACACACATATATATATATATATATATATATATATATATATATATACACTCTTTGGGGTGCGAGCAACTGTTGCTGGGGGTGCCAAAATCCATCAAGGAAGAAAAATGAAAAACATTATTTGTACAAAATCGTAATTTATTTATCCATTCCTAAATAATTAAATGAGCAGGCTATTTCATATCAGTACAATACGCTGTTTGTTAAAACAGATGACTCCCGCTCTTACGTGCAAGTCTGCGTGGATATTATGAACTATCGTATCTGTTCCAAGTTCTATTTAAATTTTAAATAGAAGGAATTTTTATTTAGTCGACAGAAATATCTTTGGTAGGAATGTAAGTTAAATGTAGGCATCATTGCATAAATTTTTCTTCACCATACAAATGTAAAGAGTAAATTCGCCTTACATTTCAACCAAAGATATTTGTGTTGACTAAATAGAACTTGAAAAGATATATTTTTTCGAATGTGATCGCGCAATTCAGATCGAGTTGACGTGCACCGACGCATCGAGCCTGCGTGCTATTGTGGTTTCGCCTGCATGCCTCAATAAGTCACCCTCCCCTTGCTCTTACTTTTTTACCGTTCATCTAATGAATACACTGAGTGTGGCTTTACCAAAACAATCTTTGATGTCAAATAAAGTATCCATTATTCATAAAGCTTCAATTGGTGATCTGTCTTTCTGTGTTAACCGCATATTTTATCATACGTCTCAAACCAAGGGGATGCGAGGGTAAAATGAATCGGGAAATAATCAGTGCATCCCCTCTCGGGAATCGAACCTCGGCGTTAGAGGCAAAGCCTCTACCATTGCGCCACAGCATGTGGTTTGTCTATTTGAGAGTATGTAGATCGGGGTATATATATACATATATATATATATACCCCGCTTTGCAGCGGAGAAGTAGTGTGTTAAAGAAGTTATGAAAAAGAAAAGGGAACATTTTAAAAATAACGTAACATGATTGTCAATATACAGTAATTGTTTTGTGAGTTTTATGAGTGTTGCTGTCATCAAGGATTTGATTATCATTATTTCTTTCAATCAGGTTCGTATTTGTAGGATGTGTTGTGTTCAAGCTACATTCCGTGTTTGTCAATCGTTGTAAAGGTAACAGGTTTCATTCATCGATTCGTTTCTTACTGCATCAATAAACAGCTCGTCTTCTTCTTTATCTGAGACCTGACACACTGCATGCACGGGTTTTTTTTTTTACAGTCTTCCTTTAGCGGGACATTGACTTTTTCCACCGTGTGCTTTGTTTCCGCAGTAGCTGCACTTATGAATATGCTTGTATGTATCACACGCTTCATATTTATTTGCTGCCTTCTCAGTTGTGTAATTCGGTTTTTGTTCAGCACTCTTTGGAACTGTTGCTTTTTGTCTGTGCACTGCGTCATTTCACGTGAGCCGCTCGGTGTACATGCATCGAAGGTTCCCAGCTGTGCTGGTGCCATCTCGTGCGATGTCCACGGCTATATTTAATGTTAGCTAAGACCCGGCACTTAAAAGTTTCTCTCATAGTTTCGCCGAGTTTGTGCCAAACACCACCCTGACCATCTCATCTTCCTCTGCATAAGCACAGTCATTCACCCGTGAATATTTAGCGGCAGTGTTTCTATTGGATTGCCGCTGACGGACGGCCTTATATGGGCAGGCACTAAATTACATGGGAGACGTAACTCCGCCTCCCATGGGCATCGAGCAGAAGTCTATTATAGTCTATGGACGAAAAAATAGGTTCCAGTTATGACCGTTACGCGTAGAATTTCGAAATAAAACCTGCCCAGCTTTTGTAAGTAAGCTGTAAGGAATGAACCTGCCAAATTTCAGCCTTCTACCTACACGGGAAGTTGGAGAATTAGTGATGAGTCAGTAAGTGAGTGAGTGAGTGAGTGAGTGAGTGAGTGAGTGAGGGCTTTGCCTTTTATTAGTATAGATTGTGGATTTGTTCTGTTCTGTGTATTGTATTGTATTGATCCCCTTCTTTTTGACACCCACTGCACTCCCAACCTACCTGGAAAGGGGTCTCTTTTTAAACTGCCTTTCCCAAGGTTTCGTCCATTTTTTTTCCTACAAGTGTTTTTTTGGGAGTTTTTCCTTATCTTCTTAGAGAGTCAAGGCTGGGGGGCTGTCAAAAGGCAGGGCCTGTTAAAGCCTACTGCGGCACTTCTTGTGTGATTTTGGGCTATACAAAAATAAATTGTATTGTATTGTATTGTATATCCATAACCATATTAAAAGGGTAAAGACTCAATAAAGATCCTTGATGCACGCCTGCTCTAACAGGAATCTCATCTGTTACCCCAATACTGCTTTTAACCAGTACTGCTTTTTGCTCCCTCGTACTTGTCCTGGACAATCCTCACATACTTCTCTAATACTCATTTCTCTCTCATGCACCTCCAGACCTCTTGACACGGTACTCTATCATAACCCTTCTTCCAGTCAATAAATACTAAACAAAAACTAAGACCCTTTAACAGGCATTTCTTTTACTCTGTGCATCTCTGAGACCTTGAAGTTGATGTGTACTCAGGGTATTTTTTGTGAGGCCCCAAAAATTGCCTCAAGCTCGGGGTCCCCAACCCATCTTAATCTGCCCGGTCTACTGGCCCCTAATGAAGAAAAGCCACTACTGCTGGGACAGCCTTTGGCAGTGTTGGCAGCTCTGTGCTTTTCCCACCCAACTGGGTTATTCTTAATCAGCATCCTCAGCTAAAAATGGGATCTTATGGATTGCATTTTTTTGGGACACTTTTTTCAAAAACTTTTTATTTTGGGCTCTTTTTTAACCCTGTCCCACATTTATTGCAATGTTTTTCCACTAATATTTGTACTTACATACCTAAATTGTTGCAAAATGTCTGAGGGGGTTAGCCCCCACCATTGTGTGATGGTATAAACCCATTCAATCATTTTCAAAAATCTCTGGGGAGGACTTGATCCTTAGCTCTCGACGTCATCCCCCAGCTTCCTGGTGTGTCAGTTTATCTACATCAGATATATTTTGGGGGGCAAATATGCTATTTCTATACTATGATTGTGTTATAGTTTTTTTTAGGAACCTGGCAGCCCTGGTCTCTGGCCCAATTCACCTTGCACTGAATGTAGCTGATGTTACAATGTTAAATTAAACCTTCTACTTTCAGTTTCCCAATCTTAACGTCTGGTGTTTTCCGTGGTCTTCCATGTGTCTTGCCTCTACTTGTGTTACACTCTGAAGTTTCTTCTTCTTGTCAGTCTTTTTTTTTAAACACTGCTGCGTGATGCGATCTGTACATTTAATTGCGCTTTATAAAATAAACACTGTGGATAAACAGCAATAAACTGGCAAATACCTGCTCTCTAGTGCGCAACGCTGTAACGGAGTGGACACGGCGACAAGCGACCTCTCGTGTCAAGTAGCCAGGAGGTCAGCGACAATGACTTTTCTAGGCTCGTCGCAGTGTCACAGGACCCAGCAGTGTGAAACGTAATCCGTCGGCAGGAGCGCGAGGGCGCGCAGCGGAGTTATTTTAGAACTCCAAAGTGCGAAAAGGGAACATGGCAGCAGCAGCAGCGGCGGCTCTCTGCTCCGCCTGGGCCCGAGCGGCGCCCTCTCTCCCCGCCGTGGATCACGCCCTCTCGCCTCGATAATGTCGCGTTTGGCGCCCGCCGAGTGCCCGCGCGCACTGCGTCCTTCTCGAATCGCCGCTCAGCTGCCCGGCAGACCGCTGCTGTCTGTCGGACTGCTGCAACTCCTGCTCGGATGCGCCATGGTGGCGCTGTCCTTCGGGGCGCTGTCCCTCAGCATGTCGCCGCCCGTGAGGAACTCGTGCCCGTTCTGGGCCGGCTCGTCGGTGAGTAGCTCGAGTGTGCAGAACGGAGCGCGAGAAAAGTGAAGTGCGGGTGTGACCGGGAGCGAGTGTGGTAAGGGAACTTGGGCGTCAAGGTGAGTGCCTAAGGAACGCGAGGGTGCGATGTGGTGAGAGGAAAAGGGAGGAGAATGCCCGGGTGAGGGTGTGCGTCACCGGGATACGTGTGCCAGAATGATGGCAAGTCAGGCCAGCCATCCATTAAAACATACGCGTGGTCGCGGGAGTTAGCGTTGAGCGCAAAACCACAAGTGGACATGGGCAGCTGCACATAACCGACAGAGTAACCCACACGTCTTTGTGATCTGCCAAGAAAACAACGTGGTCAAAAGGAAACTCGAGAGACGAAGAGAACACGAAAACTCCACACTGTGCCGGATTGAGCTGGGGTGCAACAGCGCCACTCGTGGAGGAAACTGAAACTGCGAAAACGTCGGAACAATGAAAGGGGAGCAAGTTCGAGACAAAAAGGTCCCCGGGGCCTGTGCTGCAGACGTGTGTATCTGGAGAATCCTCGAGGAAACCCAAGTTGGAAGAATCACATTTATTGGCCAAGTACGCTCGCATAAAGGAATTTGAATTTGGGTTTTAGGAATCTTATGCATTTGCCAGTACTTAATGTTCAGGAATGTAACTTGGTAGCTTAAGCTGTTTATGACATAACACATCATCAAATACACATGACATAATTTAAACAACATACATTATAAATAGTTACAGAATAGTACAAATATAAAGGAGATTGCACCCTCAGTATTTCAGAGAATGAATCAGGGGTCCTCAACTCCTGGGCTTGAGGACCCCAGTGGCTGCAGGTTTTCATTCTAACCCTTTTCTTAATTAGTGACCTGTTTTTGCTTCTAAATAACTTGTTTTGAATTAATTTTAATTGGCACACTCTGGAAGACTCAGACCCCTTAATTGTTTCTTTTTCCTTAATTAGCAGCCAAACAAGAATGAGATACAAAATGAACCAAGACCAGCAAACTGTCGATCATACAATATCTGAAAATAAAGAAAGGTGAAGGTCTCAGGAATGTTGATCTGCTCAGGTCCCCAAAACATTTTAACAGCTCTCTTAGAAAAGAGAAAATCAATAATTTCATGTTTAGTCCCATGCTGAATCAAACATCTGCAGTCGCTAAAGCAGGGTTCTCAAATTCTGGTCCTGGAGGGCCGCAGTTGCTGCAGGTTTTCATTCTAACCCTTTTCTTAATGAGTGACCTGTTTTTACTGTTAGTTAACGTCTTTTGAACTAATTTTAGTTGACTTGCGCTTGAAGACTCAGAGCCCTTAATTGTTTCTTTTTTATTAATTAGCAGCCAAACAATAATGAGATGCAAAATGAGCCAAAACATGCCCAGCAAATGAAAATAAAGAAAGATGAAGGTCTGAGGAATGCTGATCTGCTCAATTCCCCTAAACATTTTAACAGCGCTCTTAGAAAAGAGAAAATCAACAATTTTAGAAATGTCTGCTATTGCACAATGAGAGCAGCAACTAGCCATGGAATTAAAGAATTGGTTTAATTAACAACAAGACTCAGCGTCTTATTGAGTAACTGGTTGGAGTTTGAGGCCCTGACTTAGTTGGTCTGCTGTTCGCTCACTCACTTCACATTTCATTTCTGTTTGGATGCCATTTAAGGAAAGAAATGAAGCAATTCAGAGGAATGATGAGGAAATTCAGGGGAACAAATCTTAAAAAATAAGTCAGTTCCTGCCCAGGGTTTGATTTCTGCCTTGCGCCCTGTGTTGGCTGGGATTGGCTCCAGCAGACCCCTGTAGTTAGGATATAGCGGGTTGGATAATGGATGGATGAAAATTAATTCAAAAGAAGTTAATTAGCAGCAAAAACAGGTCACTAGTTAAGAAGAGGGTTAGAATGAAAGCCTGCAACCGTTGTAGCCTTCAAGGACTGGAGATTGAGAACCCTGCTCTAAAGAGAAGCTGTTTTCCCCTTTCACTAATCAGCAGCAGCTCTCCAGGAGGAGTCGATTGGGATCATGCTCTGATAGCTCGTTGGCACACCCATCGCACACCACAGTTTTACTAAAATCCATCCATCCATGCATTTTGATATTGTATTTCCATTTTAACACTGCAAGAAGCCAGATCCAATACCACTGCCATGACACCCCCACTGACTCAAAACAAAATATTTTAAAGTCTTTTGCTCATTTTGGACTGCACCAGAAAGGAGCCACAGACAAACTTAGATAGAAAAAGGCGTATTGCTGTAGGTATGAAGGATCTCCAGTAGTGTTTATTTATTCACTTTTGTTAAATAATTAAATTGATAAAAGTACTTAATGACAGTGTCAGAGAGAGGATTGCAGCATTGCTCATAATGACCCTCAGTTTTGTTTTAATTCTCTCTTTCGCCTCTACCTCCAGAAAGTGGAGAGTTTGTCACATAAATGTGCCTGACCTTTTAATTAGTTTGTTGATTCAGTGGGCCTGTCTTGAAGTGATGTTATTGACCCAGCACACTACATCATAGAAAATCACACTGGCCGTCACAGATTTGTAGAGCATGTAAAAGATGTCACTACCTACGTTAAAGAAAACACAATTTCCTAAGAAAAAGAGTTTACTCTGCCCTTAATTATATAGTTTCTCTGAATTACTGGACCAGTCCAGCATTCATTAAATTTGGTTATTACATGTGCTTGAACAGCCTAGTTATTCGTAGGAACCTGGTTTTAAATAATTCCATATACAAGTACCCTTACTCAGGTTAGAGACATCAGGATAATGGCCTCTAAGAAACGGGGTTAACACACATAGATTTCTCTGTGAGCCGTCTGATTATGTGGACCCTTAACCATTTTGCAGTTAAGGATTTTGTATTCTGTGCATGTCTGTTTTACTATGTTAGCCTGCTTGTATCTTTTATTCGTGCATGCATCCATCAGCCACAAGTACAAAACTGTGGAAGTGTCCACAAAGATAAATTTCCTGAAACAAAAGCTCAGGCGATAAACATTATTCATTCTCTTGTTTGAAATAATTTGTCTCAATATTTCAGAAATCGATGAATGTACAGTGCTAGGCTCAGCAGTATAATCTCAGGAGACACAGGCTCTATGCTTGTTTTTGGATTCGCAGCGGCTTTTGATGGCGTTCAATCTGTTTTTAAAGCATGCTTTCATGACATTGGGGTGTTTTAGTAAAGGAGAACTCTATAAATGGACTACTCACACATGTAAATGGGGTTTTTAAGTTATCCAGGTTTCTACCTTAACCAGGTTACTCACCGTATTCTGCTTTTGTGTGTGCATGTTAACACCCTCATGGATATGGACCCCCAAGCACTTTATCACTTACATATCCACTTTGTTAATAGTGACAGGGCATAATGGCTCTTGGATGGAGTTAAAGTTGAGTTTTTAATAATTCTTTTTGCATCAAAAAATAAATTTCTATGCCTGAATCCTATACTCGGGCTCATTCCCCTTGTCAACACACTACATTAGGGAAAAGTCATCAGAGAATTTCTTCAGTTGACATGTAGTTCATGGTGTACAGTGGAAATATAAAGGGTGACAGAATTGTTCTCTGTGCTACTCCTGTTTTGTTCATATCAAAATCATAGACAAAGTCCCTTAGCCTCACAAACTGTGGTCTGCTGGATAGATAGTCCATTATCCAAGGCACAGTAGGCTCATCCCCCTGCCTATCCCTGATCCTACTTTTTAACAGATGGTGTTGAAGGCACTGGAGAAATCAAAAAACATGGATGTGTTCAAGTATTTGTTGGAAATGGCACGCACGCATTTAAGAAAACATGCCTCTAGTTTCATCATGTTGTCTTCCAAATAAATTTGATTTAAATTAAGATGTTTTATTTCTTAATATAAAAAAATCGCTTCATGGATTTTGTGAAAAGTAGCATATGTAATTGGTGCAAAAATAAAAATGTCAGTCTCTTTAGTGTTTCAGACAAGGAGGCCTGGTAATAGATAGATAGATACTTTATTAATCCCAAGGGGAAATTCATAATACAGTAATCCAGTGTTCTAATATTGTCACTGAGATCTGGATTCAAATCTTAGTTTTTGCAGATTTGTACATACTCCCAGTATCGACCTGGGTTTCCTCGAGGTACTCCCATAGGCTTTGCCATTTTCTGACTCTGTGATTGACTAAGCTGATTTTGAAACTGGAATATATTGGACTAAAGACTTGTTAGGTAGATTACCAAAGATGTTTACAGTCCATTTCCATTCACAGAGTGGCAAAGTGTTGCATGTGGTTTAGCACAAGAAGTAAGAAGTTTCTCTGGACTTTGTTCAAGAGACAATACGTAGCCTATAAACGTAAAAAAACATGATATAATTTTTACTGGTTACCTTTACTGCAGTTCTAAGCTTTAAAAAAAGTCAGCTCCTTATGGGAAATGTATGTACTTAAAGTGCTTAAGATTCTACAGTAAGTATTTTAAAATTTTGGTAGTTTAATTTTTTTATCTAAAACTGAAGATTTTCTGTGGCATTTTTTCCATATTCCCCATCTTTGAAGTATCTTTTTGAGCCTATTTGCTGACTGGCATTGGCACTAACTAGCAAGTCAATTTTTTCTTTGTTTTTCTGTACCTTATTGCTTCCCTTCTTTGTCAGTTAATCGTGCCCTTAATAGATGTCTTATTATTTTAAAAGCCTTTAGATTTTTTTTTGTGTTTACTTCTACTGACTTTAACCTGCAATTGTATTGACTCAACATAATGCTTGTTACATTGACAGATGTTTAGAGATCTTTGACTTGTCTGATTTGATGAAGGACCAATGCTACCAGCACCAAGTTTAGGGACAGGTTGGACATGTAATGGGCTTCTATTCATTTCTACCAATTTCTGCCCTAAAACAAACTCAGCCTAGAACAACAGTAGCAATGGTTTTTTTTTTAGTTTTCAAAATAGTGCAAAATAACGTGTTTTTCAAAAGAAGCCCAAAAAAACTGCAACTTGCGAAAGCCCATTTTTTCCAGTGGAAGCCATAAACAGTGTAAGAAAGCCTTTTACCTGGCAACATTTGCATAATCATAAGAAACTGTCATAACCCCTTATCTATTTTCCTTCTCTTATCATGACAGAACTCTTTGTTATCTACTAGCCAATGAAACAAAGTCTGAGTCCATCACAAAGCCCTCTCACATATATAGTGGGCCAATTTGGAACTAATACACATCTTTACGATGTGGAAGAAGATGTAGTAGCCACAGGAAAACAAAGTGCATTCCTCTTTATTTTTACCAAATAAAGTACTTAGAACTGGATTTAAAATGTTTAGCAGTGTTTTTAGTTTTTTTTTGTTGGATGTTATAAATGCAGCAGTATATGTATTAGGAGAATTACAAGAAACTATTGGACAGATCCCTTATAAATGTATGCATTTTAGCAAAATATTTATTGAAAGCGGATTTTAAAATACAGGCATGTTAAGTATCAAACATTTATTTTACTTTCAGGTCATATTGTCAGGAATCATTGGCTTAACTACATGGAAAAGACCTCAGCTACTGTTGGTAGGTTGAAATGTTATATAATGTTATATTTTTCACTTACCTGAGATTGACAAGTCTGAAGCATCAATTCATTAGTTTAAAATAATATTGTACAAATCGAAGGTGAATTTTTCTAAAGTTATAAATTGCTTGTACACAACACTTAATGATATATATGATCTAAAGCAAGCAAAGTTAAGATTATCTTTCTTGTAATCAAATGGCATTCCTAGGTCATCTTCTGTAGCCAATAGAATATTAAGTTGACAGTTGAAAATCTGGTAAGGTTAACAGGAACATTTTATGTACATTAATGTTAGAAAAATGTGTAGACTTTTGTAAGTTGTTTTTGTAAGTTAATTATGAAAATATTAAAGAATAATAATATTATAATAAATAAAGAACGGCATGCATAGAATATCCATAGTGCATATCTATCTGAATCTAACTCTTGCCTGACTGGGCCACATTAATTACTGTTTATCAGAAGATGCATAATTATGTAAAAAATATACTGTATATTAACATTTCTTATGTGTATATTATACAATTTGAGGTTAATAACAACCAACAGAAAGGAGGGTGTATGCCAGCGTCTTCCCACATCACTTGATGGATACTCAAATGCTTCTTAGTTATTTTTGTCATACATTTTTTGAAGGAGTCCTAATTTTTCTTAACATACTGTGTACTCTGAGAAAAATAATTTTAAGGCCGATTATATTGATAATAGTATAGATTATAAAGCATAACCTAAGTATTCTTGACACATAAAGCACACTGCATATAATGATTTTAGTAAATATAATATAAAGGTTCATAACAATTTTTAAATCTAAAATGTGTTCTTACAAAATGTATACACCTACCAAACCTGGACATCAGTCATAAGTGTTAGAGATTAGATATTGTAATGGAGAAGCCAACAACTACTTCTTGTTTAAATTTACAAATGAAACTTAACACCTAACATAACCTTCCTAAAATCTACTTAATCAAATTCAGGGTCACAGGGGTTCAAATCCCTTTTTTGGGAGCACTGGGTGCAAAGCAGTAGACAGCCCTACACAAGGCACTAGTCCATTGCCCAATGACACACGCACTTTTGTTTTACATAAAGATTCCAAGCTCTGAAATCCCACACAAAATTCCAGTACAATATTCTGCTCAATTATAATTGGTTAGTGAAGCATATTGTTCTTTTATACTTTAACTTCTGTTATGTCTCATTCTGACTTAGTAGTTATTTTAAGTTTTCAACTTTTCCTTTGTTTTATAACATATTGATACAGACAAGATTAAATTTGCCACATGTGCAGATCTTTGTGAGGTAATGGTACTGTTCTAAAACTTTGGCTTATTTGGATATTGTGTACAGCTGAAGTTTGAAACTGTGCATTATCATCAGAATTTACAGAAGTATATTGAGATGAGGCTTGTAAAAAATTTGAGAAAGCTAAATAGCTGAACTGGGAATATATCTGAGAAAGTTATTTCGTCTGTTAGAACTAAAGAACAGAGGAAGCCAAAGAGAGAGAGAGAGAGACATGGTGGTGGGCGGAAGAGATCCAGGTAGCTATGAAAACTAAAAATTAACAATTTTAAAACATGGTATTAACAAAAGAATGATGTGTATTTAAGCAAGCATACAAAGAAACATGCAAATTAGCCAAGAAACCTGTGGCAAGGAACAAGACAAGAAGCTGCCAGAAAACTAAATGAAGACCTAAATACAAGAGAAGAAAAATTAAGAATTTCAAAAATTGAGAAAGAAAGCACCAAAAAGCAAGCAGGATAAGCAGAATATTGCTATTATAAAGGAATGAGATAGCGATAAATTGATTAAACATGAAGAACTCGGGAAGATTATTTGGAAGGATTATTTTCATGGGCTGCTGAATGAATGAACAGAATGATATGGAGAAATGGGATGAGGCATAACCATCCGAAGGCCCTGAAATAGGGAATAGTGTACAGTAAGTCAGAAAAGCAACTGAGGAAGTAAAATTAAACAAATTTTCAGAATCATTAAGAATGAATAGGGGGCTCTGCCCCCTGCTCACTTTGCTCGCCAACCCCCAGGTTTGGTTATCCAGATATACAATTTAAAGGATTGTTATTTTCATTTCATTCATTTTCATTCATTTTTTGTTTCTTGATATTTGACAGTAATAAAGCTGTAGTGAATGAGTTACCCCCCCCGGCCCCCCTGCTGCTCGACAGTCATTTAAAAGCCTTTACAGCAGCTCTCCTTTAAGTCAGCTACTGCTTGTGCTATGCTGCGTGATCTGCATGTCGCACTGCGTGTTGATCATTTAAAAGCCTGTACAGCAGCTGTCCTTTTATCTCACTTGTTTGTCTTGTGGGACGTTAAAGTGTCTCTGAGAATTTGTTTGTAAGTAGGGCGTGTCATGCACGTAGTCTTGCGGGACTTCAAAGTGTCTTCTGAGAAGATCATGTCTCATCTCCCTCGTCTCCCTCCCAAGATTTTTTTTTTATAATAGAGAGACATTAGAGATGATGATGATCTTGGGGGAAGAAGAAATAAGATGGTTGCATAAAATATTCAATGATTTTTGAAGTATTGAAAATGATTTAAAAAGTGAGATAGTAATAGGGGAAGAAGATAATGTTAATAGTAGAAAAAAACTATTGGATATAGTGTTAAAGTTCCATGAACAAGTAATTGAAACAAGGATTATAGAGTGTATACAGATTAATGCCAAAGAGTTTGACTTCCTGTTAGGAAAGGGCATGATACTTGTCATTTTTATCAATTAGAGAATACAACAAAAGATACTTAAAGGAAAATGGTACTGGCCATTTATCGCTTTAGAAAAGGCATTCGATAGAATAGCAAGAGAAATGTTGTACTGGAGTATTGGAAAAGATGATTTGTGTGATAAAATCTATGATTGACAGTTAACATTGTTAGAACTTATATGGATAATATTGATTGAAATAAAGGGTGGTGTACACCATGGCTCATGTTTATGCCCAGTAATATTTATAATAGTAAAAGATACAGTCAGTGAAGATTTTAGGAGAGATACTTCTTGGGATATACTTTAAGCGTATGCCCTAGCTATTGAAGAAGAAACCTTGGGAGAGTCTATCATTAGATGACAGAGCTAACTGGAGAATAAGGATTACAAATAAATTTATAGAAGACAGAAGTGATGGTTTGCAATAAAATGAAGTATCATGTTTATTAAGCCAGTATCTGGCACTGTGCTGAAGTAAGTGGATAGTTTTAAATACCTTTATAGCAGCAAGTGGATGATGTAAAGAGGATATAAAATGAAGAATTAATTCTGGGTTATAAAAAGTGGATCTGAAGCATGGACAGTGAGGGCAAAGACTGCTGAACAAATAAGAGATGAGAATGCTAAGGTGACTGTGTAAAATGAAGCTGAGAAACAGAAAAAAATGGAGACATTAACAAAAAACCTGGACTAGCATGTGTAACTGATAAAGTCAGAAAACAGAATTAGTTCAGACATATATAGAGAATGGTTGAAAAAAATGGATGAATGGAAGAAGTTATTAAAAAAATTGAGCAACTTTGTGAGCTGGAATGTTAAAGGTCTGAATCAAGAAATAAAGAGAAAGAAAGTATTCTCTCACCTAACAGGTCTAAATGCTAAAATAGTATTTTTACAGGAGACCCACTTATTATGTAAGGATCAGTCTGGTCGTAAACCAATTGGTCGTGAACCGAAGCAATTTCCACCATAGGATTGTATGTAAATACAATTAATCTGTTCCAGACCATACAAACTGTATGTAAATATATATTTTTTTAGTTTGTAAAAGCTAAACACTGTTGGGGCCCACCGCCAGGGGGCACCCAGAAATTTGTGGAGCCCTGGATTGCAGCACTTCCGCCACACTCGGAAGTGCTGCCGGAAGATCGTCATGAAGCTCCTGGAGCACATCCGGGGCATTATAAAAGGGGCCACCTCACTCCATTAGCCAAGCCGGAGTTGGGGCGGCAGAAAGAGAAGAAGAGAAAGAGAAAGAAAGAAGGGACTGAGTATTTGGCTGATTTATACATTGTGTGGTGCTATACTAGGCAAAAGAAGGATTAAAATATGTTTTTGTGGACATCTGGTGTTGTGTCTCTTTGTGTTCAAGGGCTGAACTTCCACAACAGTTTGTAACTGATCACAACTTATCAGACCCCTGGAGATTTCTAAACCCAAACTCAAGAGCATATTCCTTCTACTCACCAGTGCATCACTGCTACCCAAGAATTGATTATTTCTTTATAGATAACAATTTCTTGCCTACGATTAAATCTTGTAAGTACAACGCTATTATTATCTCCGACCATGCCCCTTTCATCATGGAGCTAAACTCACTATGCCCTACAGAATTGATATCCAATCAAATCGATTTTTTAGAGACAAATACATCCTCAGAGGTTTCTGTAGCAACACTCTGGGAAACCCTGAAGGCTATCTTAAGAGCACAAATTATCTCCTATCTTTTCCACAGAAGTAAATTGGAAACCAAGAAGGTATCAGAGGTAATCAGTGAAATTACTAGAATAGATCAAGAACATGCCAGGCCTCCAAATGAGGCACTCAACCTCTTGACAACTAGAAAAACAAAACAACTAATTTTTAAATCAAGACATCATTACTATGAATATAGAGAGAAAACTAATAAGATAGCTCAACAAATCCACAAGCAGGAAGTTCGCAATGCAATCCCATCACCAACACAGACGGAGACAACATCATTGACCATAAAAATACAATGCATACATTTAGAGACTACTAGAAGTCCTTATATATTACTGAGTTTAAAGAAGACAGACACAATCTAATGCATTTCTGGATGCATTACAGATACCACAAATAGATACTCTCAGTGCAGAGGAATTGCATAATTACTAGATGCTATAAACTTACTTCAGGGTGGGAAAGCAGCAGGCCCTGATGGCTACTCTCCTGTATTTTATAAAATATTCTGAATTAAGCTAGCTCCCCTTTTATAAGTAACATTTACAGAAGCTAGAGACAATAAAATTCTACCTCAAACTTTTCCCCAAGCATTAATTACTGTCTTTCCTAAGCAAAATAAAGACTTATTACAATGTGCATCATACAGACCAATTTCACTTCTGAATAATGATATTAAGATACTCTCCAAAGTACTAGCTAAAAGGATTGAGAAAGTACTACCTTCTGTAATATCAGGAAGTTATATACTGTAACACAATGTGTAGAGTACAAGTCAATGGATGCTATGCTAATCTTTATTAATAAGGCCTTACCTGGACTATTGTGCACAGGTTTGGTCACCATAGTAAAAAAAAAAAGGACATAGCTATGCTAGAGAAAGTCCATATAAGAGCTACTAGACTTAGTCTGGGACTAAGAGGTATGAGCTATGAGCAAATGGAGATTACGAGATGACATGATTTAGTTTTTAAAATTCTGAAAGGAAGTGGATCCCAGCTATTACTTTAAAATTTCACACAAGTGCTAGAAAGTTTGTCTTTACACAAAAAAAACGATAGACACATGAAAAAGGATGCCAAAGATAAAGTTGAATGTTGTAGTTATTAGAAGAAGACCATGAGGACAACAACAGGAGAGACTGAGGGAACAGAAATGAAAATGACTTGAAAATGCTTGGATTTCAGTCTGAGACTGCATTAAACAGGAACCTCTGGTGAAGAAGAATCAATGTGGTTGAACCTGAAATATGAATAGCTTCCTGAAGGAGAGAGATTATTGCCAGCTTCTACAGTAAACATACATGTCATTGTAATGTAAAAATTGTAAAAGCACGTCATGTTTTTATTTCTGAAGTGGAATAATTACAGCTGTTATACTGAATGAGACATCTTTCAAATGACTAGAAGATGTTACAATTTTCCTAAATCACTGTAGTGTGTTTTAAGTATTACTATGTGTGTGTGCTTTACCTCACTTATTTTATTTGCTAGTCTAAGTGTTGCAGTTAATTGACATTGCATATTAGCTTCTAAAAATATTTTCTCAATAATAATTTTTATCTAAGAAATTTTACCTTTTTCTTGGTTGAAGACAATTCACTTATTTAAAATGTATCTTCTTTTGTTGCTACAAGTCATCTGTATTTTTTGTTCATATTCTTAATTTTGCTTTTAATGGTAAATTCGCCAAACATTAGATTACTTTTTGTTTACAGTTTTACTCAAATTCATATATTTTCTTTTTTTAAATTTATTTCCATACTGCACCCCTTGTTTGTAATTATTGGAGGCTGTATAAGCTGTAGAATGATGCTATGATTTGAAGAATGTTTTGTACTATGCTTCTTTATAGATTTAAAAAAAAGAAACAAATTGCACAATATGATTATTTAAGTAATAAAAATATTATTATAGCCCTGAATCAACATAGAAGAAATGAAATATTTTCTGTATTTGTTTAAATAGTTATTTAAAAAAATGCACGGTGGACATGTGGGATACACACAATCAAGTAATACTGTATATTAACGTAATCAAAATAATACCTTAATTCAACTGTTTATGTTCTTGAGTCCACATTTTTCCCCAGTCCAAGAGCATGCCACTCCCTTTGGCCACACTGTCAAAATTATATCACATCTACTATTGCAATGTGGGAGTGACTGTTTAGAGAAGAGCTGTGAGCTGTTTAAGTACCTGTTCCATTGCTTCTTTCCTTCATGAACATCGTCAAAATGCTGCTTAGTGTTTCTCTTGCCTAATTTAGAGTTTTTGTTTAAATCTACTGTCAGCATGTTTAAATTGTTACACTAGTGCTAATGTAAATTGTAGCATTGAAGGCCAAAAGCCAGGTATTTGCCACTCTGAAAACAGCAAACCATACTTCTGACAGTATCTCAAAATAATTGTGCTAAATCAGTAACTTGCTGAAGTATTTTTGGCCAGCAGGTTAATGATTTAACACACGTCTGACAATGCAACCTATACACATCATCAGAGATGTAACCTGGGGTCATCAGGTGTTTCAAGTCTTCCAACATCATACACCCTTGCCCAGGTGACCCAGCCAGGGGTGATCAGCCCCCGACTTGTATCTTTTTGATTCACAGCCGTTTTGATGCTTTCTCAGCTTCATCAGTGATGTCCGTGATGGCTCTCTTATTGTGCAGTCCCCTGATCCCCAGCTCTTTGAGGGCCCTGCAGTGCGAGTGACCAGCAAATCCTTGGCAGCCAACCTTGAAGGGATAGCAACGGGCCTTCCATCCCCAGCTTCATCATTCACTTACAAACTCCTCATACTTAGCTTTCTTCCTCTTAAATGCCTCTCCCATCTGGTCTTCCCAGGGTATAGTCAGTTCCAGCAGGATCATTTGCCTCGATACTTGTGACACAAGAACCATGTCAGGCCAGAGCATGGTCATGGTAATGGTGTCTGGGAATTTCAGCTGTCTCCCCAACAATCAATGTAAACACATCTTTAAAACAGAAACATTTTTCATGTTTTAGTAATAACTGACAAAATGTAGACATGAAAGATACAAGTATAACAAAACAAATGCACTTTTATTCAAGAACATAACTGAAGAAAAAGAAAGCAGGTTAGGGTAGACTATTGATATGGCAGCTTGTGTGGTAAGGACAGTGCAGTGGTAAGGACTGCTGCCTCCTAATCCAGAGCTCGCTGGTTCGATACCAGCTGCCTCCCAAATTTACCATTTTGAGTAGGCTTTGGTTATTCTAGTGTTAAATGAACTTAACTGATATGTATAAAAGTGTGAAATTGTTTTGATTTTGATAATTTCTTTGTCTTTTACCAGTCTTGTATTTATGTAATCTAATGCACTTTCAGACTCCTTAAATAAATTTACAATAATTGTCAGAGCTTGCGGCATACACCTAGTGTTCATAGTCCATCTCAGATTTGCTTAGAAGTGTGTTTGCTGTTTCTGTAGTATGTCATTTCTTTTGTAGGTAAATCTTTTTGTGTTGCTCTCAGTTGTGTGTGTTATCCTCAACTTGGCTGGAGTTGTCCTCTGCTGCCAAGGAGCCCAATTTGTTTCCAGTATGTCCAACTGTTATATGGTAAGAAGGAAAAGGAAACAAGTGTAATCATTGCTTTTTATAAGAACATTCTGTAAAACTGTTAAACTTGGTGAATGAATAATCTGTTTTAACTCTCACTAAGGAAAATACAAATACATTTCACAAAAATGTCATTTAATCCTTTATTAAAAGTAATTGAGCCTATCACTATGCTAAACACATACATATTAACAGTATAAATTAGTGATTCCCACTATTTCAGTCAATTTTACAGTCAATTCATCATTTTTACTTTTAATTGTTTACTAAGTTGTCTTTTGTATTTTTGCCAAAACCTTAAATGGTTATGTTTCCTTTGCAGCTTTCCTTTTGTTCTTACTTTCCTATACAGTTTGCTGCTTTCATTATATCCAAATGTTGACAACACTGCATGATAAAGCCGAGAAATAATGTCAGTGCCATTTTCACTTGTCTGCTCATTTGCTAGAAATGTTTCTTAATGAGCAGGCGGATGAAAATAGCAGTAAAGTAACTGCTTACCCTTGGCATTCCACGTTGTTTGCCCTGGTGTCTGCATTGCTCATTGCTAGTCATCAGCTGTCAGATACATTTAAGGGCTCGATACACTACAGAAAGCAGTGAATAAAAAAGAAATGGCAAACAAAATATAAGCATTTAAAAATGTAACAAATAATGAAAGTATTTACATTTTTTTTGGAAATGTATGGTTGTGATATCAGATGAAATGAAACCCTGCAGCCATTGGGTCCACCCTGACTGAATCTGAAAACCACTAGTATAAATGAAATGGTTTACTGGGTTATTATAGGATGTCACCAAAGTAATTTAATTACCAAATTTATTATTTACATGAAAACCAGTATATTTCTGTGCATATGTGTTTTCTGTTGCAGCTTACAAAGGGAAAATAAATGTTAGTGGTAAGCTGAAATATGGCATATTTCTCTGGGAGCAGTTAACTTTTTAACTGAACTGAAAAGCATTGTTTTTCCTCTGGTTTCCCTCAGCCCTGACCACAAAAATGCATTGCTGGAAGAAAGGATGTAAGGATATAAATTATTAATTTAGTTAAAAGTTTGATGAATCTTATTTAAATAATTACTTTTTGTTTTAAAAAAAAGTATTTATTATTCACTACATTTATTGTGAAACAAACATTAAAAACACTGCTAGTTCTTATTATTCAGAAAAAAACAAGCATAATAGAGAAATTGACGGAAAATGAGAGCACTATGGTATGCACTGCTCATATTCATGAATTGAAAGTGTGATTTTAACCATTTTTCATCTTTTGTGATGTTATAACGTAGAACTAAAATTTCATGTTAGATTTTGTGATCTCTTTAGTGAATAACTGGGGGTGCTATTTTCTCTTTTTCTCAATAATATAACTCCATATATCATCTATGTTTTAGTTAGACTGTTCATATCAATAAACTTAATTGACTTGCCTTTTCAAAGTTATCTAAGTCAGAATAAATTTCTAATTTATGAGGTACCAATTTATATGCATGTTTTCCTTGTTAAAAGACAGTATTAAGAAATTACGAAATGTTGACAATATTTGGATAATTTTTCATAAATGTATTTAGTAGCCCTTATTTTACTTGCTTTACTGTTTCAACAACAATTTCATTAAAAATGATTTGGTTTAGGCACTTAGGCAGATCAAGGTTTAAACAATCATATTTGGTTACACATAACAGTTCCTCTGCACCCCCTGTTAAAAGCAATACAACTTGTTTTTACATTTGAACATTATGCTGAAAGCTCAGTATTTGCTGGCCTTAATAAAAGTTTTTTTTTTACATTTTGTTTATTTAGAGTGAAGATAATGCAATTTGCATGTGCTGTGAAGATACCCAGAGTGCTAAATGTACAGATGACAAACTATTAAAGTTGTTCAGAACTCATTCTTGCAGTACTGTGCACATCCTTTTGAAGGTATTAAAAAGAAAATGCAAACTGAAAATATGCACAAACAAAAAAGGAACACAATTTGATTATTCATTGCATAGTCCTTTTAGTTTATGATAAAATCAGTTGCAGTGTGTAAGACAAGAGATGGAACATATTTATTTGAAACTACTGCCAACTCTTCAGTCTGATTACAGTTGTGCAGAGTTTATGTTTTGTAATCATCATACCAGACCATACTTCCTTGGTACATAATTCCTAATTCAATAATTCAGACAACAAATTTTTATCAGAAATGGATTTAGGCTTTTGATATTTTAATATTCAAGTATAAAATAGTTTAAATGGTTTTGACCAAATACTGGTCATTTTTATGTTCTTTTATTATTTTTTTTTTTGTATTTTTAATACTGATTTAGAGCTATCATATTTATTTGTACAACCATTATTTATATTTTGACTTAACTGTAAAACTATAAAATATTGGAACAATTCTATACGTTAGGTCACCATCTTATGGTTATAGCATATTACATGTCTGGTTATGACATCCAAAGGAATTAATTTCTTTGAATTTCCAGTTTGTCTGATTTGAGAAACAAAATAGAACATGTACATTTTCAGTTTTCTGGTGTTTTGTAGAAAGTGCTTTTTGGACTGTGTGCCTTAAATGCTTTAAGCACGGCAGTGTGCATGGTAGCAGCTACACTGTTATATCTACAGATATTCAGAGCAAGACGACCGTGCATGGTGAGTGAAATTAAGAATGCAGATTTTTTTGGCTTGTATTAAAAACACATTTCCAAAAGTGAGTTAATTTCCTTAATAGGAAGAACCCCGCCTGGCTGTGGAGGAAGTGGAAGAAAGAAACCAAATTCCTGACCCTGATGAGTTTGTTCCTCCAGCACCACCACCCTCCTATTTTTCTACTTTTTACTCATATACCCCTCAGCTTGCACGCAGGTATATATTTAATAACACATTAAACCCATCTTCTATCGGTATACTTTCTGAGGAAGTCGTTGGTTTATTTTAAATCAATTAGTCAATGAATCAATCAATATTTATTTTATATAGCACCATTAATAGCATGCAACAACACAGAGACTTTTATAATGTAAGCAAGCTTATGGTACAGAATGAAACATGAAAACTAATCAGAGCCACAGAACCACAAATAACATCCAAAAATAAAGCTTTGACAGATGCCTGGAGGTGCTAGGAAGTATAACTGACATTAACTAACATTATGAACAGACAAAATGAGCTATTAAAATCAAATAAAGCAACAACATAGAAAAACAAACAAGGGTACATAGCAAAAGTGAGATAAAGTTATACGTAGTAAAGGGAACATTTTAGATTTTATGCTAAGCTTTTATAGCAGCACAAGTTGCAGTAAGATATAGTACAGTGTTTTCATCCATAAAACAAACATCATAACAGCATCCATGAATTTGTAGGCCTCTCTCACCTTGGACTAAGTCAATGTTAACAATTCTATAATTAGGAAATGATGTGTAAAAATGTGATCTACAATTATATAGTTTACCCTCTGACCATTATCTCTCTGCAGATTGTTTATAGTAATTTTTTGTAAAAAGTTTTCAGTTTTAGAATTTTGATATTTATGTTAAGCTTATACAGTTCCAACATTTAACTAGTTAGTTATGCAAGAGTGCTTTGCAGGTTTAGCTTAATAACATAAGTCTTTTGCTGAAATTCTGAATTACAAATTTAGTTTTGCTTAATCTGCCTGTTAAAATGACTGCAAAAAATGAAATATTCAAATGGAATAGTGTACTCTTTATGTCTCCTTTACTAGGCTGCTTGGCAATGGTGTTATTCCACTTCCACACATTTTTGGAGCCAGGATTAAAGGGGTGGAGGTGTTTTGTCCTTTGGATCCACCCCCACCATATGAAGAAGTT
Source organism: Polypterus bichir lapradei (assembly GCA_026402145.1). Lineage (NCBI taxonomy): Eukaryota > Metazoa > Chordata > Cladistia > Polypteriformes > Polypteridae > Polypterus > Polypterus bichir. The sequence continues at coordinate 4,516,635 of JANRMT010062822.1, forward strand.
CAGAGATCAACAGGAGATGAAGAGGTATTTGAAGCCATTTGATTCTTAATCTAATACAGAAAGTCTGTGTCTCTTCATTTTCATGAGCATACTTAAAATGAAGAATTTATTAAAAAGGAAAGAGTCTTCTTTGTCTCATTGTTCACTAAACAGTGATAGCCAAGAATGTAACTTCAACTAGAGCTATTGTATGCAAATTTAACATCAGTTTCACCATATAAGCATCAACTTAGTTAGCTTAGCTATTAGTTTTGGTGGTTTTTCTTTAACCAGAGCACTGTCTTAAATTATTCAAGCAGGGGTGACGGAAAAAGAAAAAGAACTTTTAAAAGAATGAACAAAACAGATGGTAAACTTGAAAATGTTTATTAAGAAACATTATCAATTTAGTGTAATAAGTAAGAGCAATATATAAGTAAACATATTTACTATTCCTGATTCCAAATTTGTTTTAAGAGGTTATTATATGAATTTGAAGTTAAGATGTTTCAGTAAAGTGTTTTCTACATTATTGAGAGATTTTGTTAACACTAGAATTACCAGAGCCTACGAACAACTCGTAGATCCGTCCCACCTTAAATTGCTTTGCACCTCTCCGTCAGCGTCTTTTGTCCTGTAAATGTGCCGATAGGCAGCAAGCAGCAAGAAGCTTACTATCACATCCCCCCACCGCCACACAGTTTTCTAAAGCGCAAGTCTGTTTACCTGCGTGTCAGTTGCTTAGAGTTGTATAGAGTGAGATGTCATGCAAAATGACACCTTTTATAAATACTATATCGTTATTTGGAACACATGCATTTCATGTGTGTTCCGTGTCTACAACATTCTATGTAAACGTATCGTTAAAACAGAAACGTTTTTCATGTTTTAGTAATAATTGACAAAACGTAGACATGAAGTGTATAATGTGTGAAGCCTGAAGTTTAAGTATCAAATAAACACTTTCACAAAAGGTACAAATATAACAGAACAAATGCACTTCTATTCAAGAATATAACTGCAGAAAAAGAACCCGCATTAGGGTGCGACATCGACAAGCATTTTCTACGACCACTTCGGTGGCGCAACGGTATCAACTGTTGACTGATAATCAAAACTTCACGGGTTCGAGACCAGACAAGTCCATTTTGAGAAGTGAGCTGCTCTTATTCTTCCAATCTTAGAGTAAAAACATACATTTGATTTCAGTCTGTAACAGCCGGTGTAAATGTATGATACTTGTAAAGGTTAGCTTTGTTTTTTTTTTATTCAGTTTTATTCTCTCAGTCGCGTTCACGAGAAATCTGACCCCCCATCTGACACTGCTGTTGACACTGCTGTTTAGACATAAAGACGCACTATAACAGAGGTGAACTCAGATCATGGCGATGGGTCTGCATCGGAGAAAGAATGCACTTTTGCCATTGCTGTACTTTGTATATGTAAGTAAATAAATAAAGGTAAATAAGAAATGGATTAAATTCATTTTATTCCTCAGAATTCTACACACAACACCCCATAATGACAACATGAAAAAAGTTTACTTGAGGTTTTTGCAAATTTATTAAAAATAAAAAAAACTGAGAAATCACATTTGATTTGAGACGTCACGTTTGGAGGAAACCAGGCACCGCTCATCACCAGGCCAATACCATCCCTACAGTGAAGCATGGTGGTGGCAGCATCATGCCGTGGGGATGTTTTTCAGTGGCAGGAACTGGGAGACTAGTCAGGATAAAGGGAAAGATGACTGCAGCAATGTACAGAGACATCCTGGATGAAAACTTGCTCCAGAGCGCTCTTGACCTTAGACTGGGGCGACGGTTCATCTTTCAGCAGGACAACGACCCTAAGCACACAGCCAAGATATCAAAGGAGTGGCTTCAGGACAACTCTGTGAATGTCCTTGAGTGGCCCAACCAGAGCCCAGACTTGAATCCGATTGAACATCTCTGGAGAGATCTTAAAATGGCTGTGCACTGACGCTTCCCATCCAACCTGATGGAGCTTGAGGGGTGCTGCAAAGAGGAATGGGCAATACATTAGGTGCGCCAAGCTTGTGGCATCAAATTCAAAAAGACTTGAGGCTGTAATTGCTGCCAAAGGTGCATCGACAAAGTATTGAGCAAAGGCTGTGAATACTTATGTACATGTGATTTCTCAGTTTTTTTATTTTTAATAAATTTGCAAAAACCTCAAGTAAACTTTTTTCATGTCATTACGGGGTGTTGTGTGTAGAATTCTGAGGAATAAAATGAATTTAATCCATTTTGGAATAATGCTGTAACATAACAAAATGTGGAAAAAGTGATGCGCTGTGAATACTTTCCGGATGCACTGTATGTTTTTATTCTAAGATAGTAAGAATAAGAACAGCTCACTTCTCAAAACGGACTCGTCCGGTCTCAAACCCGTGAAGTTTTGATTATCAGTCAACAGTTGATACCTTTGCGCCACAGAAGAGGTCGTAGCAAATGCTTGTCGATGTCGCACCCTAACGTGGGTTCTTTTTCTGCAGTTATATTCTTGAATAGAAGCGCATTTGTTCTGTTATATTTGTACCTTTTGTGAAAGTGTTTATTTGATGCTTGGACTTTAGGCTTCACACATTATACACTTCATGTCTACATTTTGTCAATTGTTACTAAAACATGAAAAACGTTTTTGTTTTAATGATGTGTTTACATAGAATGTTGTAGACACGGAACACACATGAAATGCATGTGTTCCAAATAACGATATAGTATTTATAAAAGGTGTAATTTTGCTTGACTTCTCACTCTATACAACTCTAAGTAACTGGCACGCAGGTAAACAGACTTGAGCTGAGAAAACTGTGTGGCGGTGGGGGGATGTGATAGTAGGCTGCTTGCTGCTTATGGACACATTTACAGGACAAAAGACGCTGACGGAGAGGTGTGAGGTGATTTAAGGTGGGATGGATCTATGAGTTTTTTCGTAGGCTCTGGTAATTCTAGTGTTAAAGTGGACAGTGAACAAAATCAAACCACAATAGGTGAAATGTAGAAGTTAGCCTCTGTTAATTTTCAGTCCTTGCTAACTAAACAGTATTACAAAATGCTACTTGATAGCTCCTCTAGCTTATATGATAAAATATTGAGACTGATTGGTGAAACTAAAAACAATTAAACCATAAATTATCTTGTACAGTGTATTATAACTTGAATCTTCGATTTATTTAAAATAAACATGATCTGCATATAAGAAATGTATAAAAATGCATTATATATTTAATTAACATTTGTACTTTATTCACACTGTAATAAGACTCAGTCACAAGCATAAAGATTTGGGGAATTATCAATCCTGTATACTTGGAAAATCATGGAAAAATAAGAAAACATCTTAACAGACATGAGTTCAGTGCAGAAGTGAGGTGAGACAAGATGGAGAAGGATTTATGTAATGGGAATAGGAAGAGGTGGGATCTTGATTGAACTGGAACTAGAAGTGGTGTCATCATTAGGCGGGACCTTGAGAGACAGAAGTGATGTCTTTAGGAGGCGGGTTCTGATGAGGGTCTGCAGAAAAAGAATAGGAGAGAATGTTATTAGACAGCACCAGCCCCTGGCTCAGCTGAAAAACACTTACTTTTGAGTCCATAAACTATCTTCCATGAAGATGTGTGCGACAACACCTAAAAATAAATGAAAAATCATGGTACAGTATTTATTAATTTACCACATGATATTGCTTTCTAAATTGAAGAGCATTTTAGGCATTTTAAAAAATAACAAGCCCGCTCTTGTATTTTATAATGGAGCTAATAGGTACCTTGGTCCAAATTTATAAAAAAAAACGCTCCATTATAAAACAGAAGAGCGGGCCAGTTAAGTTTTTAAATTTATAAAATATGCTTCACCATAGAAGTCAATTTCATGTGATAAATTACCATATGATATGTGAAGAAATAACTTGACTTGAAAAATACCAAACTCACTCTTTAATGAATTTTGACAACAGTTTTAAAAAACTAATTTAAAATAATAATGAGATTTATTAAGGTTTCTGGGCAACAGTCTGAGTAGAGCAGTGCAAAAGTAACAGCCACAAACTAGAAATTAAGATTTTAATATATTCATGTTCATATTTTTATTATTTCATCCCAAAATTAAATATACTCAAAATGGATTGAAGGGTTGTGTCAGCGTGTATCTGCAAATAAGAAAAAAGTAAAGGTTATTCCAATCCTAACAAAAGAAAGGAAGGTTCCATTTCAGCTACAGTATGTTGCCTTCATCAGGTTTCTTTTCTTTTTTTCAGTTTGAGTATAACCAATACTTTTCTCCATTTATTAATAATATATCTTAATTAGTTTACTTTGTAGTAAGAAATAAGAGTAGTAATGCAATTTTATTGCTAACGATTTTACATTGAAACTTCATTCTAATCATTTTCTTAGTTAGTGCCCACTAATTAACTTCCTTTGCCTTCATTTTAATTGACTTGGTATTTAAGTCTCAGACACCTTAAGTATTTCTTTCTTTTCTTAATTAGAAGCCAAACGATAATGAGATGCATAACGAGCCAACTCATGACCTGCTGACTTGTGGACCTCACACAATACCTGAAACTAAACATTTACATTTCTAATCTCTGCTGTTCTGTTAGTCTTTCTTATGTATTTGTTGAACTAAAATTGTGCTGAGGAATTGAAAATTAGTTGATCTGTTTCTCCTGTAGTCAAAAGATTAAATTCTGTTTGTAGTGACAGCTATTTTATATAAAGTGTTATTGGGTGAGTGTACATATTCTTTGTTAACTTTGGAAATCCCAGTAATTATTTCTGATGTCCATTTAGTATTCTATTTGTTTTTATGAGATATGAATTATATAATTACTCATTTATGTATTTAAGGCTTCCCAAAGTGTCCCTGCTGATATCTTCGGATTTGCAATGGTCTCAATAAAAATTAGTCTGAGAGGTGATAAATTTAATGAAGTTGTCATTTTGTAAAATGAAGGGGTTCAGTATTTCCTAGTGATTTCAGTTCCAAAATAAATGGAGAATTGTCAGAGATAACAATTGCACCATATTTTCAAGATTTAAGAAAGACAAAAATGTTGTTGCCAATAAAGAAATTGTCAATTTGCGAATAACTATCATGTACTGTAGAGAATGAATATTCTCTTGAATAAAGGTAGAGACATCTCTGTGGATTTGAGAGGATATAATCATTCATGAAGTTTAAAATTATTGCAGCAGTTTTAACTAATGCTTTGGCAGCTGTTGTTGTCTCCTGCTATTATGAGTTTGTATGAGCTAAGATTTGGAACTTTGATCATAAATTCATTATCATCTAGGTTCAGTTCATGTGTGTTGACCAGACCTGTTTTAGTTTCTCTGATTTCCTCATCAACATAATATAGTTCCTTTCAGGATTGTCTGTAGTTTCAGAAGCAATTAAAAGGAATTACCTGGTGTATCAAATTCACATACATTGTGTCTTCTTGTTAAAGTTCGAGTGAAATACAGCCCAGTTTCTTGTTCATCAAAGACTGGTCCTTAGTAATTAGATGTATCTCTGGTCTCATAGATGTGACAGTACTGTTTTTCTTTTAAGCTCGTAATTCATACCTTTCACATTCCAATTTGCTAACTTTAATTAACAATCAGTATTCTGTGGTCTTTGTTTCTTTGGGTTATGAACTGTAAAACGTTTCAGCAGTTATTGCATCATCAAATACACAATTAATGCTAAACTGAGTGTGGCCTGCATTTGCTATATAGCCAGGAGAAATTGTGTTTTAATTCTTTTTTCTTTTTGTTGCTTAGATTATAGGACCACAAGGAAGATCACATGAACCTGCAGATTCTGAGGTTTCTGCCAATGGTAAATAAGTTATTTCGTTGTTTTTTTTTAATGCATTGGTCTTTCAGCATCTTTTAATTCTTTCGAAACAATAACAGCAGTTTAAAATAAGGTTTTATGAATGGCATATTAATTTTTTAAATGTATACAGTTAAAAGTTGAAAAAATTGAGAAAGATGTTTTGGTAATTGATATCAACAAAACTAAGTCTATATGTGCTACTTTTTGTTAAAGGGAAATTTGGAAAAGACAGTTGTGTTGTGGGCGGCACAGTGGCGCCTGTGTGGAGTTTGCATGTTCTCCCCGTGTCTGCGTGAGTTTCCTCCGGGTGCTCCGGTTTCCTGTCACAGTCCAAAGACATGCAGGTTAGGTGCACTGTCAATCCTAAATTGTCCCTAGTGTATGCTTGGTGTGTGTGTGTGTGTGCCCGACAGTGGGCTGGCGCCCTGCCCGGGGTTTGTTTCCTGCCTTGTGCCCTGTGCTGGCTGGGTTTGGCTCCAGCAGACCCCCATGACCCTGTGTTAGGATATAGTGGGTTGGTAAATGACTAACTGATGACAGTTGTGTTGTTCAACTTACCAAATGCAGTCACGTTAAAAAATATATAAATTATTTAAAAGTATTAAAATTAGGAAATATTCAGAGCAGTTGATTGTGATGCACTTTAGCAGCATTTGCATAAATGATGGGTGTATGCTTCACTGCAGAATAGGTGTGGAATGCTAGCTTATGATACAGATATTTAGCTCATGATACAAATCTAGCCTGCGTATCTTCCAAAGTAAACACGGGAACCCTTTGCTGCTACAACAACAACATTTATCTATATAGCACATTTTCATACAAACAATATAGTTCAAATTGCTTAACAAGATGTCAAAATGAAAGTTTCAAGAAAAGAAAAAATAATCAAGATCAGGTAACAACATTAATGAATAACTAACAAACAAAAAAATTAATAAATCTATATGATCTTATAACATTTTGAATTTTGAAAATTAGACTTTGTTAAGTAAGACCTGCATCATGTTCTAGTGCTACCCCCTTCTGCTATTGCTACCTGGTTATGTTGTTATGGTCAATAAGTTAACAAGTTACTCTTGTCTGATATCACACAAGAAGATTGTGGTATTCATTTTAGAAATAAAATTGACTTAGGAGGTACGTTTTATAAGTGGTGCTCAATAATGTGAAAAGAATGAACTCTGGGTACTGCATGTTTCCAGAAAGAATCAGTTAAAATGTTTCTCTCTTAAAACAAGAATAGGTAATGTGTATTTTCTCAACAGGTTATGATTGCACTGGACCCTCAATAATTGTAGTTCACCCTCAGTCTTCAATGACAGTTCTTAGGCAGTTTCACAGGCAAATGCTGAAAAGATCAATCAGTGACCCTGCATTGCTGGATATGTCTACCACAGGTAACATCTTGTACTCAGAATGACTGCTGGGTTAGCAAATGTAGGATAAGGGCATCCATTTAATACTATGGTCATCGTCATCACTTTTTATTTAACCAAGTGTGACGAAACATGCATAGCAGATTTATCTATTTTAGCTTCAGAATTGTAGGTGATTGTTTGTTTCAAATTGGAGGTTTGGTAGTTGCAAGCACTATTTGGCTTTTTGGTGCATTTTTATGATAGCAGAATAATTGATAAAATGGTAAGGTGTCTAACTAAGAGGATTAAAATATTTTTCTGACAATGCAAAGTTAATGTTGAAACAAAATGTTTCATAAAACACTTAGAAACTCTTTGGAATAAAAAGCCCACAGGGACCTTCAGAACTGAGCGTGAGTACTGGTGTTCTATAAAAAAGTTATTTTCTGCTGTCTGATTTTGTGCATTGATGCATACTGTTCATCTTGGATTTAATTAAGTAGTGAAAATATAACATTCTGTTACTTATTTAATTTATTTTAAAAAATGTATGCAACAATCAATACAATTAGTGTTGCACTACAACATAGTGTTTCTTCTTATTACTGATCTTTGTGTCTCACAGCCTTATATGCGATTTCTGGTTCACTCCTTTCTTACAGAAGGTAATCAATTCAGTCATGTCTATGGATTTTCATTCAAGAAATGCTCATTGCAGGTTCAATCACAGCATATTTAATCATTTGTATTTTGGATCTGAGTAGATCTTTCTGCAAATCTACATTTTTGTAAATGTTCCGATGTGGACCAGCTTCAGTGTTTTGGATTATTGACTGCTGCATAACCCATAGACAGATGGCCTGACATTCTAATTCTAAATTCACTGGTACAGAAGAGAATTCATGGTTACTTTAATAATGGCAATTCATCCATTCATAAATACAGCCAAGAATCTCCAAAGTATGACAATACCTCCACCACCATCCTTTGTCATTGTTGTGAGGTTCTTGGTTTTCAAAGCATTGTTACCTTTTCTCAAGATTTATCAGGATCTATGTTGGGGAGGACAATTTACTTTTAATTAATCTATCCATAGAAATGTCAAAGTTCACCAAAGTCCATTTTTGTACATCTGGTGTCATCAGGGCTGGATTTTCCTATAGGCTAACTAGGCTTCAGCCTAGGGCCTCAAGATCAAGAGGGGCCTACATTCAAATTGTTAGCAATTTGAACAAACTTAAAAATGTGAGGTGAAAGGGCCTCATAAGTGGAATAGCCTAGGGCCTCTTTTCATCTAAATCCAGCCCTGGGTGTCATACTTGATCTTATTAGTGATTACTGGTTTCTACCTTGCTATAATGGAGTCATAAACAGTGATATTTTCAAGGTGGGAAATACCCAGAGATCTATAAATTCAATAATACAATGAAACAGAACCAGGCTGAATATCTGTTTCCAATTTTTTTTCATTATACACTAAAGGACACTACCCTACATTATTAATATTTATCAAGTAATGGGTATTTGTGAACTTACCCATGCTAAAAAAACATATAGCAGCAAATACCAAATACCAGTACATTACTGAGCGATCAACACGGCTTGTTATTAGGTACTTTTCAAGCAAGAATTAGACTTTATTCACAAAAAGAGCCATGAACTTATGGAATAATTTACCAATTAATTTGACAGAAAGTAGATAGATAGATAGATAGATAGATAGATAGATAGATAGATAGATAGATAGATACTTTATTAGCACTCTTTGGACCATCAACTCTTGACTTATGATGTATGGCAAAATTCGGCAAAGTTCTTTTTACCTGACTGTTCTTTTCAAAATTGTTCTTATGTTCTTAAATGGAAGAAAAGGAAAAAAATGACTACAATAGGTAGATTTTTTTTGCTTTCTTGACAATGGTTTACACTGTGCTCAACATTATCTCTCCTATGCATATGTACTATTTTTGCTTCTGAGATGCATTGGCTGTTGACATCGGTTCAGACTGCTAATTCTTTCCCTAAAGTTCAGTGTTCACCATTTTATACTACAAAACCCTTGAAAATATCCAGCCAAATTCACTGCAAAAATTATACAATAATTAATGTAAGAAACTCACACAGTGGGGAAGCAGTTTTTAGCAACAGTGTACATTTGGCACATTTAGTAATTTAGCATTATTTGCTTTTTGGGCACAGCTATCAGCAGTGTGCCTGTTTGTGGAGAGAGTGTTGACCTTGTTGAGAGGTTTACTTTCCTTGGCAGTGACATTCATGTCTCTGGTGACTCTTCCTATGAAGTCAGTAGACGGATTGAGAGAGCATGGGGGGGTCATGAGGTTGCTGGAAAGGGGTGTGTGGCGCTCCCGATATCTATGCAAAAGAATGAAGGTCCAAGTCTTTAGAGTCCTGGTGCTTCCTATCTTTCTGTATGGTTGCGAGACATGGACGCTATCCAGTGACCTAAGACAAAGACTGGACTCCTTTAGTACTGTGTCTCTCCGGAAAATCCTTGGGTACCGTTTGTTTGACTTTGTGTCGAATGAGTGGTTGCTCACGGAGTCCTGAATGAGGCACATTACCTGCATTGTGAGGGAGCGTCAGTTACAGCACTACGGCCATGTGGCACGTTTCCCCCAGGGTGATCCAGCTCGTAAGATCCTCATTGTTGGTGACCCGAGTGGCTCGACCAGGCCAAGGAGTCGTCCACGTAACACCTGGCAGTGGCAGATAGAGGGTCATTTCCGAAGGGCAGGACTGGACCGTGTGTCTGCCTGGGGGGTTGCCAACCGGAATCCCAAGTTGTTTCGTCGTGTAGTGGGTTCGGCAACGCACTGTACCAGTGCATGCTCCCCGGCTTGACTTGACTTGAGTAGTCTAAGTGAATGATCTCTTTGTTCATGTAATTAATATAAAATACATTAATAATAATGTGAAACATTTTATGTAACAATTTTTGCACAACAGAGGCCTGAGGAATTATGTTTTCTTTTTATCCACACAGTACTTCGTCAGTTTGTTCCTTGAAAATTAAAAAGCTAGCAATCCAATTTCAAAAGTGACAATACCATATGAAAGGTTCCAAGTTTCAGAATTCACTTTTGTTGTTAAATGTTGGCAAAGAATTTTTGAATATTTAACTTAATCATGTCATATGCATTGCCTTTGTCTACTGCTGCAATTTACTGTTGAAAAATAGAACTACTAAAAAAATGATCAAAAATGGGCCTGTGAAGAGTTCATAGAGTGTACAGAGAGCAGTACTTAAGAATGAAGCCTGTGTGTATTGTCCCAGTTGCATACACTGTCTAGGATTATACTATTATTCTAACAATTTGCCCTTCTATCAAATTTTGCACACAAAAGCAATATCCACAAAAGGGTGAGTCTTTGAGGAGCAAAGATGGGCAGAGGATCTCCATTTTGTTAACAAATGCGTGAGAAAATTGTTGAAATGTTTAAAAACAATGTTCCTCAAAGAAAGATTGGGAGGGATTTGCATATTTCTCCCTCTGTGGTCTATAGTAGCATTAAACAATTCAAGGAATCATGATGAATTTAGTGCATAAAGGGCAAGGATGTAAGTCTAAGCTGAACACCTGTGATCTCCGAACCTTCAGATGGCACTGCGTCATGAACCGTCACTCATTAATAGCTGATTTACCGACATGGGCAGGGGATTACGGTACTTTGGCAAACCTTTGTCAAGCACTACAATATGGAGTTACATTCACAAATGCCACTTAAAACTTTACTGTGCAACAAAGAAGCCTTATGTTAACCATGTCTAGAAGTTGCGTCGACTTCTCTGGGCTCGGAGGCAGGTGGGATGGATCATCACACAGTGGAAAGAAGAAATTGATTTGATTTTTGAAGAAATGGACGCTCTGTGCTCAGGACCAAAGACGAAAAGGACCATCCAGACTATTATCTGCAACAAGTCCAAAAGCCAGGGTCTGTCATGGTATGGGATTGTATTCATGCCCTTGGCAAAGATATTTTATACTTCTGTGATTGCAGCATTAATGCAGAAAAGTACATTGAGATTTTAGATCAGCATATGCTGTCCTAAGATGAAATCTTTTCCAGGGCCATCCATACATTTTTAAACAAGACAATGCAAAACCACATTCTGCACACATTACAAAGGCATGGCTGTGGAAGAAGAGGGTACGGGTACTGAACTGGCCTGCCTACACTTCTGAACTGTCCTTAATGGAGAATGGAATTTTTTGAAGACAATTTGTAGAATTTTGAAACAAAACAATGCAACATCCCAGTACTGTTGCACACCTTGGGACATGTTTGCAAGAAAAATGGGTCAAAATAACACCTGAAACACTTTATTGCCAGGTATCCTCAGTGCCAAAATGTATTTTAAGTGTTGCAAGAAGGAATGGCAACATTACAAAATGGTGAATGCTTTATTGTCCCGACTTCTTTTGGAATGTGTTGCAGTCCTGAAATGTAGGAAGCATTGCAAAATGCAGAGGTCACCACTTATCGAACTCTTTTCTGTTACATAGCTTTTTTCTCAGTATTAAGCATGGCTTAAGGTGATGTCATATCACGCTAGTTCTAGTTGTAGGGCATGTTTCATTGCCGGACTGTGTCAGTTTACACAACTGGACATTGCCAGGCACATAAAATTACACAACTGCATGCGTGCAATCAATAGCATGCCACCTGATGGAACCTGTACTGTACTGAGGGTTAACAGGTTCAACAAGTTCAGTTGCCGTCTCTGCCCTTTTTTCCTATTCTGTTTTGGTACATAAAACACAAGACATCAGACAGAGGAGCTTCTCATCTGTTTGTGAGGCCCAAAACATGTGTCTTATTCCACATTGCTGCATTGTATGCATTGTACTTGTAGAAGAGCAGTCATTGGTTGTCAGCTCTCAGAGCAGTTGGAGTGAGCTTCTGTGTATCTGCTTTTATAGAAACACGCTGCTGACTGCCTCTGCCTGACTCTGATTATGTAAATGATATTTATGACTGAAAATCAATGGGAAAGTTGTCTAATGTGACATTTAGCCTTTAATCATCAATCATCACCATTACTAACACTTGTCTTTTTTTTCCATAGTGAAGAGCTGTGAAGCAGCCACCCAGACAGAGACACGTCCAGACCTATCAATGGTCACCTTACGGCATGGAAAAAAGGGCAGAATTCGTAGAGCAGCAAGGCCCAGGTCAATGGTGGATTATGAGACATACAGAGACACAAAGGAGATAGTTGCTAGATTTCTAGAGCAGACGCCAAACACAATGCCACCTGAGGTAAAGGAGCTGGTTGAGAGTATAAAGATTGTTTTGAAGTCTGATGAAGAGCACATGGAGGAGGCAGTTTTGAGTGCAAATTTCATTGATCAGGTGAGTCAGAGAATAGCTTTGAGAACACCAGTGTTACTGAAAGTATGAAAGTGCATCATTTTAGATCATTATTTCTGAGACATCAAATTATATTTGGCTGACTATACTGAACTTACTGCCAGACACAGCAGCTTCTTGGCTTTGGCTTTTTGACTCTGCAGTTCTATGCTGTCCCAACTTTCTCCAGTAGAATTTGTTTGGTTCTTTCACTTTACTATAAATACATTTTCCTTTTCTAATTCTTCTTCTGCTTCCTATAGTATGCCCCTTGGTAATCAATCATTTCTTTATAGCTGAGAACACTATTCACATGGTGATTTAGAATACATTCAAAAGTGCAATTCAGAACAATAAACTTTATCTTCATGTGTATATCCCTGTGGAATTGAGCTGACACTTCTGAATTCTGAAGTCATGTTTGTATAATCTTTTAAAGATGAGAGTATTTTTTATTTTTTTTCACAACACTAAGAACACTGTATTTGTTTTAATATCCTACCCTTTGTATGATATACAGCACGGGTGTCGAACTCCGGGCCTGGAGGGCTGCAGTGACTGCAGGTTTTAACTCTAACCCTTTTCCTAATTGGTGACCAGTTTTCACAGCCAATTAACTTCTTTTCCCATCATTTTAATAGCCCTGTTTTTAAAGATTCAGCCCTCTGAATTGATTCTTTTCTTCATTAAATGGCAGCCAAACAGAAATGAGATGTGAAACAAGCCAACAGATGACCAGCTAAATTGGGGCTTCAAATGCCAACCTATTTCACTCCAACCAGTTTCTTAATGAGGAGACGATTCTTGCTGTTAATTATTTAATTCCATGGCTTGTTGCTGTTGTAATTCTGCCACAGCAGACATTTCCAAAACTGTTGATTTTCTGTTTTTTCTAATAGCACCATCAAAATGTTTTAGGGACCTGAGAGATTAGCCTTACTGATACCTTCACCTTTCTTTATTTTCAGATATTGTGTGATGGGCACAGGGGAGCTGGTCATGTGGCAGCTTGTTTTGTGTGTCATTATTGTTTGGCTGCTCATTAAGGAAAAAGAGACAACTAAGGGGCCTGAGTAAAGTCAGTTAAGACGAAGGCAAAAGAAGTTAATTAGCAGCAGAAACAGGTCACTATTTAAGAAGATGGTTAGAATGAAAGCCTGTAGCCACTATGGCCCTCCAGGACAAGAGTTTGTCACCCCTGATCTACAGTATATAATTCAGTATACTTAAGCATTCTGTAATATAGATTATCCCTTGACGTTCCGAGGCCCACAAGCCATAGGCACTCTCCAGTCTGCTTTAGGCTGCCCCAATGCATAAGGATATGTATATGGATAAAACTACATGCAGCACAGTTGTTGTTTTTCTAATTCTAAAGTAGTGAAGCAGGAGGAAGCCATGCAATTCATAAACGAGTTCAGGTGGTAATTGTTTTCGATTTTTGATATTAAAAAATTCCCTAGGACCAGGTATGAGAGCTAGTCAAATAATGGTTTGTGCTCATTGATCTGAGGTTTGTATCACTTTAAAAAATAATATATATGTAGGATTCCACAGATGGATGGGAAATATTTTTGCACTATGGTATATTATGTGAAGTATAGCGGCCCGGACACACACAGGCAGACACTGGTTTAGCCATCACCCACGTTTATTTACACTATTTACAACTATTTATAAAAGCTAAGTGCACCGCCACCAAACCCCCCAAAGTCTAGGCTCTCAATAGCCACTGTCTTCACCCAAAGTCCAGGCTCTCACTAGCCACTGTCTTCACACAAAACACAAAGGCCTCTCCTCGCCTCCACTGCCACAACCTTGTCCTCATCCTCGCCCGACTCCAGCCTTGATTGCAGGGCGGCGGCTCCTTAAGTAGGTGGCTGATTGGTGACCACACCCAGCCACCTGCCACAATACACCCCCGCTAGCGGACCAGTCCGCGAGGACAAAGACGCCTCGGCGCCAAGCTGACACATTGCAGGGTAGGGCCCGAGCCTGTAAAAAAAATAGAAAACCAAGGGGCGGAGACGTTGCCCTGACGCAGCCCCTCAGCTCGTCCTCTCCGCTGGGCCAACGTTCTCCGCTCCGATCGGCCCTTTGTTGCTCCCTCTTTCGGCTTCCTCCTGCGGTAAGTCCGCCTCCTGCGCTGCGGGGTTTTTCTCTGCCTCCGCAGAGGCCGGCCCTTCACGGGACGCACGCACCCAGCAACACATCCTCCCTTGTCGGAGGAACTGGCTTCCTCAAGCCGCTTCCTCCGCCTACTTTGGGACGCCACAGCGGCTAGGATCTACTCATTGTAAGAGCACAGACCCGGCCCTGCTGGCGTCTGGAGCTTTGCGGGGTTGGTCTCACCTACCTTCCCCGCTGTACCTCTCCGTCCAGGAGCTCCTGCAGTGCGCCGATCCTCACTTGCCTGCAGCTCTTGATCCGACGCCACTGCCATCCCTCCTGACTGCAGCGTCTCCGCCCGGAGGGCACATCGCTCGGCCGGCGGCGACAGCACAAGGCGCAGTTCTCTTTGCAGCTCCTGTAAGATCGTCGCCAAGGAGAGAGAAGCAGCCGGCGGTGGACTTACCTTGTGCGGGCTTCCACCGACGGACCGCCCTCTATGGGCCTTTCCCTGCGGCCCACTCGGGTTTCCTGGGTGTGCGGGACGGACATTCCCTGCTCTCGCCTTCGACCAACTGCTGGCGAGAGAACAGGACACGCTGTCCAATCCCGTACCTGATTTGAGGAGGGACTTTTGGTCGGCCATCACGCTGTCCTTTCTCGCTGGACAGTGTCTCTCCGGGCAGCTCTGCTGCTGCAGCTTCCGCAGCCGCAGCCTCTCCTTCTCGGCAGCCTCCTTCCTGGGCTCTGCGTCGGCGAGCCGCCCCTCTAGAACAAAGTCCTTCAATGGACCCCCAATGGTCCACACAGCACTTCGTCACGGCGGGGTTGGGTGCACGCCGCCCCTGCGGCACGTGGGTGGGCTCCTTTGTTGCGCCAGGCCCTTCACAGACTTATTATTCACTGCAAGTCCCCACCGTAACCCAGGTGGAGCATCCTGCCGGCTACGCCACTGTGAAGTATAGCGGCCCAGACACACACAGGCAGACACTGGTTTAGCCATCACCCACGTTTATTTACACTATTTACAACTATTTATAAAAGCTAAGTGCACCGCCACCAAACCCCCCCAAAGTCTAGGCTCTCAATAGCCACTGTCTTCACCCAAAGTCCAGGCTCTCACTAGCCACTGTCTTCACACAAAACACACGGGCCGGGCCTCGCCTTGCCTCGCCTCCACTGCCACAACCTTGTCCTCCTCCTCACCCGACTCCAGCCTTGATTGCAGGGCGGCGGCTCCTTAAGTAGGTGGCTGATTGGTGACCACACCCAGCCACCTGCCACAATTATGTTAACATTTTAGTTTTCATTATTTGACTTTTTCGGCTTTCATTCAAAGTCAACAGATATATTCTAGTATATTCCAGATTAGATAGATAGATAGATACTTTATTAATCCCAAGGGGAAATTCACAAAATGAAGCTATGTATGTAAAAATGTTAGTTTTTTATTATCACCTGACCTTATTTTTCTTTTATTACATGTCAACAAATAAGGTATATTGTAATTTATACAAAATATATGAAATAATATGCGATAACAATACAAAAAGTAAAAAGAACGTGTCCCAAACCTTTTGAACTGGGACCTTTCCAAAAATGTTCACATTATTCCTAAAACAATGTATTTATTATTGAAGTGGCCTGGTTCCGAGTTTTCCAACAAGTGATTCAAGTTTATGCTATGATAAAAATGATTTATCTTTTATATTTTTTAATACACACTATATGACCAAAACTGTGTGGACAGCACTCCAAATTTGTCAATGGGTGCACAACATCACCAACTCTACTCCCTGCATCCTCACCATTCCACAGACCCCACCTCTCATTTACACACATGTATTCTGTCTTGTTCCTACTGACCTTCATTCCTTTCCTCTCTAGAGCATATCTCCACCTCTCCAGGGTCTCCTCAACCTGCTCCCTACTATTGCACAATCACAGATCACAATGTCATCAGCAAACATCATAGTCCACGGGGACTCCGGTCTAATCTCGTCTGTCAACCTGTCCATTACCATTGCAAATAAGAAAGGGCTCAGAGCCGATCCCTGATGTAATCCCACCTCCAATTTGAATGCATCCGTCACTCCTACTGCAGACCTCACCACTGTCACACTTCCCTCGTACATATCCTGTACAACTGTTACGTACTTCTCTGCCACTCCTGACTCCCTCATACAATACCACAACTCCTCTCGAGGCACCCTGTCATATTTTTTCTCCAGGTCCACAAAGACGCAATGCAACTCCTTCTGGCCTTCTCTAAACTTCTCCATCAACATCCTCAGAGCAAACGTTGCATCTGTGGTGCTCTTTCTTGGCATGAAACCATACTGCTGCTCATTAATCATCACCTCACTTCTTAACTTAGCTACCACTATTCTTTCCCATAACTTCATGCTGTGGCTCATCAGTTTTATCCCCCTGTAGTTACTGCAGTCCTGCACGTCCCCCTTATTCTTAAATATTGGCACCAGTACACTTCTTCTCCACTCCACAGGTATCCTCTCACTTTCCAAGATTCCATTAAACAATCTGGTTAAAAACACCACTGCCATCTCTCCTAAACACCTCCATGCTTCCACAGGTATGTCATCTGGACCAACGGCTTTTCCATTCTTCATCCTCTCCATAGCTGTCCTTACTTCCTCCTTGTTAATCCGTTGCATTTCCTGATTCACTATCTCCACATCATCCAACCTCTTCTCTCTCTCATTCTCTTCATTCATCAGCCTCCCAAAGTACTCCTTCCATCTGCTCAACACACAAGAATACGTTGCTATAAATTACATTGCCCGTTTATCTATGACCGGACTAAGCATTACCAATGATAGATGGACAGAAGTTTAAAACAAGCCAGCGATAACTAACAGAGTAAAAAATGAATGGTGGTTTTCTCAAATAGAACAACACTAAGTATGTGCTAAATGATGCAGATAACATCGTCAAAGGAAACTGCACCAAAAACACATGGAGCAATGGGGAAACAGACACAACTACAGTTCAAATGCATTCATTCATTTATTTTTTTTTATTTTGAGACCATCTTATCTGTTATACGTTCATGGAGAGTCAGTGTCTATCACAACAGTAGCTGTGCAAGGTGGGAAACAACCCTGGTTGTGCTGCCAGTTCGGCCATGACAGTGCACTGTCACATACTGCACAACACCGTCACCATTCAAGACATGGCAGCCCTTCAAACAGCACCTTCTTATGCCAGTTTATTTATTTTCCTCAGCTGACGAAACAAATGCAAACCATGGCCCTGATCCTCGCCTTCTCTGAGATTTTCACCCTTTTTACCTCCACTGTGGCTTATATGAGCCTCCACCTGTAGTCGACACAGAGGACTTGATTCAGTTTGTCCACAGATCATTCAGGGTAGAGAAGAAAGCAGGATATGAGGTGCTCAACAAAACTGGGTTTAGAAAAGACATAAAGCACCCTTAAAAAACTGATTGTGCTGCCAGCCTACCGCCAGTGACCCTCAGAGTGGTCCTGACACAAGCCATGGTAGTAACATTGTGAAGCTGAAGGTGTGCATTAGCAAAAGTAGTCAGCATCATTGTCATGGTTTCATTTTTGAATCCAGTTTTACTACAGCAGGCTCTTCTTGTCATCCCTTTTCACAGCTGTGGTACTTAATCTTTTGTTTGTTTACTTTGAATCTCTGAAGGCTATAAGTTCCCAGCAGCAATCGTTGACTGTAAACACATTACCCTGCATGAGGCGCCCCAGGCTGATTCATCTCCGGAGCTGTGGGGACCTGAGCACATTCACACGGGCAAAAGCAGACCACCGACAGGGAGAAGGCCAGCGGGCGGAACCCGAGCGGCCGCATAGCCTCATCGGACTGGTACAAGAGACCGCGTTGTGATTCAGGCGAACAGGTACAGTAAAGGAACTGATAATCCCAAAGAGTCGGCCCTGGGAGCCGTCACCTTCGATGAGCCAAAGAAGTAAAGGTTTATAATGTTTGTATCATTTATGAACAAAAGATAGTCTTAATAATCAAGAACTTATTTAAATTTTATTGTTAATGCTGGAAATCAACACTGTAAATGCTCCAGTTTGATTGTTAATAAAGCTAAAAGTTTCAAAGTTAGACATTTTCTGTTTATATTATGAACAAAAGTATTGCAAGAATGAGAGAATCTAAGCTGTCTTTATTTATTGATCTTCCTGCAGCTTGCATGCTTGAAACAAGCTAAAAAGGAGCTTTTCAGGTCAGAGTGCCCTCAAGTCGCAATGGAATGGTGGGCTGCAGGCCCTACAGTGCTTTAACTTATTTACCCGATTATTTGGTTGCATCTCAGTTCACTATGAATATAAAAGGTAAAAAAACATCTTTAAAATAAATTATGTTCTGATTCTGAAAAAGGTAAGGTTTATGTAGGCCTCACACGAGTGTTTTGTATTTGACTGGATCTCTTAACAATTTTCTGTCATCTAAAAACAGAAAAAGTAAAACTTTGTGTATATTGTAATTAATTGTATAGAAGAAAAAGTGGATGAGACCGATGAATAATTTATTGAGCACAACATAAAGTCATATTGGTAAAACTGATGACATATTATTACATACGTTCAAGACCCAGAAGTATACACATTACTGAATTTTTAACGTATTTCACATAGTTTAAAGACATATTTTCTCTTTACCAATGCATCTGTTATAAATGTCTAGAGTGAAGACAGGCATGATGGGAGGAGAAGTTCTACAATCTGATTGGTTATGGACAACAAAGAATCCCAGTAGCGCTGGAAGAGGCAGGTAGCTGAAAGAGCTCAAGGAGAGCCACTCATGCAAAGCGTGGGCCACACTAAGAAATGTAGCGGCAGAATAACCAACACCTCAACTGATGTACTGAAGTAAAAATGTTTAGGCGAAAAATTACTGAAATTCCTCACTCATTATGCAATACCAAGTGCCATTTTCGAAAAGGAGACCTGTAGGACTATACAACATGTTTTTGATAATCGTAGTGAACACTGAATGTACAAGGAGATCCTTGGGTAGAAAAGTAGTGTGACGCCAGAGAGAAGAGTCAGCACTGATAAAGTTGTATTGATTAATGCAGGAGTCGAATGTGTGAGACACACAGCAGTGCCTGTCGAGGCCTAAGAGTGGGACTGCACCTCTTTACGGGTGGCAGTGTATGCCAGTGAGGATGACGCAGTAGGCTGTAGTCAGAGCTTCAGGGAAATGTTGTCTGAGGCAGCTAAAAAGAACTTTGCCGATAAAATGGTGGCTTCAAAGCAATTCAAATATTTAAAGGAAACTCGCACATATAGCAGTTG
The DNA here is from genome assembly GCA_026402145.1 of Polypterus bichir lapradei. Taxonomy (NCBI): domain Eukaryota; kingdom Metazoa; phylum Chordata; class Cladistia; order Polypteriformes; family Polypteridae; genus Polypterus; species Polypterus bichir. The sequence continues at coordinate 4,536,621 of JANRMT010062822.1, forward strand.
GTTCCCATTATATTGTTGATAAGGAAGACTCATTTCATTTACTTGCGGAGTGTGTTTGAAAGCCTTAGCATGAAATAATCACTGAGAGTTGCACATTTCTCACATGTGTATCTGAGTAAAGGACCAGCGCATTATCTAAACACACGATCAAGTCGTGAGTTATGATGGAGGTGTAAGTGAAAGACAAATCCTTAATTTATGATTGTGGGAGTAATTCATATCTTACATCTGTCTCTTCAGAGGTTTATAGCTCATATGAGGAGGATTACAGTCACAGCACTCATTACTTCAGTAGCCGTTGTGAGGATGGAATGTCATTCTGGGAAAAACAGCCTGGGGAGACTGAGATGTATGCCAAATGGACATCACAGACCTCCGCTGCTCTACCACTCATTTTTCATCACATCACAGTTTAAAAAATCCAACCCATGGCCATGTAACTGATTCAGCATTCTGATCACTTGAAATAGCAGCATGTGTGGGCTCCGCGGTCACCATCAGTAAACAGCAAATCTAATAAAAGTAAGCGTGGCATCGGGTCTGGACATAAATGGATTGGCACAGAGTGGGCATGTCAGTTCTTCATGCCACTCAGTTAATAATTTCTTTCCTTGCTCAGGAGCAGCAGACGATTCCACAAAGCTTCAGACAAATCATGAACTTCTTTTATTCCCATCTTCTTCGAGTTAAAACATTTGTCTGAAAAATAAAGTTGCAGTGCCACTGGCGGCAAAATCTTTCTCTACAGTAAACATGAGATGGACTGTAGCAGACTAGAAATATTGGAAAGTATGAAAAAAAAACATATAAACAAAATTTGTACACATTTTAATGTTTTTTTTTCCAAAACAGAATCTAAAGGACCAGGTTCAGATAATCAAAAAGTAAAAAAAGGAAACCATGTTCACTAAACAAAAAGTTCCAGTGCCCCAGCTTGGTTCAGAATCAATGGAGGCCACGTTCGCTTTGCATTGTCGATCTGTTCAGGAGTCCTCTGTGTGACAGACACACACACACACACACACACACACAGAGGCAGACATCACGCTGCAGATGACTAAAATGGCAAATCTGATAAAAAGTCTGATCTTATGACAATACTTTCATCTGTACTTTGTACGGAAAATGTAAAAATGGCCTTTATTAGTACTTTGTTTTTATAATTACACAGTAGAAATTGGTCACTTTAAGTTGAAAATGTGTTTTGCACATGAGATGACAGCACCATTACAATCAACAAATACAAATGCATTGCTGTGCTGCGGAGAATTCTCAGACGGCGGCAGGGAATCCCACCGCCTACAGGAAGGAGCAGACGCAGAGAATTATCATTTAGCTGGGAAATCCCACTTTTTTGTTTTCTCATCTAAAATAGATGTGACCATAAAATGCCTCATTTCCTTTACATCAAACAAGACTACCAGTAATTATTCAAAAGATCTCCAGTGAAAACAGAATAAACATACAGTAGCTGGCCATCACCGTCTGACTCAAAATAATAAAGCCGAGTGCGTTTAGAGTATTTCCCATTTTTCTAATATTTAAACAGGGAAGATGGCGGCTGTTGCTTTGACTCAGTAATTTTAAGTCAGATTCTTTGTGCGGGCTTTACAATATACTGAATAACATCACAAAATATAAACGAAATTCCAGAATGGGCTTTAATCGTATCGATTCAGTGTTTGTACAGTTGTGCTTGAAAGTTTGTGAACCCTTTAGAAATGTCAATATTTCTGCATAAATATGACCTAAAACATCATCAGATTTTCACTCAAGTCCTAAAAGTAGATAAAGAGAAACCAGTTAAACAAATGAGACAAAAATATTATACTTGGTCATTTATTTAGTGGTAAAAGTATGTGAACATCTAGGTTTAGCAGTTAGTTTGAAGGTGAAATTCGAGTCAGGTGTTTTCAGTCAATGGGATGACAATCAGATGTGAGTGGGCACCCTGTGTTATTTAAAGAATAGGGATCTACAAAAGTCTGCTCTTCACAACACATGTTTGTGGAAGTGTATCATGGCACGAACAAAGGAGATTTCTGAGGACCTCAGGAAAAGAGTTGTTGATGCTCATCAGGCTGGAAAAGGTTACAAAACCATCTCTAAAGAGTTTGGACTCCACCAATCCACAGTCAGACAGATTGTGTACAAATGGAGGAAATTCAACATTGCTACCCTCCCCAGGAGTGGTCGACCAACAAAGATCACTCCAAGAGCAAGGCGTGTAATAGTCAGCGAGGTCACAAAGGACCCCAGGGTAACTTCTAAGCAACTGAAGGCCTCTCTCACATTGGCTGATGTTCATGTTCATGAGTCAACCATCAGGAGAACACTGAACAACAATGGTGTGCATGGCAGGGTGGCAAGGAGAAAGCCACTGCTCTCCAAAAAAAACATTGCTGCTCGTCTGCAGTTTGCTAAAGATCATGTGGACAAACTAGAAGGCTACTGGAAGAATGTTTTGTGGACGGATGAGACCAAAATAGAACTTTTTGGTTTAAATGAAAAGCGTTATGTTTGGAGAAAAAAAAACACTGCATTCCAGCATAAGAACCTTATCCCATCTGTGAAACATGGTGGTGGTGGTAGTATCATGGTTTGGGCCTGTTTTGCTGCATCTGGGCCAGGACGGCTTGCCTTCATTGATGGAACAATGAATTCTGAATTATATCAGAGAAATCTAAAGGAAAATGTCGGGACATCTGTCCATGAACTGAATCTCAAGAGAAGGTGGGTCATGCAGAAAGACAACGACCCTAAGCACACAAGTCGTTCTACCAAAGAATGGCTAAAGAAGAATAAAGTTAATGTTTTGGAATGGCCAAGTCAAAGTCCTGACCTTAATCCAATCGAAATGTTGTGGAAGGACCTGAAGCGAGCAGTTAATGTGAGGAAACCCACCAACATCCCAGAATTGAAGCTGTTCTTTATGGAGCACTGGGCTAAAATTCCTCCAAGCGGGTGTGCAGGAATGATTAAAAGTTACCAGAAACGTTTAGTTGCAGTTATTGCTGCAAAGGGGGGTTACACCAGATACTGAAAGCAAAGGTTCACATACTTTTGCCACTCACAAATATGTAATATTCAATCATTTTCCTTAATAAATAAATGACCAAGTTTAATATTTTTCTCTCATTTGTTTAACTGGTTTCTCTTTATCTACTTTTGGGACTTGAGTGAAAATCTGATGATGTTTTAGTGACCTAAAACATCATCAGATTTTCACTCAAGTCCCAAAAGTATAAATATGACATGCAGAAATATAGAAAATTCTAAAGGGTTCACAAACTTTCAAGCACAACTGTAGCTTATTTTGTTTTTTTAGATTTGAACTTTAAAAGAATAGCAGACGTGTACATCCATCCATTATCCAACCCGCTATATCCTAACTACAGCGTCATGGTGGTCTGCTGGAGCCAATCTTAGCCAGCACAGGGCACAAAGCAGGAAACTAAGCCTAGGCAGGGTGCCAGCCCACCGTAGGGCACACACACACACCCAGCACACACTTGGGACTATTTAGGATCACCAGTGCACCTAACCTGCATGTCTTTGGACTGTGGGAGGAAACCCACACAGACACGGGGAGAACATGCAAACTCCATGCTGGGAGGACCCGGGAAGCGAACCCGAGTCTCCTAACTGCGAGGCAGCAGCGCTATCCACTGTGCCACAGTGCCGCCCAGACGTGTACATCTCTACCAAAATCGCAATGGCATAAAATACAACACGTAGTCCTCTTTTGAAGTTCTAACATTTTAATGAAGTTACTTGACAGTTTCCATATTTCACCTTTTCTCCTGAGCAGCTGCTAAGACGTTATGTTAACAGATGTGCCTTTTGTTTTTACGTGTTTCTTACAGTTGCAGGTTCTTCAGGGTTGGGTTGTGAGGCCAAGGCAGGAACTGAACTGGCACCCTGGGGGTTTAAGGTGCCACTCCCAGTAGACAGTGGGCAGCATTGGGCGTGACTGCAGCTGGATAAGCGCTTCTTTAAAGCAGTGGTCTACAAGTTCATTCCTGGAGGCCCCCTGTGCTTGCAGGATTTTGTACCAACCAGTTTCACAGGGAGGAAGCCATTTTTACCTTTACTTGATCCCAATGTCCTTTTGTTTATCTTATTTGCATTCAGAAAAGTGCACTAGTGTTATAATGTGCATTTATATGAAATGAAGGAATATTTCTGTTTTTTTATTACTCTCTTACAAAGCTTACCGCTTGTCATTTTTTTTTTTGTTGACTTTTTTGGTGGCGTATACTGACATTTAATGACAAGTAGAGCAGTCACCAGGGCAAGTGACACTCGGTGCTAAAGGACAGCTTTTTAGGTGCCACCAATTGGTGGGCCTAATAGCAAATAATGTCATTAAAAAAAAAAAAAAAACAACAAACATCCTAAAAAAGGAACATCTTTGCCTTTAAATTTCTGCTTCATTCAGTAAACATAATTACCCGTTTATAATTTCTGAATTGATTCAAAATGCACAAGCTGGGAGGTAACGTCTGTTTGAATAAATGCAGGAGTCCAATGTAAAGAAGGAACTGGTTGGAGTGAAAACCCGCAGTGCTGGGGGCCTCCGGGACTGAAGAGGAAGCACAAAGGTCAGCCATCACTGTAGGCCCAAGTGTGGTGAGTGACACCATTAAGTAACACACATCAGGAGTTACTATCTGCTCCAAAGAAACCCCACCAGGTCCCCCCGTGCAGCATTTCATTTAGTTTTAACTCCAACCAAAATGGCACACTGAGGCCAGACAGTTCTGTATTTGACCGACACAAAGGCGAGACATGGAGTCCTTCTGCAAGTAATTTATTGTTGTAAATAATGTTACAAACGTTCTTGCTCTGTTAAAGGAATGTCGCTTAGTAATTGTAACATCACAAAAAAGCTAGCAAATAAATAAACACTGCTGTTGCTTTACATAGAATTTTTTTAGACATTATGACAAACAAAGTTAAGATAAATTACATTCAGAAGTGCATTATTGACACTAGAGTTGCCATACTGACAGCCATCACCAACTGAAGTGTTTTACAAAAAACCACTTTTATTACAGTACAATACTCCTCCCAAGGTTTTCTATTGCACCCCTTCACAAACCAATGGAAAAATGTTGAGCATTTGCTAAATATACACCTCGCTCTTAAACAATCATTGTCAGGTACTCGCTAACACGCACACTGTCGGTCCAGCTGCGTGTAAACAGATCCACGTACTGCGAGTCGAGCCTTACGGGGGCGCGTTAGAAAATATCGAGATTCTGTTGGTCTACGTGAAAGCAACCTCTACGACAGCGGATTAGTCGGCATGAGTCATGATACTTCATACGCCATGATCAAGTCATGCTGAAAACATTGTTCATTTAAAATGAAAAAGAAATAAATTAAGGCCAACTTTAACTTTTATAAGGAAAATCAATATATATATATTGTGTGTGTATATATATATATATTTATATATACTTAACAATCACCTCAAAAATTGAAGTATAGTATAGACTGCTAAAATGGAGTATGACAGTCTGGTGCTAAGCTCAGAAGCACCCTGCGTATTCCACGCTGAAAGGTAAAAGTCATCAAGAAGTAACAGCAAATCGCAAGTCCTTTTGATGCCCTTCTTGTCTGCTCCTTGCTGTGGTGCATTCATGTAGACATTTAAATACACAATACAGGAAGAAATGGAGAGTAAGGACACATGGGATTTGAGAAAGAAACCCTCAGTTCTCACCCGCATTAATCAGTGGTGGTCACCTCCTGTTTGTTTGATAACCAAATATTCAACATCATTTTAACTGCTTTAATGTCAAAGGGCATAACGCACAGTATGTGAACACAGCACTGAACTCCAAATCACAGGCTACAGGCCCCAAACCCAACTTGTGTTATCCTAAAGTGCCCACTCAGCCCAAGGCCACCATTTCCCAGACAGTCTTTCACTCCACACCTTTACTCAACTCAGGCCTGAATATTAATATTGTAGGCCCTAGAAGACCACTTCACCAGTCTCCTGAAAATGTGTGCGGTGGAGTAACGCTATGGCTGAATAATACGCTTCACCAGTCTAATGTGCTGCACTGGACAGCTGTCAGGATACGAGAGACTCATTGAGCTGGGGGGCTGCAGTAACGACGTTCTGTTTTAAAAAGCATTTCACTTATCAGTTGTAAGACGTCTGCCACTCCGGGAAATGGCAGAGATGAGAATCGATTAGTAAATCAGTAAATGACTGCCCTTCACTATGGCAGCAGCGGGCAACTGTGATGCCGCCTTAGAAGTCGCAAAGAAACTCATCCCACATCCAGTGCCAGCTTTCAAATGTCCACTTTTCCCAGTTACAAACACACCTCCATTGATGTCCAAATGTAACAGCAGGCCATTCCTGCAATGGTAACTCGAGCTGCTGACCAGGCCACTGCCACTGTCGTCGACGTTTCCATTGTGCGCTTTACCACATCATTGTTGGTACCTTTGCAGTTTTTTTCAACTTATTACTATTTTCTGCCATCACATGTGAGATGCAGAAGAGGACATAAGATTATTGAAAGTGTTAAATAATTCCAGTGTTGGGACCAACAGGGGTTAAAAATTAAAACTGTGGCCAAAAAAAAAGAAATCACGTACACTTTATCATAATTTACACTCTGTTTGCAACTTACACAAGTACAGCCTCCTATGAACAGCCCACTGGGACGTCACGTGTTTGTATGTAATGCATGTGCGCAGTGCAAGATTTTCCTAAAGAAAGCAGAAGTTCAGTAAAACTCCTCACTGCCAGAACAGAAGTGCGGGTCGTCCCGTCCGAGTTGTGCACGGCTGGCAAACTGCATTTCAACTCTCAGCACCTTTGGGCCGTTTTGTTTTTGTGTTTTTTATTGTTGTTGCATATTCTGCTTTGCCTTGGAAAAGCGACAGCAATGATGGAAACTGTGAAAACAGCCAAAGCTTCAAAAGTGATCTGCACTGAATGGCAGGTACACATTGAAATGCAGCTCTCAGGAAAGAAAAACTACCTATCTATATTGCATTAGCGTGCGTATTTAGTCATAAAGGTTAAAGCTGATTATTTTTGTACCACCAGTACGTTTGCTGTTATCTGTTGCTCATTCCATTTGTTTGCATGCAGTGGTGGTGGTCCTTAGAATGCAGAAGGTGACATTTGTCTAGTAGGGAAAAGGGCACCTGCTCCATAGTCTGGTACAATGTTATATCCATGACAAGGCTTCATATTTCCGCCATGTTTATTTTTTAGGTTTGTTATGATCACTGGCTACAAATGTGATTTATTGTTTATTCGATTATTTTGAGACTCCCTTTATACATTTAAGTTGCCCTTTTAAGATGCAAATTGTGAACAAACATGGTGGTCAAGAATTGCAAGTGAAGGACGGAAGGTGCAGGCCGCACTAGAGAGAACGAGCAGAGCTTATGTGTTGTATTTGCTGCACACGCGTTTAAATCGATCATAAGCAGTAAGACAGGGTGTGTTACTGTAGGTCAAGTGCATGCCATTTCATTAAGTCAGTAGTTCAATTAAAGAGAGTAGTTGGCATCTGGCTGGACTGCACAAATGGCCACAGGCCACAGTCCCCTCAGCAGAACTGACTTTGATTATTTATTTCTGTTTTTATTTATTTTACATAGGATGATTTGCTCGTATGATAGAGAGGACATCTCTTTTGAACAGAATCTCTCCTTAAGCCATACAGGCAGGCATTAGAAGCTGGGACGTGATAAAGAAATGCACAGCTTTCTTTTTATCATATCTTGGACAACTTCTCCATCCATAATAAGTGAAATCAAAAGTCGAACGTCAAGTGGCACTGGTCCCCAATGTGTTCATTTTTTAGTTCTTGAACCTTTTAGAAATCACTCTGGTTTGACCTTTGATCGCATACAGAGTAAGTAGAGATTTCTAGTACATTTAATTTATTTGTCTTCATTTGTTGCTAGTGACAGTAGTATCTGCGTAAACATTTACCTCTTTAAGGATATGGTTCACATTTTATACAATCAAAGACAGTCTTGAACAGCGTTAAGACATCCTCCAAATCAAACAATATATTTACTTAATGTACGTCAATAAGTCCATCAACTCGAAAAAGTAATGATGGAAACCAACACATACGTATGAGTGCGGAGCCAGCCAGCCATATAGCAGTGCACGCTGGGACTACTCAGGGAAAAGTGGATAAGAATACGAAATGTTGAGGAAGACTTTGTACCACCTTGTTGAAAGCTCAGCTGTTAGTAAAGATTTGTTTTTTTAACATCGGCAAAAAATAACTAGCGCTCACATGCTCTGTTCACGTTATCGACGCAGAACGCTGTGACAGGTAGGCACATGGTGATGATACATGTTAGCGAAAGGTCAACCCCATGACACGGTGTAAAATAAATAAATGACAAGCCGCTTTGTGATGTGTTGGTGGAGATTTTATTTTCAATGAATATGAATGAGCTGTCAGGATGCTGCTCTTGGGTTTGATTCTGAACGAGTTATCGGTCTAACAATTCTTGAAATTTCTAAGTTTGAAACCCGGGACATGCACTTTACTTCGATTTACTACAGTAATTATACTTTTACAGAGACTCGCCTTGTATTCTGTGTCGGTCAAGTAACGTCATTTTTAGTGCATGACTGTAGCATCCCCCCTGAGTGACAGGGCACACCGAGTCCCACAAACTAGCTAGCTCTACTGAGTGCCAGTGGTATGCCGAACTGCCCGCAATGCTAGGTACGGGTAACAAAGCACATTCTAAATAACAGCAACAGCTAAACTCACTGCGAGATGATGGCCTGGACCAAAGTCCATAATCATGGTTTGTAAACTTCAGACCAGGAGCCGCACAACTGGGATGAAGGAACGTAATAAAGTACACCCGCTGTAGTGCCGCAGATCTAATGATCACACCATGGTGGCCGTTTAAGTGCTTTGTGTTTGTTATCTAATTATGTTTTTACTCTTCAAATACATACAGTATATCATCACATACATACAGTACATATTCTAGATAGTGTCATAATGCCCAAAGCTCTAAAATAACACATTTCAGTTTAAATCTGAACACACTTGGAGATGACAGGGTAAGGCTGATATTATTAAACCAGGGCTTCCAGTAAGCACATCTCATTATACTGGTATGAAAATGTCAATTGGAGGATTAATATAACAGAAAGTGAAAAGATCATCAGAGCCTTCTGTGGCATTCTGGCCATTTTAAGTGAGCCTCCTGCAGAAGGCATTGTGCTGAGAGCAGACGGCCTGTCGACTGGAAGGTTTAGTTTTTGTTTTATACCATAGAGTAGCATTGGGACTGTAAAGTGACTAAAAGTGACAGCCAAGGAGGTGTTCTGCACACATGTATACCACGAGGACTCCCTTGTATAGAGGAGATGGTTGTTGTTAGCAGTAACATTCATTTCATGCGGTTTTTGGTTAATGCAATGACCTCTGGAGCAACTTGGTATTGTCAACCAAAGTCCAATGATATCCCGAGGGGCAAACAGTTTGGTGCTAAGAATCAACATACCAAACTAAAATTCGGGCTGTAGGAAAAGAAATAGAAGTCTGATAAAATGACACACACATACACCACCTAAGGAATGTTACTGCGGACACAAAAATGCAGCACTAGAAACACAACCACAGCTGCAAAGCCGATCCCTTCACATACGGCGGCGGCGGCAGCGGCCTCAGATGTAAACGGGCTGCTCCTGGGCAGTTAGCAGTCTGTACATGGCAGCTGGCATTGTCTTCATGTGAATCTTGGAAAAACAAAGAAAACATGCGGTTAGCTTAAATGAAGGCAACTCTGGCAAACAGAGAGAGCAGTTGGGACATTCACAGAAGAAAGGAAATCTAAGGACAAGTGAACTGCCTCGTGCTACGCCTTCTCTTTTTAATATTTGAATTTTGCCTTAAAATAACAGAATAACATGGAATAAATCAATCTGATATAAAACAAAAGCTTAAAAAGTAATTACATTTATTGTACAGTTTTAATTTACTTCTTGGCCCTCATCCTGTTTTTTATATGATATGCGTAGAACAAGAACATATCCTTAACCCTACAGGCATAACCTGGCAATTTTAAAAAGCCATGCCATCACTGAACACATTAGTGTAGGGGAGCAGAGTTTACAACACACAAACCTCGTAAATTTGAGAAACATCCTCCAAAAAGAAAAATAATCAAATTAAAAAGCTTTAGGCGTTCAGCATTACATAGTGGCCAAGCAATGTTGGGTACCAAAGGAGAGACCTCTAACTACCAGAATCAAGCCATCATTTGAGCGATTTGCGCATCAGCGGCTGTCTGGCTTATCTAAACCCACATGACACGAATCGCAGTGCAGGACACCACTCAGCCAGCCAGCCAGCCAAAATGCAGGACATTCAGGAGCATCGGATTTTATTTTTAGAAGGTACTATAAACAGTGCAGAGGCGTCACCATGAAGACACGGTAGCCTCTTAGTGTCACACTTCTCTTGCCTTTTCTTAACATGGTCTTAATGTTTTTATTTGTATTTGTCTCGACTTTATCACTTTTCTTTTACTCAAATAAACTTAAATATAATGTTGCTAACTTTGTGATCCAAAATAGTTCAGATCAACTGCCTTAAGCAAGGGAAAGGTGCTATATAAATAAAATGTATTATTATTATTATTCATTTATTGTGCAGCTAACTCCCTCAGTGCTTACCTCTCCAACCGCATTTGACAAAATGTGGACAATCTTCTCATGGGGCGTTGCCACTACGCTTTGTCCGTTGATCTCAATAATCCTGTGACCAACTCGAACTCCTCCACGCTCTGCTATACCACCTCTCATAAGGCTACAGATCTAAAAGGGATGAAGAAACAGCCATTCAGCAACCCATTTTAAAGAATCAATGGTGTACCAGTCAAACACAGTATCTGAGTAAGACTGGCACAAGCTTTAGTGCCGCTGTCCCACATCTGCAGGGACCCATTTTTGATTCGGAAACCAGAAACTGATTGTTTGCACTTGCAGTGTACACTTTCTCTCCTTTAAAATGAAAAAAAGAACATCTATAATATTATAACATTTATATTATTCCCCATATTACATTGTGTTGAAATGAGCCACCAGCCATCCATCTTCCAAACCTGCTTAATTCAGCTTGGTTGTTTGGAGCTAAGGGTTATCCACCATTAGGTGTTAAGACAGAAACTGGCCGTGCCAGTTCATCACAGGGCACAATTACGCATACTCATTTATACCAAGCAAATTTAAATTTGCTAATTAATATAACCTTTATGTTTTTGGGATAGGGAAGGAAAGACACCAGAGTACCTGAAGAAAAAAAAAAACACAAAGACACGGGGAGAACAGACAGACGCCACACAGACAGTAACCAAGCTGGGATTCATACCCAGTATGCAGGAGCTGTGAACAAACAATGCTACACCTTTGGAATACGTAATCTGAGAAAATAAATGATTCAATAAATACACAATATTACTCTTAGGAAAATGTTCACTTCAATCATGTTCTGATTTTTCTTTACAGTTACACAGAATGATTGTGGGTATAGAAATCAGTGGAATGATAATCAGATTCATGGCGGCAGAAAGACAAAGATGCAGACTGTTGTAGTGGTCATGTAACTACTGTATACAACCCAATTCTGTGTAAAATGTGAATAAAAACAGAATGCAGTAATTTACAAGTCTCATAAACCCATATTTTATTGACAATAGAACACAGAAAACATATCAAATGTTTAAACTGTACCATTTTAAGAAAAGAAGTCATTTTGAATTGGTGGCAGCAACACTCAAAAAATTTTTGTGGTAAACACGGTCCTGTCCAAACGTCTGGGAACTGAGGAGACCAGTTGCTGGACTTTTGGGAGAGAAATGTTATTCCATTCTTGTCTGATATACAGTGGGTACGGAAAGTATTCAGACCCCCTTGAATTTTTCACTCTTTGTTATATTGCAGCCATTTGCTAAAATCATTTAAATTAATTTTTTTCCTCATTAATGTACACACAGCACCCCATATTGACAGACAAAAAAAAGAATTTTTGAAATTGTTGCAGATTTACTAAAAAAGAAAAACTGAAATATCACATGGCCCTAAGTATTCAGACCCTTTGCTCAGTATTTAGTAGAAGCACCCTTTTGAGTTAATACACCCATGAGTCTTCTTGGGAAAGATGCAACAAGTTTTTCACACCTGGATTTGGGGATCCTCTGCCATTCCTCCTTGCAGATCCTCTCCAGTTCTGTCAGGTTGGATGGTAAACGTTGGTGGACAGCCATTTTTAGGGCTCTCCAGAGATGCTCAATTGGGTTTAAGTCAGGGCTCTGGCTGGGCCATTCAAGAACAGTCACAGAGTTGTTGTGAAGCCACTCCTTCGTTATTTTAGCCGTGTGCTTAGGGTCATTGTCTAGTTGGAAGGTAAACCTTCGGCACAGTCTGAGGTCCTTAGCACTCTGGAGAAGGTTTTTGTCCAGGATATCCCTGTACTTGGCCGCATTCATCTTTCCCTCGATTGCAACAAGTCGTCCTGCCCCTGCAGCTGAAAAACACCCCCATAGCATGATGCTGCCACTGCCATTCTTCACTGTGGGGACTGTATTGGACAAGTGGTGAGCAGTGCCTGGTTGTCTCCACACATACCGCTTAGAATTAAGGCCAAAAAGTTCTATCTTGGTCTCATCAGACCAGAGAATATTCAGGTGTCTTTTAGCAAACTCCATGCGGGCTGTCATGTGTCTTGCACTGAGGAGAGGCTTCCGACAGGCCACTCTGCCATAAAGCCCTGACTGGTGGAGGGCTGCAGTGATGGTTGACTTTCTACAACTTTCTCCCATCTCCTGACTGCATCTTTGGTGCTCAGCCAAAGTGATCTTTGGGTTCTTCTTTACCTCTCTCACCAAGGCTTTTCTCCCCTGGTAGCTCAGCTTGGCCGGACGGCCAGCTCTAGGAAGGGTTCTGGTCGTCCCAAACGTCTTCCATTTAAGGATTATGGAGGCCACTGTGCTCTTGGGAACTTTAAATGCAGCAGAAATTTTTTTGTAACCATGGCCAGATCTCTGCCTTGCCACAATTCTGTCTCTTGAGTTCTTCAGGCAGTTCCTTTGACCTCATGATTCTCATTTGCTCTGACATGCATTGTGAGCTGTAAGGTCTTATATAGACAGGTGTGTGGCTTTCCTAATCAAGTCCAATCAGTATAATCAAACACAGCTGGACTCAAATGAAGGTGATCTCAAGGATGAACATGTAAACTCCACACAAATATAAATATATGAGTGTCACAGCAAAGGGTCTGAATACTTAGGACCATGTGATATTTCAGTTTTTCTTTGTTAATAAATCTGCAACAATTTCAAAAAATTCTTTTTTTTATCTGTCAATATGGGGTGCTGTGTGTACATTAATGAGAAAAAAAAATAATTTAAATGATTTTAGCAAATGGCTGCAATATAACAAAGAGTGAAAAATTCAAGGGGGTCTGAATACTTTCCATACCCACTGTAGGTTTCTAGCTGCTTAATAGTCCTGGGTGGTCTTTGTTGTATTTTTCATTTCATGATGCACCAAATGTTCTCAATTGGTGAGAGGTCTGGACTGCAGGCAGGCCAGTTCAGCACCTGGACTCTTCTACTACGAAGCCAAGCTGTTTTAATAGACACAGTATGTGGTTTAACATTGTCCTGGTGAAATATGCAAGGCCTTCCCTGAAAAAGATGTCTGGGTTGGAGCACATGTTGCTCTAAAACCTGTATATACCTTTCAGCATTGACAGCTCCTTTCCAGATGTGTAAGCTGCCATTTCTATAGGGACTAATGCACCCCCATACCATCAGAGATGCATGCATTTAAACTGAGCGCTGATAACAAGCCGGATGGTCCCTCTCCTCCTTATCCTGGAGGACGCTGTGTCCGTGTTCAAATAGAATTTTTAATTTTTACTTGTCTGACCACAGAGCAGTTTTCCATTTTGCCTCCATTTTAAATGAGCTTTGGCCCACAGAAGAGGGCGGGCGTTTCTGGATTATGTTCACATATGGCTTCGTTTTGCACGATAGTTTAACCTGCATTTGTAGATGGCACAGCAAATTATGTTCATAGACAGTGATTTCTGGGTGTGTTCATGAGACCATGCAGTGATTTCCATGACAGAATCATAACTGTTTTTAACACAGTGCTGCCTGAGGGCCCGAAAATCACAGGCATCCAGTATTCATTTTTGGCCTTGTCCCTTCCGCACAGAGATTTCTCCAGATTCTCGGAATCTTTTGATGATATCATTTAGACGATGAGATATTTAAAGTCTTCTCAATTTTTCATTGAAGAACATTATTCTGAAATTGTTCCACAGTTTTTTGCCGATTTGGTGAACCTCTGCTCATCTTTACTTCTCTTGATGCTCTTTTTATACCCAGTCATGTTACTGACCTGTTTCCAGTTAACCCAATTAGTTGTAAAATGTTTCTCCAACTGTTTCTTTTTAGTACCCCTTGCTTTTCCAGCCTTTTGTTGGCCCCGGGCCCAACTTTTTGGAGATGTGTTGCTGCCATCAAATTCAAAAGGAGTTAAAAATTTTCACAATATGGTAAAATATTTCACTTTCAACATCTGATGTTTTGTATGTTCTAATGTGAATGAAATATGGGTTTATGAAATTTGCAAATCATTGCATTCTGTTTTTATTTACATCTTACACAGCAATTGGATTTGGGGGTTGTAGTGTTTAAGAAAACAACTGTAATGATAACTTTGGACTTGTAAAATCCACTGGATGAGTATTTATTAAGGACGGGTATCGTATAAAAGACAGCTTAGTAGTTTGTTTAGTCGGATCCTGTCTTTGTACTCCACTGACAACAAAACATGCAGACAGACGAAGAACATACAAACTCTTCTGCAGGCGAGGACTCCAAAGCACCGAGGCTTTTAATGCAGAGACGACAAATCACCACCTTACGGTAACACCCTGCTTATAAATCCCACATTACCTGGTACTTCTTGAGTCATTTGTTCCAGATGTAATACCTTCTCGATCGACAAACTGGCAGCAAAACATCACTCAGTTATTAATCTGCACCTCATTATTGTCCATGCAGAGTTTACACATTCTCCTCGTATCTGTGCAGAGTCTCGTTTCCATCCTGCAACAGAAGGTTTCTGCCTTGTCCCCAGTGCTTTTACCCCAGTGACTCTGAACTGAATTAAGTACGTTTGAGAATATTATTATTATCTAGTTATGTAGGGAAATTATAAATAAATACAATTGGGTTAGTGCAAGAAGTCTTTTGAAGTGTGAAAATGATACAAAATGACTCCGCATAATGTATGCAGATATTCTGGCTGATAGGATATTCCACATTATGACAGGCTTTTGGTAGATTCTTCAATTATTAATAGTATTAACAATTATTTAATTGAAGCAATAATGTTTCAAGTAAGTAATTTATTGGTGTATATAAGGAATTTTAAAACAAACTGGAGGAGTCATGGCACTGGAGAATGGCAACACATGAAAGTAAGAATTACACCATACTCTGTACATGTGACAAACCTACTAAAACTAAATATTGAATGTGGTCTTGGTTTCCTTTTTTAGTAAAAATCAGTTTTACTCAAGTCGAACACATCAGGATATACAGTATATACTGCACAGTTATAAATTAAATGATAATAATTCCATAGCCTGGTAGACCCGTCCCTGTCAGCTGGTAGTTTAGGGCACTTTGTTATCTTGGTGCCCCCAGCACTGGTCATTCTTTAGGGGAAATGATCATGTAAGTTTATTTAAGAGATGGCAATTTAAAAAGAAATTAGAACATTAGAACACTCTAGACGAGAACAGGCCATTCAGCCCAACAAAGCTCGCCAGTCCTATTCACTTGTTTCCTCCAAGAAAACATCAAGTCGAGTTTTGAAAATCCCTAACGTCTTACTGTCTACCACACTACTTGGTAGCTTATTCCAAGTATCTGTTGTTCTTTGTGTAAAGAAAAACTTCCTAATGTTTGTGCGAAATTTACCCTTAACAAGTTTCCAACTGTGTCCCTGTGTTCTTGATGAACTCATTTTAAAATACAAGTCTCGATCCACTGTACTAATTCCCTTCATAATTTTAAACACTTCAATCATGTCACTTCTAAATCTTCTTTTGCTTAAACTGTAAAGGCTCAGCTCTTTTAATCTTTCCTCATAATTCAACCCCTGTAGCCCTGGAATCAGCCTAGTCGCTCTTCTCTTGACCTTTTCTAGCATGCTATGTCCTTTTTGTAGCCTGGAGACCAAAACTGCACACAGTACTCAAGATGAGGCCTCACCAGTGCATTATAAAGGTTGAGCATAACCTCCTTGGACTTGTACTCCACAGATCGTGCTATATAACCTAACATTCTGTTAGCCTTCTTAATGGCTTCTGAACACTGTCTGGAAGTTGATAGCTTAGAGTCCACTATGACTCCTAAATTCTTCTCATAAGGTGTACTCTCGATTTTCCAACCGCCCATCGTGTATTCAAACCTAATATTTTTACTTCCTATGTGTAATACTTTATATTTACTGACATTAAATTTCATCTGCCACAAATCTGCCCAAGCCTGTATGCTATCCAAGTCCTTCTGTAATGAGATAACGGATTCCAAATTATCTGCTAATCCACCTATCTTGGTATCATCTGCAAACTTAACCAGCTTGTTACTTATATTCCTATCTAAATTATTTATATATATTAAAAATAGCAGCGGCCCTAGCACTGACCCCTGTGGAACACCACTCTTAACATCGGCCAGTTCTGATGAGGTTCCTCGCACCATCACCCTCTGCTTCCTGTGTCTGAGCCAATTCTGCACCCATCTAAAAACATCACCCTGAACTCCCACTTCTTTTAACTTGATGCCCAACCTCTCATGTGGCACCTTATCAAATGCTTTCTGAAAGTCCAGATAAATAATATCATAAGCTCCACTTTGATCGTATGCTTTTGTTGCAACCTCATAGAATTCCAACATGTTAGTAAAACACAACCTCCCTCTTCTGAACCCATGCTGACTGTTCAGAATAACTCCTGTACTTGCCATGTGCTGTTTAATCTTATCCTTAATAATTCCTTCCATTAATTCTCTGTGATGCATGTTAAGCTTACTGGCCTATAGTTGCTTGGATCTGCCCTGTCACCCTTTTTATATAATGGGATGATATATATTTTCCAGTTCTTCGGAATCTCTCCAGTGCTCAGTGACTTCCTAAAAATATGTGTCAAGGGTTTATATATGTACTCACTAGCCTCCTTAAGAACATAAGGATAAATATTATCTGGGCCTGGTGATTTGTTTGATTTCATCTTATTTAATCTGAGCAGCACTTCTCCCTCTACAATTTCCAAATCCCTCAGTACCTCCTTAGTAGTCGCGTTTACCTCTGGTAGGTTATCCACTTGCTCACTTGTAAACACCTCAGAAAAATGTAAATGATCATGTAAGTTTGTTTATGAAGTAATGATTTAACAAAGTGGTTAAAATAAAATTGATTAAAATGTAAAGAGACAAAATCATAGTGATGCAACTAAACTGGTGCAGATATCTCAGTTAATATGCACTGATACAAGTGAAAGTAAAGGATATTTAGGAAAGGCCTATGGAGGTAACTTGTTCTTTACATGTGTTACAATCTTTTGAATATTCTGTATTTATATATTGAAATGTAAATTATTTTTAAAGAAATATTATAGTGGCAGTGACTCTGAAATCTGACCGTGGACTACAGAAGTATTGCCAGTGCGGCTCTAATGTGTATTCTGGTCCAGACACCGCTAAATGTATCGTCAAAATATTCAAAGCAAGCTAAATATAGTGAGGTCCTGGATCATATGGTATGTAATATGAGTGGGCTATGCTTCCGGCTAAACAACATTTTTAGTGATGCTATTTGCATAAATGAACAGTGCTACTCAAATTTGAACTGGACACGGGGTAAAGCAGCAAGCCGGAATGTACGTCAATAAAAAGGGAAACCTAGAGACGATTAATTAATCTCCCCTCACAGCATTCCATAAAGATTCTCAGTGGTTGACGGACTCTCTTTATCAATTCGTTCAAACTGCGACCGCGATCACATTTGGTGGTTTTAACGTGAAGTTGTGTTACACAGTCTGGGAGGTCTTGCATTCCATCACTAGATCAGTGTCGCTCTTTTTTCAGGCTACAGCTCAGTCCCCCAGCAATGCCCTCTATTTACTTCTCACTCCTTCCGAATGGTTCAAACGTACTGATGCCATCCACAGTTAGCAGACGGGTTTTGCTTTTTCAATACTAAAAATAACGCCCCCCTAATCAGCTGCTCACACGTTCGTTGCTTGTACTGTTCTTCATCGGTGCTATTCTGTTTCAAGGTAGTGATTAAAGCTAATTGGTTGCCCGTGTTTTAATCTGGTCTCCATTCCTATCGCTTCCCAAATTTTCTACAAATGTATCCAGCCATTTTTGCGTGATGTCGTAAACAAACAGAGGGTATTTTATTTATGTAAACTAAAAAAAGGTTTCACACAAAATACTTTTCACTTTTCTAGTGTTATAAAAGTCCACATTACTTCAATATATCATAAAATGCACTTCTACTTCTAAACTTAGCATGATCTAAAATATTACATGTAAATACATTATCCATCCATCCATCATCCAACCCACTATATCCTAACTACAGGGTCACTGAGGTCTGCTGGAGCCAATCCCAGCCAGCACAGGGCGCAAGGCAGGAACAAACCCCGGGCAGGGCGCCAGCCCACCACAGGGTGCGCACCCACACCCACACACACACACTGGGGACAATTTAGGATCGGCAATCCACCTAACCTGCATGTCTTTGGACTGTGGGAGGAAACCCACGCAGACACGGGGAGAACATGCAAACTCCACACAGGGAGGACCTGGGAAGCCAACCCGGGTCTCCTTACTGCGAGGCAGCAGCGCTATGCACTGTGGCACTGTGCTGACCCTGTAAATACATTATGGTTTATGTACATCAAAAATAACATTGAACTAAAACAGAACAAAACACATTAGAAAATGGATGAAGAAGTTCACTTGAAAATGGGAACTATAAAAACAAACTGACTACTAGACAAACACAGGTTTACACAAATCTGGCTAAGAGAGACTGTGATGAGACGGTTAGCCGACTGCCTCTTTATTGAACGTTTTGTTTTTATCTTTCATATCATATAAAGAACACATAGTAGCCTTACAGACAGATAGAGAACTTCAAGAGACACTCACAATTCCATTCTGAACGCTGAAACCCAGCTGGTATCTGAGATCAGGTCTTCTGATAAGCACTGTCGTAACCGGAGGACATCTTACGATGTTCAGTTTAATCCTGGACTGGTTTTTCAAACCCTAGAAAACAAAACACACTGTTTAGTGTTCATCCATTTAAATGTGAGCTCCACTGCGGTCCGACATGATGGATCGTTTATTTTGCCAACATTTGCAGCTTTTACTAGAACGCCAGCCACCAATCTGTGTTATGTTACAGCGTCTTAGACAGCTGAGAAGTACAAAAGGGCAGCAGAGTGCAGAAACGTGGATTGCCAGCCTGGTGACTAATTTGTGGAGAGTGAATTTAAGAAAAGGTGCTGACAAGAGCAGGCCATGTAGCCGAGTGCAGCTCATCAATCTCCATTCACCACACAGTAGCAAATTAGCAACAAGTGGATATTTCTAGGTCAACAAAGTCTCTTCTTCACTCTCTCTAGGCACTGTGTTATGTTCTCAGATTCTATGGACGTGCATTTTAGAATGGAAAAGAACAAGTCATTAAACTGGTAAGGCTCATCAATTCTATTCACCCAACGTCTCCAAAATCACTTTAAGTCAGTTTTTGAAAGTCTTCAAAATGTATAACACTACTTGGTAATTTATTCCTCTCTGTGCCAAGAAAAACTTTCTAACAGGCATAATGTACAGTACTAATTTCCATATTTTTTTAATGAATTAAAGCATGTCACCTGTTCATTTTTATTTGTTTAAACTAAAATGGTTCAGCATCTTCAGGCTTTCCTTATGGCTTATGTCTTTTATTCCTGAAATCCCCCTAGTTACTCTCCTCTGGACTTTCTCTAGCCCTCCTACATCTTTTATTGTAAATACGGAGAGCAAAATTACACACCCAGCATTGCGGACGAGGCCTCACTGGGTTAACTGAGGCCCCTAAACGTACCTACAATGACCGAGCGTGTGCAAGTGAATGAACAGAGTCCTGTCCAGGGTCACATCCTGCCTTGTTATACTATAAGTGGTAAAAGGAGCGCTGAAATTGGACGGACAGACAGGTACTTAACAGTAAATAAAAAGCTCTAGGTTTGAACTCAGCCAGGCCTCTTTTGAGCAGCATAACATGTTATTTTAAATGAACCAATCAAGTGTGTTTCGATACTATTACTAATCCTGCCTTGAATAAACCTCACTTGCTTATTAATTACAGTATAAGTGTGGGTGTGTGAGGTGCCCTAGGTATTTACAGATGTATTTTAAAGTGCATCAGTCCAGAACAGTTACTTTGTATTTGTAGGTAATAACTACCCCTGAAGAATAACATGGCGGCACAGCGGTTAGTGCGTGCCACTCCCTCACAGCACTAGGAGTGTCAGCTTGAATCCCAGCGTTGGCATTGTGTACGCGACTTGCACCTGACACTTCGAGCGATAGTCTCTGGCCTCTGCCACCCTGAAATTGTAAATGGATGCTTAATTCTGTATTTGTTTTAATATTAATTGAGTGAGTTGTGTTAAACTGAATGCGAGTTTCCATGTAGCCTAAAAGTAAACAACTCATTTTATTTAGAATCCTATTTCTGTCTCAAGATTTCTTCCATTATTCACCACGGGCTTCACTAATAATGATTGTACGTGTCTATTTAGTACCTTTATGATGCTCTGACAAGTTGACAGAGGTAACCCCACCAGGCTGGTCCCATTGATGGACATAATCTGGTCCCCGATGTTCAGACGTCCGGACTTCTCTGCTGGGCCGCTGTGCATCATGTTAGCGATGATTACAGTGGGCAGGATGGAGCCCCAACCAGACTCCACGATGACAACGCCCAGAATCTCTCCCTTCTGCTTGTCAATGCACACCTGCGAGAGAAAGGGGACGAGATTTACATGGGAGAGCCCACTTCTGCCTCAGTGCCCATTAAAGCTTTTGTTATAAATCCTGAGTCCTGCACTTTGAATCCATTTCATTTTCCAGAGAACAAATGACTTTGTGACAACCAGGCCGATCATAAATGTGTGCCCAGAAAAAAAAAAGAAAATTCAAAATTATTTTAGCTGCTTTTTTAAAAAAAAAATAGAAAATGTTTTTTGAGAAAAGTAGGCAAAATAATAGTTATTTTATTTATACAAGACATTTTTTACTTTGAATAGGTCAATATGCTTTAGACAAAAAAAATCAGACGTGAGCGTCAGTAGGTGTTGTGGCCTATGAACCAAGTATATAATAATGATAAAAAGAAAATAATAAGATGCTGCTGAAGTAATAACATTAAAATCATAAAAAAAAACAGGTCATTACAATAGCAGCTGATGAGAAGAGTTCATAATTAATTGCAGAATTACGGTATCTGAGGGTTCCTCTAGAGTACCTCTTTCTCTTGCATGATTTGCCTCAAAATAATCAGCATATCGTCATCTCCTAACAGGCTTAAGTTTCGAGTTTGCTATTTTTCTGACCCAGCCGTTTTAGCTCTACACCGTCCTCAAGAAACTGTGACACACAGACACACATACGCCCATCATCGAGATATTGATGTTTTTGGTATCAGGGGACCCTAAAATGTTGAGATCCGTCAAAAACTGGATATCAAAATTTTTGATGAATCTAAAGCTTTCGCTCCTTCACCATAGACAATAGGTCATTGTGGGGTAGGGTGCAAAGCAAAAAAACCTTTACAACACCAATTACGGTAAAAATATAATGATAAAAAGAAAATAATAAGATGCTGCTGAAGTAATAACATTAAAAGAATAAAAAAAACAAGATGTAAAGACAATTTAGTTATAAACAATTCATCCAATCATTCTAAAGCGTGAGACTGACACAAAAACCTCACGTCATGCAGTATCAAGGTTGGCCTTGAAGTAATCCATCTATGGTGAACAAGACCTCAATGTCAGCCAAGTCGGTGCCACACCAGCCCGTGCAGAGAGGGCATTGTGTTACTAGGCAAACCTGACTGAAATGCACCGATCCTGTGCCCGACATCACTCACCTTCCTTCACTTACAGCCTTCTGCCTTTAAAGGCCACACCTCAGTGCAGTTTCTTTAGATTCCAGATCATTTGAACTTAATTAGTTCACATGTCTCAGTTTAATAAAGGAGTAACTGTCATTCTTAATATCAAAACCAATCGTTTTTGGCATATGCTTATTGTTTAAGGCAGTGTTTGTTTCCCAGCCTCGGTCCGGGGGGCTCACTGTGGCTGCAGGTTTTTGTTCCAACCAGATTCCTAATCAGTGACAGCAGCTGATAGCACTGATCACATTTAATTAGCTGGTATTTTATTTCTTTTACTTTACATTCAGAAAAGCACAGCAGCATGATTTTTACATTGATAAGGCATTTAGAAATATTTCTGCTTTTGCTATAGACTCTCTTTTGTTGATTTCATTATATTTTGCTCTTTCTCTGTGCAGTTTTTCTCCTTCGTTGTATCTTATTAATGCCAATTAAAAATGAGCAGAGCAGACACGCTGCCAAACAACACTGAATAATCAAAGGCTGCAAGTATTTTAGCATCAGACCCACTAATTAGTAAATAATCAATTAATTAAACAATTAGAACACCTAGAAAAGTAAAATGAAAATCAAGATGAAAATATTGTTAAAAAGAAACAAATACATTATTCCCATATAACTGCTTTGTACATTTTAATATATATATATATATTTTTACCTAACTTAGTTTTCTAATTTCTATATTGTTCCCAAAACACAGAACTTGGTAAATAACAGTTCACTTAATTAGCCCAGGAGTCCAATTAAAAACAGAAGCTGGTTGGATCAAAAACCTGCAGCCACAGTGAGCCCCCCGGACCGAGGCTGGGAAACGCTGGTTTAAGGCACACATTTCTTTGGCCATAACTGTACCATATTAAATACAACTGAGTGCTGTAAAGACCTTGATGGCGCCAATAAGCCTTGAAGTTTTTTGAAGCAATTTTTCATTACTAGGAAAAAAATCAATGTTACAAAAAGAGTTGTTAACTGTTTATAAATAACTTTTGTAAAATGTAATCTTTGGCATACAGCCTATAAAAAATATTAACTGGTAGCCATACATCCCATTGAAAACAGTAGAACTGATAAGACTCCAGTCAAGCATTGTTAGCACAGACCACCTCAGTTCCAGCATGTGGAAAGATACAAAGAAGAGACGTACATCTTTACAGTTCTCTGACTTGGAGAAGTGGATCAGGTCGTCATTGTACATGTCTTGGGTGTTAAGAAGGTCACTGTACTCCTTTTGGCTCAAGTCTTCTGGATTAATGCCATTTGCCCTAAGAAACTCTTGGTAAGCCACGCTGAAAGCCTGACCAATGGACTGGGCAATTAGCTGGGCCTAGATGGAAACAAAGAACAAATCAGTAGAAGAATTTCATAATGGTTCTCACTAATGAAAAGGCGGCAGGCTCAGGACTGATCACCTTTGGAAGACATTTGGGTATAAAGGCTCAATAAAAAGGTTTTTGATATTTCAAAATATAATATAGTCCATGTCAACTTTTTGAGAACCTACCTAAAAAATACAAACAAAACTATGCTGTTCCTGTGAGCACAATCTGTGGATCAATGACCAGTGGAGTTCCTGTAGGAATCAATGGTCATGCACTGGGTGACCATTTATAGCAACTTATCTGTTATTTTTAGGTGACTCCATGTATGTCATTCTTGTGGGGCCTGGGGGGTTATGGAGTCTGCATGCCATCTTACTGTATACCTAATGACGCTCCTCCATAAATACTACACAACTAGCTTTGGCTGCAAGAGAAACACCAATGTTACATTTTTTAAATTTACAAACATACTACAGTGATCCCTCGCTATATTGCGCTTTGACTTTCGCGGCTTTATTCCATCGCGGATTTTATATGTAAATATATATCATGGATTTTACGCTGGTTCGTGGATTTCTGCGGACAGTGGGTCTTTTAATTTATGGTACATGCTTCCTCAGTTGGTTTGCCCAGTTGATTTCATACAAGGGACACTATTGGCAGATGGCTGAGAAGCTAACCAATCAGAGCACGTATTATATGTATTAAATAAAACTCAATGATATACGATATGCTTCCCGCGCAGTGCTTCGCATACTTAAAAGCTCTAACAGCACGTATTGATTTTTGATTGTTTGCTTTTCTCTCTCTCTCTCTTTGCTCCTGACGCACACTCCTTTGAAGAGGAAGATATGTTTGCATTCTTTTAATTGTGAGACGGAACTGTCATCTCTGTCTTGTCATGGAGCACAGTTTAAACTTTTGAAAAAGAGTCAAATGTTTGTTTGCAGTGTTTTAAAGTCCCTGTCTCTACAACCTCCTGTGTTTCTGTGCAAATCTGTGACCCAAGCGTGTCAATATAAAAGTAACAATATAAACGTATGGTTTTTACTTTGCGGATTTTCACCTTTCACGGGGGGTTCTGGAACGCAACCCCCGTGATCGAGAAGGAATCACTGTATATACATTTATCATGCTGCTACAGAGTGGTAATACATGACATGTTGGTCAGGCAAACAAATAAGAATCTGAACGTACTCTGTCCATGCAACAACATTTCTACTACTGCTACTAATACTACGCTTAAAGTCCAGAGTTTTTTGATGGTATATTTATTTTATATACAGGAATGTCACATTTTCCTAAAACTTACATTTTATACATCCTGCTGCAGTGGTAAATACAATAAAACATCTGACAACACGTGTGGTGTAGAAAAGTCAAGCATTCTTGAAACTGTCAATAATATAAATTTTACTACCTGACATGCATTAGGTGGGTTTATTAGGTTAGGTATTGTTCAGGGTGGTGCAGAATAAACAAATCGCATTTACTTTTGTTGAAGTACTTAAGTAGATTACATAGGGAATTGTACTTTTTAAAGTATTTTTAAATTCTTTTATTCTATAAAAAGAATTTTATTTATTAAAGATGCTACTTTTTCAAGGTGAATCTCTACAATGCACAATTAACATGCTATGTTCAAAATGCAAACATCAAATGGGGAAATTAAAATAAGAATCCATGCAAATATTTTTGTGGTTGCTGGTAAAAATGTTGGAGTGCAAAGTGTTTTAGTAAATACAGAAATGGCTGTGCGGCTCCATCCAGCTGCGCAAGTTGGTTCAACTCAAGATACTGTGGTATAACAGCCCTGTGTATTGGCCAGGAACTGAGTGTGCCTTGGTGCCCTGTGCCCACCTTCAGTCCACTGTGCAGTGACGTAATGTTTCTGAGCTGCCTGTGCAATGAAGGGTGCAGTAGGAATGTCTCAGTACAGCAGCAGCACCCCATAAAGAAGAGACAGGACATCCCATCCAGAGTTACTGGAGCTGACATAAAAAGAGCTTTATAATGCAGTGTAAACTCCACTCACAAAATACTTTGGAGTTATTTAAATAATTAAAAGGCCTCTTGCTGTTTGGATTTTAGTGCCGTTTTCATTTTGTGAGTTTGCTACAGCACTTTATTTATAAGAATTTAAACTTGTCACTCCAATGAAATCTTTACGGTCTCAAGCAGTAGTTCATGGTAACTACAAACTATACTGTTAAAAGATCTTTAGGGTTGATTCTTGTCTTACTTATTTGATTTATAATTACATTTCTCTAGTAAACACAAAATACCTCTTGTCTTCTCAGATACTCACAAACAGTAGAAAAAGATGAAATCATGAGGTGACTAGGAGCTCCATCCTACCTTTATTCTTTCTTATTCTAAACTTGCTATTATCTGTCATTTAGCGGACGTCTTAAGAGAGGTTTAAGTTACTACTGTTTAGAAGGAAATCTGTACTTGCTATACAGGATTTGGATTCAAATTTAAAATCCAGGTAGGAAGACCACCTAGAGGATGTGGGAGGGACATGTTTTACCTGTAAGCTTAAACGGGATTTCTCTCGGTGCTCAAACCTCCTTCCACAGCCTAAAGACAGACACAGAGCCTCAATGATCCACACTGAGATTCTGCTGTCCCAAATGGGCTTTGGCAGGAATGAAATTACAGGGGATAATGGAAAGAATGAGGAGCTACGACAAGATACGTCTTAATAAATGTACGTACTCGCATTGCAAAACACAGTTTTAGACCCGGCAAAATGAGACAAGAAACAGGCGAATGAAATGGCTGGAGAAAATGCATTTGGCACTGTCAACTTTAAGAACATGTTTGCAAATCAATGAATATGTGTTAAAATTTAAAAGAATAATAATCTACAGTATGGTGATGCAAAATAATAATAATAATAATAATAACATTCAATAAAGTGTGCCCAGAGGCCTGACAGTTGAAGATGAGAAATTCCACTGGCTTTGTCTGACAAATGTCAAGTTAATAAGGGGCTATGTCAGCAAGCAGCAGCAAAAGGAAAAATAAAGCAGTGCTATTTGCACTTTAAAAGAAAAGATTGAGGCAGGACATTTGGCTTATTTGTCTCCAATGATTGTTCATTTTTCAGTGTCACCTTTAATTTAGGCAGCCATATCCATTATAAAGCAGTGACTAAAAAAGTTATATAAAATTTTATTAATTTTGCTATTAACAATAACATATCATTAAAAACAGTAAAACTCTATAAATATGTTGCTATCATTTTTCTTTATTTAATATCCTGTTGAAAATACTTATGTTTTATAAAATGCAGACTGGATGAGGATCAGGAGTCGAGGTGGAAGGAGACAGAGATAAGAGTATTGTGCTGGGCATTGGTGGTAAACTTGGGAAATGTTCCCATATCAAAATGAAAACTATGTGTGTTGCTGGACTTGTGCCTGGTGTCTGTCTGTGTCAGTTTTGAGGAGCTGGTGCACCACCTGGTGTCCACTATATGTATATATATATATATATATATTTAACACTGAGAAACATTTCTGCTGAATTATTCAGCCTTAGTTATTAGACATTTTTGGTTATGAATTATGATAAGTACTAACTTATTTGAATGCACATCTGAGAATACACACGATTAAACAGAGTGCGCTTACATCCTCAGACTCAAAGACATGGCAGATCATTTTGTATTGCCTCTTCTCATCTTGAGAGGGATGTGAAGATTCTACATTCTCCTGGGAATTGGAACGTGGCATTCTTCGACGAGCCATAAGTACAACAATGTTTCCGATGTCTGCGATGTAGGAGATAGTCCTCAGAGGATGGTCCATCATCGTTTCCTGTAAGAAATCATCTTTGTGTTAAATTACTGTCTTCATATTTTCAAGATACAAACGATTGAAGATGTATTGTGACATGTACTGTGTATCACTTTACGATTGCAATTAGGATAGCTTTAATAATAAATATTTCAAATATTTTTAAACATTTGAAGACAATAAGTATAAATTAGCGAAACAAAAACAGCTGGTCTAATTAAGAATAAGAAGAATACATTCATTGAATAGATGTGGTTACGTCTCGATTTTCTAGTGGGAGGTTTAATGTTTGTGGGAAAACTGTGCTAAAAAAGGTAAAAGTGGTGACATTTGAGAATATCCAGTCAGGCTTCTGTTAACTTATTTTGTTAACTATCGTGTGCCTGTTATTAACAACAAAGAGTTTCTAATTTTATCATGATTTAAGTCCTTTCCTTCAACTGTCACTCTTTTTCCTGAGGTAACCTTAACTACAGCAATATAAAATAATGGACAGAGACAGCTCAGAATGGGCTTTACACATTGGCGCCAGTCTGTAAGTAATCCTGGCGGACAGCAAGCGCTCTTTTCGTGTGAAATAACATAAATTTTGTCAAGTTTTCTGCTTTTGTTATTTTTACAATTGTGGACATTTCTTCAATAATGGTACATTATTTAATGCACCAGCTGCAATTTTAAGTAAACTCAGTAATATTTTGGTGTATATGTCATAATTATATGAGAGCTGCTTCTGGTCAGTATCAAGGTCTAAAACAACTGCTAGGTGGAAAGTGATGACTACTGCCTTTAAGTAGTATGAGCCAAAATTAAGGACGGTTACACTTCAGGACAGCCATAACTATTTTGTACTTTTACCAGCTCAAAGGTGCCAAGCACTGACAAGTATCGGATTGTGTGACTGACGTTTTCAAACACCACAGCATTACAGGAGCTAAGGGTGCTGCTACATCTCAACATTAATGGTTTAGAGAACTTCTTCTTCATAATCACAAGTTAGTGGTTTGGCACTCTGCAAGTCACAATCCACCATCCAGGGTCCACAATAATCATTGGCAGCTCATCACAGAATGACTCACATTAAGTATGAAACTGAAAGTCCTGAATGTTTGCCTTTTTCTCCCCCTTCTGTCTTTTGTTTTGGACCTTTCTTCTTCAGATGCCCAACATCGGTCCTGGAGGGGCTACTGGGGATGCAGGTTTTCATTCTAATCCTTTTCTTAATTAGTGACCAGTTTTTGCTGCTAATTAACATCTTTTGCCTTAATTTTAATTGATATCTTATTTAAGACTCAGACCTCTTATATGTTCATCATACATGATCTGAAAGAAGTGAAAGGTGACGGTCTCAGTAATGTTTATCTGCTCAGATCCACAACATACTTTGACGGTGCTCTTTGAAAATAGAAAATCAATAGTTTTGGAAAAGTCTGCTGTGGCAGATTGAGAGCATCGATAAGCCATGGAATTAAATAACGGGTTTAATTAACTATCAACAAGAGGCTATCAGTGGATGTTAAGAGAGCTGTTAAAATGTGTGAAAGAATAAATCTTATCAAAAACTGATGATCTTTGGTAACCTGATGTGATGTTCTGTTAACTTGCTGTACATGTGTAAGACTTTATAGCTTTGGCTGTAAGGAATCATAGAAATAACTTCAGACACTTTTTGACAAATTGACTAATGGAAAGAAAGCCCATCCCCAGCCCAGTCTAAAACTGGCACCGTCTTGCTGTCTTTGGCATGACCTACACATCGGCTTGTTGCTTATAATAGTGAGGTCATTTCCCAAGATCAGCTACACAGTATGGCGTAGCAGCTAAAGCATTCAACCTTAAGCCACAAGACTGCCAGTTCAGTTCCCTTTACTTGTGTCTCGCTGTGCACCCTGAATAAGTCAGTCAATCTTTAACAGAATTGCTCCAGACTGTTAAAAATACCTGGAAACTGTTGAATTGCATGTTGATCTTATAAGTCATTTTGGCCAAAGATAACAGCCAAACATAAAATAATAATAATTTTGTGACACCTGGGGTGGGTTTTTTTTATTAAGTAAGTAGAATTGTCCATTATTGACAGAACTTATACTTCATATACATGCATTACTTCTGATGAAAAGCTAAACTGAGTGAGGCAGACAGATTAATTGTAATTTCATGCAATATTAAATGCAACTTCCTAAAAAAGAAAAAAACAAAAAAAAAAAACAAACTGCTTCCAGTAAAACAATGTGCGTAGCAAGCACTGTTCACAGAAACAAACTATCTGGTCA
Source organism: Polypterus bichir lapradei (assembly GCA_026402145.1). Classification (NCBI taxonomy): domain Eukaryota; kingdom Metazoa; phylum Chordata; class Cladistia; order Polypteriformes; family Polypteridae; genus Polypterus; species Polypterus bichir. The sequence goes on from JANRMT010062822.1 coordinate 4,566,316, forward strand.
AAAAATGCATTGAAAAAGACACCACCTGCTCTATTCTTGCTTTCCCAGGTCCATTGTTGCCAAAAAGCAAGTCAGAGGCAGATTTAAAACAACGACCAGACAATGTAATGAAGTTTCTGATGAGAAACCCTGCACATCCTCCTAGCCACACATTTCAGAACGCTCAGAATTTCTCTTTCTTTTTCTCCTCACTCCCTTATTGCCGTTCTGTTCACATTTGGCCTCATTTCAGTAATCCCGCTCAGCCTCTACCTGACGTAAGGAAGGCTGACTGGCGTTTAGGGCTCTCAGGTGCTGTGGTTAGTGGAGAGTCCCAGGTAAAGGACACCTGCCGCCTCAGCTCCAGTGCTTTGGCATTGTCCTTTTTGTGTTCTCCCTCCATTTGTGACCACTAAATCATTTGGATTTGTTAGTTTTGACTCATCTTTTTTTTTTTTTAATTTGTTTTCTTTCCTTTGTTTTTGACATTTGCAATTGTCATATATTGGTTTTGTTTTTAAAATTTTCTTTTTGTATATTTGATTGAAATTTTGTTTTAATCTTTTAGTTTAATAACATTAAATAATTTAAAAGGTCTGCCAGTACAGTGTGTTTCTATCATTTTTTGACTTCCCTGTTTTGTATTATTACAGTACGATCTTCCCTCCTAGATTGGCTTTCATATCAACAAATCAACAAAATGGAAATAAACACTCTCCGCTAACAGAGACAGCCCATTAGTGCAGACTGCAGTGTAACAAAACTCACAGCACTGATCCGAATCCTGAGCCAGCTATGCCCGTTGTTCTGCCGTGCTGCTTTACGTTACCACACCCCGCATGCTGTGCTCTTGTACTGTGTGTTTTCTGGTGTACATTGCTAATACACTATATTGACTTTCATTAATGCCCATAAAACGTGTTCATAGTGCTTCTACTTGACTTACCAAGGTTGCTTTCAACGTAAGTCCCTCTGCAATGCTCAACTCAAATGGAGAATGAAAGTATTGATTATGATTTATTTAAATAATACATTATCATTAATGATGTCAGACACATTTTAGTGACTCACTTGAGCTTTGCTAAAGGCTTACATACTTAAATAATGAAGGGGCTGACACCGCAGAAGCGTCTAAGCTCATCTCTTTGTACTGTGGCCTGCTGGGAAAATCCTTAAATCATCAATGCATTGTTTTTAGTGCAAAACAAAGGTAAGTTTAACTTGGCATCCAAATAAATATGACTTGAAAAGAAATTATAGTAGCTACTCAGTTGGAAAACCACAACTACCTCCGGGTGGTGTGTCAGCGCTTCTTATCTTTGAAAAGCAAGAGTAGCGTGACTGTCATCACCAGGCGTGTAGAGCACAATGCCGCCGTACCTGGGAATCTGCATTGAGAACTTTGATTCTCTGAGTTGAAATGAAAAGGTCCACTTCTGTCATGGGCTGCGATTCACCTTCAGGAGCCTGCAAACAAAAGCGTGTTCATTGAAATGACTCAGAAAAGGCCAAAGCTGAGAACGCACATTTTCATGTTAGACTTTCAGAGCAAAGGTTAGCAAGAGCGACACCAAACAAAGACTAAAGGCATTTTAGGTCCCTTCTGTGTAATTCACATTTTACTGCAGAAAACTTTACAGTTTTACAACTTTGAGGGCAAGTCAAAATGTATCAGTAATTTTTGAAATTTTAACTTTATATGTAAATGATTTGAAAAACGTTTCTTTTTTTTTTTAAAATGTGAAGGTATACTTCTTGCCGTGTGTGACGTGCCTGTTGGTGATTTGTTTGTCCCATTCATGTGTTCTTTTCAAGAGGATTTACTTAGAAGTTACAACATAGATGTTACAAAAAATGAAATTATCTTTGGTGCTTACAGGAAGTACTTTGAGAGATGCCAATGCTTTACGCATGAGAGTTAAAAGAAATTATAAACACTAGGTGAGTAAAAGCATAACTTCTTATAAAACAGTTTATATGCAAGTAATGGCATTCAATTTTATTGACTTTGTCAAAAATCCAATGACCTTACATTATAGTTTAAAAACTGCTGAATATCAACTCGGACTCTACAGTACCCTACCCTACCCTACCCTACCCTACGGGTACCTAACTTAGATTTAAGGGTGCCTGTTTCTAAGTATAGTTTCCATGGTAACCCTAATTTTAAACTATCCTGATACCACAAAATATTGAATTGGGAACCCTAGTGCACTAAAACGTAATTGATTTTTAACCCTAGATAAAAAATAATTTTATGAATATCTACAAGTTTGGCATACCCAGATTTAGCTTTTTTGGAATTTTACATTTTTAGGTCAACATAGGGATTCTTGAGTAGATTAAGAAGGTAAATTGTCAAATATGCACTTTGAAATTTTCAAATATTTAAAGCATTTAGACAATTTTTAATAAGAATCTGATTAAAAATCTTGATATGACCAGAAAGTAATTTCTAATATAGGGCTTATTTAAAGGGTAGAGATAAGTACAGCAGATTATCTAGGAATTGGGGTTCCAATGGAGTACAAAAGTTTTAAAATAGACAAACGCAAGAAGTGGACCCGTACATCCGTCCTTTGGGACAAAATCAATCTCTGTAACCCTAACCTACCCAACTGCAGGGGCTTTCAAGTTCAGTCCTAGGCCCCCCGTGGTAGCAGGTCCTTATTCACACCATTTGTATAATCAGTGAGTCATTTTAACTTTTAATAATCTCATTGATGACGTAACCCCTCATTGATACAATCTCCAGTTCACGCTTAATTCTATTTCTCTGTTATTAACAAATGCCTTCTGAGATTTTTCAGGTAACAAAGGTAAGGCGTTTATACTCTCACCGGGGGCCAGAGAGTGGCGACAAGTTGATTAGCACGTGCAAGTAATCATTTCAGTGTACTCTGTACCTGTGACTACCATTATTGCCAATAATAATAAAACTGAAAGGCCACAATTCTTTTCGATGACCAGGTACTGTATATGTATTTTAAATGCAGTGCAGGAATGTCTCATTTCTGTGACTTAAATTTAGGGGGGGGATCAGTCTGTTGAAGAAGTAAATTCCATAAAATCTTCCCACAAGATGTCAACTCTGTATGTGTCGGGAGATTTCTTAAAACTGTGAATAATATGAATTTTACTACCTGATGTGCATTAGGTAGGTCTGAGAATATTAAGAATTGTATTATTTAAGTAGTGTTCTGAATCTTGTCATGTTAATTATCGCTCCAATTACACTTCTCTCACAAACACAAAACTCTGCTTTTCTTCCCACATAGTCCATGAACAGTGGGGTAAGATGATTATTGTAGTGTAATGTGGAAGAGAAGATGAGGTGAAGCGCATGGGCTCATGCTTAAGTGAAATTTCACTGGGTACGCAAACTGCCCCCCATAGTCTAAAGTCAGACAGTCCCAGGCTGATCCACAATGCACTTCTGCTGCCCCAAATGCACGTAGGTGGATGCGACATTACAGGCTGCAGCAACACCCACTGTATCTTAATACATGCATTAGCACAGGAAACTGCTTTTGCTTTGCATTCAGAAAAGTTGTAGACCTTAAATTTATAACAAACTGAGATTTTTTTCCCATAATGTTAAATGCTCATCTACACTGATTTTCTTTTTAATTCGCTTTTTCTATGCTTTGTTAATTGTATCCAAACACAATTAATGGAGTGGAAAAAGGTGTAAATGACCATTTTCAGACCCCTTATTATATATAACACCATCCATTATCCAACCCATTATATCCTAACTACAGGGTCACGGGGGTCTGCCGGAGCCAATGCCAGCCAGCACAGGGCGCAAGGCAGGAAACAAACCCCGGGTAGGGCGCCAGCCCACCGCAGTTATTATATATAACAGTGCATGTACGAATGACATGGTATGGGTTGTCATGGTGGGCAGATCACAAATTGTCTAGTGTTGGTTCAGTTTTTTCTTCAAAGACTTTGAATTATAAGCACAAAAATCTTACCTTGTCGAGTTATTAAAACTGTTTTTGATCCTCTGTCTGTTAAAGGACTCTTGATTCGTTTTTGCCTGTTTGTTTTATTGAAGACATCCTTTCGATGAAAGAGAACTCGCCTGTGTGACCACTATTTTGGATCTCGCTTATAATTTAAACAGAAATACCTAATACATCCCCCTTACCTAAAGCTCTGTTGTTCAAAAAGAAACACTTGGATGAAATGAAGGACAGCCTGGACTGAATGATCACCTTATGATTGTAAAATGTATATTCATATGTAGTGATGGCCTATTTCAGAGGCCTGCAAAGTCAGCCCTGGAAGATAATGGCGGCTGCAGGTACTCGTTCAAGTAGAAATGCTAAATTAGAAGCCACTCCTCGCCAGTAACACATTCTGTTCCATTTTATGGCCAGTTAGTGTTCTCATTCTGCCATGTCAGTTCATTTTTATATTGTAGATTTTTTCATTTCCAAGGAAATTAATCAAATAATTTGTAGCTTGAAGCTGATGTGTAACTCTCAGTCCTTCACTTTTACCTTTTCACTTTCCTTCCAAATATTTTATTAAACCAGAGAGTTCACGATGAACACGTAAAGGTATCAATTGAAACAAGTTAGATGGATAACTGCTGGTTCCTTTGTCATTTGTATCTTATTGCTAATAAGGAACAGTCACAAACAGGGAATGCACCGGTTTAAGGCTAAAATAAACATGGGGGGAGACAAGCGAGACAACTACAATGAAGCATTCAAATGTCGCTTGAGCAGTTAAGATAGATAAACATGGCCATCATCAGTGATGTAACCGGAGGTCATCGGGTGTTTCAGGGCTTTCGACACCAGACACTCTCTCCGAGGCGACCCTGCCAGGGTTAATCAGACACCAGCTTGTGCCCCAGCAGCACTGACCCACAGATCCAAACGTACCCAGAGGCTTTCTCTGCGGCTTCAGCTGCGACTCTTGTAAGCGCTTCAACAGCAAAACTGACTTCTTAAGAAACTGGGATGGAACAAAGACCTGCAGCCACTAAGGACCCCCAGGAGTGACTCTGCAGACCACTGGCCTACATGTATGGATTAGTAATGTATGTTATGCCTTTTGGTTTCTAACTCATCCGCATCAAGTCCCCCACCCTACATCCAACTTAGGATGAGTCCAGCAGAAGGTATTAGAAATCAGTTTGTTGGTAATTACCACTATCAATAAATCTATAAAGTGAACGTTCCTCTCTCTGGTAAGACCCATGTAGAGTATTGGAGAGTACGCCCAAGCGGGTCTCCTATCAACATTTTATGCTGAAAAGAGCCGTGTTTAGCAGGTGAATGTGTACACAGTGCCTATGAAACGTACTGCAGGCAGAGGGATGGGAAACCTGCTGCAAAGGCAGTGAGGTGAAAGGTCACCCTTTTGAAAGGGTACGTTAATGTGAAGTCACTTTTTTATTTTTGCAGTTAAAATGTAATGTAGTGGCCAATGACTGGAAATGAATTTATCATTAACTCAAATCTCTTCCTATTTCCAATAGCAGTGATCTTTTTAAACAAGTTGGGGGATTTGTGGTCATCTCTGGAAGACAATTAGAAGTGGACAACTCAGCAGTGACCTCTGAACCGCGTGGGATATCAGCTGTAATTCGGCAGCATTAGAGAAAAACAAGAAAATGCAGATACAGTTTGACTTTCCTTTGCAAATTGATGAAGATGTTTTACATGCTTTATTAAACGAATAATCATCTAAAAATGACAACCCACAACATCACAAGACCTTTGCTGAAGAAGGAACCTAAAGACTGGCATTTGCCTTTATCTGATCTCATGTGACACGTGCATAGCATGCATACCACCATCGTCTTTGAGTCAGTTTGCTTTAATTAAAAGCTCAAAAGACATGGTGCAAAAAGTTAGTGTGAAAACATTACTACTTTCAGAAAAACAAAAACAACTGTCCAAATGATACAACACAAAACGAAAACTGCATTTCTGCATCCAGCTTTTTTAGAGCCCTTTTCATCCTGATGTAATCAAACAGATGAAACATTTCTGAAGACAGATGATAATAACTATGATGTTTCTTTTACGATAACTATATATGCCTTATGTACTAACTGTTATTTTAATTGGAATGTAATGTTTTCTGATTTTCGTTGGGTCCATCTTATGAATTGTAAAATGAACTGCTGGGCTCAGGTCACATAAAGACCTCTTCACAAGGAGTGCCAAATGAGCAGGAGAGCCACAGGGTCTACATGAGGGTAGTGGGCACACTTCTGGTGAACAGAAACCATGTGCTCTTATCATCCATCGAAGGCTGGGACAGCAGATCTTGGAAGGTCTTTTATTGTGACTTGAGGCCAACAGAGGATTTGCGGACCCGTTAATGACAGCCTTTCAAGACACAAAGGCTTTTCAGGCCATGACCAGGTGGGATAATTTTTTGGATCTATTTAGTGTCTCGATATTATTATTGTACTGGAGTAGGTCTACTTTAAAATATTACTTGATAGCAATTTTTTTTTTTATATTTAGCTGATGCAGTGGAAAAAACGTATTTGCTGGATTCAGAATGTATGCAGCCCGGGGAACTCAGAAGATACACAGAAGCACTATGTAGCAAAAGAAAAGGAACCCAAACACAAAGCTGATAAGGTTTGTACTGCACCTTCTTCCTGCTTTTGGCTAATTTCTGCGCCATCTGCATAGCATGGAATAAACAGAGACAGGAGAATGGTTAGACGAGAGCCAAACAAAGCAATCTATGTCACACCAGGTGGGGGCACAGAAGGACGCGCTACCATAGCCTTAGGCTTGACAAGGATGTGACAGGATCCAGCTTCAGCACCCCGTGGCTGCGAGTCTGAATAGGAGAGAAAAGAAGCAAAAAACAAGACAGCCTGCTAACACATAAAAGTCTACGAAGAGAAGAAGAAAAAGAAGAAGCCATGCATGGGCTTTCAGGAGGCACAGACTATCTGACTGACTGGAAGGTGGTAAGAAACTCTGCAGTATTCTTTGTTTTGAAACGACAAGAAATCGGCAACAATCATTGAAATACATGTCATAGTATTCAAAGTGGGTTTGCATTTTTAAAGCAAATTATATATTTATGAGGTTCGGTGCATCCCCAAGGCTAGATTCATTTGAAAAACAATAAAAAGATGACTTGCCCATCCACAAACACAGAAAATGCAGAGCTCGGCAAACAAGAAATGTGGCAAGTACCACATTCAGTCCAGCAGGGGGAGATGTTGTATTTATCTTGGGTCAAAACAACACTTAACTATATAAAACTGCACTAGTTGTTTTTTAACCATTAATTATAAAATGTACATTAATGAAATAGCACATTCGATAAGAGGTGTCATAAGGGTGTCTGAATAAAATTTTTACATCAATGTTAGCTCTTAATCGTCACTGACTGATCCACAGATAAAGACGACCCCATCACACAGCCATGCGTGCTCAGCAATGCAACAGTTGACTTCCGTGTACTGCTATATTTTATGAGTTCTATTCGCAAAGCAGCTTCTTTCTCCACACTTTACATAAAAGCCACAGCATAGTAAAAAATGGATGTTAGCTATTTAGTGCATATTCCGTTCTGTAAATGTGTATGCAATATGTATTTACTGTAGCTTGTGCACACGTACGTCGTCGCTCCTTCATCAGGCTGCTTCATCCTACTCTTTCTCTGCCAAGGTGCTTTAAGTTGAGCAGACTGCCAGCGCCACAAGGCTCAGCTTACAAACTTTAGCCTACTCTGCCTCAGCAGCAGTTCACTCAGGTGGCCATTTGCATTGTAAACCCTTCCTAAATAGCAATGCACTGTATCAAGGAGAGAAGAAAAATGAAACATGAAGAGCTTGATTTTCAAGACGATTTACATTCTTTTCCCATCGGAGGTGTTCATCTAAATGGTAATTATCAACACGCACACATTAACTTGCCTCCCACCACATTGTTTTGGGTGAAAAATCCAAACAATTCCAGTCTCCAGCCCACACTGCAGGGACGATGCTAAACAGAAGCCCCATGGCTAGTGAAATAACCGGATTGCGTTTTGTTTGTCAGTTATGTATAATCCTAAAAATGGGAGACGACGCAGCTCTTTGAGATATTTTCAAATATACAAAATGCTCTGAGCGCGTTCCTTTGTTTCCAAATACAATGACGGCCGTCTTTGGTTTTCAGATGTCAGAATTTCAAAGGCTGCCTAGGAGCAATGGAGGCTGAACAGCAGCAGGCAAGTTAAAAAATAAATTCATTTAGTGGGTAGGACACAAAGTGAGCCACTAACTGGGAGGCTTAAGCTGCCAAGAATTAAATGACAACTTTTCGAAGATCTTAATACTTTCTAAATGCCCAAACAAGCAGCTGTGGATTTCTGATCACTTTACTGACATTGGCAGCACGCGCTGCAGTGGGCAGCTGCAAAGATTTTTTTTGACACATGAAATACGCTACCAGTTAGTGTGGCAGACAGCAGTGTGTTTGGAACCTTCCTTCAAAAGCCACTTTCTGGAAACATTAGGTTAGTGGGACTGATGACCTTTGTTGGGCTCCTCAAAATCGTCCCAGTATTCAAGTGAGGTTAGTGACTGGCATGAAAATAGCATTTGAAGAGAAGACTGACAACTATACTAACAGCAGGAGAGGTCCTGCTCATGGCACCCTGGTGCCACTAGTGGCTGGTAGGCCTGTATGTCCACTTGCTGTCTCATAAGGGCAACAACCAGAAAGGAAGTGAGTGTGGCCAAGTAAGGCTGGCAAAGGGTTGCTGGGCAGACAGTATGGCATACTGGTTAAGGCTTTCAACTTCAAACTCTGAGGTTGTGGGTTCAAGTCCCGCCGCTGACACTGTGTGGCCCTGAGCAAGTCACTTCACCTGCCTGTGCTTCATCTGGCAAGAGAAAAGAAATGTAACCAACTGAATATCCAATGTTGTAAGTCCCTTTAGATAAAGGCATAAATGTAAATGACCTCCTAGCTGTCAGGTGGCAGCCAGTGGTGACAATCTGGGGTTAGGCTGCCTATTCAAAGCAGAGAACTGATCGATACTCTCCTGTCTAATTACTGGGGGCAGCACACACTCCCTGACTGGGAGAGGCAGACTTTGTCACTCCTTGTTGAAATGCATCAGATACAGTCAGGTTTCTGTTGTTCCTCAAACTGCATAAACCTTGTTCTTCAGGGACACTCGTTCACCTTCAACTTTACATTTAGCCTCTGACATCATGTAAGAAGGGTATGAAAAAGCCTGTAAAATCTGGAACTCAGAGGATAAGAAATATGTACTTCTTCTACATGAAAAATCCTCTGAGCTTGGAAGAAAAAAGTCACTGTACGAGGTAGGACACAAAAATAACCGGACTGGGCTTGGGGCTTTCCTGGAAAACCATCTGGAGGTCGGCCGGACGTGAATCATAGAACTATATCCCCTTCTACACGCCCTCTCAAACCGCCGACCGGCTTGGTATATCCTGTGAAGAGCCCAGTCAGTATTTGCACGACAATGGCTACACGAGTTGACACGATAATGTCAGGTGAAAAAAAATCGAGCATCGAATCAACATCAAATTTCTTGTGAATTTTCTCTTTTTTCGTAAAGCAATTCTTGACCGACAAAACCATTCCTGTCCTCGATCATCCTCATTATTCACCCAGTTTAGCTCCCTGTGATTTTTTTACTTGTTCCCGAGAATCAAAGGTGACCTGAAGGGAACACATTTTTCTTCAATGGGTGAAGTGAAGACAAAAACCGCAAGCCTGTTGAAGAGCCTTGAAGCAGGAAGACTTCCAGCACTGTTTTAATCAATGGAAGATACTGTCAGGGATGCCAGGGGCAACGACCCGGCCGGGACGCCGTGAGGGACCGGAAGAGGGTCAAAGCCCACCCTGGATCACGTGGGGGCCGCCTTCCTGGTTGCTCTGGGGGCCACGGGTACAGGGCATGGAAGCTCCACCCTGTAGGGGCCCGTGGTCACCGCCAGGAGGCACCCCAATGCCTTGGGGACCTGTTACCCCAGCACTTCCGTCACACCAGGAAGTGCTGGGGGGAAGATTTAGGACGGCACCCGGAGAGCTGCCGGGAGGACAGCCGGCACTTCCGCCACGCCCGAATGCCGGGAACACCTGGGGCTCATCCGGGGACTGTTTAAAAGGGGCCGTCTCCATTCATTCAGCGCTGGAGTCGGGTGGAAGCAGGACAAAGCAGGAGAGAGTGTGGAGGCGGCCCGAAGAGGGAGGCATTGTGTGGCCAGGACTGTGTTTGGGGTTTGTGTGCACTTGATTATTGTAAATAGTATCTTGTAAATAAACGTGTGGTGGTGGATTACAACATGTCTGCCTGTCTGTGTCTGGGTCGCGTCCACAATACATATGGAGCGGTGTAGAGACCGGGATGGGGATTATATAGAAGGTGACAATGTTTACAATGCTGTAATTCATCAATAAATATCTTTTTTTTTACCAATCCAGTTATTTTTGTGTCTCACCTCATATTATTAAAAAAATGATTCAAAAAGATTCTCTGCTTTATGATGTCACAGACTGACTTTCAGATGTCCTCGAATGATAAGCCCCATGTTGTTCCAGGAACACCAGAAACTCAACAATATCAGACACTGAGGGTTTGGGGCGCAGACTCGGCAGGCGTCAGAGCTTGGTGATTGTGTTCAGTAAATTCTGGCTCTGGACAAGATACTGGAGCCTGGGTGGCAGTGAGCCCAGTGAGCCCAGTGAGGGGGGGGTTAAGCTTCCATATGGCCAAAGCACGATGGAGTCTTAAAGTTGGAAGTAGAGTTGGGAAACTGGGGGGAGAAGGAAAAACTACAAAAAATGAAAATAACCCTGTAAAAGTTTCATGTTAAAGGATAAATTGTTTAGACATATCATTTAAGAGAAGTAAACTTGTAACGTATAGTTTAGTTTTAAGGGAAGATGCACATGCGGTTTCGATAATAGGAAACAACCAAAACACAACACACTCTTCAATCGTCCACTTTGTGATTTAGCAGACAGCTTTTGCAAAAATGAATCTGTGGATTAGAAAGCGGTTTGCCTAGATCCCTCACTCTGTTCATCACGTCAAAGCCTCATTCAGTCACCGTGTGAAAATGAAACTAAAGCTGGAGCTGAACACAGCCAAAATGTTTTATCACCTTGATTCTGCTGACGGCTTCCTGAGCCTGCATCATTCGAACATTCTTGGAAGGAGTTTTGTCTGACAGCAGCTGTGTTGAACCAAGGTAGTTGGCGGCAAAGATGATGCCATCAATAAGGTCTTCAGGGTCGCAAGGTCCAGGAACTACACAACATGAAATATTTTTTAAAAATGATCAAAAACAAAGAGAGAATTTATTTTAAGAATGTTTCAGGACCATTTTCTAATTCTACATCCTTAAGACATCATTAGCATTACATCAAAAAAAAAAAAGACAACAAATGCATCTTCAGCAACTTATAACATTAATACCAATGGCACCAAAAACCGACAGTGAGATAAACTTGTATAACAATGGTTACTTCTATAGCAAAATTTCATACAAAGGATGTAGCACAGAGTGCTTCATAAGATGACAAAAAAAGAAAAGAAAAACAAATTAGAAATAATTCAAAAGAATATTTTAAAAATTACATACCAAAAATATTAGATAAGAATAAATTAGTATGCATTTACTAATTAAATAATCAAGTGACAGAAAAATAGAGTCCTTATTTCATCTTTAATTCTCTAAACATTAATTTCCAAGTATTAAGTATTACATCTTTTATGTATTTTTATTAATTTTAATTTGAAGCAAATAACATTCCATATAATCGAGTCAAATTTATCAAACCAAATTCAATCCCAACCCAAGAGAAAGAGAGGAGAGCCAACGACCAGAGCAGATATTTAAAAGCAGCAAGGAAGGAAGAGTAAGTTGTTAACCTCTAAGTGAGAATTAGATTTTTTCCAATTTCAAATAATATAAAACATCAGTTACCCACTGACTGAGAAGTGGAGGAGTGGGATTCCTCTAATTGAGCAAGATAAGTCTACATGCCAGTAGTGAAGTAAAGGCAATTACAGTTTGTTTGTCCTTCTCCACTTCAAGCCCATCTGGGAGTCCACCAATCACAGCTGTTAATGGGTTAGGAGGGATTGTGACACCAAGGCTATCTGATAGGCATTTAAAGATTTTGGTCCAGAATGATGTTAATTTGGTACAGGCCCAAAACATGTGGCCCAATGAGGCTGGAGCTCGATTGCAATGTTCACAGGTTGGATCTTGCCCCGGAAACATTTTTGACAATTTTAAACAAGATAAATACACTTGATAAAAGATTTTAAGTTGAATAAGTGAATGCTTTACACTTATAAAGCTAGAGTGTATTCTATGCATGGCTGCATTCCACTCCTTGTCTGAAATATTAAGTGAAAGGTCTTTTCATATCATACCATACCCTGGGATCTTTGAAAGAAAGGGACTTTAAAAACAAGGGATTATTAAGCATGTTACTTTACTAATGTTTCAAATATATTTTTTGAAAAATAATCTAAAAATTTGAATGTTGAAAAAAAAAAATGAAGCAGAACCATCATCGACCATCATCAATGGCCATCATCATAATAGACTGGCTTGTGATTAAATCTCATACAAAGATGAAAATTAAAGCAGAACCAAAATGCAGTATTCCACAAAGCAAAAATAAAAATAAATTATTTTCACTCCCGAAAAAAATTGTAAGTGTTCTTTATAGATCTGAAGGTGCTGAATCCAACAACAACAGAATGGCTAAATCACATCCAGTTTTTGAGAGATGAAGTTTTAAAATAAAAAAAATTAATTATTTAGACCTAAAAAGAATAATAAATGATACGTACAATTATTTAAAATGTAATTATTACTCAGACTTGCTAGATTGTCTCCTCTTCTAATCCCCTAAAGGTGTTTCATTGTGGAATGACCAGCAGATGTAGACTCGCTCCACTTTCCATTCTAACATCTATCCATTTGAGGATGTCCGAGTGGACCCTCGCCCCATTTTCATTAGAAACTACTCCCATGTTCCTATGTAAAAATCCAAATGACAGTGTAGGAAAAGGATTTTTAAAGACATGTCATGCCCAAGTGCTAGCTAGAAAGAAAAGTTCCTCAACTGGTTCCACGTAGTTTTCCATTTTTGTATTCCCATGAAAATAGCGACACACACATTCAAATGTCACAGAAGCTCTTTTTTTCAGCTTTCTACAGTTTGGATTCAAAGTTTGCATCCTTGAAAAGCTCTCAGGTTTTAAGGTCCATTCTAAAGCAAGGAAACATCTGCCTGAGGTATTTGAATGGTTGTCCATTCTTTTACCGTTTGCTTACCTGTTACCCAGTCAGAAAAATGCATGGATCAACCCAGCCTAACTTATTTTAGTAAAAAAAAATTAAACAACAATTCCTCGCTTCTGGATAATAAAAACCTTTCAAAATATAAATTCCTGGTTATGTAGAAGGATTAAGAAGAGAGATAAAAGTAGCCATTGAGAGCAAAAAATGTGTAGCAAATACTTGAATTTGGGCTGTTTCCACCTCAACTAACATTAAGAACCAGGAAAGCTGCCATTTTTTCATTCACTAACATTCGGAGCATGAAAAATAATTATGCCATAAAACAAATATAACTTACTCTTTCAAAACAGTGTTTTCAAATGAATCCGATATCTCGGATTTTCAGAGATGGCTTCAGCACCCCTAAATCTATACAGTACCCCGATTTATATGCGCAAGAGGATTTTGGTGTAATTATTACTTCATTATTGAAAAATATTTGTACAACAACATATATTACAAGAACCAAAACTCAAAAAAGCAAAGTACATTTGTAGAAAAGTGATGAAATCCAAGAGGGAGTTGGCTTGGAACATGGCAGACTTTGTTTGAACCTTCCTTCCTCCCATAATGATCCACAGTTTTAGAAACCTTGTCTGTGCAGAGTGTTTTGTCCACAGAGCTCTTGTTTAGCTTGAAATGCTAACTAAATGCAATTCTTTTTTTTTGTCACTTATGTTGCTTTGTAGTCAAACAATGCAGTCACTTGCCAAACTGGTCAGGCCATCATTGTCCGCACCGGATACTTACGCAGTGACAACACTATGGAGGAAGATGTACAAAAATCTTCTGTACTGTATAATTAATTAATGGTGTAGTCTTAAACATTTATGACCAAATATGACAATTTGGAAAGGAAAATTTAAAAAAGGGGATTTCAAAATGTAAACATGTAAATAAAATGTTTTTCAGATAATGCTTAAATATGTCATAACATCTCGTATCGCAATCTCTTATTATAAGATGCACTTTATGACGGAAGGACCAATGTGCACCATGGCAGCAGCCTTGTGAGGCGAGTTGGCAGTTGCCAATGGGAAGACAACAAAAATCAGAAAATCTTTTTCATTTTCAGGGAGGTTGTGCATCCCTTTGTGCTCATTTTTTAGAGTTACATAGCCTTGTGATATTTGTTTGTAACACAGCGTCTGTCTGTAGTTTAGAAGTTCACTTCATGGAGTTGTGTCACCTCCCACAGGTGCAATTTCAGGTAAAATGACACTGCAAAGAAATGTAGCAAGTTTATATTTAAATAAGAATCTAAAATAAGAACTTAAAGGGATATTACAGATTGAAATGCTTTCCATTTCATTCAATAGCCTGGTACTTTTCTTCCAAAACCAAACAAGCACAGATAAAAACAGAAAGTCACTGTTCAGACGTCGAGAAGACATCGTCTTACCTTCAACATAAGTCGGAAACGAAGCCAAACTTTTCCTTGACTGCATGTAAGACAAAGAAGAAAAAAAAAAAAGAAACAATTACCAAAACACAAATATGACTGAGACGCTCGTCACTGGAGAGCTCATCAGTAAGGCAGAGAAGGGATTAAGTCGGCTGTGCAACCTTCACGATGAGGTCAGTGGTGCTGGTCATTCAGCAAGCCTGTGGGACTCGAGTTATGGCCAGTAACAGATGCCAATTACTCAAAATGGGAAGACTCAGCGAAATGTTAATTATCTCCAAATAACAAAGCCTTCTTGTTCCCAACTGTCTGAACATCCATTTGACTTTTATTAGCCAGCTATAAAATGAAAAATGACAATAGGGTTCAATTGCCAGGGTAGAAGTTAAACTTAAAATACCATTCACTATTCTCCTGTCTTTGTAAATGTAGTGAGCAACAATGGTTATATGGAATATGGACAGAAAAAATCATTGTGATAAAAACAAAGCTTTATGTCTTATAAACTTCTTTCTCTTTCTTTACTGTAGGCAATGTGAGAGGGAGGCACAGGAAAATAATACATGAACAACAACCAAAATGTCACACAAAAATTGACTAGATAATTAAAGACACAGAAGCATATCTAAGACACTAATATTTTAACACTGAATTGGCCCAACACGAGTGAGCGTGGGTATAAAGTATATGGGAGCGCCCCGCTGATGGGCTGGCACCCCACCCAGTGCTGCCTCCTGCCTTGCGCCTAATACTGCGGGATCAGATTGGCAACCCTGATTAACATTAAGCTGGTTTAAAAGTTGATTGATCAAAGTTTAAAAAAATATACAACAGATAGATAGATAGATAGATAGATAGATAGATAGATAGATAGATAGATAGATAGATAGATAGATAGATAGATAGATAGATAACTTTATTAATCCCCAAGATGAAATTCACAAATTCACAATTCCACCCCATCTGGACTAACAGATTATAAAACTGATTAGATTTATAGGAACATCTGATTATGCTGTTTATAAAGTCTATAACTAGCTAGAAGCAGGGCAAACTTTAATTTACTGTCACGTCTACAGTGCACAGTGACATTCTGTATAACAGTCTCAGTCCTTTACTTTGAAACTTTTCCATCGATGAATTTAATAACATTTTTTAATCCGCTCCCTACAAAAATGATACAATTTTATTTGGACTTGAGTTTAAAGTGTTTCAGTGACACGGGCAGAGAAGAAAAGGCAAGCCATTTAAAAGGCATCCCCACCTCTTTGTTAGCAGATGACTCTGAACTTTCACTGCCATCATGCAGATGTTGTCTAATGGAGGATGACTCTGCTCCCTGAGGGGATGCTGAACCAGAACCTGGAGACTGAAAATGAAGAGAAAACAGAAAAGGTAAGAAATACTAAAGTCAAATGAAATACAATCTGCATGTCACGTATTTACGTGTTACGTCAACTACAGTAGGCATTGTTACTGTTTATGTAACACCAAAATGAGAGGTCAAGAGAACTTAAAAATGCTTTGCACCCCTGCAGTTCATTGCTGAATAGTGCAAGGCTTGAATGATGATTTAAAAGACATCAACTACAAGAAGCACTAATTTAAAGCAGACATGTTGACCTCAGGAGTTTATTCTGACCCAAATCTTTTCATCCTAGAGGAGTTATAAATAAGATGACTAATAAAATGTTTGTACTGCTAAACTCAAGAATTTACAGATGAGAAGACTTGTAGGGTGGCTGCTCTGCTGGCCAGCTGGCTACGAGGTTGGTCATATTGCTGTGCCACTAGAATCTGACGAGAGAGGGGCACAGTCTCTTCACTTGTGGCCAAATGTACTTATCTGGCTGACACCTTTACTAAAGGCGACTCTGCAGTGCTTTCCTTACGAATTGTGACACACGACTTCCATTGCTAGCTCATTCTGTCTCTACAGCTGAAGGCAGACTGGTTTCACTCAAAGCTGTAACTGGAGATTTCTATTTGCTGGGAGGAGTGGGAGTGTGAACATTCAGAAACCTCTCCTTCCAGTACCATATTCTCAATTGCAACATTCGACTGGGACAACTAAAGTTTAATGTTAAAATAGCTGCTAGCCAAACCCGCGATCGAACAAGGCACCTTTAGATCTTCAGTCTAATGCTCTCCCAACTGAGCTATTTCAGCCACAGCCACATCAGTCTTCCCACTTGTCCACTTCTATTTAGAGCAAGAACCTGGCATAACGTACAGTATCTTCATGGACTAGTTCTCATTTGTCTTCCTCTCGATTATTTATCAGGATGGAAACATCAGATTCTGACTACTAAGACCAAGAGTGAGATCCCTTCCCTCTGACAATGACTTTAAATGCCTTATCAATTCATTATTTATTTCAGACGTGCTGCTCTTTTTCAAATAGAGGCCATCACTCCCAGTTACAAAATAAGTCAATATACAGAGAATAAAATGACACCAATTTAGCACCACTACGATACATCTCTATATATAATCTTCATTTGGATCTTGATCTTTGTTTGTTCGCGAATGAATTAGAAGAAGAAGCACTAGATGGCCGTAGAGAGACAGCTAAAACATAGGCATTGCATTAAGAATCTCCTCCAGGCTTATACTACTGAAGACTGTAGTACTCCAGTCACACCTCAAAACACAGACATTCAAACTAAAATAATTGTTGTGCTTTAAATTAACTAATGAGATCTTCATTTAGATCTTGATCTTTGCTTGTCCGCGAATTCCACACATGCGTAGACCACCTTCCAGTTTAGTACGTTGTTGTTACTCACGGATGTCAACAATGTGCCAGAATAACAAAAGGGGTGGTGGACAGTGTTACACTGGTTAGCTCCTGAGGCCTGGTTAGAGAATGAGATTGCTGAATATAAAAGGTATGTGCCTACGTAACATATGAATGAAAGAAAGACAGTGGGTAAAATGAATGACAACGTAACAGCAAGTTCCGGAAATTATTATTGTTACGTTGTAGTCGGCGAGTGCTGCGCGTCACACAGTTGTACCATGCCTTGCTCACACGTCAGTGAAGTGATCCCTATTTATGCTTTAAAGAGCCTGGATACCTATGTGTCCCCCTTTTATAACCATTGCTCCGTGTATATTGCCTTACTCTTTGGATTGCCACAAAGCAACCTGCGAGATTGGAGAAAGGTTGAGAAGAGATCGTGAGAGGAAATGACAGCGTCATGAAAACGAGACGGACTGTGAACGGACAGAAGCAGAAATGCTCCTAAACCACCACATAATTACTATTCGGACAGTGATTCTGAGTAGGCTGTTCCTATTGAATCAATGTCCAAGGGTTTTCTTTTGTAATTTTGTTTCCCTTATAAAAAATCATAATGCTGTGCGACGAAGGGCCCAGTTCACGACTGGCAGCTGCGTTTAAACAGGGAGCCCTTCACAGACAACTTTAACACTCGCAATGTAGTTGGGTGCACATGGCTAGTTTAAAATATTACAGATACTTCAAACAACAGTGAATATCTGAAACATATTTTAAGATATTACGATAACACTTTGAATGATTTTGAAGTTATTCTGCCAGTATTTGAAACTGTCAAGATTTTACTGGAATGAATGGGACTAGATGAAGGGCCGCAGTCTGACACCAGGAAATCAGAACGCACCATCGTCAAAACAAAACCCTAAATGGAAGTGAAATGTCAAGCAGGAAAGACTAACCAAAAGACATTTTACAAGTCCCAAGGGATATATCCGTAATCTCACGGTGTGTGAAACCATTCAACAAAATGGCATCTAGTGTTGTTGGAAACAGATACAAAATAATACTTACTTAATTAAAACTATTATCAAAACTGAAGTCTACATACAAATAAAACTTATATTGTGTATGAAAATCTCAGAAAAACATAACTGCAAAGTCAGAAAAAATGTAAGGCAAACTCATTTCATAACATAAAAATAACCATTATCTTTGTGATTTCTCAAGTGCATTCCTGCGATTTAAGATCTCTCAAAAGTATTTCCAAGACATTCTGAATTGACTGAAAGTCCCTTTGAAAACAAAAGAATTGCAAAGGGTGTCATTTTTCTCTTGTAATTTCAGATCTCTCAAAATGCTGGGGAGTTTCTGATATCTGAAAGTGACCCAGATGTCATTTTAAGATGCCCTGAAAGTGTATCTGAGATAAATGTAATGTATTTAAGATACCTTGAAATAGACGTATTATCAGATCTCCATATTAATTTCAAGATATCTTAAAATTCATGTTGAGGTATCTCTAGATGCTAAATGGGCTCACACTAAAACTTAAATGCAGCAGTCTGAGATAAAGAAAGACGATTCCATCAGAATACAAAGCACAGGCATATAAACATATGCGAATACCCCCGGGCCGCCAGATGGAGCCCTCCCTGCAGTATGGAGGTGCCCCGAAGACCAGCAGGGAATTATGGACAATGGAGTTTTCATCCACAGCCCTGCTGGATACCCCAGGGGCTGCAAGAGGGAGCTGCAGGGAGGAGCAAAGAGTCATATGTGCCCTATAACTCGGAAGTGCGTCATAGGCAGAGCGACGAAGAAAAGGACTTTTGATCTGACCCGGAAGTGATAGAAGATCACATGGACTGGGGATTGGGACACTTCCGGGTCAGGGACTATAAAAGGATTGTGGGAGCTCCCAGACGGCGAGCTGAGCTGGGTGGTAGGAGGGCAACGCGTCTGGGAGTGGTGGACAGTTTATTAGTGTGATTATTGTGTGTTTAATGAGTATTGTGGAAGAGAGGGTGCTTTGTGCACTGTGCTGTACGAATAAAGTCAACATTTGGACTTTTACTTGGTGTCTGGAGTCTTGGACAGGGGTTCAAGGGAGCGATACTGCCCCCTATCTGTCACAACTAAAATTTATGGAGAATTAAAAGGTGCAGATATTTAATTCAAAATATCCACTTTAATAAAAGGACAAGTGTCTGTGTCTGTCCGATTGTTATGTCTCTGTCAACAAATTTCAACAAATGGCACATCACAAACATTTGTAGTAATAAAATGCATTGCACATGTAACTCCAACAGTTGATGCATCACAAACAAAACACTGTTTTTACAAATCCCATACCAAATGGCATAGCATTGGCACATGCATTGCATTGGTCATTCCAACAGATGGCGCATCACACATGTTTGTAGTAATGCATTTTATTACTACAATTGTCTGTGATGCACCATCTGTTGGACTGAAAAAAATGCAAGGCACTTTATTACTGCATGCACTCCAAAACTCATTCCAATTGAATAACGCTGGGGTCTACATTGATTACTTAGATTTCACCCTGTCTTAGACAGGTAGTACTGCTAGTTTTTGTTATAATCCCACAGGGTGAAGGAGCCAGAATACAAAAATAGAATAAATATTAAAATCATGATGAAATACACTCACCTAAAGTATTATTAGGAACACCTGTTCAATTTCTCATTAATGCAATTATCTAATCAACCAATCACATGGCAGTTGCTTCAATGCATTTAGGGGTGTGGTCCTGGTCAAGACAATCTCCTGAACTCCAAACTGAATGTCAGAATGGGAAAGAAAGGTGATTTAAGCCATTTTGAGCGTGGCATGGTTGTTGGTGCCAGACGGGCCGGTCTGAGTATTTCACAATCTGCTCAGTTACTGGGATTTTCACGCACAACCATTTCTAGGGTTTACAAAGAATGGTGTGAAAAGGGAAAAACATCCAGTATGCGGCAGTCCTGTGGGCGAAAATGCCTTGTTGATGCTAGAGGTCAGAGGAGAATGGGCCGACTGATTCAAGCTGATAGAAGAGCAACTTTGACTGAAATAACCACTCGTTACAACCGAGGTATGCAGCAAAGCATTTGTGAAGCCACAACACGCACAACCTTGAGGCGGATGGGCTACAACAGCAGAAGACCCCACCGGGTACCACTCATCTCCACTACAAATAGGAAAAAGAGGCTACAATTTGCACGAGCTCACCAAAATTGGACAGTTGAAGACTGGAAAAATGTTGCCTGGTCTGATGAGTCTCGATTTCTGTTGAGACATTCAAATGGTAGAGTCAGAATTTGGCGTAACCAGAATGAGAACATGGATCCATCATGCCTTGTTACCGCTGTGCAGGCTGGTGGTGGTGGTTGTAATGGTGTGGGGGATGTTTTCTTGGCACACTTTAGGCCCCTTAGTGCCAATTGGGCGTCGTTTAAATGCCACTGGCTACCTGAGCATTGTTTCTGACCATGTCCATCCCTTCATGACCACCATGTACCCATCCTCTGATGGCTACTTCCAGCAGGATAATGCATCATGTCACAAAGCTCGAATCATTTCAAATTGGTTTCTTGAACATGACAATGAGTTCACTGTACTAAAATGGTCCCCACAGTCACCAGATCTCAACCCAATAGAGCATCTTTGGGATGTGGTGGAACGGGAGCTTCGTGCCCTGGATGTGCATCCCACAAATCTCCATCAACTGCAAGATGCTATCCTATCAATATGGGCCAACATTTCTAAAGAATGCTTTCAGCACCTTGTTGAATCAATGCCACGTAGAATTAAGGCAGTTCTGAAGGTGAAAGGGGGTCAAACACCGTATTAGTATGGTGTTCCTAATAATCCTTTAGGTGAGTGTAGATACGTAGCTGAACAGGAATTAACTTGACAAAGTCAAAGGGAAAAGGCCAGAGACTTAAATGCAAAACACCGTCAAAGAAACAGGTAGGAGGTCATAACGCCAATGTTTCTTTAGAAGCACCTTATAGCTCCCTCTATGCTAGTGAGAAAACCTGGAGGCAGTACAAAATCATCAGAGATATCAGTGAAGAGCCAGAGATACACTCGACAAAATCCAATACAGAGAAGTGAGATGTCAAGGTCAAGAAACAAAGCAAAGGGTCTGCACTCTAACTTGCTTTGATTTGCATTGCACTTTAGCAGGTGTTCTGGTTATTCAGGCTGCGATTCACTGCTGGTCACACTAGATAGATAGATAGATAGATAGATAGATAGATAGATAGATAGATAGATAGATAGATA
>JANRMT010062822.1:4588075-4625507 GCA_026402145.1 Polypterus bichir lapradei
ATAGATAGATAGATAGATAGATAGATAGATAGATAGATAGATAGATACTAGTGGAGAGCTGCGGCCTTCTAGCATTCAGTGTCATTTGCCTCAGCGTTAACCATTACTACAGTATTTGGATACAATTAAGGGGTCAGAAAAGGTGAATTAATAGGAAAATGATAGGGAAATAGGACAATAACAAAAGAGAGTTAAGTGTTATGGCAAAAACACAGTTAATATTCATTTTGTTATGAATGTATTGCTTACATTACTGTGTGTTTTTGAAAGTATAATAAGAGAAGAGACATAAACATTGGGCGGCACGGTGGTGCAGTGGGACCCGGGTTCGCTTCCTGGGTCCTCCCTGCGTGGAGTTTGCATGTTTTCCCCGTGTCTGAGTGGGTTTCCTCCCACAGTCCAAAGACATGCAGGTTAGGTGCATTGCCGATCCTAAATTGTCCCTAGTGTGTGCTTGGTGTGTGTGTGTGTGTTTGTGTGCGCCCTGCGGTGGGCTGGCGCCCTGCCCGGGGTTAGTTTCCTGCCTCGCGCCCTGTGTTGGCTGGGATTGGCTCCAGCTGACCCCCGTGAACCTAATAATGGATAATGGATGGATGGACATAAACAACCAGCTAATTAATAATAAGATCAATTAGAGGTAAAATGATTAATTAATAAAACATTTACGGGGCTCACCCAGGATTAAACCTGATGACCATGACACTAGGAAAAGCTAGGAGACCATGCTGATCAATACAACAAGCACCCCTAACAGAAACAAACCCTGAAGCAACTGCAGTTATGGAAACACTAGCACCTCCACCATTATGTTGTCTATGGTTACATCTTCAGATGTAAATAAAAGTTAATGTGTAATAGTTTCTTTCAAATCACACTCTCAGAACAAAAAAAAAAGTGTGTTAGTTTGACTGGCAACACTGTAATTGTCACCTTGTGTGTAGACTGCGGTGCTAAACTCAGATCTTGGGTGGCTACAGTGGCTGCACTCCTAACATCACATACTTTTTTCCCCTTCATTTTAATTCACTTTCTTCATTGTTTTTTTTCTCCTTAAGTGGCATCCAAAGAAGAAAGAGATGCAAAGTGAGTCAACAGATGACCAGCTAACTCAGGGGTCTGAAACAATCCTGGAGGGCCATCACCTTCACTCCAATGAATCTCCTGTTAATTAAACCCGTTACTCAATTCCATAGCCTGCTAGTGCTCTCACTTTGCGACACCAGTTATTTCTGAAACTGGTTTTCTTTTTCTCTGAGACCACCATCCAAGTGCTTTGCAGACCACGGCAGATCAATATTTCTCAGACCTTCACTTTTTTCTTTTCAAATATTTTATTGAGCCAGGTATTGTATGAAAAACAAATGGAAAAACTGGATCTAAGGTAGCATCGTCATCAGTTGGCTTAGCATGCATTTCATTATTGTTTGGCTGCTTGTTAAAGAAAAACTATTCAAGTCCATCCATTTAAATTTAAGCATTAGTAACTGGTCAATAATGGAGAAAGTGACTGGAATGAAAACCTGCAGCCACTACTCTGCACGGGAAGTGAGTTTGATACCCATGGTGTAGACAGATAGGGATTGGTCTGGGATTAAAACGCAGGACTCAGGAGCTGTGAGGTCACATCACTCACTATGTGTACAGACGTCCAGCTGTCCTTTCATGACCTGTACAGACTTTATCCATTCCAAGGATGCAGGGACCTGTAAGCTATTCATGAAGCACAAGGCCAAAGGCACCAACAACCCTGAACATGACACTGCAGGGCACACGGACTCCCACTGGCCAACTTACCGTGGGCAGTGAACCTAAACTGGCCAAACAGCAAATGAGACTACCTGGAGAAAGTCCAAGAGACAACAGGAGAACATGCAGACTCCACAGAGGCACAAACTGATTGATGACTTGAGGCAGGAGTGCTAACCACTTTTAGCACAGCTATTTACAAGTTAGTCTTTTTAGGCTTCTCTTAGAATCTAACATAGTATGAGGTACGTTAATCTGAAAGAACTGCTGTGAGCCACAGAGCAAGAACTTGACAAAGAGCAAGCACTGACCAGCCGTAATGTTTCAGGGCACTCTTAAGCCTAATGCATCGGCAGAAAAGAATCGGCCATCTACTGAAGTGTCGACACAGCAGAGCAGTCACCAAAGGGTATCTGCAAAACAACAATCAAAGTTTACCGCACTCAGTCCCTGGAAAGAAACGCTCAGAGACATCTTTGTTTTGAGCCTCTTAACGACAAAATATTTTTACTTGTCATCAAAGACACATTTTTATTATTAGCCTTGTGATCAGATGCCAAATCTACAAAGGCTGCTACTGAAATGAATGTTTTTCATTTGGAAATTTTCAGTGTTGTCTCATTAATAAGCACTGTTTTCATTGCACGATCTTTTGAATTTTAAAGGTATGTTGGAAAGTAAAACATCAGTGACATTTAAGGCACCATAAATATGCCTCTAATGTGGATGTGTGCATTTGAGTGGAGGTTCAAAGTGAATAATAATATACAGCAGCTATTGGTGGCAGCAGTGGGGGGACAAATGATCAATTCTCTTGGCTCCTGTCACCACTGAACTGCTTCCACAGAGACGCCTGGACTAAAAGTTACTTCACTACAGATCTGTGGTCATAAAAGAAAATTAAAACAGATAGTGTATAAAATGGCTGCCTGCATTGACAAGGCATTGTCCAAATCACTGAAAAAATAACAATTCAAAAAATAGCAAGGTTTCCCCTTCTAGTTAAAACATTTTCAAAAAAACGAAGGTTCAAGGTATTTTTTTTGTCTTGAATCCACATTATAGCTTTGCTACATTTTCGACTTCTTCTTGTTTACCATTTCTTGTGCTGTCAAAGTGACGTCACCACAGCGCCATTCTGATATGTTTTCTAATGCGACCACTACTACAGTACTTTGTTGTTATGTAGCACACTAGTCAGGGCAAAGAAACCCAATTTAGCTTCGGATCTCCTTTGTTTGAACATTCGGTTCATTTGTCTTCTCTGGTTAGTGGAGTCCGGCCTGTCACCTGACCATGCCTTTGTCTTTTTCCATGTGGTACTTTCCATTCCTTGCAAAAATCCTTACAGTATTCAAAGTTTACAATTTGTTTCCATCATAGGCACATACAACCTAAAGCCTTTCATCACTTCTTTATTGAATTTTTTTTTTCTCAATAGACATAAAGTACAACCCTGAAATTCACAGATATTTTTGCTGGCATAGCACATTGGTAGCGCTGCTGCTTTAGGGATACCTCATTCTGGATGTAAATCCTGTGCCCCGCCACTGTGCCTATAGGTTTTGCACGTTATGCCCATATCTACGTGGGCTGTTTATGGTAATTAAAAACCCTAAACTGGCTTCATATGAGTGAGTGAGAGTGGGCACTGCTATAGACTGTCAACCCACAAGGGTTGGTTGCTGTCTACTGCCCAATGCTGCTAGAATAGGCTTTGGTCCTATGCCAACCTGAACTGGGTTAAGCAGGTTTGAGAATGTTGGCATTTTTGATAAAGGGTTCAAACAAGTTGTGTGTTGGAAGTTAATCTGAATAAAGAAAGTCGACATAATACCATCAGGCTTCTCCTGGTGTGACATCAAAATTATTGTTCCAGGACAGTTAATAACCTTCGACCACTCAGCTTTGAAGGTAGACTCTGTCATCACAAAGGTGGAACTGTATGTCTGAAGATGCCCAATTTGTCATTTTATATTAATGGGTTAAACTTCCGTAACTAGGAAGTATAAACTATAAAAGATTAGAGAAGCTTACAGAATTTTTTACACGTCTCTGTGAATGACAAAGAAAGGGCATTTTTTTCTTCAAACAGACTTTTTTTAAATCTTTTTATTGCAAATGTTGGTTTACAATGTCAGAGGCTAACTGGGTGAAGAGCATACTGGGTGAAGGTGAATGATTGTCCTGGACAAACAACTTTTAACGTTCTGCCAGGAGCAAAAGAAACAAAATAATATGAGATCCACCAAATGAAATAAGAGAATCCTCCATCTGGGAAGCTTTCTGATGTTTATGAGCTAAAAAAAAAAACTTGTTTGAACTTGGCACTGGCGAGACAAAGATTTATGAAGATGAATTTATATAGCAGATACAACAAAAAATATCAAACACTGAAAACACCCCATGTGAAGGACTAGCCCCTCAATGTGTAATAAAGAAAAAGAGCCGCCAGAGTTTACGTGGCCAAGGAAACTATCTAGCCTACTGAAGTGAAAAAAAAAGGGGACTAGGATAAGGACCACTGCTGTGCATACGAATGTGTGTGTGTATATATATATATAAATACATATACAGTAGAGTCTCGCTTATCCAACCTTCGCTTATCCAACATTCTGTGTTATCCGATGTCCCACCGCAAAAAAAAAAAAAAACGCATCAATCGGCAACAAGAACTGCAAGTTGTGAGCGTGAGCGAAGTCTATTTTTAGTTGCTAAGTTCATTTTTTCAGTTAAATTTTTCTGTTGTTTTGTTGTAAAACATGATTACAGTGGATTATGTGGCCAGCCCTCTCTGGCGTGTGTGTGCGCCTGTCTCTCTCGCGCGCTCGCTTGTGTGTGTGTACGCGTGTGTCTCTCTTTCACTCTCGTGTGTGTGTGTGTGCGCGCGTGCGCCTGTGTGTATGCGTGCGTGTCTCTCTCGCGCGCTCGCCTGTGTGTGTGCACGCGTGTGTCTCTCTTTCACTCTCGTGTGTGTGTGTGTGTGTGCGCGTGCGTGCGCCTGTGTGTGTCTCTCTCTCGCCTGTGTGCATGCGTGCGTGTCTCTCTCGCGTGCTCGCTTGTGTGTGTGTACGCGTGTGTCTCTCTTTCTCTCTCGTGTGTGTGTGCGTGTCTCTCTCTCTCGCGCGCGCTCTCTCTCTTGCTGCACAGGGAATGCACAGGGAGAGACTGAACACGTGCGGAAATCATCGGCGCGCACAAACCGAAAGGGAAACTGGCTCGTTCGTATACCTAGTGTGTGGTCATGAACAGATGCAAAAGTTTGGCGAACTTTTTGGTCATAACCCGATATGTACGTGTCCAGAGACGTTCGTGAACCGAGGTTCCACTGTATTAGGTTCGTAATGTGTAAAATTATAACATAGTTTGACGTTTAATAGGCTTTTTCTTAACACCTCCCATTATCCGACATTTTCGCTTATTCGACGTTCTGCCGGCCCGTTTATGTTGGATAAGTGAGACTCTACTGTATATACATACACACAGTATATGTATACAACTGGTGAACAGTTTTACAACACCCCATTTCATACTTTTTAATTGAAGTCAAGTCAAGTCCAGTTAATATCTTGAAATGGTACATATAGAAGCACTAAAATGCCAGAGATTAAAAAAAAAGAGGTTACTAAAAAGGGGCGGCACAGTGGCGCAGTGGGTAGCGCTGCTGCCTCGCAGTTAGGGGACCCGGGTTTGTTTCCTGGGTCCTCCCTTGTGTGGAGTTTGCATGTTCTCCCCGTGTCTGCGTGGGTTTCCTCCCACAGTCCAAAGACATGCAGGTTAGGTGCATTGGCGATCCTAAATTGTCCCTAGTGTGTGCTTGGTGTGTGTGTGTGCCCTGCAGTGGGCTGGCACCCTGCCCGGGGTTTGTTTCCTGCCTTGTGCCCTGTGTTGGTTGGGATTGGCTCCAGCAGACCCCCGTGACCCTGTAGTTAGGATATAGGGGGTTGGAGGATGGAGTTTACTAAAAAGTGAAAAATGATGTAATTTGCAGAGGACACAAAGAGGCCTTTTTCAGGGAACAAGTAATGAGTTGAAAACTTGAAGCTTTTCTGCAGCAGTAAAAATTACTAAAGCCTTGCACATTTATACAGTCAGTCCCTGTAGGTGTCCCAACTTTTGTAGATTACTTAAAAAACTCTCTGTCTGTATAAATTGGGTGTTGACATATCTGTGTTGCAGTATATTGTCATCAAAATAGCAAAAAATGCAATTAACAAAGGAAGCCAGACAGACCATAATAACCAACCATTAAAAGTATTGGGCTTTTCTTTATAGAAATTGCAGATAGCCAAGGTGTCAGTGGGTACAGTTTTCTACACTTTCTAAAGGAACTTTGAAACTGGAGGAGCCAAAGCCACAACAGAATCAGAAGACAACTTTCTGAAAGTTAACGGCTTGCGTGGCAGTCGCCTCACAGGACAAGCACAGTTTAAGAGCTGTGGAGTGTGCATATCTCCAAAAGTTTATCTGCTCTGGGCTTTAATTTCACAGCACATTGAGATTGGCAGTGGCCCCTGGTCCACACCAGCCTCTTTTTCTTATTTTGCAATTTTAGTAACGTCTTTCTTACTGGCGCTCACAGTGTCAAACCTGAAGCTTGAAAGGGACACTTGCTTACTTTGCCCTGTGAGGTGCCTCACTGGCGCCATGTTGTACACACTTTTTGCAGTAACACAGTTCAGACAGTCTTGTGAAATCATCGACTTGTAGTATGATTTGGTAGGAGCCCCCAAAACTGCATTAAACAGTTACTGAGCCAGTAAGAGAATCAGCTCTTATTTTTAAAGATTGCACCTTTTTTTGTAAAACACCTCTCTAAAATGTTTTATATTTACAGCAAATAACATATTTTTTACTTAATTACAAACTAGCTCAAGTGAGTGACATAAACCTGGATTTTACCATTTCAAGTTAATCCCCTGGATAGGATTGTTGTCCAAACTACAGCAATATGAAACACATGAGCATTTGCATCACCTGTAAGTTACTTGGAACTGCAATTCATTAAACCTAAAAGAATTCCTTCATGCCAACGATAAAAAAAAATTGAAATCAAACCTCATCTCTATTGCGATACTCTGCTTGGTACATCCAAAAATTTTCCATGGTGCTCACCAGTCAAGTTCTGCAGCTGTGTGACTCTGGCAAGCCTTGGTGAGGACTGCCTGTCCTGCTGAATCTCAGGTTTCACAATGCTTTCAGAATCTGTAATGAACGGACGTGCTACTGGAGAAGTTAAAGTTACATCCACAAATTAACCCTGATGCTCTCTGCTGGATTGCAGTTTTTTTTAAAGTAGGGCACTCCATATAATCTGCAACAGAATGACTGTAAGATAAACACAGGAACCCTAAAGGAACCCTCATCTACAAAAAGTAATGGATTAAAGGAGTTCAAACATCTACTGAGGCATCCATGAACAGGAGGCCAGTGAAATAAAGCACAGAAAAAATGCAGAGGAGCACAGAGAAGCATGACATTCTCAAATCCACTTCATCCGAGTCAGGGTCGACAGCCTATCCTGGCAGCACTGCGTGCACAGCAGAAAACAGTCAGAGAGTACATACCGGTTCATCCCAAGGCCCACTCAAACACACACCCATGCTTAAACTTACATGGGGGCCAACTGAGAGTCAACAGTTACGCTTGTGCAGCCACCTAAGCTAAGAGCCTACAACAGACATGTGAAGTAGAAGCCATTGAAATGGCTCATTGACAACATGCCAGCCCACACCCGACCCCTCTGACAGCAGCACTACAAAACATTACAAGACAAGCTGATGATGTGATATATAAAGTACCAGTATAGGGTAAGGAAATCTTATCTAGCATACCTGAAGGCATCCCCCTAACATAGAACCAGGAAAGTTTAGTAATTTGGCCAACCGAATAAATATAAAACCATTTGGAAGGCACAAAATCCTTGAATAAAATATAGTTCTTCCTCCCTTCCATGCAACAGTGATGAAGAATGTTAGCTAAAAGACCCCCACAGTGCCTTCAGCATTTACAGTTAGATCTTATCCACCTCTGTGGCTTTACTACTATGGAGCTCTTTAATTGGGCAGTGACCTGAACCTGGCACTGCATCCTCCTGCCCCTGCCAGGTTTAGGAGGATCTCAAAGCTCTCCTTCCACCTCTCAATGACATCTTTGGTCCAGGTCAACATTTCCAAATCAATGCTGAGAGCAGCCTGGGCAACACTAGAGCATTATTTTGGGTTGTGGGACACAGGCGGGCACTCTACTTTAATGCTATGTACACCTGACCGAGTAATTTGTTTTTTCAATGAGATGACCAATTAATTATGTTATTTATCGCAGGAGGCTTTGTAAATACCGACAGCTACTTGTATGTTTTTATTCAGAAGGCTAGTTCAGTTACTTAAACCCAAGTAGTTTTAGAGGACCTTGTTGTATTTGTTAATAATGTCATCTTAAGGTTCACAGATCCTTTGAAATGGCTCTCTGGCAGTTGTGAAGTTACTCTTGGTGATTTTTTTTTGTCTTGGTGTCCGCTGTGTGTGCTCAAAAAGCTCAAGGTCAGCTTCATATGACATCTTTTCTGCTGCGTTCAAAAATGGATGTTCTCATGCTTGGGACGTTTCATTGCTTGCTTTTATCTCATCATTATATCTATGTATCTTTTAGATGCACCAATCTGTTGGCTTTCCCATACAGTTTGTAATTTTATTCCATTCGTTCTGCTAATTCATACCTTTGTTTGAATTTTTGATTTCTAAAGAATTTTAACCCCACACTTTAATTTTCTGAACCAGATTATTCAGAAATGTTTGATTTGCTGAGACACAATGAAAGATGAAATAAAAAATAGGGGACAGTTTCGTGGTAATTTGGAAATCTGATCTTTACAATTTTATGAGATATTTTTTCCCAGATTGGATCATGCAGTATAAGGGGTTTTACAATGATATTAGTTTACAATACCAGCTGTGTTACCCAGCACTGAAAGTGTAAAGATAGAAAACTAAAAAACTAATTACAAATTATACATTACCAAATCCTGTTTCCATGAACATTGCTACATTTAGTACAAAACTATTAGAAGCCATGGAAAGTGACTTTATGTAAAATATTCTTGATTTTCCTTCTGGTGCAATGAACCACCAAATCAAAATAAATAACTCCAGTGATATTATGGCCTCACATAAATGACAAGAATATTGAGGGAAATTATGGATTAAATAACAAAATTAAATGTAATGACAGAAATCAAGTCCAGATTTCTTGGTTGAAAGACACAGATGCTAACCATCGCACTTTTTTCTCTGTCGGTAGATCACAGTGTAGTATTTCATACCACTCGCTTTGACCCCCAGACCGTCTCCACTAAAGGCCAAAAGCTACATTACTGATATATTGCGAAAGGTGCCTGGGTACTAAATTTCATTTTGCTGATAAACAAAGCTGTGCATGAAGAACAAAAAAAGGCAAACAAAGAGATTATGCGTTAGAGACAATTGTAAAACTAGCTCAGTGTGTTATTTTCAGTTTAGGCAAACAAAACTTCAATAAATCTCAACTAATTTTAACTCTTTTAGGGTGGACTTCGACTTTTGTTGAAATTTATGGGTAGAGGATGGTAATCAGCTGTAAACTGCAACAAAACTCACCAGTACATTTTAGTTCAATTTTCTTTGCTAGAAGAAAAGTAGTTTTGTTGATTTGACATCGATTTCCTGTGCGTGCATAAGCAGTGAAGAGCAAACAGCCTCTAAAATGGCATCGACATTGGGCAAGAGACTGAAGCGAATGCACAGAGCAAAAACTTCATGGACAACATTTTGTATACTTTCGCTGAATCGGACTCTGACTTGTTGGGCTCCAATCTTGATACAAGAGATCTGGAGATAGAGATCGAAAACAAAAGTGAGGGATCAGCATCAGCTGATCGGTCCCTAGCAGATCGTGATGCTGAACGTGTTTGAGTAGCTGATGCGCCTACGGCAATGTTTGTCTGAAAGGACTGCCACTTACGATGACAAGAGGTACAAACCAGATTGCATTGCATTGCAACTGCCACCTCCGCCCACTTGTTGCATGAAGACATTCAGGCAGCTGGCCCGCCACGCAGCCACTGCCACCAGAGATGCCGAAACAGGCACCAATAGCAGCCACAGCACACAGCATCAGACATTTTATACTGACGTTTTATGCGTGAAACCATTGCTTTTTGTGGTTTTCAGAAAACTGAGTTTTTTGCCAAAAATGTTCAGCCCTCAAAGAGATAAGTATTGTGCTTCTACATAATGGTGATAATTACACACCCAAGATATGTGTTCCTTTCTTTCAATTAATCAATCAATCTTTTTCATTTCTCAAAGAATATTTACAAGACCTTTGTATTTCCAGGTTCAGAAAAATCAGGTGCGCATCATACATGAGGAAATGTAATTCTGTAATGTTTACTTCTGCTTGGGCTCACACTCTCTCTCTCACTCACTTGCTCGCTCTCTCTCTCTCTCTCTCTCTCTAAACGCTTCCTATACAATCACAATGCGTGTCGTACATGGGGCAAAACGATTATCGCGATTTTCTTTGTAAAAATTAGGGTGCGCATCTTACACGAGGCCACGTGGTACACAAGTAAAAATGGTAATAATATAGTGTCGGGCACAATGCCGAATGGACAGGACACATTCGCAGATCCACACTTGGGTATGGGTAACTAAATTATGGTTGCCAAATAACCAAACATACATGTCTTTCAGATGTGAGAAAAAAACAATACACAGAGAAACAGGCAAATCTGACAAAGTTAGTGACTGGGCTGGTGTTAAAGGACATGTGAAGTGTCTGAGGATTATTGTGAGTTAAAGAATAAAGATGAGGAGATGATCCAAAAGGTCAAAAAAATGAGCAAGGGTCAAATCCAGGGACAAATACTAACAATGGAAAGTCAGAGAGCAAAGCAGAAATCGGAACCACAAACAAAACCTAATTTTAGGGTCAACTTGAAAAAGAAGTTAACTATCTCTAAAAAAGAAGTTGTTTGCACCCCACTGAGGGATACTGAGGCTGGCAGTGTTGCCATATTTAAATCAAAACTTCCAATGATGTCAATAATGCTGGATCTTGTGATAACACGGCCGGGAGTGTTATGACGTGCAAACAAGATGGCATCAATTAAAATAAAAAATAAGACAACAAGGAAAAACAACACTCACAAAAGAAAACCAAAAATGAACCAAACTCAAAAATGAAATTCTTACAAATACAAACCTCAAAACAGTAAAAAGACACACGTATAAAAATGAACAGATATTACAGTTGAGTTTTGAGCCCTGTCTCTGAGACATGAGTGGCAGCAGCACTGAGGCAGTCCAAGATGATGATGATAATAATAATAATTATAATGCTAATAGTAATCTACTATGTAATAAAATTCTACTCTGTGTGTGTGTGTCCAGTCCTTCCATGCAAACTTAGTGGGTAGTTTGGCTTGAAGAACACAATCGAAGAAGGAAGTGTCAAGTAAAAGAGGTCGAGACAAACAAGGAGGGGTACTGGTGTAGGTCGCATTCAAAGATGGGAAGTTTTCGTAAGAATAGGAATGTTGTTTTCACAGCAGGTAATGGGTTACCACCATTGATGGAAGTCAAAAAGTGGACAGGAGGAGAACAAGGTGCCGCAAAATGAGAGAGGCTGAGAAGCAGGCTTTATGGAAATGCACTCGAGAGTTGGAGTGTCGGGCAAAAGAGGTTCAGACATAAGAGGATACTGAAGAAAGGCATACGAGAACGCTGAAGGTACACAGAAGGCAAGCAATATCAAATATTTTTTAATTTGATTCTATTAACCAGTCTTGGACAGGCAGTGTGGCTAGTAAAAATAATACAGATAAAACAACTAGCATTGGGTGATTTTTAGAGCAATGGTTAAAACATTATTTTAGATAGATTAATCCCAAGGGGAAATTCACAAATTTTATTCAAATATTATTTTATTATATTATTATCCATCCATCCATCCATTATCCAACCCGCTATATCCTAACTACAGGGTCAAGGGGGTCTGCTGGAGCCAATCCCAGCCAACACAGGGCGCAAGGCAGGAAACAAACCCCAGGTAGGGTGCCAGCCCACCACAGGGTACACATACATACACACACCAAGCAAACACTAGGGACAATGCACCTAACCTGCATGTCTTTGGACTGTGGGAGGAAACCGGAGTACCCCCACGCAGACATGGGGAGAACATGCAAACTCCACGCAGGGAGGACCCGGGAAGCGAACCCGGGTCTCCTAACTTCAAGGCGGCAGCGCTACCCACTGCGCCACCCTGCCGCCCTATTATATTATTATATTATTCAATATAAATTCAAATATTTTAGATATATTTGTGACACAGCCATGTCAGAAAATGGGAGTCTGTAGCATCTGACTGATTCAGTTCATGAAAACGGACAATGTGAAGCAAGGATTGGGTTTGCCCAAAATAAATAATACAACTCTAACATTAAATATAATATGAAAAAGACAGGTGCTTCACACAAAGGACATATAAAACAAGCTGTGTACTACACCTTCCTTGGATATCTGCTGCGTATTTCTCATGCTGTCGTGGCGAGTGAGACGATATATTTTAACTGAATCTGAAAGAGGCACCTTTTCAGTTAAAACCTCTGCGCCTCTAGAGGACCACCACATTTATTCTGCCCTTCAATGTTGAATTTCTCATCTTTCAAACAGACCAACCTCCATCCTGAGCGAGGTCAAGCGGAGGAATGAAACATAGACAGGCGAAAAGGGTGGAAAAGAAAAGGAGGAGGAAGGTGAAGTCATAAAACCGAGATTGGTAAAACCCTCATGACAGAGATGATCTGGCAAGTGGCCTTGCTTCTCGTGCTGGGGGAGAAAGCATTCTGTCAAATGAAGACAGAGTACCATCTTAGAATTAAAATGCATAAACCTAGAAGGCAATGAAAATGCTGCAGCTGCACAAAAATAGATATATTTCCCTGACAGAGGTGCTATCATTTTAACAAATTGTTATTGATGCCATCCTCAAATGAAAAGCTCCTGCTTAACTATCATAAACATGTGGGATAATGCTTTAATAATTATGAGCAAAAACAACATTATTGTTTCCCTCCTAAGGTTTTCCCTCATTTAAAGATGAATGCATTTAAATGCACTAAAGATGGGTTTCTCATAAAGATAAATGGTACATTTTTCTTAAACTTGCCTCCTGTGACACTAAGCTTTTCATAAGCAGATGGCGTGTGTTTATTTGAGGCATTGTGAAATGATATAAAAAGCAGAGAGAGGCTTTGTTTCCCAGTTGTATTTTTCTTATTTTACTATATTGGCAATTCAGAAAGTTGAATCTTAAAACAAGCAAATGTGAACTTTCCAAATAAACATTTTTTGTGGCAATCTAAAGAAATGCTGTTACGTTATCCTGGCCTGGCATTTATGAGCATGGCTATGGAGAGCAGTGTGCATTACGATGGACTGACACCCCATCCAGGGCTGGCACCATTCTCAGTATGCCATACACAATCTTTGTACCACTTTTCTATAGCGACTACCATTTCAACATGCATTACAAGTACAGAGCCATAACATAATTGCTCACACATATTAGCACGCTGGAAGTCCACTTTCATCATCATGATCATCATTAAAAGTTTAGAGGTTTACACAGGTTGGATGGTTGCCTCCTTAAATGTGTTTCTTCCACTCTCGGCAGTCATAGAAATTATTTGGGGTAAGACCCGTGCTTTTCATAAAATCTGCCACCATCTCTAGCTAAATGTTCTTCGGCTTCCCACTAGGCCTCATGTGCACCTCCATCTTGGTGTATCTCTTCACTGGATTTTCCACAGCTTTTCACGCCAAATGCCCAAATCACATTAGTCTGTTTCATGTTGGCACAACAGCTAGCACCTCCACAGCAAACTTTTCTTTTAACTCAGCATCTTCACTTCTCTCCATGGCACTCCTCACATCCACCTAATCATTCTCATCTCCATTCTTTCTAGCTTTGCTGCACGTTCTGCTTTTACCAGCCATGTCTCACTCCCCTATTCTGACTAGGATTTCATATACTGTATTCTTCCCTTCAATGACAGACAGACTCCTTTAGAAGTCAGAATGGAAGACATTTCTAATGCTTACTATTACTGAAGCGTCCGCACATTCATCCACAGGTAGCATGTCACGCAAGTAGTAGAATTGGGCCATTTTACCTGCCAAAATGAATATATTGCACTCAGTCAGATGGAAATATTTACAGTATGTTAGGCTCTGGGGCCACTTTGTCTACATTTGGGTGCTGTTTCAGATGTTTTTAGGTCCCTAAGCCGTGTGACTTTCCTTGGTCCTATATAAATTTTGGCACTCAAGGCATCACACACACCAGTGATCAATGACATCATGTGTGCCATGAGTAATGGAGTTGCTGTGCCGTAGGTCTGACAGTCACACTTTCACATGTGCAGGCTGGCACACCGTGTTGTGGGTGCCATTTCCAGAACACTATGAGAGTCAAACTTTCTCCTCAGGTCTTTGCTCATTGAAAGCAATGTGGCAAATTTCAAGGAAGAATGAAAAATGCTAAAACAAACTGCTTTACTGTGAATAAATGAATAAAAACAAATAATGAAAAGATAAGATTTTTGATAAAAAATAAACAGAGATAATGAGAGGAAACAGGAACGATGCAACACCAATTAACAAGGTGAAAAGAAAAGCGAAATCTACATGTTTCAGGAGGAAAGAACCCAAAAATCTTAGCATTTAGTGGTTTGAGGAATATTAAGAAGCTTCAAGGGAATAAATCAACTGTTTAGAGTTTAGTGAACATTTAAAAAGGGCTTACAGAGCACAGCAAAAGCAAAGGAAAGCGATTCAGCTTTTAGTTCTGCTCTTGGCATCTGTCTGATTACGACTTGAATTCTCCCTTTGTAACAACACTTTGGTTTAGGAAGGAATTTCTGGCTTTGATCTCATTTTGAATTTTGCCTTTAACTACTAGCAAAAATATGTTTTTCCAGTTGGCCATATCTTACCAATATTAAGTATGATGGAGAAATGAAAGCAAAATGCAGCAGAAGACTGTTTATTCAGAATGTCCGGGTGCTAACTGGCTCTGGATAAAGGGCTTTCCAGATGTCAGATACACTCGATTAGACTGCGATGTTCTTTATCGCTGTAACGGGTATTGCTCATGTGGTATAAAATTGCACTCTGATCAGAAGAAATGCATTTTAGTAAGATATGGCAAGAAACACATTACTTTAAATAAGTAGTTTTATTCAATACAAGATTTCAGACAATACTTACTCAACTGAAGTCTACGCTAGATAGCTGTTGCTCTGCTCGATGTAATGCAACCTGCTTGTGATTTTCTTCAAATGGAAAAAACATAAGTTATGGCAGGTTAATTAAAATAGCTTTTGAATATATGCTGACACAAATATAATGAAAGGATTTTAAGTATAAATTCTCACACCCCAAGTCAGTGATTTAGACTACTGATACATTTTTGAAATAACTAGCAGAACACATAATGCACCAGTGAGAAATAATATTAAGTACAGTTACTACTCCAGACTTATGGTTTTGATTAAAAGTGGGTGGTAAATCCAAAAGTATCTTTCACACTGTAATTAAAAATTATGATGGTTTCAGTAGATACTGGTGTAATGTATTTGAGTGTACTTTTTAGACTAAAACCTATTTGTTAGTAAATGTACAGTAATACTGGCTAATAATGCACACTGACATGCTCTTATCTATCACAATACTTGTTAACACTTTCCTACTCTGACAGACATGATGGCTGGCATTCACCTCTCTTAAAGTGATAACAATTTTTTTCACTCATTCACTAGCTTGCTGCCTTGCATTGCTGCTACGCCACCAACTTTTGTAGCATTGGTGCCCACTGCTAGCCATACAGGCTCTCATCTAAATTATGGATCTTCTTAATAAAAACCATGATAGAAAGACCTAGAGCAACACAAGAAGAACTTTGAGGTTAGTTTGTGTGTTTGAGGTTTGGTAAAGGAAAATTTATGCCTGCCATACACCCCTCTTTTTTGTCTAAAGAAACGAGAAAGGTCTGGTTGCAGATATCCAGTGGCAGACCCCCGTGACATCAAACTGCTAGATCTGTGCAGCAGTAGTGAAAACATCTGCGCTGCTGTTCTACCCTTCATCTATACAGGATTCAGTCTGCTAGAAAAAACCATAGTACAATGACTCTCCTTCTGTTAGGCTGCAAGTAGTCATCCTTAAGAAAGTGACAGTCACAAACTTGTTGTCTTCAATTGAGGTGTTCACATCTAACCCAAGAACTACACACCATAACTTCAGGAATTGATTTTGCTTGAGTTTTTAATTTTATTTTCACATTCTGGAGAAATGCAATGTTAAAGTAAAAGGCTTCATAAGCATATAATTTTATTTCCTTATCTATATGGAAATCCCACCCAAGACGGTCACTGTGAACATACAAGTGAAAAGGAACATATTCTTACCTCAGGAAAATGATTATCTCTGTATTACTTTCAATTTCCTTATTGTCAGAAACAAACCTCTGAATCTCGAAGGGCATGTTTTCTGAAATCAAAACCTTTGCCACTTCAATGTAGATGCATTTAGGAAGTTTTAAAGGTTTGCCCACCATTTTAAGATACAAATACAGGCACTGTATTTTAATTTATAAAACATTTAATATGATATTTATTTAAAAAAATGATAAAAAAAGTCTTCACTTAATTTCCTGCAGTAAACTAATGCGTAACATGTTTGTGAAAAAAAAACTTTGACTTGAAAAATACAGAACTTATCCTTTAAGAGAAAAATCAATAAAATAAAGGAAGAAAAGATGCAGACTTAAAGCTGTCAAAACCAACAAATATTGTGATTTACAGACCATCTTAATATTTGCAAGTTGAGGAGAAAAAGGCAGAAGTTCAACAATGTGACATGCATGCTGTGTCTTGCAAGAGCCTCTCACTAACTTCTAGTTGTAAAGGCTGCATGTGGAAGATTAGGTGTTACAAATATAAGCATAAGAACCCAACAACCCAACAACTTTCAGGAAATGAGCAGTGATCAAAAGGTACGCCCGTTCATTTTTTTACCACGCTTATTTTAACTTCACCTGTTTGTTGTCTGGTACAAATCTTGTAATCGATATTTAACCCACTTCCTATTGTCCATCCATCCATTATCCACCCCGCTATATCCTAACTACAGGGTCACGGGGGTCTGCTGCAGCCAATCCCAGCCAACACAGGGGGCAAGGCAGGAAACAAACCCCAGGGAGGGCGCCAGCCCACCGCAGGGCACACACACACACACACACACACACCAAGCACACACTAGGGACAATTTAGGATCGCCAATGCACCTAACCTGCATGTCTTTGGACTGTGGGAGGAAACCGGAGCAACTGGAGGAAACTCATACAGACACGGGGAGAACATGTAAACTCCACTCAGGGAGGACCCGGGAAGCGAACCCAGGTCTCCTAACTGCGAGGCAGCAGAGCTACCCACTGCGCCACCGTGCCGCCCTTCCTATTGTCCAAATAACTTGAAATTTTGCACACTTACTCACTTCCGATGACAATACATGAATCAATAATCAGTTTCACTAATTGATCAATTAATCCATGTTAATTAAGAAGTGAAATTTTCATATGAAGTATAGTTAAAGATTTCACCAATAGATGGCGCTAGTAACGGATAGAAATACTAAAGGAAGTGTTAAAATATTGATGACAAAATTATACTAAAACAAACCCAAGACTAAAAACTTGAAAATAATATATACATACTGCATATAAAAAATACTTTTTAAAAACCATGCTTATATTAAGTTAAAAAGTGTACTAAAAAGCAAAATAAAAGGTGGCCGCTTTTCATCAATCAACATCCAAAAAACACTTCTTAAAATCTTAGCAAAAGCGCCCACCTTTTATTTTACGAGTGATGTATGAGAGACTTATTTTTTACTTTTTAGTACACTTTTTAATTTAATATAAGCGTGGCTTTTAAAAAGTATTTTTTTTAAATATCTATTATTTCTGATCTGCGGTGGGCTGGTGCCCTGCCCGGGGTTTGTTTCCTGCCGTGTGCCCTGTGTTGGCTGGGATTGGCTCCAGCAGACCCCCATGACCCTGTCGTTAGGATATAGCGAGTTAGATAATGGATGGATGGATTATTTCTGATTAAACATACTGGATTAATTCCCGTGGGGGAATTGTCTTTTCGCATGATTTTAGGAGTCAGAGCGCTGGGTCAGCCATTGTTCAGCGTCCCTGGAGCAATTGTCAGGTTATGAGCCTTGTTCAAGGGCCCAACAAAGTATGATCCCTTTTGGCAGTAATGGGGTTTGAACTGGCAACCTTCCAGATACCAGTACAGATCCTTAGTCACAGAGCCTCCACTGGCCCTAAGACAACCAAAGTAAAACCAGGAGGGAGAAACTACAAGGAAAAGCAGAGTAGGTTTGAGATCGCCTATCCTGGCACACCGCACATTTTAGTTTCTAGATGCTCGTATCATTGAGTACCAAGGTACCAACACAGGAGACCCTCAGTTAGCTGGGGCTCCATCAGTGTTACTGCTCTGCTGGTGATGCATTAAGGGTGAATTCCACCCCCCACACATGCTGAACGCAACAGCTATAGAAAGAACAAATAAAGTTATATAAAGATGATCTTACTGTATACTGAAAATAGAAAAGAGTCAGCAAAAAGCAAAATGAGGAGCAGTTAAGCAGTGGGCTGGTACTTGTTTTTGTTCTGGAACAATCGGTGAACCAAATCTTCTTTTTAAGATATTAGAGCCCTGCTTAATTATTTAAAGATAGCCTCACTGCTTCTCCTATTTCTGATTAATTAATCATCTGGTGGAAGAAAAAAATGAAGTCTATTCTCTTTAGCAGCTTGAGTGTGAGAAATATTGTGGGGGAATAACTGAAATGCTGTTACATTATTTCACAAAGTAAATTGCTTTATCAGGCAAAGGAGATATAAATGATGAAGGATCAGAGCCATTGTGGAAAAGATGGCTTTTATTTTGCCTAAAATTGACTACATTTATATTAGATTACGATAAAATCCTGAAATATTATGAAAATGTAAAAACTACTGACATTCATAAAGACGTTTCTGCCGGAGTGCGTTTGTTTTAAATGTATTGCATAGCATTTACTGTTACATTTCAAATGTATAATTTTTGTAATTTTCTGATCATGTCCGGCACAGTGTGCTATATGAAAACTTAACTAAACTGAAAAAAGAAAGAGAAAACTGTGCAGCATTATGGCCTCATGGTAAGGATTCACTATCTTGTGGTACAACCTGGACTCTTCATGTTCACTACCAAATGCTTCCTGGAGACATTTAAACAGAACTGAAGTATGGTAATAACAGAATGAAAAGTACATTTAAACACGTGAACATCAGCTGTCCCATAAAACTGAAAATGTCCACAAAATGATCCAGTATCTGTGACAGAGAGCAAAAGTGCAATGAAGACACAAAGTGCAGGTTATTTAGCATCCATTACTAACTGTAATCAATGTCAGACAGAATTTTACATGATGTTTTACTGGCTAAAAACCAAGCGTTCAACTATAAAATCATTTCATATAAAGTGTAATGGACAGCTGAGATATTTACCAGGTTGGGACGCCTCCATAACGGAAGGACTGGTGGGAGGAGCTTGCACAGGGCAATAACTCCCCCAGGACAACAGAGGGCAGCCCCCCTGGCATGTTACAGTGCCACGGGTTTGGAGCACGGAAGTTCCACCATGCTGGAGCCCATGGCCACCACCAGGGGGTGCATGGAGTACGGCTGAACTCTCCTCTGCAGGGCTGCTGATACACCTGGAAGTGCAGTCAGAAGGAGATTCTGGACCACCTGGAGCACTTGTGGGTGCTCTATAAAAGGGTCTGGCTCACTCCATTCGGG
The DNA here is from genome assembly GCA_026402145.1 of Polypterus bichir lapradei. NCBI lineage: Eukaryota > Metazoa > Chordata > Cladistia > Polypteriformes > Polypteridae > Polypterus > Polypterus bichir. Next base: position 4,607,786 of record JANRMT010062822.1, read on the forward strand.
GAGCCAGAGTCAGGAAGAGGTGGATGAAGCTTGCGGAAGGAGAAGTGGAGAATTAAGTGAGAGAGGAAGAAAAAGGGCTGGGTATTTCATATTTGGTGCTTTGTACTGTGTGCTGCCTTGGGGAGCGGGACAAAAGCGTTTCCCACAGCTGAGTAAAGGTGTGTTATGTGGTGGACTTGGCCTCTATGTCTGTTGTTTCCCAGGTTTGGGGAGCTATACACCCCCTGGTTACCAAAAAACTTAAAAAATATATAATAGAAGGATGTGTGTTCTCCTAAAAACAGACACACTTTAGTTTAACATTTAGAGCTTCAAATGTGGTTTAACACCACATGTAACCTTCAAAATAAAAGACATGATGCTACTGGAATCAACAATATTTTTTTTTTACAGCTGTAGTCAACTGAAATGTCACATTTCACTCTGAAGCTTCTTCTCCATGACCCATTTTAAGACACCAGTCTCAATTAGAAACAAACACTACACAAAAAAAGATGGACACAGGCCTCTGGCTCCCTCTACTGGGCATTTCAAGCATGTGCACCAATAGATGTTTACTGTCATTCTGTCACCTTTGTTTTCTGTGCAGATAACTCATTTCTCCTGTTTCAAGTTCTAAGGTTGTCTTGACACAACCAGGTGGTTCACTGGAGATTCACTGCGGCTCACTGACTGCTGCTCTGTGTGCTCCAACCATGAATTTGATTTGGTTTTTCCAGGCTCAGCATTTCCTGCTATCGCTTGGCTTGCTGCACCTCTGCTGTTCAGCGGAGCAGTGGCTTGAGTCTATAGTGATTTCATTGTTGTCCTTGATTCTTACGTCTGGATCTCATTTAAACTGAGGTATCAATCCTAAACACTACACAGCCTTTTTACTGACATTTTCTACCATTAATTTAAACTAATATTGCACTGTTTATATAAACAGTATTTAACAGAATGATCACAATTAAAAACAGCTTCACAATACTGTTTTCTTGGCCAGCTTTAGTAAAAACAATCATTTAGATCCATGCTTTATGATGTCCATGTTAGTGGATGGTCTGACGTGTTGGGCAATTTTGGTAAATCACATAAAGCTAAAAACATTTCAGTAATAATGCAAAGTGAATGTGGGCATTTTGGAATCCTGCATAGAAGTGTCTAAGCTGAATATTTTAATGAATTTTTGGCTGTTTTATTTTTATCTGAGCCACAGCTTAGTACATCAGGCTGACATTTGAATATTTAGAGGCAAATCAGTATTTTCATTGCAAAATGTCCACATGCTATTTCTTTACATTCTTATATAATACAGTCAGTCAGATGATAAATAGATAGATGGATGGATCTTTACTTGTCATAAATAATATATGTAGGCAGTGTGGCACAAAGGTTAAGACTTTGGACTTCAAATCCTGAGGACGTGGGCTTAAATCCCGCTACTGAAAATCTGCAACCACAAGCTGGTCACTTCACGTGCCTGTGATCCTACTGGGAATACAAAAGAAATGTAGCCAGTTGTATCTCAAATGTTGCAAGGCGTCAGCCAAGTAAGTAAATAATGATCAGATAGGCAAATAGTTATTTGTCCCAAATAAGACAGATACATATCTGTAGTACACGTCTTGTGCTCAGCATTACATTCTGATCTCTACTGTGTGTTACTTTTGTAATTACTTTACAATCACTCAAATGTAATGTTGTATAATGTTTTTTTTAAATGATCCAGGATAAAGGCAGGTTTATTATTTGAAAATGCAGCATTCACATAAATAATTCCCTCATATTTTCTGCATAGAGAAGTGCAATAACTCTGAGTGGTCAGTACAGTAGGAGCAAGACATGTAAATCATTCCTGTTTGGCAAAAGCTCTCTTTGTCTGTTGAAACAACAATATAAAATGTATTCTGCAGCCCCAAAGACAGCACTTTATATGACTTCTTCCCAGCTACTGACGTTACACATTCAGTATTTCACCCAGCCGTTAGACCAAGGCCACAGAAGGACTCAATTGAGATCTTAATACTGTGTACATTAGAGAGAATCAATTCAATGAGATTGTTTGAAATAAAACTCTGTACATAAAAATTGTATATCCCACACAATGTAGAGCACGATGAAGATACTATTAATCACAGAAAGTGAAATTTAAAGTACAATATTGTCACAGCAAAAAAAAAAATGTTGAAAAGGTTGTCACTGTCTGCAGTGCTAGAAGATACACTGAGATTACATTTCATTTGTTTTTGTTTTTAAATTGAAAAGAGGACTAAAGAAGCACAACTGACATGAAGGACACAAGGGCATTCCCTTCAGAAGGAAAAATGAAATAAATATCTGAAAAGAAAGTAAAAAATGCATATTTGCAAGGTATTATGCAACCAATAAAGCATGCCATCTGTCATCTGCAAGCCTCTAATCTTATCAAGGGCTGCTGGTGTCAAGATAAATGATGAGGCCGGGAAGGTCGGGGTATTTATCTATATCAGGGAAGCAGGAGGTCTTATTAGTGGCATATCAGGCAAATTTGTGATTAAACTTCCACCCTTATAACAAACAGACAAAGCACATGGTTTGAATGAGAACAAGTCTCACTTGCTTGTGGCAGTATGTTGTTTATTTAATTATGAACTTATTTTTTTATTTTGCTGTTTGTGGTTAGCCTAAGTCCATCTGCATCAAACACATTTGAAGAGAAGAGGCAGAAAGGTTTCAGTTGTGAAGCATCAAGTCAGAGGTATTATATCTGAAGTAACGTATTCTGTGTTGTTCCATCACCTAAGCCCTTTTTTCTGTTTCCTAAGCCCATTTAATGACAGCTTCTGATCTTTTAAGATAAATTCAAAGACTGGATAAATTCAAAGACTGGAAAACATTCACCTTCTGGAACACGGAATTCCCTGGTGGTCTTGGCGTATATTACTTGCTCAGAAAGCTGGATCTCTACTATCTTACTTACATTTCATTGATCTTTTTATGCGAGTGTGAGGTGGCCTGTTTAATCTTTCACTGTCTAAACTGTTTTGCTTCTGAGGTAGGTTTGGGCTTCTAAAGTTTGAATAATAGGGTGAACAAAAATCAATCAATGGATGTCTAGCCAGAAGAACCCTTTGTCAGCATGTTTTGTAGGACTCCAAAGTCACCTTCAAGCCACATTTCCTAAAATAACAGTAGCAATGAAATGTCTGCAAGGTTCAATGACTTCCACAATTACATTTAAAACAAAACAATTTGAATTGCCTGGGAATGCTACTTTAGAAACAATATGAAATGTTTTGTTTATGTGACACTGTTACAAAGTAAAACATTCTTCTTATCTTCATTTTCTTTCCGCTGGACAGACCAGGCCTTCCTATCTCCAGCAACTCCTTCTTTTGTTTTTTTTAGACCTTCCCAGTAAACACCCCCAGTGCCTCTAGAAAGACTGACAGATGTAATCCCTCCAGTGGTGGTGTTACAAGTTTAACAGATTAAAGTTTTGCACAATGCAGCTCTGACTACCTGAGTGTGTGGAGGATAATGTCCTTGAGAATATGCATGCCGATTTCTTGTGTCTAGTCTAGTCAAAGTGCACCTTCAGTGATATCCCCAAATGAGGTAAAATTATCTCACTCTAGATGAGAACAGCATGTGTGACATCCCACCCATTCCTGATTCATCAAATGGTTATACAGAACATCTCTGAGGCTATCTGAAAGTCATTCTTCACAACACAACTCACCAAACAGCATCACCTACAGTACATATCCACTGCTGTTGCTGCCAACTTTTTGGCTTGCATATACTTCTCAGTCCAATCTGAAATCCTTTCTGCTAACATTGCAATGAAGGCCTCTTTCTTGAACTTGCCAACCATGACATCTGTCAGTTGGTCTATTGATTAAAACTGATCTTCCACTCATGGGTCAAAATTCAACCTCCTGATCACTGGAGAAATGGAGCAGTTAATCTTTACATCATGCCCAGGAGGGAGAAGCAGAATCACAAAGATTAACAATGAAGATTGAACCAAAGTTAGTGAACATAAAGTAATACAATTAAGGAGTACTAGTACTGTAATTAGAGTATAATGATGTAGAAGCCCAACAAATATAGCTCATCAAGAAACTGGAAAAAGTGAGGCTCATTGATATTCAAGATGCTATAAATTCTTTACAAAGCGTAAGAGCCTCAAATTGAGCCATGTGTAAGGAAGCTGGACAAGTCAACATTCTATCCCACACTTTATGCCAGGCATTGATTATTGTGTTTCCAAAGAAGAATAAAGACATTCTGGAATGTTTAAGTTAGAGACCAATCTCTTTACTGAATAATGATGTCAATGTTGCAGTGTTCCTGTTGTGTTTAGTAGATGGCAGTATGAAGTGGAGTCAATGAGTGGTTAAAGAGCCGGTGGGGCGAATTGGAAGAGTTAGAGTAGTGCTGTTACAGACTGACCATTAAAATGTTGGCTTTGAATAAAACAATATTGGAGGAGTACTATGTGGTGCCTTGCACTGAATATACTACATATTGCCGATGAGGATGTCTATGCCATCCCTGCAGCAGCATGCACCTTTACTTCCAAATCTGGGTGAGCCTACAATTTGTTTTACTGCTTGGCTACTTATTGAGAATTACATGCTTGCCGCTCACCAGGTTGATCTACTTGATGAGAGAAAATGTGCTTTGCTTATTTACTGCCTTGAAGCAGAAGGACAATTTATTTTTATACCTTGCCAGTAGATGATCATACATATAAACTGCTGTAACAATACTTAACAATTTGTTTGTACAGAAAGTTAATGTTGTTACTGAATGTTACAAGTTTTACAGGTGTCACCAGAAGGCTGGCAAGTCAATAGAGCAGTACGTTATGGCATTGTGAGAATTGGTTGTTACTTGTGGGTTTGGAGAAGTGGCGGAAAAAATAACAGTATTCCAGATTGTGGACAAAACTAGTTCTTTAAGTATAAGAGAATGAGTCCATCTGGAGTGATTAGATTTTATTGAAAGAAATTACATTTGCAAACCAGTGTGGCAGACGACCGGGGACATTGCCCCACCAGGACGTCCCTGTGATGGAAGGACTGGGGGAGAGGACATATTTGGGACAATACCTCCCCAGGAACACGAGAGGGCAGGCCCCCTAGTTTCCATCGGGGCCATGGGATTGGAGCTTGGAAGCTCAATCCTGTTGGAGCCTGTGGTCCCCACCAGGGGGCGCCTGGACAATTGTGGAGCCCTGGACGGCAGCACTTCCGAGTGTGATCTGGGGTCTCCTGGAGCACTTCCGGAAGCCCATGAAGCACCTGGGAGTGCTGCCAGATGCTAATGGCAGCGCACCTGGAGCACTTCCGGGAGCAATATAAAAGTGGGTGGCTCACTTCATTCAGGGAGCCGGAGTCGGGAGGTGGAGGACAGAGCTTGTGTGGAAGAGTGGAGGCAGCAGAAGAGAACAAAAACCAGAACAGAGAGAGAAAGAGAAGAAGGGACAGAGTATTATATTGGGAGAGTATTGTGTGCTTAGTGTGCTGTAAAAAAAGAAAAGAAGAAGTAAAAGTGTGTTGCTTGCTCTTGTGACTATGTGTCTGTCTGTGGTCGGGTTAATATTCCACACCAGACTGAATCCACCAGCCATGGTGCTGCTATGAGGGTGCATGCTATTATTCCAGCTCAGAAACTGGGATAAGAGCAGGGCAGTAAAACATACTACACAACTAACAAGACAGACAACGGATCTGCAGAGGAAGATGCACTTCAAATGTGGATCAATGAAACGCATGGTAAATTATGTGGAGTGTTCTGATGAAGATTCATACTGCTGAAAGTGTAAAAAACAAGAATATTTTGCAGATTTGAAGCAGTGCAAAATATACTGATGCACATGAGATAACTACTACTGAAGTGAGTGTACTGAAAGTAGAAAATAGTAATATTCATGTACCAGACAAGATAATGTGCATTGTTTGTTACTACTGTATTAAATATAAAAATATTTCCAATTAGCCTGATGCTTAATACAGAGTCAGCTCTATCTGTTTTACCGGAAACTGTCTATTCTAATCACTCTCATTACACCAAAACTGCAAATAGTTATTTACATAAAAGAATAAATTCCTGTTCTTGGATTCTTGCCTGTGACTGTAACATACAAGAAGGCACACTGAGTTTTTACATAGTAAAGGAAGGAACACCTATACTGGGTAGAGATCTTTTAGCTGCACTCAATGTGCAGTTAACGGATGGCTGCATTACTACACTGACCTTCACTTCAGTGTCACCAGTGTAAGCAATCGTACTATTTGTTAACAACAATGCTCTGGGCTGATCAGAAATGCTGATTGCATGATAATAATAGTGCGTAATAGTGAAACAGGGCATTGATGAGGGCCCCACCAGGCACCCTTCTCCTGACGTCACGCTTCTCCCTTCCTTTCGGCCCGCAGCCTCTGTCTCAGATTAGCACGAATATATCGATTCTGCACACGAACTATGATTCTTAGCGTGATGATAGAAGTCGCAAAATCAACCAGAATATTCAAGCAAATTATAGAAAAAATACCTGATTTAAATCTGTAGTAGTTCTCTCATTTGCTAGCTAAGCGGAGGTAAGGAACGTCCCAAGGCTGGCGCGTGAATGAGGAGGGTCCTGCCCTGCCCCCCTCCCCTCGGCCCACTGTGTGTCTCTCGGAATAATGCAAATAAATCGGTACCACAAGTAAACTATGATACATAGCACAATGAGAGAAGTTGTAAAATCATCCGGAATGTTCAAGCCAATTATAGAAAAACAATCTGTTAAATAGTTATCTCGTGAAGAGCAGACAGACATACACCCGTTGGATTTTATATATAGAGAGAGATGAAGATTTATTCCATTCAAATGTGTACTTTATGCATCTGCTTCAGCAACTGGTTGTTTTTAGAGGACACTGGCATCTATTTTAAAAAGGGAGTAAAGTGCTACTTTAACCTTATTATCATGTATGGGCTAACACCTGAACTTCATGGAAAACATCTTAAAGTTGTCTTGCACTGCAGTAATGCAGCAGGACTACAACTGAATTTGCAAAAAATTAACTTTAGACAAAACTAGACGTCATTATTAGCACACAGAACATGTGAAGGCAGTTGTGCAAGCTCCTTTCTGATTTGCAAGGTTTCACTTCCTGGTATGGTAAATTTATACATAATTACACATCAGTGGTTGAATCACTGAGTGTATTACTTCGTGGAACTTCAGCCCTTACACGGTCTGATGTGGCCCAGCACAGTTTTGGTACTTTTAAACAGTTAATTGCAAACAGTGAAGCACTAACTCCGTCTGACCCTACATTACTTTCAGCTGTTACTACTGATGCTTCAGACTATGGCTTAGGTGCTGTCCGTGCATACATTGACTGAGATAATAAAAATAAACATCACTTCTCTTTACAGACACTTTACATAATCCACTTGCCACATTACTAACAACTAAAGGACTGGGAACAGCAGGAATGCACATAGCTTGATGGTTAGACAGACTTCTGAACTTCAGTTACACCATTCACTTCAAACCAGTTTCAGAGTAAGTCACAGCTGACTGCTTGTCACGTTTGTGGTAGCAGGTCACTGATGTGGTAGCATGGAAGACATTCATCTGGTGAATTTCAAAATGCCTGTCTTAAATATCCGGTCCATATTAGTCTAAAAGAACTTTTGCAAAAGAAGTGGCCAAAATCTGATAAAAGTCTAGATCTAAAAGAGTGTATTTAAGAGGGAGGCACAAACTGTCTTTAATACCGTAGATGGCTATAACATTCAAGGACCTGATCGCTTTCTGGTGTCACAGGACTTGCAGGAAAGACTTGTAATGTATTGCTCATGACAGTCATCAAGGAATCATGAGAACAAAACAAGGATTGTGAGATCTATACCCGTGGCTTGGAATGGATGCCCAAGTGAAAAGAGCTAATCTCATGTGTAAAATGTCAACTCCATGACAAAGCTGCAACTGTACACACTCCTCCACTCTAGTCAGTACCTTTACCCAACTTTGCATGGGAGAAACTTACAATTGATATTGCAGGACCATTTGCTGATGGACTGCCAGTTTGCACTAACTCTAATAGATCATTACAGCAAATGGCCAGAAGTGGCTCTTACCTCTGAAGTAACCTCTGATACTGTGATTGCTTATCTCTCATCAGTTTTCAGCACAGAAACATACCCAAAGGAACTGATTTTGGCTAATGAACCTCAGTTGGTCCCCTTTCCTGAGAGAGGGGAATGTAACACATAGGAAATCGTCATTATACTATCCCCAGGCATAAGGTGAAGCTGACACATTCAACACAAGTCTCAAAGAAACTATACTAACTACCGGCCTTGAAGGAAAAACATGGAAAATATTAATTTCTGAACTCTTACTTAACTATCAAGCAACTCACCATGTAACAAATAAAATGTCTGCTTCAGAACTATGGTAGACAGATGCATACAAAGCCACAATGCAAAGTACAATGGTAACCTAAAGCCTGACATAAAAAGGATCTATTATGGATGCAGTTAAACAAAAACAGAACAAAAGTAAAATTTACACAGTCATGAAGGCAAGGAGCCAAGGAAGTTGCTTTTCTGCCCAGAATACAAAGGAAAGGAAAATCAAAGTATACTAAACCATGTAAATGTCACCAGGGATCATCTGGCATCCTGACCATGTCAAGTACTGATCCTTTGTCAGGAAGGGAGGCCAGAAGTATGCTGGGATCGGAGGCGTTGGTCTTTCTGGAGCTTATACTGTATCAAGTATGATACGCTGGAGGGTGAGCTTCATGTCTCGTTGGCCCTACTTTTCAACCCACAGGCATGATGGGAAATGTAGTCCCATATTATATTCTGGTGGTACACTATACCTACCACAAGGGGGAACTGCAGTGAGGAACCTTCTCTGCCTTCTAGAGACCTCTGCCTGACCCAGAAGTACTTCCAATGGGTTGTGCCCTGGCACCAGAAGTTCTCCTGGGTCTGAAATAAAAGGAACTGCCCTGCCACATAAGAGCGAGTCAGAGCTGGGAAGAAGAAAGGCAAATATATTTTCCCATGCAACTCTGCTTTGAAATTCTGTATGCTATCTGGGTTGATTTATTTCATGTTTGGTTAATCTACAAAATATAACTGGTAGAAGCTTTGCTTACTAATGGGGGAATATGCGCTGTTCCATCTGTGTTCAGTTGATGGCAGTATGCAGGGGAGTCAAGGGGTGGGTAAAGAGACAATGAGATGAACAGCAAGTGTTGGAGTGTTACTGATGGATTGTTAACACTGGTTTTGAATAAGACATTATTAGAGGAGTACTATGTGGTGTTTTTAACTGATTACACTACAAAAGTACTGGCAAAAGCTCTAGCAAACTGAACTGAGAAAAGAGTCTCTATAGTAATACCACACAGAATCAAACAGGATTTGCGTAAGGCAGGCAGTTATTGTTGAATATTTGCCAATCTGCGGTTCCTGAAAGTCTCACTGTTGTTGGATTTGCAAAAATTGTTCAAAAGAGTAGAATGCAAATATTGCCCATATGGAGCCCTAGGTGGGGTTGGAGCATGTGCCTCTTTAGTTACCAAAATGGCATCTCTCGGGGTCCAAAGGAGAGGTTTCCGAAAGGTCAGTGGGGCTGCTTCAGTTTCATAAACAGCTCTCCTCTGTGTCTATAGCGCATCTAGTATTATTAGACCTCTATTTCCCCTTGATCTCCACAGCATGGCCTTGAGTGCTACTTGAGTTTCAGAAACGGTGCCTCTTGGTGTCTGGTTTGAGCGTCCATTATCTTTCATAAACACCTATGTCATCTAATGGATTCAGTGACTCCACTTGTAATGTGCAAATATTTATGCTTGGATCAAGTTACTTTATTGAAGCCCAGATGCTTCTATTTAGATAAATAATATACATTCAGATTACTTCATATTATAATGAGGAACACAATGATGTTGTCCACTATCACCAATGATACTGAACCAGTGCCCATTTGTCTCTGGTAACACACAGAAATAAAGGGAATTACAATGGGAGGAATACAACAAAAAATAATTTATGCATATGGTGTGGTTCTATTCATTACGGACCCAAATCAAGGATGATATCATTAAACATACTAGTTGAATTTAATTAGATTTCTGGGTTTAAATTTAATTTAGGTAAAAGTATGCTTTTTCTCTTAGCTTACTAGCACTAACAGTTCATGCATGTGGGAGTTAACATTGCATGAAACTTAAATATGTTTAATTTTTGCAGCCTGAAGGAAAGCATTAAACAAGAGGTCAATAGGAGGCATAATCTCCATGTCTCTCTAGCAGGCAGAATTATTATTGCTAACATTCAACTTCTTCCCAAACTCATTTCTTTTCCAGAGTATTCCCAAATTTATTAACCCTCTTTTTAAAAAGTTCACTGGAGTGTAAATATTTGTCAATTAAGACATGGAAGGAAGTAGAAGATAGGGAATGCACCTGCTTGGTTGGCTCTGGAAAGAAAATCTTGTCGAAATTCCACCTTATATTCCTTGCTCAGTGCTATGGTTGCTCATTTTTGGTGGTTGCGTAGCTGAGGACTGGCTGCATCTGGGGTTCTGCCCTGTTTTAGTATTACATGTTGTCTTAACGGGCTTTTTAAGATTTATTTTTAGGATTTACTTGTTTTTGTTTATTGACATGGTGCAGCATCCCATGGCCACAATCAGCACATCGGTGAAATTACAGGAAGTTTGGCTATAAATAGTGACAACTCCATGTATTGTCATTCCTCAGTTGGATAAAACTCAAAATCTTTATTAATAGTGAGTTTGCTTATCAAGCAGAACAAGTGCTAGGTTTTGTGTAGTTTTTGATCTTCTTTTTGACTTTCAAATTTGATTTTTGATATCCACCAGTACTTTGTATCTTTTTCATCTACCAGCTTTGACCCTGCCTGCCCTGACTTTGATTTTTGTCTCACATTATCATTTCCCACTCCCTTTCTTTTTATTCTCAATAATCCCTGGAGACACTGTCTCATAGCATTTTTATGGGGCATTTTGGAGTCTCCAACCCTCTTTGTTATGTTTGAGACTCTTAACACAACTTGCTGGAAATATGGAATTCCTTCAACAGTCACAAACTTGGTTAAAAGTAATCTGCCTAACGTTTCCTAATCCTCTGCCAATGTCCACAGCTGAAACTATATTAGCTAGTAGTAAGAAGAATATGAGGACTGTTTCCAGACTTTACAATAAATGTTACATTGCTCACTGCTAGAAGATCTTAAGACAATACTGGGGAAAAAGACCTTTCTATTAATACCTTAGACAAGGAGCAGAACTCAATTATTTAAAACATCACTCTTAATTAATCTGTTCAACACAAGCTGTAATTGATTTAAGAACGGTATACTGGACGGTATATCTCTCCAGATTATAATTATCTAATATATGTCACTGACTGGCAACTAAATGTGAACCAAGTAACAAAGCTCTCATTATGTCATATATTTTGGGATTGTCTTAGAGTAAGACCTTTTTTAATGAAGTTATTTGTTTAAGTATCAAACAATTTTGGAGTTACAATCATTCTTTCCAGCAGTGTTTGGAGTAACATCGGCTGAGACCAGGCTATACTGTATAACAATAGCAAGTATGCACGTGGAATTATCCTGCTCAACTGGAAGAATCTTAATGCATCATCCACCATACTGTACAGAGCTTCTATATAAAATAGTAAGAAGTACTTAATATTATTCTAAAATAAGCCTGCTGGGTTCCTGCCAAAGCTTCTGCCGAACTCCTGTTGCTTTAATCAATACGAGGAAGTATAACATAATGGGCTTTTAATTATTCATTAGCTCTTTGCAACGGATAAGGTAGGGGATTTTAGTGTTGTTTAAGATTAGTGAATCTTAACTCATTTTTGTGATATAATGGAATGACTGTATTTTTGATTGGACCTTTTGTTTACAATGGTGTGTATCAGAAAATTGTGTGTGTGTGTGTATGTGTGTATATATACATATACACACACACACACACACACAGAGTATATATATATATATATATATATACTGTATATATACAGTGGGTACGGAAAGTATTCAGACCCCCTTCAATTTTTCACTCTTTGTTATATTGCAGCCAAAAATTGCTAAAATCATTTAAATTAATTTTTCCCTCATTAATGTACACACAGCACCCCATATTGACAGACAAAAAAAAGAATTTTTGAAATTGTTGCAGATTTATTAAAAAAGAAAAACTGAAATATCACATGGCCCTAAGTATTCAGACCCTTTGCTCAGTATTTAGTAGAAGCACCCTTTTGAGCTAATACAGCCATGAGTCTTCTTGGAAAAGATGCAGCAAGTTTTTCACACCTGGATTTGGGGATCCTCTGCCATTCCTCCTTGCAGATCCTCTCCAGTTCTGTCAGGTTGGATGGTAAATGTTGGTGGACAGCCATTTTAGGTCTCTCCAGAGATGCTCAATTGGGTTTAAGTCAGGGCTCTGGCTGGGCCATTCAAGAACAGTCACAGAGTTGTTGTGAAGCCACTCCTTCGTTATTTTAGCTGTGTGCTTAGGGTCATTGTCTTGCTGGAAGGTAAACCTTCGGCCAAGTCTGAGGTCCTTAGCACTCTGGAGAAGGTTTTTGTCCAGGATATCCCTGTACTTGGCCACATTCATCTTTCCCTCGATTGCAACCATTTGTCCTGTCCCTGCAGCTGAAAAACACCCCCACAGCATGATGCTGCCACCGCCATGCTTCACTGTGGGGACTGTATTGGACAAGTGATGAGCAGTGCCTGGTTGTCTCCACACATACCGCTTAGAATTAAGGCCAAAAAGTTCTATCTTGGTCTCATCAGACACCTGAAGGACTCTGAGACAGGACGAAGGGTCTGAATACTTAGGACCATGTGATATTTCAGTTTTTCTTTTTTAATAAATCTGCAACAATTTCAAAAATTCTTTTTTTTGTCTGTCAATATGGGGTGCTGTGTGTACATTAATGAGGGAAAAAAATGATTTTAGCAAATGGCTGCAATATAACAAAGAGTGTAAAATTGAAGGGGGTCTGAATACTTTCCGTACCCACTGTGTATATATATATATATATATATATATATATATTTACATACACATACATACATACACACTCATCGGCCATTTTATTAGGTACATCTTGCTTGTAATGGGTTGGACCCCTTTTTGCCACTAGAACTACCATAATTCCTTATGGAATATATATTAAACAAGGTGCAGGAAACATTCCTCAGGGATTTTGGTCCATATTGACATGACAGCATCATGCAGTTGCTGCACATTTGTTGGCTGCACATCCATAAATTTGAATCTCCCGTTCTGCACATCCACAGGTCCTCTAATACATTGAAATCGGGTGACTGTGGAGGTCATTTGAGTACAGTGAAGTCATTAACATGTTCAAGAAACCTGACTGAGATGATGTGAGGTTTGAGACATGGCATGGTATCCTGCTGCAAGTAGCCATCAGAATATGGGTACACTGTGGTCATAGAGGGATGGGCATGGTCAGCAACAATACTCAGGTGGTGTGTTGCATTTAAACAATGCTCAGTTGGTACTAGGTGACCCAAAGTATGCCAAGAAAATATCTCCTATACCATTATGCCACCACCACCAGCCTGAACCATTAACACAAGGCAGGGTGGATCCATGCTTTCATGTTGCTGACTCCAAATTCTGACCCTATCATCTTACTTTTGCAGCAGAAATATAGACTTATCACACCAGCCAACATTTTTCCAATCTTCTATTGTGCAATTTTAGTGAGCCTGTGTGAATTGTAGCCTCAGTTGCCTGTTCTTAGCTGACAAGAGTGGCACCCGGTGTGGTCTCCCCCTACTGTAGTCCATCTGCTTTAAGTTCTATGTGTTCTTCTACATATGTCAGTTGTATGAGTGGTTATGTGTGTTACTGTTCTTTGCTATCAGCTTGAACTAGTCTGGCCATTCTCCTCTGACCTCTGGCATCACAAAGGCATTTTTGCCCAGAAAACTGCTTTTCACTGGATATTTTCCCCTTTTCAGACCATTCTTTGTAAACCCTGGATATGTGTGAAAATTCCAGTAGATCAGCAGTTTCTGAAATACTTAGGCCAGCCCACTGGCCACCAACAATCATGCCATGTTCAAAGTTACTTACATTATCTTTTCTCCCCATTCTGATGCTCAATTTGAACTTCAGCAGGTCATGTTGACAATGCCTACATGCCTAAAGGCATTGATTTGCTGCCATGTGATTGGCTGATTAGATATTTGCGTTAGCAAGCAGTTGAACAGGTGGTAGGTGAGTATACGTACAGGTATGTATACATGTGTGTGTATATATATATATATATATATATATATATATATATATACAGTAGACCCTTGACATACGACCGGCCTGACATGCGAACAAATTGAGTTACGACCAAAATTTTTGTTTTGATTTACGACCAACAACTTGCGTTACGACCCGGATGCGGTCACGTGTATCTGCTCACGCGATTGTAAACAAACAGCCGAGAGCATTTGCAAGCGGCAGTCGGAGTCGAGATACGTGTATTTGTGGACGTATTTTTTCTCAGTGCAGTGATTTATATCATTTATTTGGATAATTACTATCAAAATGACCCCAAAGAAGTTAAGTAAGGAAGAGAAGACAACGAAGGTAAAGAAAGCGATCTCGATCGAAACAAAGAAGGAAATTGTGCGTAAATATGAGAGTGGCGTTCGTGTGACTGTTCTCGCTAGCATGTACAGCATGTCGAAATCCACCATCTCCACAATTTTACAACGAAAAGATTTGTATAAGGAAGCTAGTGTTGCTAAAGGTGTTACTCAAATTAGTAAGTCGCGATCAACAGTGTTAGACGAGGTAGAAAAGCTATTATTAGTGTGGATAAACGAAAGGCAGATGGCAGGCGATAGCCTATCTGAGTCAATCATTTGTGAAAAAGCTAGGGCTATAAATGCAGTTCTGTTAAAGGATAAGCCATCAACAAGTGATAGTGGTGAAACATTTCGTGCCAGTAAGGGGTGGTTTCACAATTTTAAAGCGAGAATTGGGATTCATAGCGTAGTTAGGCATGGTGAAGCAGCCAGTGCTGATAAAAGGGCTGCCGAAAATTACATACTGTACGGCACTTTGAAATGATAACAAAGAGAAATGGCTTTTGCTCTCATCAAGTTTTTAACTGTGATGAAACTGGGCTTTTCTGGAAGAAAATGCCCAGGAGAACATACATTACCCAGGAAGAGCAGAAAAAGCCTGGCCACAAGCCTATGAAGGATAGGCTAACCTTATTGTTATGTGCCAATGCAAGTGGTGACCTAAAGATAAAGCCTCTCTTGGTTTATCACTCTGAGACCCCTAGAGTGTTCAGAAAACATACAGTCATGAAGAATAGGCTAGGGGTCATGTGGAGATCTAATGCAAAAGCCTGGGTAACAAGATTGCTTTTTCTTGAGTGGATCAGGGAGGTTTTCTGTCCTACTGTTAAGAAATATCTAGAGGACAAAGGCTTACCACTCATGGCTCTCCTAATCATGGACAATGCTCCTGCTCACCCAAGAGACTTGGAAGAAGATTTGGCTGAAGAATTCCCATGGCTTACAGTAGATTTCCTCCCACCTAATACAACTCCTCTACTGCATCCTATGGACCAGCAGGTTATAGCTAACTTTAAGAAGCTATACACCAAGGAACTGTTCCAGAAGTGCTTCCAGATGGTCTCAGATACAGATTTGATTACAACATCCTTTCCTGTGTGGGGTTAATAGAGAAATCCTGGGCCAATGTCTCTCTAAGGACACTAAGATCTGCCTGGAAGAAAGTGTGGCCTAAAATTATAGAGGAGAGAGACTTTGAAGGCTTTGTAGAGGAGCCTGAGCCTGCAACTGACCCTGTGGTTGATGACATTGTCACTATAGCTGAGTCCATAGGCTTGCAGGTTGACAGTGGTGATGTTGAGGAACTGGTGGAGGAACACTCAGAGGAATTGTCTACAGAGGAACTTCAGCAACTTCTGGCTGAGCAACAAAGAATGGCAGCTGAGGAGATTTCTGAAGAGGAGGGGGAGGATCAACAATCAGTGCAGCAAATGTCCTCTTCTAAAATAAAGGACATCCTGAAAAAATGGACAGAGCTACAAACATTTGTAGAGAAGACCCACCCAGACAGAGAAAAAGCTAATCGTTTCATTAACTTGCTTAATGACAATGTCATGTCATACTACAGAACTGTGTTGAAGAAAAGACAGAAACAGACAACCTTAGACCAGTTTTTATTTCCGAAAAGGTTGAGACCTAGTGAGCCAGAAGCAGGTCCTAGTGGGCTACAGCCTCTCCCAAGGAGAGAAAGGACACCAGGGAGTCAGAGTCCTGATGTTCTTATGGAAGGGGACTCTCCTTACAAACAATAACCACCTTCCATTTCATTCTCCTCCTCCTCCGTTCCTGCAAGCCAAAGATGTCAACTTAAATGGTGAGTGCAGTATGAAATTGTTGTTTCTGGTAGTCTAGGCACTTTTTATAACTGTTTGGTTAGTACATTAGAAAAATTATTGGTGTTTTTGGTAAATTATGCACATTATACAACCCTTTTTTATTATGAAAAGTTTACGTAAGTGTTGCTGTGGGAGGTTCCGAACGCATTATGGGTATTTACATTATTTCTTATGGGAAAAATAGTCTTGACTTACAACCAACTTGAGTTACAACCAACCCTCATGAACCAATTGTGTTCGTAAGTCAAGGGTCCACTGTATATTATATATATATATATATATATATATATATATATACATAATATATCTCTGACTTGAACAGGAGTAAAACAATAACCTTGTATTTTTTGGGACTACCTGTAAGGGTAGGTAGGTGGTAGGTTCATCTGCCCATCTATGAATGCACAAGCTTCAGCATTTGTGCAGGCCAGTTAGTGTTAAGGAAAGCTCACAACAATTCTGCTCCATGACAATGCCCCTGGTTTACACTACACAAGTTGCATGATCTGCACTGAGAAACTTGGGATTCAAAAAGATGCCATACCATCCATCGCTCCCTGTTCTCTAGACTTAGCTTCATATGATGATAATCTGTTCCCCAAGGTGTGTGTCTACCTCTGTAGGAAATGTTATGCCATAGATAATGACCTTCTTCAAAGTATTTAAATCCTAAATAAACTTACATAGGGTAACTCCTGTTTTTACAACATATAATTGGTAACTGTGCTTGTTTGTATATTCATAAATACTTCAGACTTACTTAACTTGTACTATTTGATATCTATATTATTTTGTATAGTTTTTCTATTTATTTGACAGTACTATTGACATTTGTACATTTTTTTGTTCAAGAAACTTCTATTTGTATAGTTTCTGATTGAAGTGAGTTACAGAAAAGTGGTTACACAAGTAAAACAATTTAAAACAGCTTTTAATTTAAGTGACATTCAGTCATGTGAAAATGTAAGTACACTCCATGAAATGTTTCTTTTTTAGTTTCTGTGGACATATCAAGATTTCATCATCATTCATCTGGCTGAATAGAAAGAAATGGAGGGTTCTTGAATGCCCAAGTCAAAGACCAGATCTGAATCATATCAAGATGCTGGAGAAGAGATGTAAAAAGCGTTGTGCAAGCAAGACACCCCTGAAGATGCCACAAAGTAAATTTGCATGTTCTTTCTTTCTTTCTTTCTTTCTTTCTTTCTTTCTTTCTTTCTTTC